>CM042980.1:2225897-2936295 GCA_023678885.1 Pogostemon cablin | reverse complement strand
AATCGATGAAATTAATTAAAGAAAAATGTTGAAATTCTAACTAATTTCAATAATGAGTTGTTTTATCATTAATTTAATTTAATTTAATTTAATGGATACCATATTTTTTTTCTAAGTAACGATTGAATTAATATATTTATCTTCATTTTGCCATTTTGTAAGAAATTAACTCATTTTATATTATTGACCTATTTTAATTTTTAACTAAAAGTGCACTATATCGATATTAACCATATTAGATTACGACACTCCTATCTAGCTAATGGGACAAAGGCAAACAACACATAGTTTTTGTCTAATTGATTTAAAATGACAATAATTCTATATTTGATTCATTTTTAAGAAAAGAATGAAATAGATTAAAATTTTTAATTTTGTTTGATATTCATGGGAGATTCTAGTTTGTAAACTATATTCCAAATAAAAGGACAAAATTAAAATGATCCATTGTAAAATTGACTAATTAAGTTGACTATTATATATTAAGTTCAGTTTGATTTTATAATAAGATAAATAAATGTACTCTATTTAAATTAAAAAGTTATTCATATAAAGTTTGAGCTCGAAAAGTAAATATATGAATATATATTTAATTGTATATTAGGAGTACGTATTTAATTGTTATTATTATCATCATCGATCTTAATTAATTAGTGATCTAAATTGGTATTTGAAAACTATATATTTCGGTCCTATCTTATATAATGTTATCAATTATTTACATATTGTTTGAAATAGAAAATAACTTCTTGTATTATAAAGAGAATAAATCACGATAAGATTTAGCCTTAATTGATTAAATTAAAAAATAAAATAAAAAATCAATTGATTAATTAGTTAATTGTTGTCCCAATTTTACAACTACTTGATGTTATAACGAAGATATCAAGCTTAGCAAAATTAGTCACTTTTTCTATCATCTATCTATCGATAATGTATTGAGTTTTTTTTTCCTATAAATATATTTTTCTTTTTATCATTTTAAGTTATCTCATTTTAAGATATATCATTTTTAGCCAATGTCACTCTACACACGAAAATTAATAGTATATTCTAAGAGGGGTCTCTTTAAATACATACCCATTTTCATTAAATACACATTCCTATTATTATATTAATAAATTATATATATATTTATAAAATATTTAAACTATCCTTAATACAGTAAATACACACCCCAACCACATTTTAAAACCAATTAAATCTCTCATTTTATACACAATCCTCAATATGCAGAAATAAACGACACCTTCCCCTAACCAGCTGGGCTTAGCCCACTGGCCAATGGGCTCTTCACTTAAGCGAGAGACCCAGGTTCGATTCTCATTGGGAACGAATTTGGAGAGGTGATATAAGGAGACTTGGAGAAGGGGAAGTAAGGAGACTTGGTGTATACTAACTACTAACAGGACTAACAACTAATATTTGTCGATAAAAAAAAAACGACACCTTCTCCTCCAAACAACAGCCAAACACCAGGATGGGTGGTGCAGTCTTGGTCCACGAGGAGTTTCCGGTCGCTACAATCAAGATGGCATATTCTATCAATGTTTGATGCCCACGAAAAAAAGAAAAATAAAGGTTTTTATTTTATAATAATAATAAAGATTTTAAATGGGGTTGTGTATGATTTTAATTTTAAAAGGATAATTTTGAAATTTTAGGGGGTGTGTATGAAATAAAATTAAGAAATAAAAAGTTAAAAAGGGTATGATTCAATAAAAGGGGTGTGTATTTAATAACACTCTTCTAAGAGTTCTACAAAATCATGTTATTTGTTATATATTAATTTAAAAATTAAAATTATGAAAAACTAATAAAAATATCATATTTAAAAATTAAAATGATAAAAAACTAAATATCATTTAAATTTACCCTATCATCAATAATTAATACATTAATGTTATCAATTAATCTACAAGTCTTATGAGATTTGAGAAGTTGTGCACAAATCTTACCATTTGTATTTATCTTTATAATTTCTTCACCTTAAAAAATATTACTATATATTATTATAATATGTATTTATTTTATGAGGCTAATTATTTATTCATTAATAGAGTTATATTGATACATTTATTTAAGAGTAGATACAGGTGCATACAAGTGTTATACTCCGTGTATATATATATATATATATATATATATATATATATATATATATATATATATATATATATATATATATATATATATATATATATTATTTAATAGTATTTTTACTTTCAGATTTTTATTGAAAAAACTAAAAATTTACTAATAAAGTATATATATTTTTATTTATTAGTATATATGTCTTTATTTATAAATGTGTAAATTTCTGAAAGTACAAGATAATTTGATTTTATTTGATAATGTATTAATAAATATTATAAAATGTATTTATAGATCTTTTGTAACTCACCGCATTAATAGAATAACTCTAAAAACATTTTTTTTAAATTCATTTATAAATAGGTGTTTTCTTTAGGAGAATATTTAATGTAAATTTATATTTAATTAAAAGAACATATAGATGGTTACTTTTTACAAGAATTGATTTCACAAAATCCCACTAGATATCATAACTCATAAGGACAAAAAAAAACTAGCAATAAATATAAAATACAATATTATACCCTACCTTAAAGTTATTTATTTAGAGTTTATACAAAACTCAATTCTATACTTTAAACCAAAAAGTATACTGTATACTATTAATATTGAATAAAGTTATTAACCAAGTGGGCTAGCCCACTTGATCACCGGGCTCCTTATACAAGTGAATTACCCAGGTTCGATTTACTTTGTTCGATCTAAAAAAAATATTGAATAAAGTTATTATTATACAGTGGAAAGCTCGTGACTGCATTGTAGGTCTCTCCAATCAAATGTCATTTAAATTAGTATTTTTTTTACCTTTTTATTTTCTTTCTATGACTTTGTCCCTCATACTAGGGGCACGTGACTGGAACCCGTGAACCAACAACGAGTTGCACAAAATAAACACAACTTAATTTACAAAAAAAATAAATAAATAAAAATGTATTAGATCATTAATTCATAGAAAATTGGTATAAAAAAATAAGTGGTGATAATACTTTAATAAAAATTAATATTTGAATAAATTAAAAGTGATGGTGGTTTAGTGAATTACTTCAAAAACACTTCGTATATAGTATGGATAAAAAAAAATATTTTTAATAAGAATTATATTTTTAGAGTAAAAATTATTTAAGAAAACATAAAACAACAATATCATGTAAAATATAAGTGTATCTTAGAAAAATTATTCCATATACTCTAAACAATTTCACACTTTAAATAAAAAAGTTATACTCAGTCCAGTAACTTTATAATATATTTTAGTTTCAAAATTATCACACATTTCACAACTCAAATAAATTATTTTATTTTATAATTTACTTATAATCTAAAAATAAATACATTTTCAAATTTTTAGGTATCACACGAGTATATCCCTAAAAAAATTATTATTTCCTAAAAAAGTTGTTTTTTCTTCAACTCCATATTTATATGGAAGAGTACTGTTAAAAGTTTTTTAAAATCGAAATACATGAAAATATATAGAGTGAAAATAAACGTGAGATGAAGTTAATATTTATTTTCTCCTTTTCTTTTTCTCATTTTTAATTATTTCATTTATTTCTTGGTTTGGACGCATGTCGCAAAAGCTTTCTAAAATGGGTAAGTCGAGATAGTTTCTGTTT
Source organism: Pogostemon cablin (assembly GCA_023678885.1). Lineage (NCBI taxonomy): Eukaryota > Viridiplantae > Streptophyta > Magnoliopsida > Lamiales > Lamiaceae > Pogostemon > Pogostemon cablin. The sequence goes on along the minus strand of CM042980.1, from coordinate 2,932,585 downwards.
CACAAAACATTTAATAAGAATTATACCCTTTCTTTTTAATAATAAAAAGTAATATTCCTTTCTCCTAAATTCATATTTTTTTATTTATATTTTTCGTTGTCCTTGTTCATATTCTCGAAGAAAGAAATGAGCCAATGTCCATAGCTTCAAAATACATTTTCAAATTGATATCACCACTCATTACTTCAATTTTTTTTTCTTTCTATTTTGTATTTCACATTTATTCTCTACTCTAATTTTCTATATCTTTCAAAATTATTGATAATTATAATTAAATTTGTCTTTACAGTCAACATCATATGGATAAAAATAAAATAGAATACGAATTTCACGAGTGAATGTATAATCGAGTGCGTAGTTTTTTTTAACATAATAAATAAATAAATTACTCAACCTTATGAAGGATTTATATTGGCATGGAAAAAGTGCCTAAGAAGAAACGATGTAATATACATTTTTCTTTAAAATGATATTACATGATAATTGAGATAAAAATCTAAATCATTTTCCATCACCATCAATAAATTAAAAAGATTATAGCCAATGAGAATAACTTCGAATTTAATTTGATAACATTGGAAAATAATGATCAATGATTTTGTAGGCTTAGTAGTATTTGGGATGGGGGTAGCGATTTCCATAGCCATTGTTTAAAAATTATGAATTTATAGGTCTCTTGATACTGTTGAGAGGTAGACGCTTGCATATGTTAAGTCAACAATATAACACGTGGAAGATAAATGATGGATGATCAACATATAAGCTCAAGGGCTTTGATATTGAGGATAGCTTGCTATGCAAGTAAAGTATATATGATTTAAGATTATGGAAATCATATATTGTCCATATATATCATATATTGGAGTATATATATATGAGTTAAGTTTTAGTCTTTCAGTATGGTTCACAAAATCATCCATACATTCCCAAGATTAGGGTTTGTATGAGATCTAAGTTTCATAATCATTGTAATCTTCATCAATAAGATATTCTTCTCCCTTAAGAGTTGACGTAGGCGATTTGCCGAACTACTATAAACGTTTGTGTTCTTCGTTTTTCTTTTATTTCTTTGATCGATTCACAACAGATACAATATAAAATAATGAGCTACAATCTCATAAATTAAATTTTATATTCTACAAATTCGTGATTTTGATTAAGGGGTTGTTGAATTCTTGCCTTGAAATAAATCGAAGAAAACGGATTGATTTTGGTACAATCTGATCCATTATCCGAGAGCAATCCTGAGCCTGAAGGATCATTCCTTTTTCCGATATATGAAAAAGTGGATTTCAGTGATTTAGATTAGTTAGTGATCCTGGCTTAGTGAGTCCTTTCTTCCATGATGAACTGTTGGCACCAGTTCTACATTTTGTCTATGTGGGCCGAGGATAAAAGGGGCTCGGTGTGTATATGAAAGAAGCAAGGAGGTCAGTGTTCCATATAACATAAAAAAACTATATCATATAAATTACTATTAAATCCTTAGGACATATTGAGTTAATCTGAAAAATAATCATAATACGTATCGATCATTTAAATGTGAAATACAAAAATGAAACATGTTAAAATAGGTGATTCTATGTCTACAATCTCTCTTACCGACTATAAAGTACAAAATACTGTATTTACCAAATATAAAATCTCTAATAAGTTTAGAATTACTCTAAATAATTAGAGTGACATGGATAATCTCTCATTGCTTTGTATATGTCCAATAGAAAAGGACATAGTCCCCTACACAATTAATGTCTCATTCTTTTGAATGCGACACTCTTTATTCTTTAAACAACCTTATTTCATTTTAATAATTTCTCAAATTTTGTGTTTAATATTGCACGTTAGCCCTCAAACTCTTACGTATCTCAATTTTGGTACTGTCTCACTTACATTGTGGAAATGCATTGATTATTTTTAACAAGCATATTACCAATTAATTAGAGATTGTCTCACTGGTCTCTTCACTTAAGTGAGAGACCAAAGTTCGATTCCCATTGGAAACGAATTAGGAGAGGTGATATAAGGAGACTTGGAGAAGGGGAAGGAAACGAATTAAGAGAGGTGATATAAAGAGACTTGGAGAAGGGGAAGGAAACGAATTAGGAGAGGTGATATAAAGAGACTTGGAGAAGGGGAAGTAAGAGTGTTTGGTGTATACTAACTACTAACCGTACTAACAACTGCTGATAAAAAAAAAATTAATTAGAGATCGTTATTAACGCCTTTTCTAAATAGTAACTATTGGAAATTATACTTATTTTAAAGTAAAAAATTATAATCCTTACAAACTAATAATACAATTGAAGTTTATTCCCTTTTTAAAATAAATAATAATACTAATTTTAATTCGACTCTAATTTTACGATAATTTTAACCGTAATAAATGGTTGTATAAAATTATTTGCCTAAGGGACCATGTACATCATTGACCACAATTAAAACTTTCTTTCGGAATATAGTTCTTTATTTCATGTTATTCCAATTTTATTATACTTTATAAAATACAATTTATTTTTGGAAAAATATTTTTATAATAAAATAAGAAGTAAGGACTACTTAGCATTTAAGTTTACAGATTTTTTTTAACCCTATTTTTGAGGGTATATATTAAAATGCTATTTAAAAAAATAATAATAATTTTGACTCACTTGCTAACTCAGTTAAAATAAATGATTCAATTGTATGTATTTATCATTCAGTTATATATATTCATGGTTCAATTGTACATATTTATTTGATTCGATTATATATATTATGACCAAATTGTATATATTTATAATTCGATTAAAATTTTTAAATCGAATTATAGATACTTTTATCACTTTAGACATCTTACTTAAGATGGATCTTTTAAATTAAAAATTGGATACTTAAAATTTTCCTTTAAAAATTTGTTAAATTTATTAGGGTATGTTAAAAATTAACCCATAAAATAAATGTAATATACTCCATATACTTGTCTAGATAAACTGCATTCATTTGCTTTAAATGCTTTCTGCTTGACCACTGTACAATTCACCAACTTACCTGACTCCATTTATTTGGAGTTCTTTCTCAACTTTCATTTATGTACTTCATACATCACAATTCACAATTTGATGCCTTTATTTTCCAACTCAAAAAACATAAATATTTAATAATATTAAATATTGTTTCAAGAAGGAAAAAAAAAACCCAAGAAAATTATTAAACCAAATCAGACCCATTACATAATTAAGTGTGGACCCTAGTCAAATCAATTTTTGTTAGTAACCTAAAAATCATTATGATCAAATATTTTGTGTTTCAGTATTTTTATTATTAATAAAGAAGGAAATATAATTGAATTTTGAAAGAGGAACGAGGGAATGATTATGCTTTCACTTGTGCTTCCTGCATAATCATTCATTTGCACAATATCTATTATTTTTTTCTTCTTTTTACTGTTGAAATTTTTTTACTTTACCTTTTTCATGTATGTATATCTGTATAATTCTAAAGTATAAGAAGAATTTGAAATATTTTATAAAAATTCAAGAAAATATTTTAAATAAGTCAGTTCTGACTCGACTTTTAATTCACACTTTTGCATTCACAAAAGCCAAAAGCACGGTTTATAAATTAATGGGCTATTTCTTGGTGGGCTGATCAGTGGACTGGTTGGCCTGGCCCATCAAATATTCAATACTGAAAAATGTTGGTGGGTTTAGGCTGATATATACTATATATTTAATAAAAGAAAATTTCGTGAAGTACTAAAAGAAAGTGTACATAGATGATTTTGTGTGAGGTAGGGTTTTCTAAAAATATAATAATAATAAATCAAAATTTGTATTCAATAAATTAAAATTATAATTTGTACTACATCTAATTACCCATTAATTTCGTTTTTATGATTAAATGATAACAAAGTTCATTACGCGTCTCTTTGAATATTAGGTTCAATTGAACATTCAGTCCTTTTGACTTAGTTTTGAATATTTAATTTTTACCTAATTATTAATTATAATTATCTTATTATTGGTGGGAGACCCAGTTTTTTGTGAATTAATTTAATGAATATATAATAGGTTGGTAGAAGTGGGAGAAACTATTTTATTAGGTTCTCCCTTTTGCGGCCCAGTATTTTGCAATATTCTTGTTGGGCAAAAGCCTAACAATCAAATAATAATAATAATAATAATAATAATAATAATAATAATAATAATAATAATAATAATAATAATAGTAATAAATCAAGAACTGGACATGTTATATTTTTAATCGCAAAATATACATATGTATCAATTAATTCCACTATCCGATAATTCACTTGTTGCAAAATAATGCAGCACATATACTTTAATTTTAATACATATACACACAAACCCCATATTTGCATGTTTTTAATAATGGTTTGATACAAAAAAAAAAAACAACTGTGATCTAAACATTTTCTATATTTTTCTATTTCATTAATATGTTAAAATGTTACTAAATAATCGATGGTGTAGCATGGATAAAATGGCATTATAATGGGTTATTGTTTAATTTGTTTGTAGGCCTACAACTACTATTATTAAATAAACTAGCCACATTTTTATAATTTTAATACTTTTTAAGTTTTGCCTTTTTATTTTAAAACAAGTCACTTGACAACTGTATTCACTTTCGAGTCCATTAATATTCGGGCATTATATTTAGTTAATTGTTATTGTGAATATATTGAAGGGGTACATAAAAATAAAATAAAGAGAGAGATAGAGAGACTCGTTGATTTTCTATTTTTGTAAATTCTATTTATTCATTGTATATGCATTTCCTCAAAAAAAATTATATTTTAATAATATGATAATATTCATTTAAAATGTGCAAGATAATTTGGTTTAGAGGTGTCATTTTCCTCATGATAAACAGTTAGAGCCACACAATTTTATTTCCATTAATTCAATGTATTAATTACACTCTTTATTTCCTTTAATTCAATGTATTAATTACACTCATAAATTGTACAGTGACAGCCAATTAATTAATCTATTTATTAAATTTATTCATTTAATTTGAGACACATAATAAACTAGAGGGGAAAAAATTATAGTATTTTGCATACAGATTAAAACAATAAATTACCAACCCACAATCACAAAGTTTCTCCTAATTTTAAAAAACTGTATAAATTAATTTATATCGTTACCAAGAGGTTGATGTTTAATCCTACCCATCCCACTCAATTGTTAAAATAATAGTAATATTTAAAAAAAAAATATCCTTCCTATCTAGTATGTTATTAGTTTGAATAAAAAATGGAATATAATTTGGTAGAATTCAGTGTTTTAGGTGTTCATGGTTGCTGATTTTCAGGCACATATACTTATTTTATTTAATTTTTATGGTTTTTTTAATGGTCGTTTACTTTATTTAATATGCAGCACTCAACAGTTCTATTAAAATAATAATTATAAAAAAGATTATTATTTTTTTAAAAATTGTGATTACTTCTGTTCACCACTCAAATCATTTGATGTCCTTTTCATGACTTAAATTATATGGTTTGTTAGGGAGTTCTTGAAATTAGAACTTAACAACCCCCTCCCCTCCCCTCCCCTTCCCTTTTTTTTCTTGTTTAAATTGTTTGACTTCAAGTTTTTTCTTACAATCATGTCTGTGTTTAAGGTGGGAAATAACCAAATATTCATTTGGGGTTTAAGTCATACAAGACCAGATTTTTTTTTCTTTTTTGAAAAAATAATTTAGTTTTTAAGGTTTATGGTCAATTGTTAGGCTGTGAGGCTCTTAAATGAAGTCTTTGGTTTTCCTCCAAACATAACTCATGATTTTTAGGTATGAATTAATTCTGTTAATTTGCAGATAAATTTGATGCAAGCTGATGATTAGGCCATCTTAATCTTGCTGTATAAAGCTTCTGCTTGTCAGTTTCCTTACAAGGTACTTCGATTTGACACTATGAATTCTGTGGTTGGATTTCCTGTCTGATGATGATAGCTTGCAGTAATTCTTGATCTTTGTATGTTGTTAAGATTATGAACTAGCTGAGAGAGATTGATTGATTACATATATATTTCTAATCATGTCTTTTCTTTGATTGAAAATCCATTCTTGCAATGTAAACTACTCCATTTAGACACAAACATGGATCATAATCACACAAACTAATCCCTCATTCCCTTGTTTGATTCATCTAGCATGTTTGATTTCAGTTCATCTCAACTTGATGGTTGATTGATGTGAAGACCACCACCCTTGTCTCCATCTGGGATTCATGAAACTAAGTACTCGTCGCCATGGGTGGCTGCGTCTCAAAACCGAACAAAAGGTTCAAGTCGAAGGCCAAGTACATCTACAGGCCGTTTACCCTCCGGAGGAAGGTGGCTCCATCGAGTACAATAGCACCTTTAGACCACCCTGTGTACGAGGATCATGTAGTTTATGCCAGTGAACTTTCTGTTCAAGAGTTCGTCTTTTCGGATGTTCAAAATGGCGAAACGAGAGTCTCTAGAAGGTCTGAGGTGCACATGAGCCAATGCTATAACCATGCTAACGGTAGGTTTACTCTAACCTGCCTATTGTTGTTTATGTCAATTCAAGATTGATCATGTGAGAGAGGAGAGTTTATAGAGATTCCTACACTTTACCTTGATAATTTAGTACACAATATTGCTGCTATCAGTTAAGTAGTTTGCTCAATGTCTGTTAAATTTTAGCAGAAATATCACGAGAGGAGCAATGGTTCGACTCTCTAACCAACCTTGATTCTGATTCCGACGAAGACTTTGTTAGTGTTGTTGGAGGTGATTCTCATATTATGTTGCTTTTGATCATTACATTACTGCTTATAGAGTTATTTATCTTTCTTGTGTGGTTCTTACTTTGCTTTCTTTCAGATGCTTTCACATTCTTGGATAGTCCTATTGAGTCCACCTTAACCACACAAAGTATCAACTTTGACAAAACTAAGGATACTCTTCACCCTGATTGTGAACCCTGTAAGCATCCACCAAACGCGACGAAAGCTGTTGAAACAACGCTCGATTCCCACTTAACTAAGTCCCACAAGTGTGTAAATAACGATCCATCTGAAAAGTATTCGTGTAGTCCAAGAGCAGGGCTTTTAATACCACTATCAATGGAAGATAAGCCAGCAAAAGGCAGCTGGTGTCCCGTTTCGCCTTCTTTATTTAAGCTACGAGGAGAAAACTATTTCAGGCAAGCATGTTTGCTACTTACTATACATAACCATACACTACTTATCTGCTTAATCTTGATGTCACATTTTGTGATGCAGAGATAAAAAGAAATATCCTGCTGCTAACTATAGCGTGTACGTACCTACTGGGGTCGACTTATTCGCCTGCTCCCGGAAGATACATCACATAGCACAGCATGTTGAGCTCCCGTCCGTTGAGCCACATTTGCAAGTGCCTTCCCTACTGATTGTTAATATACAGGTAAACAGATTAGGAGAGAGTAATAGAGAAAAAGAGAGGTGTGTTGGCTGAGAGATTGTTTCTTTCTTTATGGCAGCTTCCTAGTTACACAGCTTCCATGTTTCGTGGAGATAGCGATGGTGAAGGGATGAGCCTCGTCGTATACTTCAAAGTGTCTGATAATTTCGACATAGAAAATGCTAATTCTCCTAAGGTTATGGAAACCTTAAAGGTTAGTACTACGTGATCACTGCACTTAGTATGAATGTGTCCTAATATCCTACATTGTTATTACTTGTGGCTCACAACTATTTTGATCAGAGGTTTTTTGCGAACGAGATGGAAGCAGTGAAGAGTTTCGCGAAGGAAACGGTTGTTCCTTATAGGGAGAGATTAAAGATCATGGTAAACCCTGTGAATCCTGAAGACCTAGGATTAAGCTCAGCTGAAAGGAAGCTTCTAAATGCATACAAAGACAAGCCTGTCCTTTCTCGTCCGCAGCATGCCTTTTACAAGGTAGGCTCGTCTCGTCTCGTCTGATTAGGGACGTCTACGTTGTGTTGTGTTGTGTTGATGATCCTTGTGATTTCAGGGACCGAATTACTTTGAAATCGACCTTGATGTGCATCATTTCAGCTACATATCTAGGAAAGGCCTCGAAGCATTTCGAGCACGATTGAAACATGGGATACTTGATCTTGGACTAACAATTCAGGTTACATTAATATGTTACATTTGTTTGTCTCATTGTATGTATCAAGATTGCTGTAAGGAGGATGCATCTTTGTGATGAATGCAGGCTCAAGCACCCGAGGAGCTGCCGGAGAAAGTTTTGTGCTGCGTGCGACTCAACCGAGTCGATTTCGTGAATCGAGGGCAGATGCCATTTTTGTGCAGCTAAGAGTGATCGAGAAACTCTCATTCAAGCCTCAAGAAAGCACTTGAAACTGATGATTTTGGAGGGTTAATGAGAAAATAAGCTCATAAGAAACTGATTTGATCAGTTTTTTGATGTGTGAAACTCATCTTTGTTTTGTTATTGAGAGGCTTATCATTTATTAATTCAAATATGCTTCTTTCACTTTCTTGCATTGGAGTAGTTGTTTCCTTTCAAAATATAAATTTTATCTCATTTATACAGCGTATTCAAGTAATACCAAAATATAACAACATTAGATGGAACCAATTGCTTCTCATATGTTAAAATTCAAACATTTGAATCATAAATTTACCAAATATTACATCAATTTACAATCATCAAAACTTTGGTCTTAACTTTAATTTTTTTTATACCATCATAATATATATAGCTACCCTTGCACCTATGATAGTTATATCTAGTCTTTTAATGGACAAAGATGAGTTTTGATATCCATTAATGGTGTACTAATTATTTTAGATATTGATGAAAGTATTTTTGTTACTAAAAATTCCTTATGCAAATAGGAATTTGGTTCATTAATTGGAGTGGAGATATCAATTGATTTACACAATGACTCGATAAAGAGAGTCATAATATCGAGGACCGAAAATTGACTCAGTAAAGAGTAACGAGATAGCATCATTATTCAGCCATTGAATACTCCTCTAAATCTGCTGCAATGCTATTTCATTGCTCTTTATCGAGTCAGTCCTCGATATTATGGCTAACTCTATGGAGTTATGGCGGAAATGTGTCATCATTTCCCAATAAATATAATAGTATTTTACTATTTTTACAACCTTCAAAACAACTTAAAAAGTAATAATAATAATAATAATAATAATAATAATTATTATTATTATTATTTGTACAACAAACAAAGCGCAAGAAATTTAACTCCAAAAAAATATTTCTTCCAGTGGAAACGCTGCTGTACTGCGTCTTTGTCAAAACATAATGGATCTGCACCGCCACTCCACCACCACAAACTCCGCCGCCATGGAACGCACCGCGCCGCTCTGCTGCATCGTCAAGCTTGGTGAGTGTATGATTGAGGTTTTCGCTTGTTTAATCAAGTAATTTGGATTCAGCTGCTCTAATTATTAATTAACTCATTAAGTAAGAATGTGCAGTACTTTTTAAAATTTTCTTTATTCGCGCTGTAAACGCATTAAATACTCAATGAGATTGGAGAATTAGCTTTTTAAGGATCCCCGAAGCTGTGAAGTAGTATTAAGAACTCTATGATCTTTTAATGAGATACTATATTTCATGTTCTGCGTTCGTCTATATTGTCATCCAAGTACCAGTTCATCGATCATCCTTTATGTGTTTATATGGATTGATTCAATTTTATCTTATTGGGATGCAGGAGGTTCTGCAATCACCTGTAAAAATGAGTTGGAGACAATAAATGAGGACAACCTTAATATAGTCTCATCACAGCTAAGGCAAGGAATGATAATGGGGCCGTCTCATGGAATGGATTGGAGCAGGAAACCTGGATCTTTGGAAATTCAAACTGTTATTTATGACCTTGATGATCATTTGGCATCAGACCCCAAAAAGTTCATTGTTGTTCATGGCGCAGGTTCAGAATTTTAGCTTGGTCTGTTATGCTACTGAATTACATCTGCGTCATTTTGTTGACTTGATTTATTGCAATTAAAATGATTATTGTGGTAGGGAAGTGACTCCTTGTTTGACAGAAAGATCTGTTATTATGGTAGAAAATTGTTCAGAACTATGATCCAGTTAGATCTGGAACCTTATTGTTATCCATGAGATATGAATTACTAGTAGAATGTTCAAAACATAGGACTTCTTGCGTTGAAATGGTTGCTTGAATAGTGTTATATATATATATATATATATATATATATATATATATATATATATATATATATATATATATATATATATATATATATATATATATATATATTTATTTATTTATCTCCCAAAAAGTTTTGAGTGTAGAAAGATGAGTATAATCTTAGAACATTTTTTTCATGCTCCAATTTTGTAGTTTTATACTTTAATCTTGGAGTTGGAGATCTTGTTTTGTTGTCAAAGTTAAGTGCCACAGTAATTTTCTGGCAAATGTTGATGTTCACACATTGCACTCGTAGAGACTATATCATGGAAAACAGTTGTCAGTAATGTATTAGGGGATTATTTAATTCTCATGGAACTTCTGGTACACTAGCTCATGATCAGTGTCATCAGGTTCTTTTGGCCATTTTCAAGCAAGCAAGTCAGGGGTTCATAAGGGCGGATTGAGCAGACCTCTCGTCAAGTCTGGTTTTGTTGCTACACGAATATCTGTAAGACCTAAAATTGTCCATATCTTCAACTGCTGTTGCTGTTTCTGGTTTTATTTTATTCTGATTCATGGAAAGAAAATCCATCATTGCATCAGAGTATACCATACTGGTGAATCATCATACATAAACAAAAAAATTATTCTGCTTTTACAAGACCATATTATGCCTTGTTTTGCATCAATTTGGTCTTTGTGTGGGGATGCCTTTTTGCTTGGTCATATTCCTGCTATTCGTTCGATGTTATAATCCCATATTTTCATCAATTTTTACAGGTCACAACCCTTAATCTTGAAATTGTCAGAGCACTTGCAAGAGGTATGACTGGATCTCTGTATCCAATGTATCTTATCTAAATTTTTAATCCTCACATTTAGCTTTCTATGTGTTGAAGAGTTGCTTTGTGAATGTGTGTGTTAGGTTTTTACTTGGAAAAGTTATGCTAATCTAACCTCTTTTATTCTTTTACAATGTGCGTCCTATTGAGTTATATTTATATCTTTCTACAGAGGGTATTCCTTCAATTGGAATGTCTCCGTTTTCATGTGGCTGGTCAACATGTGAAAGAAATGTTAGAAGTCCTCAGAAGACTGTTATCAGTTTATTGAAATTTGTCTTACTATGGCTGTTTATCATTTCTAGATCATTCTGTGTTTATTCAATCTTAGATAATGGAATATTGAATTTGTGCAGATAGCCGCTGCTGATACCTCAACCGTGGTTAAGGCCATAGATGCTGGATTTATACCTGTGAGTCTTAATCGCTGAGCAATTCAAGATTAATAAACATTCAAAATAGTTTTTGCCTTGTACTCTTGATCTAAGGTGTGATCTGAAGATAATGGCTTTCTATTACTTCAGGTTTTGCACGGGGATGCCGTTCTGGATAATTCACTGGTTTGACATTTCTTTATGCAAAGTCATCAAGTTGGTATGCGGAAACTTTACTAATTCATTCATATATTTGACAGGGTTGCACTATATTAAGTGGAGACGTGATCATTCGTCATTTGGCAGAACACTTAAGACCTGACTACGTTGTTTTCCTTGTATCCGCTCTCATTATTCGTTCCATTTTCTATTTGCCTTTCATATCCTTGATCCTGGAGATATAATTGTATAATGACAACAGCAGTGAGAACTTGGAACACAATGTTAACAATCCTATACGATATTTGATATTAGACAGATGTTTCTGGAGTGTATGACCGGCCGCCAACAGATCCAGATGCCATCCTTCTACGAGAAATTGGTGAGAGTTGAATTCACTTTATATCGGATATAGTTTGAGATGGGGCGACTCATGAAACTCGGTACTCGCAGCTGTGTGTGAAGATGGGAGCTGGTCAGTGTTGCAACCTAAACTACAAGATGCAAGCAAGCCGGGTCAGTAAAAGAATATCCCTCTTCATGCAATCTATCATTATATCTTACTTTGAGTTGGAGTAAACATGACATTTGTGTATCACCATCTCTAAATATTAATCTATCTCTAAATCTTTTGCAATCATCTTTAACAGTTGAGATAACAGTGGCTGCTCATGATACCACTGGTGGCATGGTGACAAAAATAAGTGAAGCTGCGATGATTGCTAAACTGGGGATTGATGTATATATTGTGAAGGTAAATGTAGCTTCAAGTTCAACCAAAGTCACTTCTTTCCGTACATATACATACTGATTGAGGTTGCGAAGCAGGCAGCAACAGATCACTCAGCGCGGGCTCTAAGAGGGAAATTCCAAGAGAATTTTACCCAACGACTGGATCGGAACAGTCATCCGCCTAGCTAACTAGCACTATGCAAGCTAAGATTTTGTACTACTCAAATCTCACCTCCAGAACTAACTCAACTCACTTAATGATACGAGGTCACTAAAAAGGTTGTTTACATTACTATAAACAAGATTCTATTTGTACCAAATAAATGAACTCATGTTCTTTTCTCCTGTATTTGTCATCTCGACAATCTATTGTTCATCCTCTTAACAACGAGGTTATAACAAGCATTCAACAGCCACAAGTTAAAATCCTAATTTCACATTACCCACTAATATAAATCCACTAATATAAATGAACAGAACTTGAGAGAAATAAACATGATACATTTTTTAAACCCAACTTAGTAAATGAGTTTCAAACATAGCTCCAAGCCAAACAAAAAAAGAAAAATAAACATAAAAGAGAAAGGAACCCACCCACCACCCACCCCAAAAGAAGGAAGAGAAGTAAAACATGATACATGATTGTATCCCACAAGATCCTTAGTAATAGGAAGTGTTCCCTTAATAGTCGAGGGCATAAACCATCTATAATTCAGTCTCAACAATCCTGAATCATAAAATGATTTTTTATCCTCCCATCATTTCACTAAGCTATAATCATAGTGTAGTTCATTAAAATTCTAAGAGCATCATTAGCTCTGTTCGAAACTACTTGGGACCGATGTCCTTGAGGGCACAGATCTGCTCCTCTCCCATGGCGGACATAACACTCACAACAAGGTCCTTGCCCTCAGCAAACCCATCCTTGATCTGTAAACATTTTGCCAAAGGTTAATAATGCAAGAAAAAATTATTGGAAAAAAAAAATCAGAGAACTAAAACATGTCCAAACCTGAGTAAGCAGATTTTCATCAGTTGGAAGTTTAAGGTCATCCTTGGTGTTGCCATTGTCAGTAAGCAAGCTCACCTATAATCATGCAAATTTGAAACGTTGATATCAATACTTGCGAAAATTTGGAAGTTAGTAATTTGCAAAAGGAAAAAAAAAAATAGTATATGCGGCCACGTACAAATCCATCCTCAGAGATGTCGATAAGCTGGTAGTCAGTACGATTAACATGTGGAACCTGAATTAACAAAGATAACATATTATGCTTTCACAGTAAAGTTGAACAAAAGAAAAAACATGAAGACTTATCATTGATCATCGAGTCAGCAACAATAATACACATACATCACAGTTGTGAGAAGACGGAACAATATCCTCAAGCTTCTTAGAGGTGAAGATGTCAATTGCAACAAAATGACATTTCGCATGCCCGTGCTTTCCAGTTTTGGAAGTCGAAACTTCCACAACCTGAATTCAGTGAAGAAAGATAAGGATTGTAATTATTTATTTATAAGCTAATGCGATGTTAACTAAAAAATTCCAATGAAAACCATGGTTTATGAACAACATAGAAGTTTCCGGACTATCATAAAATAGGAATCAAAATATCTTAAGTTCTTAACTCAAACATTTCTTTGAAGAATTTATAATAACAGATGACCTACTTAGATAAAAGTATTGCATAAATCATCACATGAAAACAACAAAATGATAAAAATTGGGAAGATATTTAAATTGAAAACATCAGATATGTAAATTAAATGAATCAAAACAACATCCATAAGTATCACAAAATTAATGATAACACATCCCACAGAAATTCATAAAAATAACCATTATGAATACAAAACAAACAATAGATCTATTCTCCCATACATGAATTCCAAAAGAACGTCAATAAAACAAAAGCAATACAGTCGATCACACAAATTCAGGTCAAATCCATATAAGAACGAGGAAATGAAACAAAATTCCTATTCACTCAGATCTCACAGCAATCCACGAACAACCACACAACACTTGCACACACTTACGCACTTAATTTCCAAATCAAATCTAAATACACAATTCTAACAACGAAAACACAAAAAAATGAAATCAAATCTGCACACAAAACTTCATATCCTTAATCAAAAATCGAAAACAAACCTTGCAGGGGCGATTTTTGATGACAATGTAACCATTCTTGCGAATTGTTCCAGCCTGCTGGGGGTAAGTTTTGGATGCTCCGGCGTCAGCCTTCGATTCGAAGTGATGCTCCTCGTCCGACATCGTCACCGGAGAAAATAGCCCGAATTTTTTTTTCTAGAAATGGAGTGGGAATGCTGGGGGAGATTGAATTGGCAAAGTGTTTTTAGATATAGGGTTTGAGTTCCTCAGTTGATGTGTAGTGTGGATTGAGGGAGATTTTAGGGTTTTCCCGGAATAATTGTTTTCTGACCGTTGATTCAAAATCTAAAGATATATACGGATGCGATTCGCTTCTAAAGTTTGCGTTAAAACGACGCAGTGTTTGAGTAAGGGTTATCTGTTTGGCTGAGCCGCCTAGTGTGACTTTTTTTATTGGGAGGTATACAGTGTAGACTTGTGCACGTATGTTAACGTGGACCATCATCTCTCTACCTTCAATTCTACTACGAATATTCTTTAGAGCTAAATTAAAAAAATTAATATATCAATAATTGAGCAGAATACATCGATTTGAGCGAGTGTGTTCCTTTTTCCTTGAAGAAAAAAGTCGTAACTACAGTTTTTCATTAATTCTTTGATTAAGTGACTAAATAATGTTGGTAAATATAAGTGTGTTTTTATTTGAGGAACTTCAAATACTTAGAATTTATAATTAAAAGATAAAATGGATAAAAAGTATAATTATAAACATATTAGTAAGTTTTTTTTTTTAAGTATTTTATATATAAAAGGATTTGTGCAAGTATAAATTAGCATAATAGATCTCTTTGAACCCCTTATTAGTGTACACAAAGACGTAAAATCGTGAATGATTCTCGTAAGTTGATGGGAAGGGTTAACCTTTATAATAAAAATGTAATACAAAATTAATGAAAAAAATAAATAACGATACTTTGAATTATTTTATAAACAATTATAATATAATTGAAAAGTAATAATAATAATTTTTTAAAAGTAAAATGATAACTAATTATAAAAGCATAATATGATACTATCGTTGGACAGTCTCATATAAGTCTGTCTCTTTGATGTAACATCTCATATTTAAACCGTTGGATGAATGATGTATGAAACAAATACTCCATATACCAGTATATTCTAAAAATGAATAATTCTATGTGATCTATTAAACATTGTAAAAAAAATTATACTTTTATAATCCAAAGACTCTCCTTTTGTAATTTTGGGCATCCCACCCAAAGAGTCATCTTTCATTTTTTACACACATGAGACCCACACACACCCTCTAATACAATCAAAATTTTGGGCATCCCACCCAAAGAGTCATCTTTCATTTTTTACACACATGAGACCCACACACACCCTCTAATACAATCAAAATATAGGGTCTACACTCCCAATTATACAACTACCCACAACACATTAAATAATAATACTCCTTAATTCACGTGTCAAAAAGCAAAAAATATCCTTAGTGTGAGACGTAGGGAGTATATTTTAATTTTAAATATTTGGAGTGATATTTAAATATAACAAGAGATCCGAACCCAACATTGAGGAATTATGTGAAGCTTATTAAAATTATAGGAATGTCATTGAAATATGAAAGTTGTTCTAAAGAAAATGTACGAGTATTCTAAATTTCCTAAGCTGTTTACAAACTACTCCTATATTACAGAAAGTGGTGATCAGCTCCTAATATGGAGTAATCATGTTATGAATAAGTTAGTTGAACATCAAACAGGAAAACTAGTTTACTCCTCATGTACTTAAACTTTTCTTTTCAAGTGTCCAAAAAATTGGAAAGGAACATGATTTGAAGCAATATGATATCACTTGATGTTGATATCTCTATAAATGATGCTGAAAATGTTAAAAGAGGGACAAATGAGTTTTTGTGGGCATTAACAATGACCTTTTATATCCTCTTTGAACTACTACTAGAAGAGGAGGCTAATTTGATGTGTTCGTTGTCGATACGATGAAGAAATATCTGAGGCAGCTCTTCTCTGTAACACAAGGGATGCACATCAAGAAGTGTTTCTCTTTATATATAACTTGGGTTTATAATGAAAATCTACAAACCTTTCATTAGCCTCCTTGTAAGTATGACTTGAAGCAATGGCCAAAAGCTGTCCCCCATGATTGTAAGCCAAGGATGCAACACTATCGGGAAATCTAGGCAACTGAAAAAGGATGTAGTAAATTTATGATAAACATAGAAATCATGAAGGGTGAGCAGAAGAAAATACCAACAATTATAATAATTTAAGGACTGATATATAAGTTCATATTCACAACTATGCCATTCTCATTTCACAGGTTCACTTTTTTTTTTTTTTTTTTTTTGTCAAGGACATCCAACTTGTACTGAGCTTAGTAAGAAAGACGATTTATACGGTTATACCTCCACCAGTCGTTTCTTGCTCAGAACATCCCACATTGTAGCATTTCCCTCATCATCACCAGTAACGATGACACCACGCATGCTGAAAAGAGTAAAAAATATAGCAATGTGAATCTTAAGGCATGCAGCGAGCAAAAAATGTGAAAGAGACACATACGATGGGCTGAATGCAATGTCATTTATCGACACAAGCTGATGTCTTCCGCTGCTGTTCTTTGGATAGCATTTAAAAGCAAATCTGCAGAAGTCATGGCTCAAGTGATATAGTTGAATGATAAGGAATTGCATGATGTGTTTGTCAGTATAATCTATAAAGTTTTTCCATTTTGAGAAGTAAACAAACCCAAAAATTGTTATGATGGCAATAAAAGTATCGCTATTAAAAAACAAAGTAAGTTGATAATGAACTTCAGTAATTGCAATGTATATTATGTATGTACTTGTCAGTTTAATAGCATATAGATGTCGAAAAACTCTTATTAATTGCAATATTTCCCTTGAGACCATATAATCAAGATCTTTTGTAGTCAAATCTGAGTGCCTATTCATTATTCAAAATCACTACATTCTAAATCCAGAATGAACTCAATAGGCACTCAAGAACCACCATAGATTTAAAAATTTTGGAAATAAAGTAGTAAATTGTGCAGACTTGAACTGACCCTTCGTTTTCCGTCTTGGATTCACCAAAATATTTCAAAGAAACCTTCCCATCTGCTGATCCTATCATAAATCCTGCATGAACAGACATCATCATTCTAATCAGGAATTAGATAACAATATTGTCAAACAGAAATACCTAGTGAGGATACGATAAAACTTTTGGCAGCAACAACAATAATCAACAGTTAAGCTTTGATTATTTAATTGATTTAGACTTGGATACATTTCACATATAATCCCCACTGGAATCAATTATAGAAAGTTTAGTCAGTGCCAGAGACTGATTGAGTAATATACAGCTATAGATTACTGCAGTATCTCCACCAAATCACAAAAATACAGCTATTAAATACCTTCTATATCTAGATTTGAGCGAACACATTTTATTCGAATGTCCATGGCATGCTCCTTTGCTTGAACAGATCCTTTTAGATACCGCAAATCATATAGGTGCACAGATGAATTAAGAGCAACCATCAAACTTAATCCTGAAAGTGACATGGACTCAACCTCCATTCTTAAATTACTCAAACATCCAGAACTGGCTGAGCGTGCATCCCAGAAGTTCACTTTTTTATCCCAGCCGGCAGTAATAACTTGACCTGCAGATACCAAAATCTATCAACATTTCTTTAAGTTATAAATACTAGGAATCATTATTTTGAATATCTGACTGATTTTCATGTAGTTCAAAAAACAGAATTTCTTGCTGAAAATGTCAAATTGACATGACAACTTGCATGATTTAAAAAGACAAAAATAGAGATTTTATTGATATGCTCGATTATATTCAGTAAATCCCAGGTCCTGAAGTTTAAGAAATCCCTTTATTCATGTAAATACTATGAAGGTGGCAAGAGTTCAAACTCTATTCCATTAAGCAACTATAGAAATGCTGAAAATCTTTCCAGAAAAATTATAGGATCAAAAGAGGATTATGATTAAAATTTATTCATATACTGTGAAACGTGTCATATATGTGCTTAAGGAAAGATAATGAGACATTTGAAATAAAAGCAGCAGCAGTGAATGGCATTTTCTTTTGCAATGAGAATAATTTATGCTGTCAGTATCTTACATGTTTCCTCAGAATATTCGACACAGGTTGCCATGTTATCGTGATATCCTACTGCTTTGCTGTTTCCCAGATCCATGTCATACCTAGGAATTCCAAATAAACTGTGTCACACTGATTGACATTTAACGGTGGAAATAGATGAGCTAAATACAAAAGAGATTGTCTTGAGAGCCACAAAAATTTTAGGAATATTAGATTTTAATGTTTGGTAGCTTTAATACTGATTAGATGGTTGGATAACTCTGATCTACAACTTCTACAAGCTGATCTGAGTCAGATCTTGTTTGGCACTCAGCAAGCAAGAATGAAACTAAATGAAAAGATGCTAAAAAATGGTTTAGACAAGAACCAATTCATAGAAAGCCACAAACATCGTAGAATATAGCAAACATATTTAGCTACTTGAATAAGCAATTTTACTTTCTTTAACTATCCTTTCCATTTGATGTTCTTGAAAATCTAGCTAATCTGCGGTGATGAAATTTAATCTAAGTCTAAACTACAATGCAATTCAATACTCCCACGCAACACAGAGACTAGTAACTCTCCAAAGAGAAACATAGAGACTTGTAAAAATAAGCACCGAATTCTGCAACAGCCGACCCCTTTACACGAATGTTTGACATTAACAGAAGGAAGCACCACCTTCCACTCCAACCAAAGAAGGCCGATGCCTTATTCAAATTTATCTCAAAAGAACCAGAAAAATGCTACTCTTGTGTAATAGTATGAACAGACAAGGTTAGTTATCTCGGCTTCCTCACCCTTCACCAACCTCAAATTCAGATAACTGCCCAAGTATTATGTAGATGAATTCATACAGTGTCAAATGATAAGAAAAGAAGTTACTCCAACTGGGGTAAACAAATATTTACTTTTCAGCAGAACAAATACGAATAGGAACATCATGATAAACCATGGCATACCTGAGAATGGAACCATCAGAATTAGCACTCAGAGCCACTGTCTCACTTTCAAAACAACAATCCAGAAGCGCTCGCCCTCCAGTAGGAACTTCCAATCTGAGCTCACACTGATTTACATCGTAAAGCCGAAGACTCTACTCAAGAAAACGACATACCCACTCTTAATTGCAAAACTATCACATAATAAAGTAATTAAATATACACATACAGATAATACAGAAGTAACAGAACATTAATAATTGTTTTAATGGTATAGTTACCGAATCCCAGGATGCAATCAAGAGATTGTTCGAAGTGGGAGCAAAACGAACCCTAGAAATGGCGTCTCGAATCGGGTCGTTGAAACTTAAAGAAGACTCGTTCATGCTGTGAAAAAGAGGAAGAGAGAGAGAGAGAGAGAGAGAGAGAGAGAGAGAGAGAGAGAGAGAGAGAGAGAGATGCTGATAGTGATGATAGAATGAAGTGATTTTTGAATTAGCTTTTAAACCTGAAATTTTCCCGCTTACTTGGCGTACGAGATTGTCCAGTCACTTTGGGCCTTCCTCGTTATTTATAAGTAGATTGGGCCCAAGCCCAACTACAGTGGAAGTCTGGTGTATATTAATGTAAGTTCAAGCTGAACCATACAATTTCTACAGTTAAGCTTATACCACTAAATTCAAATAATCTAGTTTTTATTAAATTTAAAGAAAAAAATAAATTAAACAAGAATAAAGATCCTTGTCGAACTGAAGAACTGTAGTTTCTCTTAATACAATCTTTATATTATTATTTTCTTTGATCAATGTTTACTTATTACATACCTACTTTGAATTTATCTCATTCACTTTCATTATAGTTATATATATTTCCCATAAAAAAAAGGAGTAATATTAGACACAAAGTATCGTGAATTAACCAATCAATTAAAAAGCTGCGTTTGGATCTTCAAAATTCAACAACGTTGAGATGATCTAGCAAATAATTTTTATTTTAGTTGAAGTATTAATCCGTTATAATTCCAAATCTTTCATTGACGTCCTCTAATTGTTTTTTCATCTCAAAATGTAACCAAACATTAATAATTACATCGATATAATTATGTGCAGTTGTTATTTGCATAATAATGTTTACATCTTTTTCACTGCCATCTCTCAAGATAAATTAAAAAAAAGGAATTATAACAAGGGAGTAGCAAATAGTACTTCTTTCATCCAACAGAAATTGACACACATATATATATATATTTTGGATAATAAAATGTTTACATCTTTTTCACTGCCATCTATCAAGATAAATTAAAAAATTTATAACAAGGGAGTAGCAAATAGTACTTCTTCCATCCAACATAAATTGACATTTTTTTTTTGGATTATTCCAGAAACGTTGAGTCATTTTCTTTTTAAATACATGAAACTCTCGTTAGGGACACCACTAATACAATTATCACTACACTTTAAGATGTTATATCCTCCCCAATCTATTACACATTGAATTGTTATATGCTTTAATCCCAGTGCAAAAGAAAAAATGTTAACTACTCCAAAACGGGAGGAGTAATATATTTTTCACTGCCATCTCTCAAGATAAATTAGAAAATTTCTCAAATTAGCAATTCTCAAACTCCACATATATACAGGATATATTTTGCACCAGAGGTAACAACACTAAAGAATGAGCAGGAGAACCTCTGGAGCTTGCAAAGGGAAACAACAAAAGGAACGATTTTCCAGAAACATTTTCCTCTGGGTCTCAATCACTACCATGTTGTTCACACACTAAAATCCTTGAATTTGTCACTAGGAAGGTAAAAATCAAACTTCACATCGACAGAACCAGAAGTATCTCCATTGTCCTTGTATTCGATATTTGCTATCGCTCCGGTCTCATCATCGAGCTGATATTCTGTTCTCACCCGCCTAACTGGCACTGTGACAGAATAAATGGTGCCGAGATCAGGATCTGTTGAGACACTTAATTGAACTTTATCCTGCGATTCGATCTCAACAAAATCAGATAATGCACTAACAACGTTGCTAACTATCTTCTGTTTTGCCTCTTCACTAACTGCACAGCGATCGGAGAAGAGAATCATCTTCAACCGTTGCTTGGCAATGTTTGCATTAGACTTCTTCTTGGACACGGGTGATGGAAATATAATCTTCCATGCCAAGTTTAGACGTTCGAAGAAGTTCATGTCAATTGCATTGAGGAGGAAATTCTCAATTTCCTGGCTGATGGGATTTTGAGAAAGCTTATATTCTCCGAACATTCCAAGAGGACGTCTAGAGTGGCAACGAGTATCCAGCACAGTACGCGAAAATTTTGGCAGGGTCTCTATGACACTAGATGCGCCATTAGTAAAGACATTGCAATCAACCTGTAGAGGAACAAATAGACACATTTCAGACATACATACAGCACTATTATAGACATTGGACTGTAACATGATAACATCAACCATGTTCTTCTAGACATTGCTTCAGTTCACTACATGATTCATTTCTTTATGAGCTACCATCCCTTAGAAGCAAAATTATATTCAATATGACATAGTAGCATAACTCAAACTTCGTCTCATCTCAGTAGCTGAAATGTTCATCGTGTTACCTGAAGTCTTGTCGAGACCTCCCTCCCATCGATGATTTATAAAATTACAAGCATAAAATAAAAATCTCAAAGAGTATTGAGTTGAAATGGACATAAAATTGAGCGAGTTCTCGGTGTTTCCAAATACAGCCTAATCATGGCAACTTCTATGTTCATGAAAATGCATAATACAGCATCGAGATAAGATTTCGTTAAGGTAGAAACTTGAGATATACAAAACCAAATTCACAGATTATATATCCCCATCCCATGGATGATTACAAACTGATTTGTGGGCATAACTCATAAACTCAAACTGAACAAGCAACAAAGACATATCAAATGCAACCATCACAAACAAAATTACCAAAAGTCTATTCTTGCAGCATTATACATAAAAAAAAAAAAAAAATCAGTGTATGTATCGCCAGATAGAACATAATAATCTCTCACAAGTTCATTCTTCATTACTACGACCGAAAGACATAATGCAGACCTTCAGTCTACTTCCGATGGAAATTTACCCTCCATTTGCACAGAGAAATTTACCAGATACTGAAACACTGACATCGACCCTATTCTCCGTAACCCAATCAAAAAACGAAGCGCAATGGAAATGAAACAAAGGAGAGAAGCTAAATGTATTAGAAATTTTAAGAAAAAGTACCTTAGAAGGGGGGAAATGAGATTTGAAGCGGAGAGGGTTGAATCTGTATGAACTCAGAGCAGCAGAAACCCTAAGATCCCCTGAAATCGCCATCCGAGTAGCAATTTCCAGCTTCCAATGCGGTTTAATCGATGGATTTGCTCTCTCTAGGGCTTTTCTGTTGCTTTGCTCGATTCTTCGCCACTTGTAAGAGAGTAGAGACTGCAGATCCAAGCTACGACGCCGTTTTCGGATTGGAGCACAATTGACGAATGGCATTAAATGTAGTTTTAATAGCAGTAATAATAACCGTAATTACCTACATTAGCAAGATTAGTGGTAACCTATCGAACGGGTCATAGCGGATATTTCAATATGGGCCCTACAAATTAGAGTAACCACTAATTGGGCCAAAATAAAAGGCCCAAAAGGCTCGGCAAAATTTAAAGGCCCGCTGGCAATTAAGAGTAGTTGCAACTTGCACTAGCCATGGGCTATGGCCATTAATTAATTAGCTTAATTTTTCATTTTAACATTTTTTTTTTCAGTATGACAAAAAAATATTTAACTGAAAAATATAAATAATCTTTGAAATTAGAAATATTAATGTCCAAAATTTTCAATATGAGTATAATGGTTTAATGAAATAAAATGAAAGTTTATTTTTTTTAAAAGACAATAATTAATTGTATCATTGTCACTTTTCATCAATTTTATGTTAGTTATTATTAAAATATTGATTTTCATCGGTTTCACATAATTCATTCATAACGTGTCACTCAAGTCTTTAAAAAATAATAAAAAATAATACTATAAATTTAAAATTTTTAAAAATTAAGATTAAATAATGAGTTATAGATCACAAATGAAATGCTAAATATAGAAGTTATTGTATGTGCATCTCACACAATGTTGTGTTGTAAAATAATTTTAATTAGATTTAATTAATGATTTAAGAAAATGAGGGAGTATTCCTAAAATTAAATTTGACTGATTGAATGTAATATTTCGATCGGTATCATAGGATTTTCATCCTAAAATAAAATGTTTTATGCAAATAAAAATGTAATTTGCCTAATGTTAGATTATGTAAGAGAAATAGAAACAATTAATGGTGGCGTGCCCTAATTGAAGATGGGTTGTCTTATATTTCTTGTTAGCAATCCATGAATGCGAACAGCCACAAATATTGACGAGAAGAAATCCTCCCCCCCTTTCGAGCAACATGGAAGTGAGATTAGAAGCCCGCATGGGCAGCTCAACTGGTCAAGCAAGGGGACAACTTGTACAATGACCAAGGATCGAATCTCACCCGCAGCGTGGGAGCAACCTCTTAATTAAGGGGGGCTCCTTGTGTGCTGGGTTAAAAGGTCTAACCCTTGTTGGTCGGTTGAGTTACCATGATTAACCTCCTTCACATGCTGTCGGGCCGGCGTGCGGGGGCGCCTGGGGTGGGCGAACCACCTTTTTGTACAATGGAAGTGAGATTAGAAATGATGATCAAGAAAGGAAAGCGAGAGAGAAATTAGACACCGCATCAAGAAATTTGCTGTGTCACCCCAGTGAATGGGGAGATGGAGTGCTCTCGTCAGAGTATCCCGCATGATATCAGCATCCAAATCCGTTAATTGTTTCAAATTAAACAAAAATTCACATGTTCGATCCCGAAATTCTCCTTTAAATCCAGAACCCAGATGTTTTAACTTGAATTTTAGGTTATTTTCTGCACTCCCATCTTTATCTCCACGCCATGCTGAAGAATTCGATTTCAAGAATCATGATTTCGAAGAGAGTCAACTTCTGGAGGAGTTGTTGGAAGATGAGGAGGCTGGAAAGATTTCAGTAAAAGCCTTCTTTCTTTGTACAAGGTTTGGTCGCTATTTTATTTAGAAATTAAAAAGTTTTAATTTTCCAGAAAAAGAATTAGCAGAGCTAGCGTTGGTTTGGTTGATGTAGAGTTTATTGAAGCTGTGTTCAATCTTACTGAGGTTTCTGGTGGTGTTTTCTTGGATTAAATTTAGTATGTCTTGATTTTTTTTGGTGTGAGATTCGTGGACTTGCACTTAATTTTTTATTTTTCGATTGTCGCACTCAGATTCATGGTTTTGCAGTGTTGATTTGAAGAGCATGCAAGCTGAGAATTTTAGATATGTTATCCCTCCTACCTCGCGTTCAACAAATTGTATTGCTCTCAGATTTCGTGGTCCTCCTTGGCAACCTGTAAGAATTTATATTTCAATATTTGCTTATTTAATTCTGCCATTCTTTATGCTGTGGTTTGATTTCTGCTAGAATTTATGAATTATATTTCTAAAATACCGTCTTATTATATTTTATCTTGTATAACTATGTTGCTTTGATACACTTATGTTAAGCAATTTGAATCATTATATTGTTGGAACTTAGGATTTGAATTTGTGTTCTTTTTTTTTTAAAAAAAATGCCTCATTGCAAAGTTCAATGTCAGCAAGGTTCAGTTGTTGAGAGCAGCAGTTTTTATCGTTACGTAGTTGTCTACCAGTATGGTTCGGTGGTCCTCTTCAATGTGGATGATCATGAAGTGGAGTTCTACCTTGAAGCTGTTAGACGACATGCTTCTGGATTGCTAACTGAGATGAGAAAAGATGGTGAGGTCTTTTGCGTATCTTAATTCTTAATATATACATTGCTTTTCATATATGTATCTTCATTTCCACTTTGATTATTGTTATTATTATCCTCCCTCCCTATTTTGCTTGTTGCAGATTATGCTATAAAAGAGAAACCTTTGTTGGTTGAGGATATGCAAGGAGGTCCAGATTACATTGTCCTGAAAAATGTAGATATGGATAGCATCCGCATTATTGGTAGCGTTCTTGGACAAAGCATTGCTTTAGACTATTTTGTTTCGCAGGTGAATAGTTTTTATTAGCAATTCATTGCTTTATGTTTCTTTAAAACTTCTCAACTAATGGCTTATATTTGTGATAAAAATATCTCAAATGTAACTATTTTGCTAGCTATCTATGAACAGTGCTATTTGCACCCAAGTTTTTGATGTATACATAATAGATGGTCTTCCTTCAAATATTCGAATTTACCCTTCAAATTAAAAAGCAATTTCATAAAATGCTCTAGCACTTTCCTAAGGATATATATTTCATTTAGACCCATTTCCTTCTATTTTCAATCTTGGAATTGTCGAGTAACTGAGGGCTTGGATATTCGTTGAGTTCCATACCATTTAAAGAAAGAAGGTGGAAGAATGACGGGGTAAGAATAAATGATATTTTAATGGGTGAATTTGAGGTTTTTTAAATGAATTTGATAAATTGTTCGATGTATATAGCAAAAACTTGAATGCAAATAGCGCTACCCTTCACATATTTATAAATTTGAAATACCTCCATATCTCTTAGGTTGATGGTATGGTCGAAGAATTTGCAGAAATAACTGAGGGCTTGGATATTCGTTGAGTTCCATACCATTTAAAGAAAGGTGGAAGAACAACGGGGTTAGAATTAATGATATTTTAATGGGTGAATTTGACGTTTTTTAAATGAAGTTGATAAATTGTTCGATGTATATAGCAAAAACTTGATTGCAAATAGCGCTACCCTTCACACATGTATAAATTTGAAATACCTCCATATCTCTTAGGTTGATGGTATGGTCGAAGAATTTGCAGAAATAAATCGCAGAATGGAGAAAACGGGGACATTCACAATGGACCGGAAGAAGCTGTTTCAACTTGTTGGGAAGGCTAATTCAAATCTAGCTGATGTGATTTTAAAAGTCGGTCTTTTTGAAAGGTATTTTTCTAAACAATATAGGTATATAGATGACTATAACTCTCTGAAGTCCTTATCACAGTTGACTCTAGACATAAAGGTAAGCTGTTGGAGTTTAATCTCTAAACAATATTTGGATTCTAAGTGTTTAAATCAGAAACTGAAAATTAAGTTTGAATTTAGTAGTTTTGAAATTGCCTTTTGATAGAACTGAATCAGAGAAGCTCTGTTTAGTAAGTTAATTTTTGGAACTGTTGGATGATCAGTCTATATTTCAAACACCTTTATGAGATTGAAAAGAACTGATATGCAAAATTTTCTGGCTTAATTTCTCGACTCGTAATTCTTGAACTGTATTTGTATCAGTTTATCGACTTAGTCTAGAATTATTTAAAGATGCAAAAATGCCTGTCATGCCATGTTATTACCTTGACTATGTATGAGCTTCCTCATTTATCAATTGATTCCTTTCTTCTTAGCATCTTGAGGTTAAAGTAAATCAAAAGTACTGAATGTTAGTAATATGGATGATTTAGATCAGAGATTGCTTGGAGAGATGCAAAATATGCACAAATTCTCGACTACCTTCGCGAGGAATATGAGGTCGCACAGCGATTCGGAAACCTTGATTTTAAGTTAAAATTTGTTGAGGTACGTATATTACAACCCAGATGCTTTATTTTGTATTTTGGCCTGAAAGCTCTATTTTTTTTTCTCCCTAAAATGACGCTTTTATTCTTCCCGTTCATGGTTTCCACTGTATGTGATGGATTCTCGTAGTTGTTTATGGTATCCATGACAATCTTGACAGTCTTCCTAATTCTTATTTACGCTCCATAGATGCACTATCGGTTGCATCTTATTGTACTCGTTCACCACTACCCTCTGTTGTAAATTTTACAACTGACGATGAGGTTGTTGTTTGGCTGCAGCACAACATTCATTTTCTTCAAGAGGTGCTCCAAAACAGGAAGTCAGATCTGCTGGAATGGTGCATCATAGTATTGCTGGCTTTAGAAAACATAATCTCAATTTATGAGATTGTTCGAGAATCCATAGGAGCTTCAATATGAACTCAAAAGTACACAATTCTTTTGCTAAATTCGAATAAATTATCATATTTACACAACAAATTCTTTGTGTGGTATAACATACACAAACACATTACCTTAAGTAATGCAATACTTAACCCTTTGTCAACAGCTTGATGTTCCACCTTATATTACATTACTTTCCTTTTGTGCATCTTGATGATTTTTACTCTGTTTTCAAGTATGCCATACTTGCATTCTTTGTGTGGCTTTAATATTTTGCTTTCTGTAGATTTAATGAATGCAGTGCAGTATTTGCTGTTTACATGCGACTGTGATGATCACTAGATTCTCGAATCTAAAGAGGCGAAATTCTTCAATTCGACGAAATAAACCAGTATTCAGATCCCGTTACAAATAGAAAGCAAAGATGGCATGCTATTCAGCTCTCAAAATTCTTCAACACGAACACCTTCGCAAGGCGTAACATAAGCATCCTTTGGACTCGTTTTCTTTACACCAGCTGTGAAAGAAATCTTTTCTGACTTGTTGCCCTCAACAGCTACATTTTTGACCTTGACCCAAACAAGGACCTTCATCTTCATTCCCTCGACACCCATGAGCTTACCCCTAAGAAGAATGCATTTGACTCGAGGAGCATATCTTACAGTAGAGGAGTCCTTGAAGCTCACTTCACAAGCAAACGGCAAGTGAACGGTCAGCCTTGACTTCGTCTCATCAAACTCGTACGCTGTGATGTTTTGAGGGAAAAGGCCTGGTGGCAGATTGTATTCTCGTAGAAGATCAGGCAAGTTTCTAAGTGGATTCCCTGTGTTTATAATGAGACAGAAGTAGAATTTAGCCATGAATTGGAGACACAGATGCATTTTTCATGGATTTGTGATCATATCGTGTAAAAATTTATATTAGTATGTAACCGAGTACTTGAAAACACTACATAATAAATGAAACACCTTTCAGCTTCTCGAATATCCATTTCGCCTTCTCTTCGACTACGTTTGAAACAGTCTGCAAAACAGGGAACTATCATCAATGCATTCACAGAGTAAGATTACCTTCACTGATGAGAATGCATGTAAATCAAAAGCATTCCCTGATTTAATTGATTAAGAAGATAATTCAGATGTTATCAATGGCAGCAAGGCCTACCCTACCAAACAGATGCAAAGATGAACCAAGTTTCACATTCAAAAGCAATGCCCTTTTAGTAAAACTACTGAACGAAAAATGTGTGTTCCAATCTCATGAAATATGTAATGATATTACATATGAACAAGAAAACCCTATTAATCCTAAGCCTCAAAAGAATGAGAAATAACAAAAAAACATATCCAACAAAATCAATCATATCCCAACTTTATACCCATTTACTCCTTTCTCAAAAATCATACAGATTATGCAGCAGATAACACTTTCACACACACACACACACACACAGAGCTCAAAAGCCCAAATATTTAAACAAAAAACTAAATACATCAAGAATAGGTAAATTGTAATTTGTACATACAGTTAAATCCTGAGTGATGTTATTGAACTCTTCCTTGGCTTTCTTTGACAGCCAAAAGCTTCCAGCTTTAATGCTCCCCATTTTCACCAGTGCCTTCTCCATTCTTTTTCGGGCTTAAATTACGGGCTTGGGGTGCTGGAGAGACTATTATTTTGCCCTTCTTCACCCAGAAACTGTGTGAAGACTGTTGGGACTTGGCAGCGTTTTGTTTCTAATAGAGAATAGTGCAGCAGATAAACGAGGAAATGTTGACGAAGCCCGAATAGGTTTCGGGCCTGCTCACGATTCCTGATAAGGACCCGTGGAATTTCTGCACATTTGTGTGGGAAATCTGGAACCCGATTCTCTTCTATATCTGGTCCCATCATTCATTAAAGAAATGTCTTTTTGCACTTTAAAATCCGTTTTCATTTTCGTGAATTCCAATAATTGATCGGTGGAAAATAACGAGTTGATCTCCGGTGCTCCCATGATAACACTAAAACTCTTGTGTTTCTATATGAGGAGCACAATATGTCCCAAGGGTACAAGAATTTTTACCATAACGGGGAAGATTTGCTGGGTTTTCGGACCATTTAAAAAATCTTTTGTTTCACTAGAAAGTTTAAAAATATTTAAACTGACGGAAAAACTCTTAACATGATAGTATTTTTTATTGATGTTAAGTTAGAATCGAGTCAAAAATTTATAAAGATTACTAGATATACTAGATTGTTGATTCAGTACATTTTATTATCCAAGAAATTTTTTGGGCATTTTTAAACTTTCTCTAAGTTGGGTAGAATTTTTTTTTAAAAAAAAATTGAAGGATGCCTCAAAATTAAGTCCAAATTATGGATTCAAAGTTCAAAATCCTGATATTGTGATGAATGCCTACTTTTTATTCTACATTTATGTCCATTCTCTTTGGGGAACATTTTCAGTGAATGAAGGATAATTGTCTAATGAACATTAACGGTCAAAAAGCAAAGTTATTAATTTTATTGATAAATAAATTTAAAAAAAAAAAAGAGAAAATTTTGGCAACTTAAGAAAGAAATTGTTTAGGGCTTTGCCTGACCAGAACCTAAGACTGCGTATACCACCTGGACCGCAGATAGGCCCAAGCCCAGAGTGCCAGCTATGACGGAGATAATAGCCCATGGGCTTTTGAAATAAGTGTGGATCAGATGATACCGCCACTTGAAAAAATCCTTCTTGAAGTGATTATCCACCCTCTTCTTTATGTCGGTGTAAACCACATCAAGCCACGTGTCCGACTCGAACAAGATCTCGTTCGACAGTCGTATAAACAGCGCCGCCACATCTCTGTCGCTGCCCATCACGCTCGAGATCACGCCTTCGAACTTGAGCAGCCGTACGTCTCTTTCGTCCCTCACCAGCCCGTTCATGAAGCAGATGTACGAGCTTATCTCGTTTCCGGCTTCGATGTGGAGTCGCTCGAATGCCACCATGTTTAAGAATGTGGATTCCGATGTGTCGTCGAGGTGGATCGTCGGCAGCCTCAGTGTACGCCCTTTGAATTTGATGTCTTTTAGGCTCTTGTGACTGCCATTTTTGAATTTGATTCCTGCTTCTTTTAGCTCCGTGGCTGAACGGAGAACCCCTAATTCGGAACTTAGGGTTTTGGTGGATTTGGAGTTTTTCTTATGAATGTCTCTTGTCATGCTTTTGCGGTACACGTCTAATATATGCCGACATTTGCCTACTTTAGCAGATTTATGTAGCCCGTAGAATTTCAGTATACGCTCAATTACCTGATTCTCAATTTCCTACAAAAATTCTTGATGTTTATATATAAATGATATGATCTTATCTGATCTGAGAGTGAGAATGACTTATGACTTACCTCATTGCTCACGTTTTGATGAACAGCAATCAGCGTTTCGAGAACCAGCAATGGGAGTTGATTTTCGAGCAGCAGCATATCCCGTCTGATACATGGTATAACATTATGCTTCCCATGATCACTGAAAATGAGATCATCGTGGGAAGAGTATTCATCTGTAGTTCGATCATCTGCTAGCATTGTTTCGAGAATGAAACTTCCATCAACAATCATGAGCCGCAAGAACCCTTTTTTATCCTGCTTCCAATATTCGTCCAAGTGGGCATATGCGTCCATCAGATCAGGAACAACTTTGGCCAGAGCATCAATGTAGGCCTCAAGAGTCTTATCTGATCTGCTTAGGAAGTGGCGAAGGGCTCGCTTCTTGTGCTGCTCCATTCGCTGCAACTGGTCGTCCTTATGGTGGTAAGGGCCGATAGCCGCCACCCAAGGGAAGTAGGCGTTTTTGTTTAGGTTGACAGCATGGACTGGTATTTTGTAGATGGATCTCTTCTTCCAGTGCCCCTGCTCGTCCCCTGAGACCTTTGTCTCCTTGGTTAGTTCTTCTGTTAGCTCGACTATCCACTCACTCTTCTCCTCCATTTTTTGGTAATGATTTGTTTGTGTTATCTTGATTCAGATTATAATGTGACTACTTAATTTTGCAAATTTTTTGGATATTGAAACTCAGGGGTGTATGGCTTGCTTTGGAATTACTTGAGGAATCTAATTGGGTAATATTAAACATTAAGCAATTCAATTTATTCTTTCCGTAAGAAGAGGGGCATATGAGAATATGACATCCATTCTTCTCTCCTTAATTACCACAAAGTTATAATTACTTTATGTATGTTGTGCTGTTTATAATAAATTGGGGGACACATGGTTCAAATTTTTTGAAACGATAATTGAGGAAGTTCACTTGAAGGGCATCTATCTTCCCACCAATTAGTAGGGCGGTGGCGTCCTTTTTATGCATTAATCCGCACCTAATAGTGGTGTTTTACGATATCAATGAAACAATGAGAACCAGCAATGAATTTTGAATCACTCTTGTTCTACCCCTTACTAAATAATTGATCTACAGCAAGCCTAGTTTGTTTAGATGGATAAACTGAAGGATGGTGGGCTAGCAGTCCGCAATTGTTTCTGAATCTGGGCTAACATAAGAAAGCCCAAAGATATAATTCACTTGTTAACAAAATCTAATGTCTTGCTTTGTTATTGAATATAGTTTGATAATCTTTCCTTAAGAAGACTAGAAGAGGGCCATATGATATCTATGATTCTGTCATTAATTATCTACTATTTAAGATCTATCTTCCATTCCCATTAATACACCGTCTGTTCATAATAAACTGCTGCAACCTTTTAAGTTGTATTAAGACACTAGCAGGCAAGTAAAAAACATAGGACACATTCATGCTTTTCTTTAAGTAGATATTACTTGAAAAATGAATTGATTACAATAAAGTTCTTAGATGCATTTTCACTTGTAATAATCTAAAACAGCATAAGTAAGTTGCCCTATGGAGAGGGCTAAAGCTGTAGCAGCAGCAATGACGGAGATAATTGCCCATGGGCTTTTGAAATAGGTATGGATGAGATGATATCGCCACTTGAACACTTCTTTCTCAAAGTGTCTTTCCAAACTCTGATGAATTTCTGTGTATACCTCAGCAAGCCATGTGTCAGATTCAAACAGGAGTTCATTGGACAGTTTAAGAAAGAGTTCTGCAACATCCTTGTCACTGCTCATAACACTCGTGATGATGCCTTCTCGCTTGAGCAGACGTACGTCTCTTTCGTCCCTCACCAGCCCGTTCATGAAGCAGATGTAAGAACTTATCTCATTTCCTGCACCAATGTGGAGTCGCTCGTACGCCACCATGTTCATGAACTTTGATTCTGAAGTGTCGTCCAGATCTATCGTTGGCAGCCTTAAGGTACGATGTCCTTTGATCCACTTGATGTCTGTCAACTTAGAACTGCCCTTTTGGAAGTTGATTCCAGCCTCCTTCAGCTCTGTGGCTCTATGGACTATCCCACCTACATAATTATCAGTTTGGGGTTTGAGGTTTGTCGTTGGAACTTCGTCTGTAGTAGTACAATCTTGATGACGTTCCAACGACCCTGTCATACTCTGTCGGTACATGTCTAATATGTGCCGACATTTACCTACATTAGCCTTACTTTTGAAATAGAATTCAAGAATGCACTCTCTCAATCGTTTCTCACTTTCCTGCAAAAAAGAACTCTTGATGCATGTCAAATGATCATGAATGAAGCAGGAGAGAGGGAGATAGAGATAGAGAGTTCATTACCTGAATGCTCAGATCTTGATTGACAGCAACGAGCGTTTCAAGAAGCAGCAAAGGCACCTGGTTTTCGAGCAGCAGCATATCTCGTTTGATGCATGGTATGACATTACGCCTCCCATGATCGCTAAAGATCAGATCATCAGCAGCAGCATTTCCGGGGCTTTCATGATCTGCAAGCATTGTTTCCAGAACGAAACATCCATCTGTAATCATCAGCCGCAGGAACCCCTTCTCGTCTTGTTTCAAATCATGGTCCAAGTGCGCGTAAGCATCCCTTAAATCACCAACTACCTTAGCAAGAGCCTCAACATACTCTTCAGGAGCCTTGCCTTCTGCTCTACGTAAAAAGCGCCGGAGGGCCCGTTTCTTGTGGTCCTCCATTCGCTGCAGCTGAGCCTCCCCACGGTGGTAGGGCCCGATCGCCGCCACCCAAGGGGAGTAGGCTCTTTTGTTCAATTTGGCAGCATGGACAGGTACTTTGTAAATGGATGTCTTCTTCCAATTCCCATCACTTGAGACCTCCTTCTCTCTCTTCAGTTCTTCCGTCAATTCGTTTATCCAATCTCTCTCCTTTTTTGGTTCTTCCGTCAATTCGATTATCCAATCTCTCTCCATTTTTGGTTGTGAATAATTCTGTTTTTGCTGCCCACAATGCGAGTAATGTTTGTATTTAAAGGTGCAGCTGTTCCATATTTTACAAAATTATTATATTTGGACATTGGGTATTAGGACTTGCTTCGTGATTACATTTGGAATATATAAATTAAACATGCAGTAACACACTATTCTTTGCTTAAAGGAGGGTCGTATGGCATGCATGTTGCTACAACTTTTGAGCTGTATTACCACTTGGAAAATTAATTAATGAGCCTTGGCTGCTAATTAATTTTTTTGCAATCAATTAATTGGTATTCACTTTCCTATATATGTATATATCCAAAAAAAAAAAAAAAAGACATTGAGTTTGCATCTAATTAAGCTTGCAGCACAGGAAAAGAAAAAAAAAACACAAATAAAATGAAGTTTAAAAAACTCGATAAAATCTGCTCCTTCTGTCACGATTATAGACAATTACCATGTAAATTTACATGAATATTAATAAAAATTATTTTTTGACTTATTTTTAGGGGAAGTTTGATATATTTTTAATAAATAAATGATAAAGTATATTATGTGTGTTAAAAAAGTTGTGTCAATTTTAAAATTAAATTATATTAGTAAGATAAGTATTAGTTAAGTGTCACTTACTTTTATTGGAACTAGATATTAATCATCTGTGCATTGCACGGAAAGAATTAAAGTATATTACAATTATATATTTTTTAATTATTTTTTTTATTTTAACCATAATATGTATATATAAATGTATTTTTTATAACACAACATAATTTTATATTTATCAATCAAATCGCATTATTTATACGCTTATTTTTTATATCATTAAATTTGATTTGATATTTAAGATTAATAGAGTATATGTTATGTAATAACCACTATTTATATAATATATGATAATAATGATATATATATACATATATGGTTAATAAAAATCATACAGTAGATATATGTATATTATTATATTATATATATTAATCACATGCTTTAAAAAAAACAGATAAGACACGTAAGCTAGCTTGGATAAGATTTAACTGTGGAAGATTTTTTTACTATTTATATATATAAATAAATATATATATATATATATATATATATATATATATATATATATATATATATATATATATATATATATATATATATAACACGTATGTTAACTGTGAGAAGTTTGGAGAGAGGGATAGCAGGTAATGTCTTCTTCAAAGTATTAGGCAGTGATTAATTCTTTTAAATAGATTGATATGCGTATATATATAGGATTTTATACGTGAGTATATATATATATAAACACACACCTATATATGTATATATACACACACTGCAAGTTTTGAGAATTTATCTATTCTTTGTCAAACTTTAACATGTTATATATGAAAATGATCGTATCGATGCGTAGATTTCAACTATATAACTCTTTTGTAAAATAGATTTCGTATGAATTAGATAAACTCAGTCAAAGTTCGTACCCTTTAATGACATATTTTGTGTTGGTGTGAGTTAGCTTTGATATTGTATGCCATTTTGAAGCTCTCCTCACGAGGATCACATATATATAATTAGTTTTGAGTTTGGACGTGAAATGAAGAAGATATGAGGATACCCACTTCGTATCAAAAATTTTG
The DNA here is from genome assembly GCA_023678885.1 of Pogostemon cablin. Taxonomy (NCBI): domain Eukaryota; kingdom Viridiplantae; phylum Streptophyta; class Magnoliopsida; order Lamiales; family Lamiaceae; genus Pogostemon; species Pogostemon cablin. Next base: position 2,897,164 of record CM042980.1, on the reverse strand, counting down.
TCCCCTTTAAACTTTGTTATTTTCATAAAAAATTGGTATGTATGTGATCATCACCTTGCGAGGATTCCAACGGTATTTTCGGAATTTCAAATGGAGTTGTATAACTCAAATTGGGTCATTTGAAACAAGTTGGATCATTTTATAATAAATTTAAAGTTTTGGGCAACTAAAATGAGAATTTAATATAATGTAGGGACTTGATTGTAAATTTATAAAAAAATATTAAAAAAAATTAGATCAAAGAAGTCACGGCAGTAGCAGCAGGTATTGTGCTGTTGTTTATTTTATTTCTTTATATTATTTATTATTTATCTTATTTTATTAATTTAATTCCTTTTTAATATTAATTATAATTTACTATTTTTAATATTATTATTATTACTTATTATTTGTTTTATTCATTTCATTTTATTATTTATTTAGTATTTTATATTTATTTATTTATTTAATTTAACTTTTTATGTTATTTAGTATTTTATTTATTATTTATCTTATTTTATTTTATTAATTTAATTCCTTTTCAATATTAATTATATTTTACTAATATTATTATTATTATTTTATTTACTTATTATTTGTTTTATATCATTCAATTTTATTATTTATTTATTTAATTAATATTTTATATTTATTTATTTAATTTAACTTTTTATTTTAAATATTAATATAATTTTATCACTATTATTAATTTAGATGTAGAATCTTTATTTTATATCCATTTTCTTAAACATTAATGTCATTTGAATTTATATTTTAATGTTACAACTTATTACTAAAGTAGAAAACTATAATTATTAAATTATTATTTTAAATGATATATTTCTATTTTTTAAATATTTTATTAAATTAATAATTATTATATAACAATAATTAGTTGGTGTAAACTATTTTTAGAAATTAGTTTTAATAATAGGTATTATTATTAGAAGTAGAATTCAGTTTAGTATACCTTTGCAGGCATACCTGAGACTCACGAGCAAGCCTAGTTCACTTTACACGTTTTCGATAAGATTAAGGTGGGGGTAACTTTCACTCTTTACCGAGTGCTACATTTTATGTCATGATTGCTATATGAAGATGTGATATGTGTTACTGATATGTCATGTTATGTGTCATATGTGTTTTTAGTTCGATAACAAATATTTTTCTACTAACACTTGTACGGGGTGACGACTCGGTGCACATATACCAACTAACACAAGTTACTGACTACGTCGGTTCAGTACTAAAATATATTTCAAGTATGCTAACATTGTAATGGGGTGACGGCCTAGTGCACATTTACCAACTAATACAAGTTATCGGATGACAATTCGGTCTAAAATATTTTCATTAAGTTATCGAACGACAATATGCAAATTATTTTATCAAATGACATATGTTACATCTTATGGTATATTTGGCATGCATATTTATTTTTAACTGTGTAATCATTTAAGTTAACCCACTGAGTGTATTTTAGACGCTCACCCCTTATTGATTTTCAGAACAAGATTTAGAAGATGGAAAGACCTTCGCAGTTGACCCAAGCCCTTAGAAGACTTTATATTATGACTTATATTTTAATATTTTGTTAGAACTTTATTTCAGATATATCATCTGAACGTACTTATTTTGGATATTTCACTCTACTCGGGTGAGTAGATGCTAATATGTAATAATATTTATGCAACTTTTACTTTATTATACTATCGCTTTGGGGATTTTTTATATTATGCTGTGCATTCTCGACCCCTCTATTATTATATTGGGGAATAATTTATATTTTTTAATTGAATAACATATAGATAAAATAAAATATAAAATATTATTTAATATAATAAATTATAAATATTAAAATAATATTTATGGAGACGATCCTAATGAAAATAAAATTGAAAGAAAAATTAAAATAAATCACAAAATTTCAAAAATAAATTTCATACATTAATTCTAAAGATATAATTAAAAGAATGAGAAAATTGCAAAAGCAGTCTCACCCGTCACAGTCCCGTTTGGGTTTGGTCCCAATAGTCTTGACTTCTGTCTCAAACGCTTTTTTTTTTCAGCAATAATGGTCTCACCGTTAAGTTCTCGTTATTCACGTTAGCAATTTTGGTCCCACTAGACTAATCCTCAAATACTGGGACCAAAATTGCAAGATTCTTGCAATCTTGGTCCCAAAGCACCTGTACAAACTTTGAATAAATAATATTTTCATTTAATACGAAATCCGTTGGAATTTTCTTTGTTTAATAATGTTATTATAGTTTTACAAACCTAAAAACACTTTATATAAACACTTATAAATAGCACCACATAATCTCACACACAAAAACAAATTAATCATCTAATCATCATCTGTAAATTATGAAGACAACAATCATATCTGCACTTCCATTCATACTTCTCATCATATTTTCATGCTTATCTGCAGCTTTTGCAGACAATGATCACAAAAATTTTCTCAAATGCTTTTCATCAAAATTCCAAAACTACTCATCCATTTCCAACCTTGTTTACACCCCCAACCAACTCATCCTACTCCTCTGTCCTCCTCTTCCCCATCTGGGATCTCAAGAATTACAAAACCACATTTTCAAAGACATGCAAATTTATAGCAAACACAATCTTACTATGAAATTTACTTACTTGAACATTAAATCATATTGCTCTTAGTTCATCTATGAAGAAGTTATAGCATAATCAATTGCAAATGCATCAATAATCCTAAATTCATTTTATTTACAAAATAAAATTATCTCATAACCAATGGAGAATTTTTTGAATTTTTTATCTGATGCATCACATTTTCAATAATCTTCACACATTAATCTACACATTGCTCAGTAGACACTAAAATACAACCCTAAATCATCACAATTACGGCATAAAGCACAGCTTTATTCAACAATTATTGCCTGTAAAAGAAATACTAAAAAGAAAAAGAGATTACTACCTCAGGCAACCAAGCATCATTTTCTGCATTAGCCATGACAATGTTGAGCCAATCAAAGTTGTTCTTCTCCATGTGCATCACAAAAGGAAGCAGAGAATTGCAGAGCCTACACTTGGGTAAGTAAAACTCGAGCAGTGTAGCCTCCTTAGAATTTGCTAACGCAGCCGCAAATGCTCTCTGCTCCACCTCACCTTGCTCTTCACTCCCTTGAACTAAAAACTGAAGGCAGATTCTTACTTGTTGGTGAAGAACGACACTGTGACCACGCGCGCGGACCTTCCTCCAGTGATCGTCATAGTCGGAGAAGAAGAAGTCCTGGTCTTTTTCGGTGAAGATGTCGAAGACGACGTTTCTTGAGCGGGAGCCAAACTTCTTGCCCTTGGTGAGGAGGACCTACTTGACCAGCTCCACCGACAACACGACAGTGATGCGGCGTTGGCCCATACGGAGGATGAATACATGGTCGAATTTCTTGGCGTAGTCGGTGAAGTGGTGGTGGTTCAAATCGTTGTCGATTTGGAGCCAACTGCCGAATATGGGGAGAGCGAGTGGGCCAGAAGGGAGGTTGAGGCGTTTGCAGCGAGCTTTGAGATCATGACCGGGGCGGTGGCGGCAGCAAGGTAGCTGAGGAGAGGTTTTCTAAGGAGGTTCGACGGGAGGGAAGGGATTTGGGAAGGGAGACGCAATTTGGGGAAAAATTTTAGGGTTTCAGCTTCGGGAAAAATTGATTTGAATTTGAGAGATAAATTCTAATTTTCATAACTTAACGGCGCGTGGTATGCACGTAAGGGGCCTTCCGTTAGTTTTAGACGGCTTGGGGTGGAAATTGCTAAAAAAATATTGTAGGGGACCATTATTGCTGGAAAAAAAAACGTTTGGGATCGAAGTCAAGACTATTAAGACCAAAGTCAAACGGGACTGTGACGGGTGAGACTGATATTGCAATTTTCTCTTAAAAGAATATTTATAGATATGATCCTAATAGAAATATAATTGCTTTGAATCTCCAATTCTAAAATTTCTAAAATTAATTCTAGATTGTCCAAATTCATCACTCTTTTTTATGATTGAAGCTACAAATAAGATCAAATAAAAATAAGAACAATAAGGTTAAAAAAAATATAAAAATAGATTTTATAAAATATAAAGAAAACTATAAAAACGAAGAAAAATCATAAATCATAAGATAAACGAAAAATAAAGAGAATGATACCTCAAAAGAGAATGATTGAATTTGAAAATAAGATCAAATAAAAATATAAAAGATAAAATAAATTAAAATATAAAAATAATTTTATAAAATTATAAAGAAAACATTCTGAAATTAATTATGGATTGTCCAAATTCATTACTTTAAACATGCAAATAAGATCAAATAAAAAAATCAATAAAATTAAAAAAAAATTATAAAACATGATTTATAGAATATAAAGAATATACAAAAAAACAAAGGAAAAAAAAGTAAATTATAAGATAAACGAAAAATAAAAAAGAAGAATGATACTCAAATAGAATGATTGAACCTGAAAATAAGATCAAATAAAAGTATAAAAGATAAAATAAATTAAAGTATATGAGGTTTATAGAATTATAAAGAAAATAAAAAAATCGTAGAGAAATAAAATAAGATAACAAAAATTAAAAAGGATGAATGATATTTCAAATGATAATGATTAAACATGTACATAAAATCAAATATGAGAATGATTGAATATAAAAATAAAATTAAATAAAAGTATAAAAGATAAAATAAATTAAAGTATATAAATAGGGTTTATAGAATTTTAAATAAAATAAAAAATCGAAGAGAAAAAAAATAAGATAACAAAAAATAAAAAAGAAGAATGATATCTCAGAGAATGATTGAACCTGTATGAAAGTGAAATAGAGAAGAAAAAGAAAAAAAATATTTGATTAGGTAATGAAAAAAGTTTATATAAAATGATTTAAAAGAATGAACGTTTTGATTGAAAGCAATCAACGACGTAGGAAAAAAAGTGAAGAATAATCAAATATAGTGTTGTAAGATTTGATATTATTAAAATTATTATTATATTTTAATTGACAATTAGTAGAATATATGTCAATAATATTTTTTATATTTATCAAATTTATATTGTTATTTAAATAATAAAATTTATTATTAGTATAATAATTAAATTTTATAATTGAAATCAAAAACATTATTTGGACGGTCAAGATTAAAATTGAATTATTTCTAAATAAAGTAAAATAAAAAAAATTGAAAATAAAAATAGAAGTGCTTTTATATATGTATTGATAGATAGATGGATGTGAAATTGAAGTTGTGACAAGGATAGTTAATATTTTCTTGCCTATATCATCAGTTTATTAATACTAAAGTGTTAATTTATAAATAAAATTTAAAAAATTTAAATAGTTACAATATAATATCATTAATATTACACAATCCAACTTGTGTTGCAAACAATAATAAAAATTTTGGATTCCACATAAGTTTGCTAGTTATAATATTTTAAGTCACATTATTTGTTAATGATGAAGTCTAATATCACGAGTAGGATATTTAGTTCAATAAAAATTGAAACACAACTAATCCATATGGGCCATAATAGCCCATGATGCATGGATTGCCAAATAGATAACCCGGCCCGTTGACCAAATTTTAGGAGTCATTTGATTTGATGACTACACCATTCCATGAAACACAACCAATAGGAGATTTCCACGTCACCAACGACACCTCACCTCACCTCACCTCAGCATTCTCCCCAACCCTGGAAAACTGCGTATTAAGCTTTATGATGTCAATTTTACTGAACTGACATCTCCGATCGACAAAATCTCTGGGCTTCGCCTTTCCGTCTTCTTCGACGGTACGTTCCGCTAAAATTTACTTTGTGTAATTTATCAGCGAAATTGTGGTTTATTGATTCTTTAATGGTTTGATATGTTCAACTGAAACTTGTGCCTTAAGTTTGAAAATCAATTGTCTGTTGAGTTTTTCGGGGTTTAGCGATGAAGCTTCCACTTTGTGTTCCTTCTACATTCTTATGCTTTTTTTTTTTCTCGAAATTAATTTCGCCCTAATTTTTGGTTTCCACTGTGTGACGCTGATTCCTTGCGTTATTCTATCTATGCATTGTAAATTCAATTATATGCCTGTTTTTGTCAGATTTCGTTTATTAATTTTTGATCAACAGGTGAAATGCTGAAGCTACAAACTTATGCTGGGTTTAGTATACTCGCTTCTCTGGCTATTATTTATCATGCCTTCGATAGTAGAGGCCAATTTTACCCTGCAATGGTTTACTTATCAACTTCAAAGATCAGTTTGGTGCTTCTTTTGAATTTGGGTTTGGTGGTTATGTGCATTGTGTGGCAATTGACAAAAAAAATATTCCTTGGATCACTCCGAGAAGCTGAAGTGGAAAGGCTGAATGAGCAATCATGGCGAGAAGTTATGGAAATATTGTTTGCCATCACTATTTTCAGACAAGATTTTTCGGTTTCTTTTCTTGCCATGGTGACTGCTTTGCTTCTGATTAAGTCTTTGCATTGGTTGCTCCAAAAGAGGGTGGAATACATAGAAACAGCTCCATCTATTCCGAGGCTGTCTCATATACGCATCGTATCTTTCATGGCACTTCTCCTCCTTATTGACTGTATATTTCTGTACAATTCAGTTGCGCATTTAATAGAAACCAGGCAGGCTTCAGTTTCACTCTTCTTTTCTTTTGAGTAAGTTCCTTGGATTATCAGTTAATATGTTTCTTGGATCATCATTTGGAAATGTTGCTTGGTATAGGTAATTTTCTTTTTAAGCACTAGTATTTTATAAAACATCATTTTCTTATAGATACTTTATACTTGCAACAACAACTCTTTCCACCTTTGTGAAGTATGGATTCCATGTAAGTGACATGCTTATGGAAGGGCAATGGGAAAAGAAGGCTGTCTGGACATTTTACTTGGAGCTTATCCGAGACTTGCTCCACTTGACTTTATGCATGTGTTTCTTTCTCGTCATATTTTTGTAAGAATCCTTCCATCGGAACTGTTTTACTGCATTGATTGATTAGGTACTCATGCTTATATAAGCTTCTTGACATTAAGGTTTGCATGGGCGTATCTGATATTAAAACTGTTCGTTCCTGTTTATGCTTGCTAAATTTCATGCTTCCTTTATGGTTTTTTTTTTTCTCCCGTCATATCTTCTTGGTCTGATGTGGGGTGTGTCCAATGCTGCATATTGATTTTACAAAATTTCAATTTTTTTTTCATTTTTCACATTTGTCCTGATATATTGGCTTGTTCTTTTGTATCCTCTAGGAATTACGGTGTGCCTCTGCACTTGATCCGGGAGCTGTACGAGGCATTCCGTAATTTTAGAATTCGTGTGGCTGATTATATTCGTTACCGCAAGGTGTCAAATATGAATGATCGTTTTCCCGATGCTACTTCTGAAGAGCTCAATGCGTACGCAGAGTTTACTCAGGGAACTTTTACTTTTGCTCACTATTGATAACTCTTTTTGACATTGATCATTCTTTCTCTGTGCAGAAGTGATGCAACCTGCATCATATGTCGTGAGGAGATGACTACAGCCAAGAAACTAATCTGTGGACATCTTTTTCATGTGCACTGTCTCAGATCATGGTTAGAAAGACAAAACAAATGCCCTACATGCAGAGCGCTCGTTATACCACCTGAAAATGGGTCTTCAACAACTCCATTAAGGACTGATAGTAATCAACAAGGTACCATATTTTTTTTAAGTACATCTTCATTTGATGCTTGTGAAATTTTGGAGCAATGGTCTAATGGATATCATTCTTATTGGTTATAACTATTTAGTTGGATAATAATTCTTGCTGGAAAATGTGCAGTGTCGAAGTTCGCTTAACTTGTTAGTTTTTACTTCATAACAAGAATCATCTTCTTGTATTCATTTAGCTGACACGGTAGTGTGACAGGAGCTAGTACACCACATCAAGGGTCCAGTGGTGGTGGTGTGGGAAATGATAATGTCAGTCAGCATCAGGCTAGACTCCAAGCTGCTGCTGCTGCTGCCGCAATATATGAGAAGTCTTTTGTTTATCCTTCTCCCAAAGATTTAATGTGGTATCTACCTCCATCAATGAATTATTCTGCACTTATTGCCATACCTTTTTTATTTTTCTTTGAATGTTACTGAAAGTTCCTCTTTACATATGCCTTGTGTGTGGAGAAAGCTGTCTATATTTTCTTTACTGTTAAGTTAATTCCTGCTCCAGTTCCTAAAATATATGTCTGAAAAGTCAAACATCCAATCAAGTGAACTTTCTATAATTTCCTTAAACCAACGAATGACTTGCAAAATTTTAGAGACACTACCTTATATTTTTGGGACTGAGGGAGCAATTATGATTCTAAATTTGTTCATGATACTGGCTATGCTGTATGTATGTTCAAGTCTTTAGGTATTCTGTGATATGAAAAATCTCATACATAGGGATTATTGTAAAACGCAAACCATCTGTCGTCATACATAAGTGGATCCGATTTGGGTGCAGGTGTTTCTAAGTTTGTCCTTTTTTCATTTGAAAGATAAGAGATACCAATAAGCTGCCATCTATACTTGCAGTTCACCTGGATATGTCATACCTCAAACATTTGAACATAGTTTCGACGCTGTAATGCCAAAAGATGGTGGAAGAGAAGCTGTACCACTTCAACAGTTTCAGCTAATAAAAAAAACCTCATATCAGTTACCACAGCACAGTCATCCTCCACCAATGTGTGCCTTTGAAGTAGGAAGTGCATCAGACTTTCAACTGGATTTGCAAATGAAATCCATCAAGCACCAGATTGAGGTATTTCCATTTCTCTTTTTTTTTTTGTGCAATATCATTTATCTACATTCCCAAAGTCGTTGAAATTTCCCCCCCAACACAAAAGAGGATTATGAATGCACTAATACAAACCCAAACATCCCCATTTCCTTCCGACAGTTTCTGCAGAACCAGCTCCAGCATTTAAAGACTTCGAACGATGAGAAAAGACTTGATGTAGCATCATCTGATATCAAGGGAAAGTCGGAATCATCTCCATCTTTGTCTGTTGAGAACTCTAATGAGATTTAGAAGGTAAAAGCTATACACTTGTAAAATTTCCAGATAATATAATACTAGAAAAATAATACAAGTAGTTTCAAGATCAGCATTTTAAACTTATCCATGCTGACAAATTAACTGCAGTACATACAGCTTAGAATCCAGTGTAATTTATGCATGTTATATTTGATCTATCACTCTTCAAAATTAATTTGAGCTACATCTAGTCCAAACAATCTGATAAGACTTTGACGTGAATTGGGCTTGGCCCATTTCGTAAATATGGGCTTAGTTGGGCCAACACGTGTGGCCTTGTTGATTGGACATATGATGCCCATCAATGCTGTAAATGGGGCAACTATCTGATTAAGATTCTTGGTCCTAACGCCTTGTGGGGACTTTAATTTGGAACTATAATTATGTGGGTCCATTATGTGATTCATGTACTGAAATATTGGAGACAAATTATAATATTCATTTATTTTTATCAATTTTCGAATTTCACTTATTATTGTAAAAATGTTGACTTAAACAGTGTTCTTCTTTATTATTAAAATATAGTATTAAATATAGCATTCAGCACTTTTATATTATTTAAATAGGTAATTTATTGTGTGCTTTCGAATGGAGTAATAAATTCACATATTTACTCTATTCACTCTTTTTTTTTTTCATTTATCCGTTTCAAAAGTAACTACTCCCTCCGTCTCGAGTATTTTTACCCTTTTGTACGGACACAGAGATTAAGACGTGTTATTTTTTTAATACTTCATATAACGTAAGAAAAAGTAGGGATAAATTAGTAATTTAAAAAGAAAAAGTAAATAAAATAGTTGAGAATGATGAATAAAGTGTAAAAAAGTAATTAAAGTTGTTGGGATTGTAAAAAGTAGGTAATAAAATACTCCCTCCGTCCCGGAAAACTTTTCACGTTTACTGTTCCATGTTGTTTAAGAAAAATTGCACTTTTTGACCAACTTTATTGACTTTAGAGGGTATTGTAGTATTTTTAGGTAATAAAAAAGTATAAAGTAATGATAGCGTGTGAAAAAAGTAGTGACAAATTTGAAATTAAAGTAACTTTTGAGGTTGTTGGATAAAGTGGTGTTTTCTTTTTTGGGGTGGGAAAGGTTTTGTGGGACAAACAAATGAGGAAAGTGTGAAAAGTATTATGGGACGAAGGGAGTATTATTTATTCTTACCAAAAATGGAATGAGTAAAAATACATGGGACACCCCAAAATGGAAAATAGGTAAAAATACGTGGAGCGGAAGAAGTATTTTTATTACTATTATGCATGTTCAATTAAAACTTATGAATATGTTTATGAATATATGTACAATAGAACTGTTCATTACACATGATACACATAAATAACGAAAACTATATAATGGACGGTTGAAGCATAATATTACTACTATTTGTTCTTATGCTTTATATATTCATAAGTTAGAATTTTATACTACATTTTAATTTTGTAAAATTAATACCCTCATGTCCCACCTAACAAATATTATAGTATAATTTATATTTTATTTATTACTAAAAAAATTAAAATATCTCAATAATAATAATAAAACAAGTAAAAGAAAAAATAAATTCTCCTAGTATTCGAAGAGTATAAAATCTTCCCACTACTTAGCATTTAGCAAGGGAAGGGCCGACACATTTTCGATGAAAATGACCAGAGATAGTCGGAAACACCACACCCCCCCCCCCCCCCCCCCCCCCCAACAAAAAAAAGCATTTTAAATACTATATGCAATAATAAATCAAGAAATATTATAGTTAAGTGAGTAGCAATTAATCCATTATCAGTTTAAAATTCTTTTGTGATTAATCTTATGGAAGAGACATCTGCTTTAATCCATGACAACTAACAATATTGAAATAAATAACTAAATAAGTGATTAGTGAAATCACTGTCATTATACACATATGTGACATCCCACCAGTCTCTATGCCAAAGTTTCTCTTTTTGAGAAAATATAAAAATAAATCTCTTTGAAAGAATTTTCATTTTTCGTTTTTCGTTGTAGAGGTTTTATCATTGATAACACTAGAAATTAAATTTTGTTAAATGGTTTTTGATAGATTTGAGGTATTAAAGGAAAATCTAGGGAATTAAAATATTAGTAAAAAATTATAGATGATGCTAGATTCTTTAATGAATAAGTGAATTTAAAGTACACCATGATACATTTACATCATCTCATGAGAGGATTGAATTAGAAATGAAATTCAAAGCAATTTAATTCATGTCCCTCTATTATTAAAAACAATTTTCAATTTATTAGAAATAAAATACATTGTGAGTAACGGTCTAATAATGCATCACTTCACGAAGAAATTATATATATATATATATATATATATATATATATATATATATATATATATATATAAAATTAAAATAAACAATTCAGCCAAATATAGATAGCAAATTAATGAATGTATAAATAACCATGAAATGTAATATTATATATATAATTTACATTATAAATAAAAAATATAAAATTTTTGATAAAAATTGATAACTAATTAAAAACTCTCTAACATTATACATGACCAATTTTAAGAAGTCCTAATTACACTTAATAAATGCTAATTAATGCCTTTAGTTATAAGCGATCAACTTTAGAGTTGAATCTAGAGGAACTATCAGAAACCAACATGTACTATGGTCTTAAATGAAATCTTGAATTTTGCCAAGTGAAACCAAAATTATGATACTTGTGTTGAATAAATTTTTAAAAAGATAGCTAACTTACTCCATTTATATAAAATTTGAAAATGAATTTCTAATTGTTCCCATAAATTCTGATACTTCCAAAACAACTTGTTATGACCGAACACCAAATAAAACAAATGACATCTTTAAAAATGTTAGAAAATAAATACCACATAATTTAATTCCACATAACCTAAAATCACCATTAATCCATCATGCCTTGGTAAACAACTCTGTCACTTGAAAAAATAAATAAATAAAATATAATATAATAAAAATTAGTAAATAAGATAAAAATCCAGCAAGTGATCTCCCTAATGCACGTGACAATGACTTGCCTATTCAGTGCACGTGATAATGCATTTAATTCACTTTGAAATCCTATTTATTTATCAATAAACAACCTTTTTTTTTTTCTTGAATTATACTCCTTTTTTTTTTTGGATCAATCATAATAAGATATTAGTGGTTTTCCATGTGCATTTATTTTATTTTATTTACATAATTAATTTTATTTCTGTCCTTAAATTAAAGATGGTTTCTATTCAAATGAAAGGCTGGACAAGTTGACTACAAAGATTATGGGAAATTAAAAACTAGATTGTTGTGATTCATATATATTGGTACTGAAGCTCAATTATTGTTCTGAAATATAGAACATTATACAGATCTGATATGATTTTTGTGAAATTTTTATTAATTTGTTGTTCCAGAGTTTTTATTAAATGAGTAAAAATAAAATTAATTAATTCAATACAATTAATTGAAGTTTTTTAAGAACAAAAATGATGGTTTAAGACAAACGGACGACTTATTATTTTATTTATTAAATATTTATATATCATATGTTATAATTATTATCTAAATTACTGTTAAAATGTGCAAGAGTTTAATGATATTTTGAAATGATATAAATATTTTAATAAAATAAAAAAATGTTATGAAATACGAATTGCAACGCGTAATTTAACTAATAAAGATTCAATATAATTACTGACTATTGGTAATATCATGATATTGCGTAAACATTAATATTGTGTAATATAATATTTTAAAAAATGTATGTACATAGTGGAATAAATAAAAATGAAAACTGTGAAAAACATTTTTTTATGAATGGAGTGTTTAATAATTTAATTTGGTCCAAAAGTAAAGGCTCACAAATTAAATAATATTCCCTCCGTCTCATTTCAATGTTTACATATTTATATTTTTTGCGTCTCATTTAAATGTTTACATTTCTTTTTGGAATATGAGACTCACCTAAAACAATTAATATATCACCATATCCCCACATCCAACACTAATACACCTACCCACATTACATTAAACATTAGGAGTATATTTTTCTACCCACTATCTATTAAAATATTATACTCCTTAATCAACGTGCAAAAAACAAACGTAAATATTGAAACGGGACGGAGGTAACTTATGGAAATAAGATGATCATAGTTGATTACTTGATGACACTATGATACAAATAATTAAAAGTGGTTCACTAATTTCATGAAATTTGCCACAACGTCAAATCACATTTGGTATATGTTGAATAAAACCGAAATTAAGGAGAAAATCCATCGAATTGTTCCAAAAAAGGGGTTTTTTGAACTCGAAAAAACCAGAAAACAAACAGCCCCTTAAGAGCATGAATGTTGTCTGAATAAAGATGAAAAGGAATGAAAGTTTTTACTGTTGAACCACATTATGGTATGAGTAATTATCATAACTGGAATTGCTTTTCTTTATAATAATAATAATAATATAATAATAATAATAATAATAGCTCAATTAAATAATTATATTTTGCAAATTAGTCATGATTTTTAAAATCTTGCAAAGACACTACTTTAAACATTTTCTGCATTTTTAGTTAATGATCAAATTTCTCCATATTTAAAGACAAAGATTGAACACAATAAGAATCGAAATACAAATGTAAATGCAAAATTTTAAAATACAAATCGTCCTATATAAATTCACTTTATTTAAAAAAAATACTCAATAAACTTAATTTCTCCAAAATAATCTCATAACTTTTAAATTTTCATCAAAATTATTATTTTTACTTAAAAATGTTTAATTTTTCTAATTTCATAAGATGAGATTGAATCAGTGCTTTTACAAAATTATAAGGCGAATTAGTTATCTTAAGACGAAATCAGAACAAAATTGAAAGACTTGATACGAAAATGAATATCCTAATTATTTTGGGATATTTTTGAATAAAATAAAAAGACACAAACGATTTATATTTTTAGATTTAATACGAAAATGAATATCCTAATTATTTTGGGATATTTTCGAATAAAATAAAAAGACAAACGATTTTGTTGTTAAACCGTTTGTATTGGAAGGTGGAAATCTTTGTGATTAAACCCAAAATAATAAGTAGAATTTTAATGAAAATGTCATCGTCTACAAATAAATGTCATCATTTGCGTTCCCACGATTTGATGTGATTTTGGGGGCCAATATATTTTGCTATCTTGTGCCATCCACAATATTTTCATATTTTTATTTATTTATTTATACATAAATAATTAATAATGATTTAATTTTCTTATCAGTTGACTTCTAAATGTGGAACTGCAGGGTCAACAATTTTAAACCTTGTCAATCGAGTCATCGACTAAACATAAATTAAGTGAAGTTTAATATGAAGAATTAGGTTATTAGTTAATTAAGATGAATGTGATGGGAACCATTACTTAAATCAATTCTAATTGGTAAAATTGTTAAATAATTCATATAGCTAAAGCTGGTAAAATTTCTAGGTATACAGTTACTCATAATTTTATATAAATAAAATTTATATAACACTTTATAATAATGCTATAATAGTACAAATTTTTAAATGGAGTAGCAAGTGTGTGGTTTGAGATTGCTTCAGAGTAAGATTATTAAATTTTTATTTTTTTTAAAGATGGGATCGGAGTATTATTTTTCTTTTAAGGTATTACTCTCTCCATCTTAATTTTACTTTAATTTTACACTTTTTTTTTTATTTTAGTTCATCTCATATTCAAGTTTATACTTTTATAAAAAAAAATGATATTTAACTAATACTCACATCACATACTTTAAATTTAAAATTATCTTTTCTCTACCATACATAAAATTCTTTGTAATTTATTTATAATATAAAAAAATATCAAATTATCCAAAAATTAAGTTAAAAGGTGGTTTTTATGAGTAATATATACGTACAAATAGTAAATCTGAAATTAGAACTAAGACTGATTGAAATTTAGTTTCATATTTTATAAAATTTTAATAAAATAATTTAATTTAGATTAATAACTTTTATCAATCATATGTATTTTGTTCAAGATTTCTCTACCAATTATAATTAGTACCATTTAATGCACTTGGTCACCATTTATCATTTATGTGATGGACTTCTCACTACAAGTACGGTTGTGGGCACAATTTTACAAAAATAAATAAATAAAAAATCAATTTTGGTGTATGGATTTTTGTATAGGATGAAAATGTGAGAAAAATAATAACATTACGAGGAAAAAATAATCATTATAATTATTTTAAGAGTAAGACTCATCACTTAAGTTTACAATTATTAATATTCTTAACAGTTTTAAGTAAAAATGGTAAGAAAAATCAAGAATTTTATTTCTATTACTAATTACTTCCTACATTAATCTCAACCTTTGAGAAATTGCAAAAAATAATTCCACGATTAAGCATTGTTGATGTGTGATATATTTATTAAAGGTGAGATACTATTTTGAAAAATTAGGTACTTTTTGCAACAATGTTTAAAAGAGAAATTCTATTTTATAATTTCATGAACTGTTTATTGAGTTAGTCTCTTGTTTACCGTGTTTACATCATAAACTTTTGTAAACCTTGTAGCTCCATTAATTTAAACACCCTATTAATACATAGAGTATATAGGATTAAAAAGGGGACTACAGAATTTACACCGTGAACTCGATTTCTACAAGTATTTGTGTTGGGATGTATGAAGAGGATTAATGGGAATAAAAGTGAAAAAAGTTCTTTTTTATTTCCACACTATGGGTTTGATTCTAAATATGTAGGAGAGAAAATATCAATTTTAGTTCAGTATCTTTTTCAAAATCCAATTTTAGTCCTGTAACTTTTAGTATTTTTAATTTTAGTCATTTAGTTTCAATTTTGGTTCTGTAACTTTTAAAATTTCAATTTTAGTCATATAAATTTCAAATTTAGTCATATATATTTTGAAATATGATATAATTTATAATAAGACTAATTTTGAAAATTCAAAAAGATATATGACTAAATTTGAAATTTATAGGACTAAAATTGAAAATTTAAAAGTTAAAGGACCAAAATTGAAACTAAAATGACTAAAATTGAAAATACTAAAAGTTACATGACTAAAATTGAATTTCATAAAAGATACATGAACAAAATTAATATTTTCTCATATGTAGGAATTATTCATAGTTCTCTCAAATGAGTGGAATGGGTTTCAAAGTATTCATTTTCTATAGTGATACCATTCCCATTCCTCTTTAGTCCAAAACGGCCCCTCAATTTCATGATTGAAAATTAGTAATTTACAATAAGAATAAAGAGTAAATATTATAGTAATTTTTATTGCGATTAACCCATTTTAAGGTATTTTGACACTTTAATTATATTTTTAAAAAGCTTTAAGAATAACCACTTAAAGAGGAAGATTTGCAAAAAGTAGAAAAATTTAAGAGAGAGAAGCTAAGTGCATTAATTATTTGTAATTATAAACTGTCAACGCTGAATGGACAAATATATTTTTGACAGTTCAAGAATTTAATATTTTATCTACTTACATTATTGAAAGTGGGTTACTAATTGCAGCACCTACTTATAATACATCATAACATAATATTTATGATCTCATTGCACTTTCAACATATATATGCTCAATTATATTTCTATCTATATATTTTTGTACTTGAAGAAATTAAATATTATTGGATAAATTGTTATTACTCTATTATTATAAACTGCTCAAATTATCGAATAAATCATGTATTTTTAATAATTTATCATCATTTTATTTTAATAAGAAAAGTTCAATTATCAAATAAAGTGTGTAGTTGCTAGTTGGTGTATTTTATAATTACTTCCAAAAAAAATTGGTCAAAATTTTCAAAAGTCGAAACGTGGTTTGAATTATTTAGATTAATCAGCCAAAATAAAAATAGTTGTAATCTAATAATTTACGTCAAAATTAGACACCATGAATTAATCAATGTTTAATTGATATCTCATATTTAAAATTTTGGTACAAACATACAAAAATATTACTACTAATTACAAAAATATATAGTGATATTCCAATATTACTTTTACAATGTGCTGCACATAAATATTTGTGTGCAGCAAAAAAAAGCGTCTGCATTAAAAAAAGTGTGTGCAGCAAAAAAGTGTGGTGGTCCAGCGATGGTCCGGCGACCGGCCGCCGGGGGTTCGACAGTTTTCCGACGGCCGGCCGGCGATCCGGTGGTGGTCCGGCGGTGGGTGAGGGTTTAGCATTTTTGGTTTAAAAATGTACGAGTTTAGGATTATATTTGATATTTTACTTTATTATTTTATATGTGAGAGTAATTATTTTAAATCAATGTATCTCATAGTAATTATGGGTATAAAGTGTGTACCTATAATTAATTTTTCCTTAAAAATACTACCACTTTTTATTTTTACAATAAATTATTTATGAAATAATTTATTGTACTACTATCCCTTTTCATTAATTAAATATTATTATTTTTTAATGCTAGAATAACATTTTATCCGTCTTATTAAAAAAATTTATTAGGTTAACACTAAATTTTTATCTTATTGGTTTATAAATTTTACTAGTATTATTTTTAAAATTTAGAAGACTTGTGTATGTCTTTCTCATCTCTCCTATTTTGGTATCGTTTTACTACTCAAGTCTTGCCTTGCTATGTTGGGCAAGTTTTCAAAATCCAAAGTAATTATTCTCCATATATATCTGGTTTTATTATTTTCTTTTTTTGAGTTAATAAAGATAGAGAGAAAATTATTTCTTCCCCATTTTTTTTGGTAAAATTTAAATGATGTTCTCTATAGGTGTATCTGTGTATGCAGAGATGAAAGTATATATTCCATTGTACCCAATATATTAATCATGAATATTATAAATTTCTAAAGTTAATATGATTAATATGTATGTATAACACAATTCTATCGAAACCTATTAATAATAGTGCAAACTCTTGTATGAGATCATTTTACGAGAAAATTTTCTTAAGATGGATAAAATATAATATTAATATTTTAATAAAAAGTAATACTTAAATTAATGAAAAACAATATTGCCCATGCAGTTAATTATTTCATAAGTAATTATAAATTAAAAAGTGATAATATCATGAATAAAAAGTGATAATTATTTATGAGTTGATATTAGGTGCACCCGGGTGTGTATAACTTTTTATTATATTTTGTATATGTATTTCTTAATAATTGTATACTTTTACACTAAGTTTTTCATTAAAAAAACTAGTATTCATATGTGTATAACTTTTTATTCAATTGTGTATACATTTTTTAATAATTGTATGTATTTTTTTACATTCAATTTTTCATTAAAAAAACTAACAATTAAATTGTATACATTTTTATTCATAATTGTATATGTTTTTGTTTATATTTGTATATGTTTTTGAATGTGGGTGCACCCTATCTTAGGGTGCATCCGGGTGTACAGTATAATTAACCATTATATTTATTTAAAAAAAAGTTTCACATGACATAAGTATTACTCATCCTATCAACAACTAATTTAATTAAATTATTAAAATTCTAATATTTTGAACTAGGGCACGATTATAGTTATGATAGTTTGGATCTATTTCAGCATTTTTTTTAAATATAAGTCAATAATTTGTATATTGTTTAATACTTTTCTTTATGGGAAGAAAAATACAAATCACCCAATAAAATGGGTTATAAATTTACTTCAAGATTTCATGATTTTTAGTGCTTGTGTATATTTAGAAGAACATAAAAGGGGATACATTATAAATCTATTATTCTTTGGAGTTATTCTGCATTATTTTGTGAAAATTTATATAATTATTAAAGAAAACTTCAAAATTAAAATATACTTCATCTTATATCTTGTTAAATCTGATATCTTTTTAACTTTTGTCCTTTAATTATTAATTTCGAATTGTAGCATGATTTATTATTATTGATGAGCAATTTGAATACTTAATTTTGATAAATATTGGATACCAATTAACTAAAAGTTACTCCCTCCGTCCCCTTTCAAGGCTATCATTTTTCCATTTTAGGCGTCCGCGCCCCAAGGGTCTCATTTTCTTTTTTATTTACAAACACTCATTAATATAACTAAAAAATGGGACCCACACCTCCACTAATACAACTACCCACTACACATTAAATAACAATATTCCTTAATCTCCATGCCCAAAAGCAAATGACACCTTTAAATCCGGACGGAGGGAGTATATGATAGTATAATTTACAATAATAGTACTAGATAGAGAACCACCATCAACAACCAATATATTTTTTTTTTGAAACATGATTAATTTTGTAATATTCTCAATAATGATTATATATATAAGTAAATTTTAAATAATCCAAATACTCATTTTATAAAGGAATGAGGAGTAATCAAAATGCTTATTCTTCTATTTATTTTCTTATTATAAAAAACAAAACATTCCCATTAATGATTTTGGATACCATTGGAATTGGACCCAGAGATCATGGGGGCCCAATTATGGATATCATTGATCCAAAATTCTAGATTTGAGCTGACATGGACCAGATTCATTTACGTCTTCTTTCATTTTGTACCAAACTTTGTCAAATATACATTACGGAGTATTAATCATTTTCATTTTTTAAAAAAATTAATAGTATTAATTATTAAAATATAATTATTATATAAGTAAAATATATTTATTTATAATTAAAGCATGCTTGTAATAAATTATACTCCACTCCATATCGTTAAATTACAAATGAAGACCGAATAACTTAGCAGGACGGAAGGAATATTATAATACATTAAAATTATATTTTAATTCATCGTTTATCATACTTTAATTTAATAAATATTCTTTATCAGTATAATAACCATAATTTAATATTGAGTTAACATGTCTCACAAGAAATTTTCACTTTTCATTCAATAAATTTTTTTTATTAAAAATTTATAGGAACTTTTTATTTAAATAATAATATGGAACAATAACAGTAAATGATTTTAATTTATTTTATTTTATTGCTCGTTATTAAATCATATAAATTTACTTAGATTCTTCACAACTCTCTATTCTGAGTCTCTGACGGAATATGTTCTTTACATGAAAAAATATTTTTAATGTAAAATTAATTTTTTAAAACTACTATTAATTTTCTATTAAAAATGTCGTTATTAAATCATATAAATTTATTTAGATTCTTCACAACTCTCTATTCTGAGTCTCTGACGGAATATGTTCTTTACATGAAAAAATATTTTTAATGTAAAATTAATTTTTTAAAACTACTATTAATTTTCTATTAAAAATGACAGCTGAATTCGATATATATATATATATATATATATATATATATATATATATATATATATTTATACTTTTTTTTTTCAGTCATAAATTTTTTTTCGTACTGGTTTAGTTGAATTTAATTCATTTAATTATATAATGACGATTTTTCTTAAAAAATGTTGACTATATTCAAGATGGGGACATGCAATTACCGGTTAATTAAATACAAGTATTATTTTTAAAACTGTTGATGGTATTGCCCATATTCCGAATTAATTGATATTATAATTAAAGATTTTAAAATCATAAATATTCTCAAAAGAAATACTAGTATATAAATTAATTAAAATTAAATAAAATATGGTGATCATAGGGATTGACCAAGATGAAATGTATGTTGGCCTGCAAAGGTCCGCCACGTGTAAATTGTAGGCCAATGATAATACATCCTTTGTGTACAGTGCGCTTTCTGTACAGTACATTACAGTACCTCTCCAGTAAACAATTTAGACTTAACAGAGCATCAGCCAATCAGATTTTACCAGGAATATCAATCCCTTTCTTGTAATTTCGATCACAATACAATGGTAAATAAATCTCCAAAAAATACCTCAATCTCGAATTAAAAGAAATTCTTAAAAGGAATCCTCAAACCCTACCCACAGTGTCAGAAGTGGCTCCCATAGGCTGTCTGATGCGATGACATTAGCCAATTAAAAGCTACTTAAAATGGCTAATTAAGATCGTAGAAATAGAATAATGGCTAATTAAAAATATTAATTTCAAGATTGACAACTAGCTTAGAAAGATGGCAACTTGTGTGTGTTGTGTGTTCGCTGTTAAGAGCAATGCGTCGTCGTATAGATATAAGGATTTATTCGTATATTCAATACAATACTATACGTATATTTTAGATATACGGAGTATAATACAGTCATGTGTGGAGTATAATCTATATTAACATAGGTGGACAGTGTAATATTATGACGTTAAATTTTCATTAATATCTGTACGAAAAGCAAGGAAAGAAGGTGGAGAGAATCTAGAAATGCCCATTTCTTTTCATTTCCTCTAAACCCCAGAAATTCTTTAATACTGTGGAGCTAAAAGAAAATCATGAGAGAGAGAGGGGATTTGTGAGAGAAAGAGAGATTTTAGAGAGAGAAAGAAGGTGAAGAAAAAGCAGAGAATAAAAAGAGACCGGATGTTGACAAATTTTGTGTCACTGTTCTTAGAAGGTCGTTTGTTTGTGTGAGGATTTCTTATCTGGGATCTATCTCTTTCTCTCTCACTTTCTTGAAAATAAAACACTTAGTTAATATCAATAGTAAATATATACATACAGTTGCAGCAAAATCCTTTCTTTTTCTATTTATTTTTTTCCTCCCATTCTCTCTCTAGAAGTGATAGCTTTCTTGAGAGAGAGAAAGAGAGAGAGAGGGGAGTGACCCAGCAGATCGAAATCTCTAACCCTTAGTTGAGTTTGATGAGGATCTGAGCTTCTTCAATTGAGTTATCAGTCCACTCATTAATTTGTTTCATTTGACAATTATTAGTATTCCTTTTATTTTCTTTTTTTCTGCCTCTTTTATTTGGTAGTAATACAGTGTGAATTCACATGATTCTGAGTCCTTATTCATTTGGAGATACTGTTCAACGATTCAATCCATGAATGATTCTTAGAAAAAAAGGCTGTTTCAGTATGTGGGTCTGAGGTAATTTCTCTTTTCTTTTCCTTTTTTTATTTTTTTATTTTATTTTTTTGTGATTTTTTAAGATTTACTGGGTTTTGAGAAAATGCTTCTTTCTCCCTTCGATTCTACCTTACAATTAATTATTTGATTATTTAAGGCATAATTGTATCATATAATTATTTGATTATCAAATTTCTGCCTCTTGAGTTTCATTATTTATTGCTACCATTGGTTGGGATTATTAAATTATGCATTTTCTGCTGCTGATATTTATATAGCACATTCGTTTTGATGTGTGATCATCGATTTAAGATTTGCTGTCTGAATTTTCTTTCTGATAAGTGTTTTTATGAGTGTATCCAGTAATTGCTGCCACAGCTAGTCATATAAATATAAATAAATTGTGTAAGGTTTTGAGGCAATTTCAAGATTCCTTAATTGTAGTACACTACATTTATGATCCGATTAGTAATCATTTTAAACCTCGAGGCTAATTTCTTATATAAACATTGAGGATTGTTTAATTGTGGAATTTGAGGATTGACTGAATTCACATAGTAATGGAATAGGTTCATCATAAGTGTGTTAATTTGTAAACATCTTTTGATGGCTGTCTGTTCTGGCTTATTACAGTAATTGCAAATCTAGGTTGTTCTCGCTGGTTGAGGTTATATACTCGTAATATTTCTCAATCTTTATATATTTCCAACTTACTGGATGAAATATCTGAATTTGTGCTGTGTATGCTTTTAGCTTGAATATCTTAGTTTTTTAGCTTAGGGCAATAGTATTGAACTATGGCTTAATTCATTGCAATAATAGTGTGTATGGCTTAATTCATTGCAATAATAGTGTGCTTCTTGCATTACTGTTAATAGTGTGTTGCTCGGTTTGTTTATTACCTTAATCAACATTTATAGCTCAGCAACAGAGGGCTTCACTTCCCATTCAATTCCCCCCTTTAAGTTGGCCTTGCGACTCCATGTTGAAGTCTTTCTCTCTCTCTGCAATGTTTTGATCATTTGTTACTGGCACGTGATATTCTTTAGGCCAAAAATTTCCTTGTCACAGAATTATCAAACATTGTGGTATTTCATAATATTTTAGTGCCATCACTGTAATGAAATAAGGTTGTGTATAGATTGAAGAAATTTAAATGAATTGATTTCTAAACCACACAAGTTGGGAGGATTAAAATTTTCACAAATTCTTCCAAATTTAGTTTAGAATGAAGCGATATGTCGAATCTATGTCAATCCATACAACCTGAATAGATTTGATACAATGCATTTAACATTGACTTCACTTCCCATTTCTGTTTTTTTCAAGTTTCTTTCTTCTTTTCCTTTCTTCTGTTCACTTGTGTACTCGCAATACTCAATGCTAACCTCTGCCTAGTGTACTGAGATAATAATAAATGCATTTTTAGCATTTTAAATCTATATGTTTGTGTCCATCTGTGTGTTGAAGCGATTTGAAGGGCAGTTACATTGTTGTATGCATCCTTTTCAGGAATGGGAACAAAGGTACATAGCAAGAGCTACTTGCCAGGATATTATTACTCCATGAGGGATCTTAATGAGGATTCTAGCAGTAATAGCTGGCCCGTATGTTATGGAGATAAGGCCATCACAAGCGGGCAATACTACAATGGGTTTATGACGAGGGCTATGATGGACGGTTATCCTGGTTGTGGAAAGGATGCATTGAAGCAAAAAATGCTTGAACACGAGGCAGTTTTCAGAAATCAAGTACTTTAGTTTCATTTGTTGTCATGTTCCTCATTTTAAGACATCTAGCTGAGACAGTTGGATTTTTATTGCAAACTCCCAATATAGATATAGTGAATGCCATTCTTTCTTAATGGCTTGATTTGATTTGATTTTTTTAAATTCCAGGTTTATGAACTCCACCGTCTTTACCGAATTCAAAGGGACTTGATGGAAGAAGTCAAAAGGAAAGAACTGAATGGAATCCGAGCTTCAATGGAACCATCTTCGTCATCAAGTCTTAGAGGATCTCAAGTGCCATCAGAAGATGCTCGGAAATGGCATATGGTGGGCTTTCCATTGATGAATTCTGTTTACGAAAGGACATCCGTTTCTGGAGTTGAAATCATTAACTCTCCTATGAGTTGTACAAAAGGAGGGAACAACTCACAGCCTGGTCAGTTTCCATACCAGAATGGGTCATCTCGGAAGGGCTCTGAACTTTTGGATTCAAGGCCATTAAAGGTGAGGAAGAAGTTGTTTGATCTTGAACTTCCAGCTGATGAATACATGGATGCTGAAGACGATAAGACGTCGCCACAGTGCATAGTTTCTGATGCGTCAATATATGCTCCTAATGGGAAACTAAAAAATGGGCCTGAAAGTAGAGTAGTTGAGACAGCTTCTGCTTCCCGTATGAGGAACTCTATCGGGTTGGCTGATCTGAATGAACCTGTCGAGCTTGAAGAGGCAATAGCTCCACTGCCCTCTAATTTCTTTGGTCACGGCTCCATCGGAGAAGCCAAAGGTGTAAATCCGCCTTCTACGTCTGGTTATATAGGTTTAAATGATGAAAAAAGACATCACCGAGATGGATTTTTGATAAATTCCTCCATTGAAAGTAAAGTTAGTGAAGGAGTGCGGCTCTCCCATATATATGGATCAGGTAATAACTTTAATAAAATATTCATTCTATTTTCTAACTTTTACTCATCTTGGTTACCCTTTCATCTCTCTCTTGTGAGCAAATTTCAGTTCAATGATCTTGTCTGAAACAATGAATTTAGCTTCTACAATCAAGAATCTCATTTATGGATGAAAAATTGCTAATCTGAGTTCTTAACCTTCTGTCCTTATTTTCGATTCATAGCCTCATTCTTTGCGAGTAGTTGCACGATATACAACTTATGAAACCTCTATAAGCCATTCATTCTTGCTGTTAGTTTTATTACCCTTCTGCATGAACTTGTTAGATCATTGAAGTTAGATGAGCTACCAAAATAAGCTTCCCTATGACTGCATATTTGGTTTATAACTTTCTCTATTGTTTTTCTTGATTCTCAATCTTTCAGGGTCCTCCAATAAAAGCAATTTGAATTCTTTAACTCATGGTCTTCAGCAAGATAAGTTGCCTATGCCTTCACATCATTCAGTTCACTCAGTGCACGGCATGCTTAACCCAAGTGACCATCCTCTCAGATATCCGGAGGATCATATTAAAGAAGATCTGTGGAGGGTCGGAAAGCACCATGGTCTAGAATCTTCTGATAAAAGTCACTACCAGTCCAATTATAGAGACTTGGAACCTCATTTAGCTTCTAAGGCCCCTCGTTCGGACCCTTTCTTCAGTTCTTATTTTTCTGGTTCGTGGGGCCATTCATCCTGGGCAAGGCCGTCAAGCAGCTTTACTCCGAAGATGGCCACATTGGAATCATGTTCAAACTCAGCTGCAGATTGCAGAGAAACTTTTGTCCGGAAGTGGATAGGTGGTGATAGTTCCAGGTTGAATCCCAGTGCGGGGGTTGAACTGACAGCAAGGAACGGATTTTACCACGGATCGGTCTCAGGACCGAAAGAAATAAAAGTTCACTCTTCTCTTTCCGGTGTTGATTATTTTAACCATAGTAGGGGTGAAAATGTAGCTTCTGACCACACAACAAATCATGGGTTTGGACATTTTCCAAAGGGCTCTTGTTGTGAAGATTCAAAACCCCTGATAGATATTAACTTGAACGAGGTAGTTCTGAAGAGCTCGTCGAATGAGGCTGCAATGCTGCATGAAGTTACCGCGATAGATGAAAAAGGGAAACCTGAAGATCATCTATCAGCATTGCCTTGGCTTAAAAATAAGCCGGCTCATGCTTCTTCTTCCAGTCGGTTGTCTTGCAAGGCTGAAACAGTTACTGATCTTAATTTACCGTTCACCCCACCTAAAGTTTCGTTGGCTTCAAGTGAGAGGAAGGCAGAGATTTCCGAGAATCAAAGTGTTAAGAAGATTCTTGGAGTTCCCATTTTTGAATCAAGGGCTTTGGTTATTGAATCGTCGTCCCATGTTTCCACCCCTCCCGACCAGAATACAGGAAGGAAGAAGAACATAGTAATTGATATAAATCTAGAGTGCGAGCCGGAAGAGCAGATACCTGCGGAAGAAGAGGCTGTGGAGAAGGAAAAGAAGACGAACGGAGCTGTCAGGGACTACATTGATTTGAACTCATGTGTAACTGATTGTGAAGATACTTTAGCACCCTCTTATGAGAGCAAAACTGCCAATGTTAAGATGATTTTGGACATAGATTTGGAATCTCCTATTCTCGTTGAAGACGGGGATGCTGAGCCCCCTTCCAAAGAAACGAAAACTGAGTCGCCATTGGATGAAGTTCTTAGATGTGCAGCTGAATCAATACTCTCCATTGCCTCATCTTGTTTTGACGAAACTATATCAGATTCTGTGGAAGCTTCCGTTGTAGAATCACTGATGTGGTTTGTGGACGCTGTCACCTCATGTGACGATGTATTAAAGTCCACATCTGGTAATAAAGACAGCCCACGTAAGGATATGTACGAGGAGATGGATGATTTTGAGGCCATGACATTACAAATACCACCATTAAAAGAGGACGATTACATGCCAATGGCGTTTGTTCCTGAACTCGTGGAAGACACGGTAGGCAATGCACTACCAACAAGGACTCGTAGGGTACAGTCGAGGAGAGGGAGGCAACGGAGGGACTTCCAAAGGGACATCCTTCCTGGGATAGCATCATTGTCTCGACATGAGGTGACTGAGGATCTTCAGATGTTTGGTGGACTGATGAGAGCAACGGGGCATCACTGGATCTCAGGGTTGACCAGGAGAAACGGGGGTGGTCGGGGTAGGAGACGAGCTGTGGTTGAGAGCGTGTCTCCAGGACCAGTGTGCAGTACGTTGATGCAGCAACTGAACAGCATCGAAGGAGGTTTGGAGGATCGGAGCCTAACGGGGTGGGGGAAGACGACGAGACGACCGAGGAGACAAAGATGCCCTCCAGGTAATCCTCCTGCTGTGGTGATTACATAAGAACATTCCTTACATTGATCAAAAAAGTGTTGTCTTTTTAATGACTTTTTCGAGTGATGAGGTCATTCATTGTTGTCGTTGTAAATGTAATTGCAGCTCATCTTCATAATTTGTCATCATCATTTATGTCGTTCACTTACCAACTTGTAGAAATAATGTCACCTTTATTTCTTCTTCATATATACATGGCTTTGAATGGAATTGCTCTTTTATTACTCCATTTGTCCCATTTCCTCGATTAACAAAGCGTTTTGTGAGAAGATGTTTATTTGATACAGATTTTGAGATGTTTATGCTTATTGATAATCAAAATATGTTGGCTAATTATACTGTGCACCCGGTGCACCCATTTTAAAAAATGCATATAAATATAAACAAAAACATATACAATTATAAATAAAAATGTATACAATTTAATTGTTAGTTTTTTTAATGAAAAATTGAGTTAAAAAAAATACAATTATTAAAAAATATGTATACACTATTGAATAAAAAATTATACATATATGGATGATAATTTTTTAATCAAAAACTTAGTGTGAAAAAAATATACAATTATTAAGAAATACATATACAAAATATAATAAAAACATATATAAAATAAAATAAAAAGTTATACACATATGGTGCACCCGATTGCACTTAATATCAGCTCAAATATGTTTTATGATGAATGATATATTACTCTATAATTTAGAGTATTATAATATGATTCATTATTAATATTTTAATTATTAGTAAATATACTTTAATCTTTGAAAACACTAAACTTATTAATACTCTTGCATTTGAGGAAAAAAAAATTAAATAAAAGATCAACTATGTCTAAAGATAACGAGTTTGATCTAACATTCCCTTTTCTAAAAGAGGGAGTATATAAAAATGATCAATTAGGTGCCTTTATTTCAAAAGTTAAGACAACTTTTTTCATCCTAAAAGTTATAAGTAGATACAATTAGTACTTTAACTATTTTTTAATATATTTTTAATTAATTTATTGTAAAAACAGTTCTATAAAATTTAAAATTATCGTAGTTTTAATATATAATGACTATTAAATTTTTGGGAGCTAACCATTAAGAATTGGTGTTTGAAAATTATAAAACTAATTTTACAGAAAAAATAATTGAAGGATTAAAATTAAATAAAAAAATAAATAACTAATATTGAAGACCTAATTTTGAAATTTTTTTTGGAGATAAGTATCTAACTGACGTGGACGTGTATAAATTTGAACGGCGTTAGACGTAACACCTCACTATTAACGGCGTTAGGCGTTGCACTTTCACTATTAACGGCGTTAGGCGTTAGTCTATATCACTTGGGTGGGGCCACTTCTGCATTTATGATTTAAGATCATAACTACCGACAAGATGGCGGAAGATATAAACCTCGTATCAAACAAATGAATAAAAATTGAGAATCGGCAGATATGAAATTCAAACGCCATGAAATCATTTTCATTGTTACCCAGAAAAATCCCCCTTTTAGCATTTTCTAAACCCCACTTCAAGTTCACGACATTCACTTCCTTACCATCGCTCAATCTTGAAGTTGAGTCACTCAAATCGATTCCAGCAAATACGTTTCATCATCTTTCAAATCTCTGCCGAACCCTTTCTTCCCTCCAAAAAGTACACGCCATTTTGATTGTTAATGGGGAAGCAAATGATCCATTTCTGAAATCTAAATTAATCGGGTTTTATGGGTTACACGGGCACGTCGCGACTGCACGCCTGCTGTTCGACGAAATTCCCGAACCAGATTTTAGTTCGTGTAAAGCGATGATGAGGTGGTACTTTATGAACGATCTGTTCGATCATGTTATTGAGTTTTATAAACTTATGAGGAGGAGGTTTTTGGTTCTTGACAACGTCGTGTTTTCGATTGTGTTAAAGGCGTGTAGTGAGTTGAGGTGTTTTGGTGAAGGGAGGAAGTTGCATGGCTACATAGTTCATATTGGGAGCCCGGATAGCTTTGTACTGACAGGGCTTGTTGATATGTACGCAAAGTGTGGAGAAATCAACACTGCTCGGAAGGTTTTCGAAAGTATTTGGGATAGGAATGTGGTTTGTTGGACTTCAATGATTGTTGGCTATGTCAAGAATAATTGTGCTAAAGAGGGAATACTATTGTTTAACCGTATGAGGGATTGTCTTGTCGAAGGAAATGCTTACACTTTAGCGAGTATAGTGACTGCATGTGCAGATTTAGGGGCTTTGCATCAGGGCAAGTGGATGCATGGAAATGTGATAAGAAATGGGATTCAAGTGAATCCCTACTTGTTTGCTTCTTTTCTAGACATGTATGTCAAATGTGGCGCTATTCGTGATGCTCGATTGTTATTTGATGAGGTTCACATAATCGATCTTGTTTCATGGACAGCAATGATAACAGGGTATGCCCAAAATGGCTTAGCTCAAGAAGCATTGCTGTTGTTCACTGACAAGAAATGGCAAGATGTATACCCTAACTCGATTACCTTGGCGAGTGTGCTTTCAGCTTGTGCACAGTTGGGCAATCATCACTTGGGTTCATTAGTTCATAGCTTAGGGGTTAAACGAGGACAAGATGATGTTGGTGTAATGAATGCTCTTGTGGACATGTATGCAAAGAGTTGTAGGATGGAAGATGCTATTTTTCTATTTGAGTCCATGATGGACAGGGACCTCATTTCATGGAACTCAATTATTGGTGGTTATACTCAAAATGGATACTCGTTCGAAGCTCTAAGGATGTTTAATCGTATGAGATCAAACAGTTTTCAGCCTGATCCAGTGACTGTGGTGTCTGTCCTATCTGCTTCTGCTAGCATTGGGGACATCAGATTCGGGTCTTCTCTTCATGCTAACTCAATCAGACGAGGCTTTTTGGCGTTTAACAGCGTCTACATTGGCACAGCACTTCTAAATTTCTACTCCAAATGTGGTGATCCAGTATCTGCCAGAGCCGTATTTGATGAGATGGCAGAGAAGAACACGGTTACATGGAGCACAATGATTGGTGGCTACGGGAAGCAAGGGGACTCGAATGGATGCCTTGAACTGCTAAGCGACATGCTGAAGGAGAACATTGAACCAACTGATATAGTTTTCACAACAATCTTGTCTACATGTAGCCATAGTGGGATGATCACAGAGGGTTGGACATATTTCAAGAAAATGTGTGAGGCTTACGATTTTAAACCCTCCATGAGACACTATGTATGCATGGTTGACCTATTGGCCCGTTCGGGCAGGCTGGACGAAGCGTTGGAGTTGATAGAGACGATGCCAATCCAACCTGACTGCTCGGTTTTAGGGTCGTTTCTTCATGGATGTAGCATGCACTCGAGGTTTGATCTGGGCGACGTGGGCGTACGAAAGATGCTCGAACTTCATCCAAATGATCCAGGGCATTATATGCTTATGTCCAATTTAAATGCTTCTAATGAGAGATGGAGTGAGGCTAGTAAAATAAGAGAAATGATGATGACAAGGGGGTTTAGAAAACAGGTTGGATGTGCTCAGATTAACCTAGTTGGTTGAAGAAAACATCATTCATTCAATTACTCAATTCGTTCATAGTTTATATATATCAAATACTTTTTTGGTTTGACATTGCAATGATTTGAGTAATGTAGTCATAAATCTTGATACAAATTTTGGTTGTCTACGTAGTCGACTCAATCATACTACACACGGGGACCTTTTTAACCGTCCTACGTCCCATCTGAGCTTTCATCGTTCTGCTCTCGTTCCATTTACCCTCTTCTGCAAACACATTCGATAACAGGGCATAATAACCCGAATCATCTGCATCCATGTTTACAATGTCACCTTCAATGCTGTTCAGAAAGTCCATCCTCTGATGGATTCTGCATCCATTCACTAATGAACCCCAAACGCTTGCTTCTGCAACGAAAGGCATCGATTTTATGACTTCATACGCTCCGTTTAGGTCACCAGCTCGACTCTATAGATCGACCAAACATGCATAGTGCTCAGAGCTTGGGATGATGCCATAGTCATTGATCATGGACTTGAACAAATTCTTCCCTTCTTTGACGTATCCAGCATGTCTACATGCAGAGAGAACATTTATGAATGTAACATCGTTTGGTTTTATTCCTAACTCTACCATTCTGTTGAACAGGGTTATCGACTGATCAACGTGGCCGTGCATTGCAAAACCCCCGATGATGGAGCTCCACGACACTATACTCCGTTCGTTCATGTTGTCGAAAACTCTCTGAGCCAGCTCAAGATCTCCACATCGAGCATACATAGTTATCAGTGCTGTATCAACGTACATATCCTTTCTTACACCGAATGTGATTAGCTTATGGTGAATCCATTTTCCCTTCTCTGTAAAACCTATATTTGAGCAAGCTTGGATTGCACTCAAAAAGGTTACTTCATCCATAACATGGCATTTGGCATACATTTCATTGAAGAGGCTGAGAGCTTCTTTGGGTAACCATTTTGTGAAAACCCACACATCATGGAATTCCATGTTACAACACTTCTGTGTTGAGTATCATGAAATATTCTGATAGCTGAACTTATAAATCCACACCTTGAATACATGTCGATTAGGGTGTTCTCTACGAACTCATTCTGGGAGTTGGACTTGATAGCGAGACAATGTATTTGTCGTCCCAACTCTGAGTGCCCGATTTGTCCACAGGCCGATAGAGCACTGGCCAAGGCGAAGGAATCGGGTAATACTCCTCGAATCAACATTTCAAGAAACAGAGATAGAGCCTCCTCTGCCATTTGTTCCCTTGTATAACCTGATATGAGGATATTCCATGATACAATGTGCTTATCTTGAGCAGTGTTGAAGATCTCTCTACTGTATGCTAAGTTACCACAATTAGCATACATATCAATCAGAGATGACCTCAAGAAATCTAGGTCAATACTATTCCTTATTACACATCCATGAACAGATCTCCCGTCTCGTTGCCATCCCAATCGAGCACAAGAGCACACAACATTCATCAAGGTAACACTGTTACATTCCACTCCACACTCAAACATTCTTGCAAACGTCTTGATCGCCTCGAAATGGTAGCCGTTTTGATTGTAGCATGAGATCAATGCCGTCCAAGAAACAACACTGGTAAACTTGATTAGAGAAAAACAGGTTTTCTGCACTACACAAATCACCAAGCTTTCCATACATTGCAACCAGGGAACTCCCTAATCCTTCATGATCACTTCCAAGATTCTGTCTCACTATCTAACCATGAGATGACTTTCCATCTCTCCATAAGCCCAACTCACCACAAGCTTGGTAACATAATCAACTTCCAAACCGTCGATCACTATTTGCCTAAACATCCTCAATCCTTCAGTTTCCTGCCCATTACGCACGTAATTAGATAATATTGAACTCCAACACACTGCATCTTTAACAGATATATCATCGAACAGTTTCCGTGCATTGCACAAACAATGCATTTCAACGTACATGCTCAGCAATGACGTCTCAACTACGAGATCCGATTCGAACCCAGATTTGAGAATCCTCGCGTGGACCTTTTCCCCCATTCTGAGATCACTAACTGCGGAACAAGCCCTCAAAACTGAAGGGAAAATAAACTTGTTCAATTCCACCCAGCTATCTAACATGCGATGATATACACAAATAGCTTCTTCAAACAGACAATTCCAAACATGGGATTTGATCAGCACTCCCCACATAAAAGAATCTGGGTTTCGAAAGGTGTCAAAAGCCTGTCGGGAAGACTGCACAGAACCCATTTGTGAATATGACTCAATGAGTTTGGTTGATGCCAGAGGATCTCTATGGAGCCCAGTAGTGATTAGATGTCCATGCAGTTGCGCAAGTGATATCGACGTCGTGCACACTTTGAATAGGGGCATGTACAGCGTCATTCTTGCGAAGAAATTATCTTCGCTTTAGGCGGTGGTGGCGCACCGTCGCCGGCATTTAAGCGGTGGCGGCAGAAGCAGTGAGAGAATGGGACATTAATTTCTTTCTTTTTCTTGACATTGATTAAAAATAAAGGATATTAGTTTTTTTATTGGTCTTACGAAATACTACTAACTTTTGAAGTTTGAACAGTCTCACCCAGATAATTGTCCAAAATAAATGGTCAAATGCATGAGATTATTCAAATTAAACCCATTTTATTCCTTTATTTATTAACGACAGACTCGTGTACAACCTTCAATGGGTATAATCCCGTCCAACCTCTTTTTTTTCATCTTTAGGGCGTGTTTTCCTTTTTTTTTTTTAATTGGTGTTGTTACTATTTTTTTATTATTTATTTAATTTTAAGAATATAATTATAATTTTACTCTTGTGGTTTAGAGTATAATTTATCCCTAGGGTTTAGGGTATAATTATAATTTTACTCTTGTGGTTTAGGGTATAATTTATCCCTAAGGTTTAAGGTATAATAGTCATTTAAATAAAATAAATTTAAAAATAAAATAAAAAACAATATTAATGAAGGAGCATGAATTAATTAAGAAGGCTGAGGACCAAGGTTGTACCAATTCAATTGGTACAATATGTTGTACCCTAGTCCCTCTCTTTATTAACATATTTTATTTAGGGTACAACTATTTGCACCCCGGTTATACTAAACGCACCCCAATTACTAAATGTACCCCATCAAAATTAAAAAAAAAAATATTTTAGACATTTTTACCCTTTTAATTAAAAAAAACTCAAACCTTTTTTAATAAAAATTAATCTCATTCAAAGACAAAAAAAGAAAAAAAAAACTCTCCCAATCTTTAACCAATCTCATTCAAATCTTATCAAAACTGACACTCACGATTTCCGAGTTAAACCCAATTCACAATTATCTTGATGATAACAAAAATCAAGTGGAAGAGGCTGGTAAGCACGATGGAAACAGCGAATGATAGTTTTACGATTTGAATGATGAAAATATGAAGTCCAATTCAAATGGTGTCTGCCAGTTTTGTTGGACCCTGGTTACATCTGCTATTAATCCTGTTTCTTAAGATTTATAAATGTGAAGACAGGTAAAGATGCATTTGCTGGTATAAATTCTTCAATTTATATAAACTTATGCTGCAAATAAAAATCTAAATTCGAATATAATTTGCACGATTGAGCAAAAAATTGGTTTTCATCTTTTCTCTGGTCTTTAAACTATGTCACTGAGCTCTAGAAGAAAACGGATTTATAAATACTTATTTACAATTTGTTATTACGAAGAACTGCACCACAAAAAAGAAGTGCGTTAAAATTATAAAACACTTGCAGGAGAAATAATCTAGTGTCATTGAACTACCTACTATCTTTACTAGATTAAAGTTGTCACTAATTTAATGAATACGGAATTTCAGTAATTGCAACTAAGTTTGATATTGCATCCAGATGCATAAAATGGTGATTCCAGAGGTTTAGTTAGGATGACTAGTGTTTACAGTGGGTGAAAATGGAACGATGATGGATCGAATTAATATACTAATTTATATTATATGAGATTGGGGTGCGTGTATAAATTTTGTGGGGTATGTAAAGAAATTGGGAGTAAAAATAAATGTAAAAAACATTAGGAGTAATTAATAGTTAATGTAAGAGTATTTATGTCTTATCAAATAGAGATATTTTAGTCGTGGTACATTTAATAAAATTAGAGGTTTAAATAGCCGCACATTTATTTTATTGTGTTGTAATTATACACTTTTAAACTTGTGACTCTACATTAACTATTTTTGGTAGGACTCGTAAAAATTGTAATAACAAGTTAACAAAAAAAATTGTTATTAACGTTAACTGACCCAACCACTGAAATAGTGAAATTCAAATAACAAAGGAACTACACTTGAAGGATCGGAATAAAAAAATAATGCATGATATTATTAAAATAGAAAATAATGCTTAAATTATAAAAATGAAGTACTAAGCTGATTAGCAATTAGCAAAATTTGGTCATTAGGAAAAAAAAAAAAAAGAAGAAATTTATGCAGATGATGTTCATGTAGGCATCAAAGATTCAAACAACACTCACAAAGAAGAAAGTATATGGTGAAGAATTTATGCAGTTTGGTCATCCTGTGGATCGTATGGCAGCTCATGGCGAGACTGGTTGTATTTTTCGCGTAGCTGTTTGATCGGTATAAAATCGCCTGCACCATCCATCCCGTAGAATAGAAACGAAGCATACGGATGGTCGAACCTATCCTGCACCCACAGCATCATTCAAGAATCATGCAAGCAAGAAGAACAGTTTTAGCAACTCTGGAGTTTGAGAAGTGATGATTCGACTGACCGTGTCTCGTTGATCAGGTGCAAGTAGATTCTCTTCAGCAACTGCAGGAGAATTCCATTAGCAGATCAGTCTGGAGGAGTGGACAAGAAAATAGGAACAGGGGAAAATAATAAATGGAGAAGAATATGGGGTTTAGCAAGTGTAAGTAAAAGAGTGAAATTTAACAGTAGAATATAGTGGATAGATTGTGTTGTAACATTTGCATACCGTATGCGACTAAAAGGTTGGGGTCTTCATTCGTGTCGACCAGCACCTGTAATATGATAGATAGATATAATCACATGATCATTCACTTATAATAGCTAGTGGAAATGCAGTCGAAAATGGGGACTGTATTATGATGACAAGCAGCCAGAAGTCTACGAAACGAGCCCTATATAGTTGGCTATTGTTGATGAGATTAATGTGTAGTCCAACATCAGCCAGCAGGACTCAGTACAAAATGAGCAGCAACTTTATTTCTTTCTTTTTCTGGATGGGTCGGGCTGGGGTGGGGGAGAATTAGTTATTGAAGCAATGTTTAAGAGTGAGCTGGGAAGCAGAGCAATACGTCGTTGAAGAAAGTCGAAAATATGAGAATAAAGGCTTGTTATGGGCTCTGTTAATACCTGATAAAAGGGTTGATCAGGGCCACGGACTAATTTGTCGACATTAGCACCCTCAATCCAGGACTTCGACTCACAGCACACTGGATCCATGCCACAAATAACAGCCCGATATCCTATAATACCAAACCATTCTTTTAATGAGATACATAAGCTGCTAAAATTCATCACTTGTATATGATGTCCACGAAGCTGTAACAGATATTCGGAACAGAAGACAAACACAATTCAGTAATTATTCTTGTATGAATTAATGAGAAGATCTATGTGCAAGGGGGATGTACATTTATTACAAGATAAGTTTTAGTCCACCAAAGTTTGCCCTCACCTAAAGCGCACCAATATGATACAAGATTTTTCGAACAATTTCCATTTTCCAATCCACAGTTATAGCTTCTTCATCAACTAAATAAGAAATAATGAAGCTTTAGACTCCATGTGATTTTTCCCTCACCTTTACAAGTATCAAAGTCACTAGATTTCCTATTTATATTAAAAGGAGGAAACAGATAAAACAGGTAGTATGAGAGGTAACAAATTACCAAATATTTTATGCTTCACTTTCTGACCCAAACGGAAAGCATATTTTGCATTTTCATATGCTTGGGCCTTTATGGATGCAGACAAAGACTTCGCCTCAAGTTTGGAAATTTCATCCCGTAAGTCAGCAGCCAAACTGTAATTCTCACTCTCAATAGCCTTCTGTAGGTCTGCGCTGAAGAAGTATAATACTAACTATGAAATTCAAGAGTGCATTGATTTTTAGAAAATAGAAAATGATCAGACCTAAAGTCAATCTGAGTCAGCCACAACCAATAGAACACAAGGATTGGAGATTTACCGCAGACGTAATATGCTTATAGCCATATCTTGAGCTTCACTCTTGGATGCTGATCCTCTTTTGCTTCCTTGGAGTTTCATAACTTCTGACTCAACCTTCAAATTAATACATTAAATAGGCAGATGAGCTTTCTATAATAATCCCAAAGGCAAAAATCTCATGCAAATGTAAACAAGAGTGCTGTTTCCCAAAACTGTTACCAGATAGAAAGAGGAACGACCGACGTGAAAACATAGGGATTGTCTCAAAATTTGTAAAGGAAAAAACAGAAAGCTCTTCTCAGATTGAGAAATATCTTGAACAATGATCAGAACTTAGAAGAATAATTCACTAATCCAAACCTCGGTCAACTTGTTCCTGAGCTGCTGCGCAACTTCGTACTCCTCCAAATTCAAAGCATACTGCAACATAATCACACTGATAAGCCAACAAACTTTTTTCCAGCCATTCAACACTTGTTGATAGAGTTGTTCCATCATACCTGTACTCGTGTTGCCAGATCCAGTTCAAAGAAAAACATTAGAATATCCTCGTTGGCGCTTTCACTATGTTCACAGCTTGCATCAAATTCTGATCCCTTATCACTTCCTTTGAATAGCCATCCAGCATGAACCCTCAAACTTCTACGTTGAGGTGCATCACGTGGTCCTGGAAAGGAAGCTATTCCTCCACCAACTGCACAAAAACATGATCTTCCCACATCAAGAACTATGCATGGTTCCTTCATTCGGCAAAAATTTCTCCTCAACCAATTCTTTGATCCACAAACAACACTGCCTCTACAAGTCACTAGAGAGTTTGCTGAGATTTGCACCATTTTTAAAGCAGACTGGCCCTCCCAACTTCTCAACTAGAGAAAAAAATTAGGCATTAGCTCTTCAACCTCTTAAACAGTTGTATTCCACATGCAGCAAGCCAATAAACTATTCTAGCCATCACCAAACAAGTTCACAATGCCTCAAAACTACAACATGATGAGATTTTGTTAAGTACTGATTTTGAGGAATCTTCATAAACGTAGGCACATGGAAGTGAGTAAGAAATTACGATCCAAATTGTACACTTTTTAACCGTCATTAAAGGGCATCTCAATCAACACAAAGAGAACAAATCACCTCAATTAACCAATTATTGCAAAAAGGAAACAATCCCTCAAAACTCAAGAAGGTGATTGCCAGAATAAGAAACCCAGAATCATAGTAATTCTAACCAAGCCCATAGTTTACACCTTTTATTATAGCCTCCACCCAGCAAGAAAAAACAGTCAAACATTAAAAGAAACAACCACAGAACACAAACACAGAAAATGAATCTATCTTCAAGAAAGTTGCATAAGAAGCCATTCTATTCGAAAAGCAGTGATAACTCAATAGAAGACAAGTAAGTTCATAATCACAGCATCAAAGAAATGCAATTTGGTGTAATTTTAGTAGCTATTTCAAGAAATTGGGTTTATTCTTACCTGTTAAAAATCTTAAGCTGATTTCTGTGGCAGCAGCAGCAGTGAAAATTGTGGGGTTTGTTGTTTAAAGTGTGCGTCTTTCCCTGTGAGTCGCACAGCTTTCTGAAGATTTGATTAACGGAAAACGAATAAATATTCGCAAATAAAAATTATAGAGATTAAAAAATAATAAAGCATTAAATACGAAAAAATGTGAGCCGGCAAAAAAGAGTGGAAACTTAAATAACAGAAGAAAATGATAATTTTTTTATGAGATCGATAATATATGGTGGAAGAATAATTTTTAGTATTAATCATAATTTTATTATATTAAGAATAAATAAATATATATTGAAAATTTAGAAGAATCATGAAACAAATTGTAATTTTGAAATAATAATTTCCACATTATTTATATTCCCAAAGGTTCTACTAGGAAAAAGGGTATTTCTAGAAGACAATTATGAATATAAAAATTTTCTACGCTCTTTGATATTCATTCTATTTTTTGTTAGTATAGTTAGTAGTTACACCAGTCACTCTTACTTTCCCTTCTCTAAGCCTCCTTATATCCTCTTTTCTAATTCGTTTTCAATGGGAATCGAACATGTGTCTCTCACTTAAGTAAAGAGCTCGTTAACACTCTATTGAGTTGAAAGTTGATATTGTGTGTAATGGTGTATTTATATATGGTTTAATTTTTAATTAATAATACATGAGTTTTTTTAATAAATACATAACTTTTTTATTTATATTTTTTTCATTAAAAATTAACAAAAATTTTGTTAAAAATCGCTGACAAAATATATAAATTTTTATTCTTTCATGTAATAAGTTATATGCTTGAATTTAAATTCGTGTAGCGTGAGAATTTACTTTCTTTACTAAACACCAAAATCTTGAGTAACTTTGAAATAATGACTAAAATAAATAATCTTTATATAAATTATATAAGTCGATACATTTTTCTAATCCCACATCTTTCTACCCTTCTTCTACATTCTCCCCCAACCCCTATTTTTGGGGCAACAAAAATTATCACAAGAAAATACATATTTCAAAAATATACTCACAAGGCAAATGAGAAGTGGAATTTCTATGAGTAAAAGACAAAAAAATATATTGAGACTAATTTACAAAAAAATATAACCGCAATTAAAATAACACTAGCAGAACTCTTTGGCAGTCTAGCTGAACCAGTGGAAACTGCTTTAGCACATATTCTATGATCTCTGATACACATAATTTGTTCTTGGATCTACAATAATTCCCTTCCCTCCATTTACTTCTAAATCATGCCTGCATTTTATTGTGCAGAAAACGGTTACACGGCAGGAAACCTGTTCGATTTTCAAGCATTTTCAACGAGTATGACCATTGCAAGTTGCAACGGCTCCTTCATTATCTGATTCAGAGATTATGTATGCAACAATGAAAGAGATGGTAATCAAAACAGGGAAACTCACTGAAATACAAAGTCTGGAATGCTTAATTGCTCACGGGGAACGTATCTGAATAGCTTCAGAAGACGATCAACATAGACCACCTTCTTCCATACCTGAAAATTATTAAATTTTTTTCTTTTGGAGAAGGGTACATGGTACTGAATGTAGGCGTATTCTGTTCAAAATTACACATACCACATTGTCTACAAATAGTTGCATTGCGAATATAGCAGATCTTAATCCGAAGGTTGGATGAAGGACGTATATTGCCTACATCGTGAAGCAAACATCAGTTAATGTATGTAATTAGCAACAGGGTAGAAAATCAAAGGAAGCTCATACATGAAGATTATGTCGGTGCTTTCGACCAAGTATTTGCTCTAATCTCTTCATCCAGCCCAGATCAGGTTGCCTGTTGGATCAAATATTTGTTTAAAATAAATTTAGTCCACTACTAAGATGAAAAAATAATTAAAACACATACTCTTATTAGATCAAAGAAGCTCTACTTAATATGTGCAGTATTGGAAATGGTGTCAAGAGAAAAAGATGTTGAGGAGAAATACTCACAGCTGTAATGATGCAGCAGAGTGGATATAAACGATAGAATAAGGCTTCTGTATCACAGGTTCAAACTCCTGAAAACAAGAAATCAGATAAATATAAGCTCAAGAAACACTAGAGCAAGACTCTGAGACTTCACATGACAATAGAGTGAATC
Source organism: Pogostemon cablin (assembly GCA_023678885.1). Taxonomy (NCBI): domain Eukaryota; kingdom Viridiplantae; phylum Streptophyta; class Magnoliopsida; order Lamiales; family Lamiaceae; genus Pogostemon; species Pogostemon cablin. The sequence goes on along the minus strand of CM042980.1, from coordinate 2,856,810 downwards.
CATCAAAGTTAAATGGGACACATAACAGAAAGCAGCTGTAAATTTCACCTTTACTACGTACAGCACAAACCGTTCGAGATCAAGACATCTTAACAGAAAATGTGCTCCAACCACCAACATCACTGGGCGACCTTCACTGTCAACCCCACCACGATAACTTAAACAGATAAATAGACATAAATTAAGATTTGGATGTTGATGATTTAAATCAGAAAATAATTGCAATTTATGTACTAAAACAAAAACAAAACACCCATTTTAATCCCAAAGTTGAATGATCACTTTTTAATTTTTATTATGTAAGAGTTTTATAGTCTATCATAGTGTGTAAAATATTTATAGAAAAAAACCACCCCATAATTAGATCACGAAATGGGATTGTGGAAAGTCAAACTATCCAAAATTAGATGATTAGCTTATTGATTGTTTTTCCCTGTAAATTAGCTGTCTATTCCTGTAATTAGTATTAGCTGTAATTAGCTGTCTATTCCCTGTAAATTAGCTATCTATTCTAGGGAACCTATCATGTATATATTCTGCTAATCTCTATGAATAAAAAACATGAATTCTTCCAAAAACCACATGGTATCAGAGCCAGGTTGACCTAGCTGCTGCTGCCCTTCACCCTCTCTGTCCAAGCAACTGCAGCCTCTCTTCCTCAGCCTGGTTCTTCTATCTCAAACCTCTTGAGTTTCCATGGCCCATTCCGACCAAACCTCCCACGACTCATCCTCCACTAGAACCCATGTTCCTTCTAATATCCCAATCAGTCCTCAAACACCAGCCGACTCCTCCCTTGCCCCTAACATCGGTCACAAACTCAACGACCACAATTATCTTCAATGGTCCCAGTCCATGATGATGTTTGTAGCCGGTCGTGGTCGCGATGACTATCTCACGGGGGCAGCTCTTAAACCTGTTGCTGGTGATCCAACAAACAGAAATTGGAGAACAGAAAACAACCTTGTCATGTCATGGCTTATCAGTTCCATGACCACAGAAATAGGAGAAAATTTTCTCCTCTACTCATCAGCAAAAGACATCTGGGACGCTGCCCGTGAAACCTTCTCCACCAGCGACAACACCATGGAGCTATTCCACGTCGAAAGCACTCTCCAAGACCTGCGCCAAGGGGATCAGTCAGTCACCGTTTTCTTCTCCACACTAACCAGGCTCTGGCAACAGTTGGATCTCTTTGAATCCCATGAGTGGAAGTGCACTGATGACTCTGTATACTTCAAGAAAATCGTTGAAACTAAACGAGTATTCAAGTTCCTTATGGGACTTGACAAGTCTCTCGATGAAGTGCGTGGACGAATCCTTAGCATGAAACCTCTCCCTAACCGTCGAGAGGTATTTTCTGAAGTCCGTCGAGAAGAAAGCCGGAAACGGATTATGCTGGGCACTCCAACCACCACACCCTCATCTGATTCCTCTGCATTAGCCGCTGCCACAGAAGAATCCACAGCTCTCGCTGCTCGAAAGCAACCTCCAAACTCGGGTTCACGACGAGGACGTCCCTGGTGTGAACACTGCAGGAAACCAGGCCACTATAAGGAAACCTGCTGGGATTTACACGGCAAACCTGCTGATTGGAAGCCTACTCGAAAGCAGGAACCGCGAGGCAATACTACTACTGCTGAAACACCGAAACCATCCTCCAGCCCCTTCACTAAGGAACAGATGGATGCTCTCCAACAACTCTTTAAGTCTCAAGTCACTGCCAATGCAGCAACCACTGATGATTCTCTAGGTACTGGACATTTTGCCTTACATGTAGCAAATCAAAACCCATCATCCTCTTGGATAGTCGATTCTGGCGCCTCCGACCATATGACAGGTGATAGAAAATTGTTTACTACAGTTGTCCCATATTATGGATATCAGACTGTTCGCATAGCTAATGGATCACGGTCCCAAGTCACTGGAAGAGGGACCATACGCCTCACACCCACTCTCTCTCTCCAATCCGTGCTATATGTCCCAGATTTAGATTGTAACTTACTCTCTGTGAGTAAACTTAATTCTGATCTTAACTGTGAGACTAAATTTCTTGCTCAATGCTGTGTTTTTCAGGCTTTGGACTCGGGGAAGACGATTGGCAGTGCTGAACTCTGTTCCGGGTTATATCTCCTCAAGGCAAATAGTTCTCCCGTTGGTCCACAACTTAAGTCAGGCAAGAATAAGTCTTGTTTTCATTCCAATAAAGATAGTGAAGTCATGTTATGGCACTATCGTCTTGGTCATCCGAATTTTATATACTTAAAGCGTCTGTTTCCGTCTCTATTCATTAGTAAAAATCCAAATCTGTTTCAATGTGATGTTTGTCAGCTTTCTAAACATACTCGTAGCACATATTCACCTGTTCCCTATAATCCATCTCATCCTTTTTCCCTCATCCATGGGGATATATGGGGTCCCAATAAAATACCTAATCTCACTGGAGCTCGTTGGTTCTTACTTTTCGTTGATGACCATACCCGAATAAGCTGGACTTTCCTCATGAAAGATAAATCCGAAACCATTAACATATTTAAGAACTTTCATGCCATGATTAAAACCCAATTTCACACAGATATACAAGTCTTCAAGTCTGACAATGCCCGTGATTTCTTTAATTCCAATCTGGGCACATACCTGAATAACAATGGCATCGTTCATCAAAGTTCTTGTGTGGACACTCCACAACAAAACGGGGTAGCTGAACGAAAAAATCGTCACATATTAGAAGTGGCTCGATCACTCTTGTTTCAAGCTAATTCCCCAAAAAGATTCTGGGGTGAAGCTGTTCTTACAGCAACCTATTTGATAAATAGGATGCCTTCTCGTGTCATCAACTTCCAAACACCGCTCCAAGCCCTAGTCCACTTATATCCAAAATCCCACCTTGTCTCAAAAATTCCAGTAAAAATCTTCGGTTGTACTGTTTTTGTCCATGTCTACCCACACAATAGAAGTAAACTTGATGAGCGGGCAATTAAATGCATGTTCATTGGGTACTCTTCAAATCAAAAAGGGTACAAATGCTTCTCACCTACAACCAAGAAATTCTACAATACCATGGATGTCACATTTTTTGAAAACCGTCCATTCTTCTCCAATTCTGAGGTTCAGGGGGACACTCATATTCTTGAATCTCAGAATTGGAATTGGTCCTCTCTCATTGACACTCTTCAACCCGTGTCTCAACCACTTGTGATCGACCAACCCCAACCTTCCAACAGTCAACCCATCGAGCAACCTCAGTCTTCCAACATTCAACCTGACCATCTCACTCTTCCAGATAAGCCCATTAAAGTCTATACGAGGAGAACACGCCTAGAGCAGACCAAGCACAACCAAGAATCAACTCCGGATCCAATGACACATGAAATAGCACAGGTTGAACAAGCTCCTAGTCCACAGCCAGAGGCTGCGGATTCCGAACCAGTAGACGATCCTATCTCTGACACTATCTCTGACTTGGATCTACCAATTGCTCTTCGGAAAAGTACCAGATCCTGTACAATGCATCCAATTCAGAATCACCTATCGTATGCCAATCTATCACAGAAGTTTAGGGCCTTTGTGTCTGCCCTAGACAAAATCCAGATTCCTAGAGATGTATTTGAAGCCCTACAAAGTCCTGCATGGCATGCTGCTGTCCTTGAAGAATATCGGGCCCTTGAGAAAAATGGGACTTGGGCTCTCACATCACTGCCACCTTCAAAGAGAGCAGTTGGATGCAAGTGGATTTTCTCAGTAAAACAGAAGGAAGATGAAAGTGTTGATCGATTCAAGGCACGTCTAGTAGCAAAAGGATTCACTCAGTCCTATGGGATTGACTATCAGGAAACCTTTGCTCCAGTTGCCAAGTTCAATACCATAAGAGTTCTCCTATCATTTGCCGTACACCAAGAATGGCCACTATTTCAGCTGGATGTGAAAAATGCGTTCCTGAATGGAGACTTAGTTGAAGATGTATATATGGAGATTCCACCAGGATTTGAGAATAGTCAGACGAGAGGTAAAGTGTGTAAACTCAGGAAGTCCCTGTATGGACTCAAGCAGTCACCACGAGCATGGTTTGAGAGGTTCTCAAAGGTCATAAAGCTGGATGGCTACTACCAATCCGAAGCCGATCACACACTGTTTGTCAAGCATGCCTCCAATGGCAAGGTAACCATCCTAATTGTATACGTCGATGATATTATTCTCACAGGAGACAATGAAGAGGAAGTAAGGAGGCTTAAAACCGTCCTATCCAAAGAATTTGAGATAAAAGACCTAGGACTCCTTAGATATTTTCTCGGCATGGAAGTCGGTAGATCACGCCAAGGAATATCTGTCTCTCAGCGCAAGTATGTGTTAGACTTGCTTCATGAAACCGGAATGAGTGGCTGCCGTCCATCAGATACTCCTATGGATCCTAATGTCAAATTGAAGGCTAGAACAGAAGAAGAATCAGTTGATCACATGAATGCTGTTCATCGCATCTTAAGATACTTAAAGGGAGATCCTGGAAAAGGACTTTTCTTTAAAAAGACGACCAATCGATCTGTGGAAGTCTTTACAGATGCCGATTGGGCAGGATGTCAGATTGATCGAAAATCAACATCTGGTTATTGTTCATTTGTGTGGGGAAATCTAGTCACTTGGCGCAGCAAGAAACAGTCAGTGGTCGCTCGTAGCAGTGCTGAGGCAGAACTCCGAGCCTTAGCTCAAGGCGTCTGTGAAGGAATTTGGTTAAAACGATTACTAAAAGAACTCAGAATCGGTTTCCAAGGTCCTATACAGATGATGTGTGATAATCAATCAGCTATGGCAATGGCTAAGAATCCCGTCCAACATGATCGTTCAAAACATGTTGAAATTGATTGGCATTTCCTCAATGAGAAAATAGAAGATAAGATTGTGACAATGAACTATGTTCCTTCTCATCAGCAGATAGCGGATATTCTCACCAAAGCCCTATTCAGACCCAACTTCAGTGAGCTTAATTCCAGACTCAGCCTAAGGAGTATCTATCGCATAGTTTGAGGGGGAGTGTGGAAAGTCAAACTATCCAAAATTAGATGATTAGCTTATTGATTGTTTTTCCCTGTAAATTAGCTGTCTATTCCTGTAATTAGTATTAGCTGTAATTAGCTGTCTATTCCCTGTAAATTAGCTATCTATTCTAGGGAACCTATCATGTATATATTCTGCTAATCTCTATGAATAAAAAACATGAATTCTTCCAAAAACCACAGGGATACCTTGAACCCACAGAAAAGACTGAATAATCACATATTCTGTGTATTTGAACACTTATATAGGCAACGGATATCAAAAGGCTTACAAAAGTCAGGAAGAAAACAGAACCAACAGTCATATCCTAAGGTCTTCAGTTTAACTAGAGTCAAGCTATTACAAGTAATATTAAGATACTGCAATATATCTATCATATCTACAGGCTAGACATGGACTACCAAAAATTTCATCAAGTTATCAAAGAAACAAATGCAATGCGTATCAATATCAAGAAAGTATTCACTAAATCAGCAAAGATTAACATCTGCAAGTATAACTGTCCATGTTAAGTATATTGTGGAAGGCTCTGCAAGTAACAATTCCCCATGAAAGTACTTCACAATTTCTTACACTATTTTCATTTCAGCAATTTCTTGAAGATTGAGTGAATTTGCTTTAGCTAGATATCTGGAATGAAGTGAATATTCTTCAGCAGCAGACAAGGGAGGACCCCCAAGGTCACCATATCCAAGCATTTTAGCAAAATCCCAACCACGTCGTGCTTCTGCAGCTTTTTCCCACTGTTCTAAGCGTCTCTGGTCTGGATCTTTGATCAAGGACATAAAAGCAGGATCCAGATAAGAAGCTAGGAATGACGAGTTCCTATATAAAGAACAAAAATCATGAGGTTAGTCTGAAAACCCAATAGACGGGAGGCAAAGCATTTTTAGTAGAGCATAAACTGACTTCAAAACAGATGGATAAATATTTAGGATAGGTTTGCTTCATAATTTAAGCATAAAAATTAACATTGACTCTATGGACACATAATGATAATGGAAATATGCATGCCAGAATGAGTGAAAGATGCCGAAATGGTTGAAAATCAAGAGTTGTTTGAAATAAATTTCAAGTTAGATCAAGAAGTTTTCACTGGAAAGATAATACTTACAACAATATCCAGAAATTAGAAGCTGTTTTTGTTAAAATGCCATCAGAGAGTAATAACAAGAAAAACGGTTTGAACAAACTGAATTGAGGAACATAATGAGCATACACTACACATTAGGAAAACCACCAATGAATAAAGAGTTACTATATAGTTTGCGATTGCATGTGGTTATTGATGTAAAGAGATGGGAAGTGTAGCATGCATCACTAACATTCTTGGCAGCCCAACATCACAGACTGGAATATCATTAGAAATTTCTGGAACCCTTGGAGAAGTCGCTTTCTTCGATTTAGGTAAGGGCTTTATTCTGATTTTTCGTTCATCCACCACTGTCTCACCATTTTCATCTCCAACATCAGCAGGAAGTTTTGATAGTGCTATCACCTCCTCCTTTTTATCCCGTGGAAAGTAAAGTGGAAGCAACCTACAATAGGAGCAGCACAGGAATGTAAATCTTCAAGTGTCAGAATATAATTGTGTGTATCATATAAATTACTAGATGATAGTTTCAAAAGCCAAACCTCTTGTATATCTCTGTGTCAGATGATGTTGTGGTACAAAATATGACCGCACATATATTATTCTTTTGCTTCTCAAGAAATCGCCTAACAGTTCCTATTCAAATGGGGAGGGGTGATTCATGATCAGATAAAACAAGTTAAAGCAATTAAGAAATCGAAAATTTTCAATGGCAATATAGAAAACTATAAAAAAAAAAAAAATTACTTATTGCCACGTGGGCAGCTGGTTCTCGTGGATAATTTTTGGCTTCTGTATATATACAGCCCATTGCAATGCTGCATTTGTATTTAAATAGCTTAATGTTATAGATAATCCATGATGATGAGGATAATTACATAACTTGATTCAATGTTTGCTATAGAAAACCTCTGCAACCCATTTTCAATAAGCTGTTCAAGGCAAGATCTATAGCAGTGACTCAAAGCATTCTCTGCTGCAGTATGATATTTTGCGGAATATTTGGGACCAACAGTATGTATAATCCTCCTGAAAATTGCAATAAATTCTTTATTTGAGTAAGAATTTAGCAACTGGATATAAAATAAAAAATGCTTAGCTTTAATTTGATACCAGAAACAAGTATCAACATATTATTAACATCAAACTGTCTTTATGTGATGTGACTTTGATTAATATCACAAGTGTAGATAGAATATTACAATGCTGGAAAGCCATCACATAAAATTTGTGAGAAATCTACACTCTTCAGGTAAGCTATCAAATATTTGTGTGAAGGCATATATATCCAAAGCATCTTTCATTTCTAAATCTGAAGGCTAAGAAAGGTAATTGAGATAATTACCTTGCAGGAAGATCATATGCAAGAGTAATTTTAGCCATCCCAGTTCGGCAACCACCCTATAATCATCAGCATGCATTACACGCATGAATTAAAGATCTTTCAACAATTTATTGTATCATAAAACTTGATATTTACCTTCTGTAGCCATACAAAACATGGTATAACCTCTACACAGAAAAATTCTAAAACCGGATGACTTGATTCTACCTTCTGTAGCCAGACACATGTCTCCAAGACTGAACCACTACTAACATATACAGACAGAGCAAATTTCTTTCCAAGTCATAAGACATTTTAATTTTAAATAAAATTAATGCAATCAGATCACATATATAACTAATGAGAGCACCATAAAAGCATTCTATTGCTGTTTATTTTACATGACTAGATTTATTAATGTGCTCGTAAACATGTTTGCTACCAAAGAGCTTTTGATTCCAAGGACTTCTATTTGACAATCAACACATTAGTCAACCAATGGAGCAACATAAGGTTATTCCCAAAGATATCTAATCATCAAAATCTTATAAAAACAGTATTCACATGTAATTCAAAGCAAGAACTCCAGCAACATATAATGCAAATTTTAATCTCAATATTTTATATGGTGTACCAGTGTTGCACATTCTTCAGCAAGGGCGAGACCAGCCGCAGCATGCAAACCTTGACTGCTGTGTGCTTCATCTAAGCTCTGCCATCATGAAGAAACATGTGTTCTATTAAAGGAAAAAACAACCATGTCAAAAGAAACCATAGCAATTAATCAATTGCACACCTCATTTGTTGAATTCACTACTGCATCAACCTCAAGACTCCAAGGGTCACCCCTCCAAAGATATATCTTTGAGCTAATTTCATGGTCCACCAAAAACCTAGATGACATTCCATTCCTATTATTCTCACCCTCAGCAGTAGATGTCAAAGGGTCTGGAAAATATGAATTCGGAAAATCATGATCTACATTCTCACGCAAGTATTTAAACTCAGAATCATTCCACCGTGGAACTGTATCAAGGGTCACTACAGAATCCCCACTATCTGTTGGCAATCCCCCTCGATTAGCAACTGCAGCTCCAACCCGATACATATTCACCACCCAGAATCAAATCTTCTCCTCCTTTGCTCTCTAGCGCCTCAACTACGCATCCACAATGTCCCTATCACCAAATCTGCTACAATAAGATAACACGTCAACCCTCCAACAACGCCACCACAACGTTCCACAATAACAAACTAAAATCCCCACGCAAACAGAAATTTAAAGCCAAAATATACGCCACAATTAATGTATCATGAGTAAAAAGAAATTACTCTTTCAATCAACGTAAATAGTTTCATTCAACCCAAAGATAATGTAATATCAACTAATTATAATAACTCTTAACAACTTGAAGCTCTTTCAGGCATCACTAGCTTTAAATATTAAAAGCACACAAATCATATCCGCCACCAGCGCAAGTTGAATCAAATAAAATTCGAGTTCTTGAAATCAACATAGAATAAATCATTTACACGCAAATAATGCGTAAGGAAAAATTAAATCAAACCTAATCTGAGACAAGAATCAAGATTTCAAGAAACTCGGAAATTTTCCGGCATCTCTCCACATCTTATGTATGCGAACCCATCCGTATTAAACAATGTGAAATACCTTGGCTTAGGCATTCAAGCGCAGCGAAATCCAGAGAGAAAGATAGAGAAGATCTCAATGGAGGCAAAACGATGAGCAGGAAGTTGGCAGAAAATCGACGGGTTGTAGTGGAATTTTTATTTTTTTTTAAATATATTCTTTTGGATTATAAATACCAATTATTTGAACGATTGTCGTTTTCTCCCCCCTTGACAGAATTGCCCTCTATATTTTTTTTTATGGAAATTCCACGTCGACCCTTTGTTCCTTCAATTTATCATCGTTTTTTTTCTATTGAATTTAAAGGTCTTTTAGTATGATTTTAATGTTTTGTCTTTTGTAGGTTTAAATTTTGTTCAAATAATTTATTTATTATTTTCATTTTTGAATTAATTGTGTGGATAAGGTGTTTCTAACTAGCAATTATTTGAATGAATTGAAGGGTAAATAAAAATATAATGCAACTTGAGTTAGCTTAATTAGTACTGTAGACATCTTCAATCAGTTTACAAAATCCGCTGATTCAATTTAGGTGGTTGAACACGTCTGATTCAGATTAGCAAATTCAGCTCAATCAACCTCAATTAAGGTGGTTCAACTCGATTAGTTCAGTTCAGTAGCTATTCTTGTCTTATTGCAACATCGTATCATGTTACTTGTCAATGTAGTAACCTGAACGATCAACTGAATTACTCCTAGTGCTTATGTTGAATAATATCTTAAAGCCATGTGTCCAAGTGCATTTGGCAGTTGAGTGATGTGCCAACTCCCGAAAGTGCTGACTTATGGAAGCTATATGCTTATAACTGTAGGGTTAATAATTTTACTATATGCTTCCTTACTTATAAATAGCCCTAACATTGTCTCTGACTTGATTTACGTGTCACTAGATACACTACTCCTCACCCCAACTGATCAACGACTCTTTTAATTATTCTGATAATTTATTGTGTTTAGTCAGTCCCGTTGTGAAGTTTCAAATTCATTATTTTGACATTTATATTGCTTTAATTTCGAATAATTATCATGGCAAAAAAAACATACTCCATCTTTTGAGTTTTGATATAAAACACATATGAATTAATATATTATGAAAAAAAAATTAAAATATAGGAGTATAAGAAAATTCGAGTCGATGTGGACAGAATGGTAATTTGTAATATAAAGCTTGCAGCTACACCATTAACGGCAGTTAATTTGACATCCATTCTTCAGAAGCAAACAAATTAACGACAGTTAATTTGCTTTAACTTCCTCAATTTTCTTATCACTTTCTATCGAACACCAATGGTTTCCACTTTGCTCAATGCTTCTCCCATGAAGGCATCACCGCCAAATTTGATTTCTTCAAGCAAATTCAGTTGCTCTTCTCTTTCTAATCGAGAAATGGAACGGATTATTTCGTGCGGCAGAAAATCAGAGCTTTCCAAATCCAGAAACCATGGATTAATTTCTTACTCACTGGCCAATGTACAGATTGTGTTTCAGAAGTCTGTGATTCCTCTTGCTGCGTCTCTTGCCATTGTTTTATTCTCTAATCCAGGTGATTTGTCCATAGGCAATTATTTTGGGTTCGTATTTGAGTTTTTTTTTTACTTTCTGTGTCCTGAATTGGGATTTCGGAATGGTTTTAGAAAATGTGTGCATTTGTCATGGTGTGAGGTTTAATTTGTGTCTGTTGTTTGAATCATTACTTGGCGATGGATTGGAAATTGGTTAAAGCTAATGTTTTTGGAGTTGATTCATGTGAGAATGCAAGTTACTGGGAACAGTAAGTATGAAGCTAGCTAGAATTTGTAGGAAGAAATGCTCTAATTTCTACTCCATAATTTATTCGATTCTGCGTGTTGCAGCTTGGAATCCGGATTCTTAATTTTTATAATCGAATTTATCTGATTTTTAACGAATCATATTTCCTAATTGACCAATTCTGTATAGCCAAATAAATCAGCCTTATGCCCAGTTATACTTTGGTGTTACATCTTTTGTTTACACGTGCCAGGACAAGTGATATGTCGTAGCGACGCATATGCCGGAGGAAAATGGCAATCTTTCCCTTATGGTTGATATATATATTCCTGTTAGGGTATATATTTTCTCTATAACGTACGTATCACTCATTCAACGGTTCGTAAGAGAAAATATAATACCAAAATGTAACAGAAGATCTCGCAAATATAGGCAATAGGCGAGCTGCCAAGATGGAGCTAACTGATATCACATAATTATTGAAGTTATTCCTTAGTTCTTGTATATTCAATGTATTCTTCATGTATGCCTAACCTGGATAGTTGAATTACATGAATGATTAAAAAGCATATCAGAAGAATTTTTTTTTGCTTAATTACTTCTAAGCTGCTAAGGAAGCCTTGGTGATAATTGTTATTATGCTGTAGTGGGATGAGGGACCGAACCATGTCTATAGAAATCAGAAATTAGAATGTTCAGATTAGTTTCAACCGTCTGTTGTTATTTCGTGACTATATGAGACCACTGACTAATTTTGTTTTATATTACCTAAAGTTAGCTAATTAAGATGTGGTTTTTGTTTTTTCGCTTTTGTTTCTTGTAAATTGCAATAATCGTGGCGTGTATAGGAGCCAGAAGTTATTAAAATATCTGGCTTGCAGCTCATGCTGGACTTTTTTCGGGCTTCTCCGGTTTAGAATCAATTCCTGGTCCTCAGTTGCCTCAGATTGATTTTATCTCTCGTTTTAATGGTACACTTTCTAGTAATACTTCATACTAGCTGCAGCAATTGATGGGATGTGTTTCTCTCTAATTAATGTGTTATCTTTGTTATCATCTAGAGGAGAATCAAAAAAAATATGCGGAGAATGATGCAAGATTTAAGGAGTCACCCATCCTCAAAAAGTTGCTCGAGAGGACTGAGTTAAACAAGCAAAAGTAGATATTCACCCATTTATCTCTATAGTTTAAGAAAACAGTCAAGATTTTCTTTCATATGCTCTTACTATGGTGGTGTTTTTCAGAAACCGACAAGCAACTCTTGATAAATATTGCATCCGAGGAGCTGAATGGGGAGTTGGAGATTGTTCGGCTGAAGCTATGTCTCCTGAGGAAAGGGATAAGTTCATTTCAATGTTGAAGGAGAAAGCTGGAGTTGAATGAAAAGCTGCAATTCTTCCTTAATTTGTGGATCAGGTACATCTCTATGGATTCCAATCATCTGAATGTGATTCATACGTAGCGAGAACCACTTGATTTGCACTATGAATGACTGGAATTGCATCTTGATCTTCGACAGGAAAAGACTTTATCAGGGCAACTCGAGAGAGCACGACAGAGATTAATATAGAATGCTTCGTTTTCAAGAATCCACCTTCATGGCTAACAATGTTGGCGTTCAGTCATCAAACATACAAGCACAGTGCAGTTTGCAACATCTTGCATGGAACCAATGTTGGCGATTCTTGCCACCTCTGCATGGGAATTCAAAAACATTTCTTTAGACTTTAGGTAGGTTCCTTTGGATTAATGTAATGGAAACTAAATTTTGTTTTGAATGGTGTTTTTAGTTATTTTATTTATGTAATTTTTAAAATACGGTATTAGGTTTTTTCAAATGACTTGTACTTTTGAAGAAGCAAATACTTGTATCAGAAAAGAATAATCTATTCTGATCAAGAAAAAGGAATTCACTAATGATCAGATAATCTTAACCAAGATTTATTATTCGAAGAATTGCACAGTGCAATTATTATGTTAAAAGGATATTACATTTTTGTGTGTATAAATAGTGGATTTTATTTATTTATTTATTTGTGTGGTTAAAAACCCTTTCTTTTTAAAGATCTGAATCCTTTATTTTATACAAGAATCTAAATCCATTAACAGAGCCAGCGTGGCCAGTAGTGACCAGCACGACTTCAATTATATGGTTATTGGTTGATCACTTTCCATTTTATCTCTTCTTTGTGAGGTCATTACTTACTCCATCAACAATTAAAAATCTCAATTTAAATTGCTACTAGTTTATTTTTCCATTTATATATATAATCTAACTAAGCTTTATTAAAACGGAAAAGAAAAAGAATGAAACAACCGAAAGAAAAAAAAAAAACGGAAGAAAGCCGGCAAAGAAGGCGCCAGAAATGAAAAGAACTGCATGGCATAACAGGTGCCCGAAGCTAACTCCGAAAATCCGGCTCGAATTCTCTGTGTTATTTTGGTACATCATCTTCTGTGTCAAACCGTTAGATGGACGACACGTTGGAGAGAGTAAACTATACCTTAATCCTTAAACCCTAGGTGCAATTGTTAGATTTAATTCCCTTCTTACGTGTCAATCACTTAACGTGTGACACAGGAGATGACGCACGAAAATAGCGCAGAAGATCCGGTGTGCCGAAAATCCTCATTAAAAGTTAAAACTCCATTAAGATAGTCTATTGTGAATCAGGTTTACGATATAAACTTTATGACCTCTTTTAATTTGAACCGAGTTTGTAAACTCTGTGACCTCCTTTAATTTAAATCCTAGTATATATAATAGGATTGGAAGGAGAGACTACAGAGTTTACACCGAGAATCTGACTTACACAAGTGTTTGCCTACGAGAAAACCCACATGGAAAAATTCAGTAGAGGGCATTATTTTCTATTTATATATCAAATGCCCTAAAAAATGGGTTGGGAGATTTCAACCTCTCTATTTCTGTATTTAAAAGAAAAAAAAAATCGGCAATCACTTAAATTAGGTTTAGATATAGATGGATAAAAATCACAACTAATATTTCTTTAGAAAAAGCATAATAATTGTAAAGTAACTAACAAAATGGTGTTGAATGATAAAAAGCCTTCAAGACTAATGGCCCCATCATGTGATTTTGAAAGTGATGGGTGTCGCTCTTTATTTAAGGTGTATCACTTAAAGTCCACCCAAAATTTAATCATAACTTAATACTAGTAAATAATGCAACAAAAAAATAAATCTAGTTTGAAACAAATAAAATTTAAAATATCTCACTGCTTTGACACTGTGACAACTTGGGTAAGAAAAATAAAATTAGTAGTATGATTTTTAGGAGGAAAATAATATTTATAAATACAACAAGAAATAATATAATTGTTATAAATATCTCAACACAATTCCACCAATTAAAAAATTTTCACTAATTATATTTTTTGAGTCGGTCACACTAAAATTTATTCCGTCATAAGATTAGTTATTTTTAATCAAACAGTTTAAAGTATGACTAGTTTCATCTTTTTCAATAAATTGAGCTTAGCTCAAACTATTGAAATAGTTAATTAATTAAAGCCTGAATTGTAATGTAACTTCACAAACTCCCTTGCAAAAATTATGTTTGTGAGATGAATAAAATTGAAATTTGATTTATTTAATGTAATCGGATAAGTTCAAACTGAACTTTTAACTTTTAAAATAATAAACTCAGATCGCCTATAACAAATTAAGACAGTTTTAAATCATTATAGGCCATCTATAATCTCATTTCTAGCTAGTTGGGAGGTGATTTAAATGCTTATCAATGTTCACCAATCATACTTTCTCTATCTTTAATGTTTGACGAGTCCCTTAAAATTGTCCCACTAAATATTGAAAATAAAAATACTTAATATTCTCCCATACATATTGACAAATCATATAAATGAGGTAATTTTAAAATGAAGTTCAATGTATTACGTGCATAGCATGAGAAAATACCAATTTTGGTCCTGTATCTTTTACTAAATTTAATTTTAGTCCTGTAATTTTAGTATTTTTAATTTTAGTCCTTTTAGTTTCAATTTTAGTCCTATATCTTTTAAAATTTCAATTTTAATCCTATTAGTTTCAAAATTAGTCATATTATAAATTATATCATATTTCAAAAGATACATGACTAATTTTGATAATTCAAAGAGATATATGACTAAATTTGAAACTTATAGGACTAAATTAAAAATTTAAAAGTTATAGGACCAAAATTGAAACTAAAATTACTAAAAGTTACAGAACTAAAATTGGATTTGATCAAAGATATAGGACCAAAATTGATATTTACTCTTCATAGCACCATGCACATTATACACGTCTTAATGCAATTGTATTCCAAACTCTTTTGAACCTTTGTTTTAGTTTTTAAAATCTGGTATTGAAAAACTATGTTAATTTTAGTTGTTGTTTTTAACATCGAAATCTTAAAATTATGGGGAATACTTATTAGTAAAACTGTTTTTATCAATTAAAAATTTATTACTTTTTAATATAATACGAACGGTTCATAAAATAATTTATTACACTACTATTAAATTTTATATTAATTTAAATGTTACTACTTGTTATTCATGAAAATCTTCCCTTAAATAGTCCTACTCAATGCATGTTCTTACTTAAATTTATCGTAAGTATATTTATAAACCTTAGTATTAATTTTTATTTTATCCCCATTCTATACCTATGAAGGAACGATTGAAGTATGTACTTCCTCCGTTGTCCAATTAAAATAAATAATTTACATGAAAAAATAAATAACTCCCTTTATGAACACACAAAATAGTATGAAGGGCTTTACACAAAGTGGACAATTGAGTATTAAAAAAAAAAGGAAATTATGACTCATGTTTACATTAAAATGTTTAAATATATGTAACTCATCTTAATTGAATTTTAAAAGATTAATGGACTCAAATATTTACAATTAAGTCATAAATGTGTATAATTGAATTATAAGAATATGTACTCAATTGAGTCACAAATATATATTCCCTCTATCTCTTGAAATATTTCACACTTTTATTTTTCATCCGTCCTACAAAGTATTTTACACTTAACTTTTACTAAAAGTGATAAAAATACACTACAATAATACATACTTTTTACACACATCTCAACATAATGTTTACTTTTCCATAGGTTCCAACAATTTTACACATTTTTTTTCACTAAATTAACTAAAATATTTTTTCTCTTTCTTACTTTATACATAAAATAATAAATTTTTCTTAAACTTCGCACAAAATAATACATGAAGTACTTTTTGGGACGAAGGGAGTACAATTAAGTCATAAAATTATACAACCGAATTATTTATTTTTATTGAATTACTAAGTCAAAATTATATCGATAAAATTTGACATTTTATAACATTTTCACTAAAAGTAGGATTATTTTAAAAAAAATGGTTTATGTAACCCGTTACGGGCTCGTTTGATACCCATTATTACAATCATTTTTACTTATAATACTATCTTGTATGGTGTTTGATAGCAAAGAGTATATTAATGACGACCCGATAATAATGATTGGGCCCGTTAAAATATCATGTTCCACTCACATTACTTATAGTTATATGGCAACACACATATTATTAATATTTCAAATTGTACAGTAAAATTAGATTATAGGATTAAATTACATATCTACCCTCCAAACTAAACAACAAATATCAAAGTAGATAAATTATGTGTTTTATTATTTGGGTGGATTATTCGCAGGGTTAATTTTTTTTTAAATACGTAGTATTGATGGTTCACATTCTTAAAAAAATGTAACATAAAATAATAATAATTATTATTATTATAATAAAAGTAAATAAAATAAAATTTAAAAAATTAATGAGAACGTCTCTGTAATTGATACATCTAAAAAAATTCTAAATAAATTTAATAATAAAATAAATATTAAAATAAAAAATGAATTTAATGTACAAAATTTTAAATAGTAATAATAATTTTCGATTTTATTTATAAATTATATTATAGACATCCTCACCTAAAAATAATGTAATAAAAATTTACAAATTTAATAAGGGTATACATATAATATTACATCTTACACATAATATTATTATGCAATAGAATAAACTAAAATACAAAATAATTTTAATAATAAAATAAATATTTAAATTAAAGGATATAGATGAAAGTTTACAAATTTATAAGGGGTATAAAGGTAATATTACATTTTATACTTTATATTAATACTACCTACCAAATACTTTCACAATATTAATCTCAATCTTTATATTTTCTATCAAACAAACTTACTTTTTTATATTACTTGCTTATATCAGTATACATAATATATAAGTAATTCTTTATCTTATCTAATCTAATGTATCAAACGAGCACTACTTGTTGTATGATGTGATTGTGGTCAAGTGTCAACGGATCGAATGGAGGCAGTCAGTCCTGTATTAATCTTGCCGACAGTATTAATTATCTGTCATCGAGAGCGGGTATATGACGTGTCACTCCAGTGGGACATCAATTGTTCGCCGTTTGGCAGTTATAAAAATCATATCCTTTTCTCCCTCCTCAAACATGTAAAATATCAATACACGCCGACATCATATCAGCGGTCCCCCTACTCCAAAACGAGTGTTAGTCGCGTCCCCAAACACGGCCTTAATAATGACATGACACGTCGACTGGTTTTTGAAAACACCACTTTTGGGAAATATCCCATTCCATCATCAACTCCAATTTTTATTGAAATTTACATGCAAATATTTTATTTATTAAATAAACTTATATTATGACATTACACTTTGTTATATTATTCATTATATATATTATAGCATATTATAATAATTGTATTATGATGTTATTCTTTTATCTTTTAAATTATAAAAATCGCTTAAAAATTAAACGATTACATGCTTTGTTCATACTCTTATTAATACCCCACAAAGCTGACTAATAAAAAGATAAACATGGAGAGAAATTTAAATCAATTATCTTCTATAATTGTACTCTATTTGCTGGCAATGGTTTTATTTTATTGTTTTGAATGTCCGTTCTAAAAAGCTTTTTAGACATAGAGAAATAATACTATTTAAATATAAAATTTTCACACCTTATAAATATAATTATTAATTATATATTAAATAATAATACTTCTCGAACATAAAGTGAGTAATAGTATTATTTTGTAGCATTTTTTGAATTAAATAGTGAAATATTCACATAAAATCATGAAAAATCAACATATGATCAAATTAATTCTAGGAGTTTCTTGTGTTGGTTGGTTTTGCTTTGGCCACTCAATATTATCCAACTTGTCAATCAATGAACCGGGCCGGGGCCTACTCCCAAACAAGCCCTTATTGCCACGACACACAGTAGCCACTCTATATATGCACTTCCATCCCTCCTCTCTCCCCACCGCATTCCGATCAATCTCAATTCTCAACCCAAATCCTCTCTTTCCTCCCCACCACCTCCACAATGAATTTCCTTACCAGCTTAACCAAATCCGCCGCCAATCCCAAATCCGATCACCCGGAAACCACCGAGAACAAGTCCTCCACCACCGATCTCTTCGCCAGCGCTCAGGTGGTGGCCGCCGCCGCTCAAGCCCAGTTCAGCAACCAGCCGGAAAGCTATGACAAGGGTAAGGCCGCCAACGCCGCCGCCGATCTTCTCGGCGCTGCCGAAGAATACGGCAAACTGGACACCACCCAGGGGGTCGGAAAATACGTCGACCAAGCAGAGGGCTATCTCCGCCAGTACGACACTGCTGCACCCGGCGAACTCAAGACGCCTCCGGCTGAAACCGCCGGCCCCACCGGCGACTCTGTCAAAGAAGAAACTGAAGAAACCGTCCCAACCACCACCACCCCTGCCGCCACTGAAACAGAGGATACTGATGCAGGGGAGTACGTCAAGAAAGCAGAGGAACTCGTGAGCAAGCCTTCCGAGGGCGGCGACGAAGACGCCGGAGATTACGTTAAGAAGGCGGCGGAGGAGACGATCAGCAAGCTCCCTGGCGGCGCCGATGAGGCTGGCGACGTCGCCGGAGAGTACATCAAGAAAGCAGAGGAGACATTCAGCAAGCCGTCGGAAGAGGCTGGAGACGCCGGAGATTACATCAAGAAGGCGGAAGAGACAATCAGCAAGCTCCCAGGCGGCGCCGATGAGGCTGAAGGCGCCGGAGATTACATTAAGAAGGCGGAGGAGATATTCAGCAAGCCGGCAGGTGGCGACGGCGAAAAGAGTGAAGCTTCGGAAGGTGGATATGGAGGTTTGCTGAAGGCTGCCGGTGGATTCTTGAATAAGTAATTAAAATTGAAAATATATCAATATTTGATCAAGGTGTTTGCTTGCATTAATCATGTGTAATTTGTATTTCGGATTTGTGCTTTCGTAGTATTTTGTGATAGTACTTAAGAAATACGTGATGTGTTTTTGTGTGGGTCCATTTTGATGTACTCCATAACGATATGGTCTCTTGTTGTATGAATTGGAGTATATTTGTAATTATTCAGTTTGTTCTATACGTTTACTTTTTTTAAAGAAGTATTATGCACTTTTTTTTATAAAATAATTAAATTTGGACAAAAATTACTAAAATCAAAAACTAAAAATTAAAATTATAAACTTAACAAACTTGGAGAGCAAATTTAGATCACACCAAGAAACAATTTTAATGTTTCCCTCACATATTTTATTGTTCCTTATCTACACGGTACTACTAAATAGCTTGTCCAGAATTGATTAGAGTTGAAGATTTGAGAGAGGATACTTTGGAGTGACCACTGAATTAATTTATTTTATGGTTTTTTCTTTTTAAAATAAAATCTCAACTTTATGAGATCAAAATATTTAAAAAAATATGTGGCTGAAATCTTAACTTTTCCCTTTGGAAGCAGGATTTTATATTGTTTGGATACATCATTTGTACCACTAATTATAAAAAAATCTATTATTGCCCATAAAACTAATATTTTTCTTTAAAATATAATTTTTTTCTCTCTACGTGTTATCATCCATTTAATTTAATAATGTAACACAAAAAAAATTATACCAAAAAAACACAGATCATCGGAACGGATTAGTGAGAGAACACAAATCTAAACAAATGTGTGTTTTACTTATATCATAAGCTTTGTCTCATTTAAACTCGATTTATCATGCACCCTAATTTTAAAAAATATTTTTCATTAAATGAAAATTTACTATTTGGGAAGATGAATCATCTTTTTAAATAAAAATATTATTCATATATCAACATGAATATAAAAATCCAACACATCAAAAGTCCAGAAGTAATATTTTTTATTAAAAATATAATAATTCATCATTCTCAAAAATACTATACTCCCTAAGAGCATAGCGGGATGGAGGAAATATTTTATATATTTTTTTTTTAAATTAAAGTGTAGGGTGACCCAATTACACTTTTTTTCTATGATAAATTCAGAGCTGAAAAATATTTAAAGTTAATATTTAGAGCTAAAGATATTTAAAATATAATTTTTCTAAAAAAAACTAGTTTTAAAAAGCACCGGCTATACTTTTATCTAAAGACTAGTTAGGGCACACCTCACAAAGTGAGGTGTTTACCCTTGTTTTAGTGCCCCATTTGTGTTGATAATACCAAATTATGTACAACAAAATGGGTGTTTGCAATGATAAATGTCCTCATTGTTATCTAGCTGTTTTTATCTTTGGAAGCTTGGGTTAACTTTCAATATAATATAAGAGAATATGACAATTTTAGGTGCGAAATGCACAAACTTCATTTTCACAATTAATGAATTGCCTTCATCATTAAACCAACAGTAATAGCAAGATCAATTAACAGAGCCTACAAATGTGCAACCACTACATGTACACAAGTTAACATTTGAATACAACACATTTCCATAACTTGACAAGTTCAAGATGATATTCAGCACAATGTAGATTCACCTTTTAGGGGAAATAACACTCTTGGTAAAGTTGAACACATTTGCACCAGTCACATTCACATATGCAATAAGTGGCTCTCTCTGCAATTCATGTGAACACACAACATTATAAATGTTCCTATTTCGTGGTAGCACTTGTAAAGAAACCAATTTTAAACCTTGAAATGAGTCCGAGCTTCCCCCTGCAATCCATGCATAAGCGTAACAGTATAAATGCTTTTATTTACCATGGGTAGCACTGTAAAGAAATCAAATTGCGAAACATAGTCTGGCGAGATCAGAGATGTAGTAACATATAAGTAATACTAATTGACAAATATGCATGATAATGATGCTACGACGTTTGGGTTCCTAGAGTGTTACTTCGTCGAATCGAATTTCTCAAAGAAGAACATGTGGAGAAAGTGATTTGGAGGACTATGATGCTTGATGTCAGAACTTCCCTCTTCCTTTCAATGAAATTAATGTCACATGATTTGTTATTGAAAAAAAAAAAAGTAACTAACTTCTGGCTTGCTTAACACTTGCCCTAACAACAACTATTCACAATTAATTAAATTCTTTGCTCTTCCCAAATGTTCCATTTCTGGATGGGTTAAGCTGTGTTTCTAAGGGCTCCTATTTAAATTTGTCTATTTATAAGTCTGAAATTTGAAATTTTTATCCAACTAATCAAGCACATCAGTAAAAGTGCTTACAAAACTCTAGGGCCCTGGTCTATCAACACTAATTAGAAATCATTAAGCATCTGCAGAAAGGAAATTGCAAGTAAAATTCATGAAAACAATGTGCTTGAGCTAAATAAGCTAAATTCACGGAATTGTTAATATATTCTTTGAAATACAAATGCATACCATTACTGACATAGGGATACACTTGAAAAGCTAACAATAAAACATGGACAGTGGTGATGAGTGAGAACCAATTTTAGAAAGAAAAAAAAACACCCGAACAAGCAATAATTAAGCAAGAGGATGTACCCATTCAACAGGGAGACCGAATGCAAACGAGCACAATGGCAGTGAGAAGCAACAAAAGAAAGAAAAACCAGGGTTACAGAAATTAAGGCTTCTCGTAGCTTTGGGTCCAAAGGGAAAAAGCATAATTAGTGACTCATTTCAAAATTAAGAAAATATAAGGGATTAAGAACATAAATTACTCTGCGCTTGAGTGAGGGTGACCTGATTGTTGCAGCACAAGGTGACGATTTTACAGAGACAGAAGCCTTAATGAGAATTGAGGAAATGGAACAGGATGTGAGAGAATTAACTTTGTGTGAAGGTGGGGGCCGTTGCATCAGACGCGTGGTGAGAGAGACTGAGAGGGACACACGTGGCATGGAGGGCAACCGGCTAAGGGGAAAAAACAGGCCCATTTTGCAAGATATCTTCTTTTTGAAAAATGGTGTACCCCACCATTAGGGGCCCCCACCGCCCCTGCCCTGGGGATTGGTGGAGGAGGTAAATAGCAGGATGTGCCTCAAGTGGCTTTATATATATATACTAGGTAGACGCACCTCACGAGTGTTAGCCCGTATATTAGCCCATATTTTTGTAGATTATAATACGTCACACTGAAAACATTGGTGCCTACACTTAGCCCGTATATTAGGAATGCACATTATGAAAGCAGACAACCAATATACAAAATTAAACATGAGTTCAATTTTCAAAAGAGTAAAAGCATATAATACTTTCAAATTTGTCTACTTTATTATATAAAATGGCAAAAAAAAGTGTATTTGTGTCTAATACAAATTAAGAATAAGATTAGTTAATAGGTACAACATACAGTATAAATAGATGTCAATTACATTTCAATTAGTGGAAGTAATGTGCCACCCACTTTGGTCTTCTTCGAGGTCTCTACAATCACTATCAATAATCAGCAGATACAAATGAAGTTTTGAATAGTCACATCTCTACATATTTTGCTCAAGAGAACATAAATTTAATTGATAAATAGTTTTAGTTTTCTCAATTCAATATCCTCAATTTTGATTACTCAGATACTCTCTTAAAATTAATTTAGCTTACTTGACTAAACAATGTGCTTAACTAAAACATAATAAATAACGTGGTTATGTAAACAGTAGTCCAACAAAAACTAACTTCCATGAAAACACAGATAGAAAAGAAAACTAAATATCAAGACAAATATATATATATATATATATATATATATATATATATATATATATATATATATATATATATATATATATACCAACTTCCTAGTTTCAACAAAATCAGCAGATAAAAAGAAATTTGAATAGTCACAATTCCACAGGTTGCTCAAGAGAACATAAATTTCACCAATAAGCCATTACTACGTTAGGAATTTAGTTTATCAGCTCAATATCCTTAACTTAGTTGCATTCTTAATACATACACCAAGATATTATAACCAGATTTGGCATCTTGTATAGCCTCCCCATACAGTAAGTTCCCCAGCCGCAAAACAGATCAACTTGCTGTAAGAACATAACACCAAACTAACACGAATGGAGTGCTCCAAAAAACAAGTTACACTCTGAAAGCTATAACACCATACTAACACACTGAAAACAGAACTGAGCTTGGGCAGGTTCTCCATAATTAGCAGAGAGGGAAAGACCAAATAAATAAACAGACAAGAAAAAATTGAAAGTGAAATAATCTCTAAAGGCTCGATTTTGCAGTCGAAAAAGGGGATGATGCCAAAAGAAGAACCTGATTGGGCTTTTTGCAGGAAAAATTTTAAAAAAAAATAGACTAAAAAATCAAGCACACTTCTACAGAAAAAATTCATAAAATACATTAAATCCTCTCATTCGTCAAAGACATTAAATGGCAACGCATGCTTTTAAGGAACCATCCATCTCAGAAGAAGGACAATCTATCCATCATCATGAAAGCACATAAGATCCAATTTCATCCTAACCACATATGCCCTCTAATTCAAATTTCATGTTTCATTCTAGAATCATGATTACTCATGTATATAGGACTATCACAATTCAAGTTCCACTCATGTCAAGACAGAAAACATGATTTTTAAATAAATTTCTATTTAAGCATTGCATCAAGCATATTGGGTGTATAACTGAAATTTGCTTAAGAATGATCTTCTAGCACTAAGGCTAATCCTTATCTACACCAACCTAGGAATTTATAACAATTGAAGATAAGAAGAATAAGTTAACATCTTATTGTTCAAGTGTGTTGTTAAAAAATTTGACAACTTACAGCGTATAACAACGGCATCGTACCTTCAGTAAGCAGGGGGGATAAATGCATTGATACATCAACTTTAAAGGCAGTAAATCTGTTGCAACATTCAGCGAGAGGCTGATGTACGATTCAAATTGGGGAAGCCCAAGGCGCACGCTTAGTGAGTCTCAATTCAGAAGAGAAGATGCAGATGCAAATGTCGAAGCTTCTCTTTTAAACTGGATCCTGAAGCAATTTGAGACGGCAAATGTTATGTGTTTTATTTATTCAATTTTTTTTTTTTTTTTTGTCTGTAGACAAATTCAGTAGCATGGAAGAGTTTAGTACAACCTTTTGCCTCACATCCATACTTTCAACTTGCATCAATTTTCTCATTTTCATCACAATAAGTCAAAGATAATATGACATGTCCACCAGCTGGAGAGATAAAAATCTTGGGAGAAATCCTGTAAATTTAGACATATTTGGGGGACTTGTCAGAGCTCCCATGAATAGAACAACATTTGGATGTCTCAATCTCGAGATAATTTCGAATTCAATCAAGCAACAGGTAGCCAAGTGCTCAAAGCAAATAAAAAATGAATGTAACAATAGCATAAATTACATTCTAGTATCCAGGCTTTTTAATTTCATGTATGCAGTATGTTATTACACTTTCTGAATGAACTCAAAAGAGTATCATATGGCCTTACACGATGTCGAAAATGTCGAGAGTCGACAACATATCCGAATGTAATTGGAATACAGTAAAAAGTAGCATTTCAGTAATTTTTACTTCAAAACAACATCTTTCCAAATAACACATCATTTGTGAAATAAGCAAAACTCACCATGCCATTTCATTCTCCACGGTAATGATCCTGGAGGGTATGCCATGGAAACCAATTTACAGGATGTGTAAATTCATGGCTGCAACATAAGTAAAACATATTCAAATGATGTTAGATATCTGAAAATACAGCTCTAATGCTAGGTAGAATGTACCGTAAACTTAAGATGGGAATATTGAACACCCAAAGCTGAAGACTAAAGATAAAGGTTAGGCAAAAATGAGTGAAAAAATAGATATTCATAGTTGTATAACTTGGAATTATTGCATAATATGTCTATGTAGGTGGCAAAACTATAGGTGCTGCTTCTACCTTAAAGTTGTTTTTGCATTTACAGTGATAAAGCCTGTTGGGTAAGTATGCATAAAAAACTATCACCTACCTTATTCATTTGTTTGGTTAAATTTCAACAAACTTCTCTAGTCCATTGAAGTTTACTTGAATAAAATTCAACAAGAAAATGAAATTAAGAAAGGATGACTATGACTAACAGGATATTTTGCCTTCTTATGCAATTAACAAAATAAGTTAATTAAGGCAACGCCAACTCAAGAAAACCAGTTTCACTATAAATTTCAGAATTCTTTTTAAAGAAATATTTGAATACGACTACACAGCTCTTAATCCCACCCCAAAGGTTAAAGTTATGAAAAGACTTCTGCAGGGTAGAAAGAAAAGTCAATCAACGCAAACTTGGAATTGAACACAATACCAACCAGTGAGCTGTTTGACTGAATAATTATGTGCTTCGACTAATATACGCCTTTCGCAGAGAAAACAACCTTGGCATAAGAGGAGTTTTTCTTTCCTAAATATATTGCACTATAATTTGTAGTGTCTATCAAGATATAATTGTGTTCAAATCAACAGAAACATGGAACCACATAAGCATTAGCAGTTACACTGTGAAAAAATGGCCGACCACACCCCTAAAGATAGATTTAATGCACACTTGAGTCGCCTCTATGGTTTCAATGTGGAGAAGGGTGGAGTGGTGTCCAGGAGACAATTAAGGTCGGCAGTAAAAAGGGAAAATTAAGGTCGGCAGTAAAAAGGGAAAAAAAGTATGAGTGAATTTTTCTGACTAATCTTAACGGAAGAGAATGAGTAGAGAAACCGCAGTCACAAATTCACTTAGACATTTACTCAAGCATCACATAGGCATGATTTAAAACAGGCAAATCCTTCGCAATCAACTACCATTTTCTATCACATAATCTCATCATAGCAAGTGACCCACGAAAATTACATTGATACGTTCAAGGGGCTGGCATACGCACGAACAAAATTAAAACCACACATCAACTAAATTGTGCATCTGCACCTTTTCTTTCTCACAAAGAACCACACAATTAACAAGAATCGAAAATAAGGAAGTAAAAATTATCACATAATTTAGTCAAATAATGAATCAATCAGAAGTCGTACGCGATGGAGTGAGAATTGTGTGACAAACGAAAAGCAGAACACGTAAGCAGAACACGCCGGGATGGAGAGCTTACATATACGACGAAGAAGAAGGTGGGGCGAATGAGATCAGCGGAGTAGCGCCGTACCGAGTGAAATCAGAGAGGGGAAACAAATTCAAAACGTATCCGAAGTGAAGTAGGAAATGAGTGAAACAAAGATGATTTCCGTAAACTTGCGTGAGACCGGAAGATGAAGGTGGAGGGAGTTCTCTCTCTTCCAGTCACAGAACACGTGTGAAGGGACGTGATTAAAGCGTGCCACGTGTAATTTGGGTAACCTGCTACCGAACAAAAACAGGCCCATTCTTGCGCGAAATCTTTTATATAGTGTAAGATAAGATAAGATGTAAGATAAGATGTAAGATGTAAGAAGTGTAAGATAAGATTCGAAACTAAGAAATGGAAAAACAATACTGGGCCCTAGCCTTGATTGATTTGCCCATCTGGATCGAGCCCAGACCAACGTGTATGGGCTTTTTAAGCCCAAACAAATAATTGCACGATCCCACGCATTTGAGTACGACGTCGTCCCGTCATTGTCAAATTAGCAGAATTCCGCAGAATTTGTAATTTTTAAGAATTAGAGAGAGAGAGAGAGAGAGAGAGAGAGAGAGAGAGAGAGAGGAGAAGACAAAAGCCAAATTCTCTCTTCCGATCTCTCTTTCCAATATAACACTCTTCCATAATACGAAATTTCTGGTGCCATTCTCAAAATCCAGCCCTTTTCTTCGACCGTCGAGTTTTCATGCAACCTTCTGGTTAATTTAGGTGAAGTTACATTTCTTTCTTTGCGGTGGTGATGTAGCTTATTGCATGTTGTAATGGTGGCATTGCTCTGCAATTGTGAATCGTGTTTGTCTTGCGATTAACCTTATTTTTTGTTAGGTAAAGGGCTTGTACTTTACTAGGTTTTATGAAGAGATGTCATCATGATCATTAATTATGGCGATGTAATCAATGAGTTTATTTAATTCTTTTTTGGCCTCAATATTACGCGATTGCAATTGATTTTGCTGCTGAAACGCGATTCTTTTTGGATTCAATGCTTATTATGGTACGAAATGGAAGGAATTGTGTTATGATAATTTACGATCAAGTGTCTAATTTGGTAAATTGAATGATTGAATGCTATACGCATAGGCTAAAATCGTAATCGGAAAAAACATGTTCTTGAATCACTCTGTGATGAAGGATGGTTTCATGCTTTTTCTACCTAATTCAGTGCGCTTATTTTTCTACTTAATGCATGTTATTGGGATTACTGAAGATCATCATTTGTGTCATGTATAAAGGATATGTTATAATGTGTATTTGAAGGGATCGAAGGAAAATCCCTTTTTTGATTAATTATGCTCCTAAACCTCCCTTTTCTGTCAAACGATAATCTGCCTTTGAGGTGTGTGATTAACTTCATTAACCCATTGTAATTTGGTGTAGGTTAACTTAGCTCTGCTCTAGCAAGTAATAAAGCATGAATTGAACCAGCATAGAGACTTGGGGTCCTCCTTGTGGCCGAGCAGTCTTCAAAATTCGCAGTGCCTCTCAATTCTCTACTATAAAATTCATATCTCATAGGCTCATCTGCTTTCGATTTATCCATTGTCAACATGTGGAGATCTATATCCCATTCCATTCCAGGCTTTGGGCGAAAGAACAGCACCACTGAGTTAGTTACAGCTTGCCATGAAATGTCAGACGATGAGACCTCTTCAAATGCTAGCACAGATGAAGGACTTGAATGCCCAATATGTTGGGAATCATTTAACATTGTTGAGAATGTGCCCTATGTTTTATGGTGTGGCCACACACTTTGCAGGAACTGTGTCCTGGGGCTTCGGTTGGCTTCTCTGAAGTTCTCCACTCATCGCATTAAGATTCCTTGTTTTGTTTCCTGTCCTTGGTGCAATTTGTTGACATTTCGTTGCCTCTACAAGGGTAATCTTAGGTTTCCTAGCAAGAACTTCTTCCTACTGTGGATGGTTGAGAGTAGAAATGGTGACAGGGTGAAGTCCCTTTCCTCAATCTCCAGCGATCATCAGCGAATGTGGTTTCCAAGATGCAGTTCAGTTATCAGTAATAACACTTCTAATACAACTAACTGGAGACATATCGGTCATCCAAGTTCTAACAATGATAGATTTACATCTGAAAGACTCCAGGTCTCTTTCCACAAATCCCTTGACTTTTTCATTAGAATCCTGGCCAAGTTTCCATTGGTTATCCTTCTACTGATTGTCATGTTTGCAATACCTACTAGTGCTGCCATCCTAATGCTGTACTTGGTAATAACAATTGCCTTTGCGCTTCCTGCCTTTTTGGTGTTGTATTTTGCATATCCGGTGTTGGAGTGGATGGGGCAAGAGTTCAGAATTTGAACCCTATCCCTTTCTACCTTGTGCAATGGTTATATAACTTTTACCTGAAGTTTGGACAAAAATTTGCCTGAGGAGGCTGAAGATGTTGATGAGGACCTAAAATGTTATGCTGGACAAATTCAGAGTTAGAACAAGCTGGTAGATTTTTCTCATTTCTGGCGGGTTTCACGCTGTACTCTATTGGATTTCGTATAGGAGCATAAGTTTATAGAAGTGATGCTCATACTTATTCTGTTTCGTAGTTCTCTCCTTTGATCGAAGAGAAATTAAGTGGGTTCTAATGCAATGGTCTATCTCTATGTTGACAAATGACCTAAAGCATGAGATGTCTGGATCTGCTTGTGTATAGCGTTCTTTGTGATTCTCTATTAAGATAGTGCACTGTTTTCTTTCTGGTATATAGAGTTGTACTGGATCAACAAGCTATATGATCTTGTATGTTTCTTCAATAATTTAATTCAGTTCTAGTTTTTACCCTGTTTTTCAAGATTCATTTTACGCTGAATAGATTAGAACTATCATGATCTGATACTTATATTTTATGTTTTGCGATCCATTCCTCATGTAGTATGATCTTTAGATTTGTGGTGGTAATTTCACAAGCTATGTGAGTGCTAAAAGTATAAGTGAAACGTTATATAGTGTTTTCTCTGTGCTTATTGGCTGAGCTGGTTATCGAGTA
This sequence comes from Pogostemon cablin, assembly GCA_023678885.1. NCBI lineage: Eukaryota > Viridiplantae > Streptophyta > Magnoliopsida > Lamiales > Lamiaceae > Pogostemon > Pogostemon cablin. Next base: position 2,827,466 of record CM042980.1, on the reverse strand, counting down.
TGGCGTATTGTGGGTTCAGAATAAACACAAAGCAGCTTTTATTAAGTTACAGTGTTTTGTATGAACTGTGCTAATTTTAACCAATTTTTTTGTCAGAAAATAGTAATTCACACACACAGTTTTCACAAGTTTTTTACTAGTAGTGAGTGTTGCTGGAATTCAAAAGCACAGACAAGTTGTGGGAACTTTTCCAGTTGTTCTGATTTTATTTGTCTTCTCTTTTGTCTTGAACTCCTCGTTCCTTCGGTTCTCCTCTGCCTGTGCTCTTGCTCCTCCCGCGATTTTTTTAATTCTTGTGATTTCACTGTGGTATTTTTTGAATGCTCTAACTCTTCTCTTGTCCAATTCAGCCTGAAATTTTGTTATCTTGATTGTGAGTTTTGAATATTCGTAAGAATGAATTTTTCTCAGGTATAAGTATATTGATGGAAAGAACCTCTGTCCTTTCGATTTTGCGTTTTGCCTTCTTCTTCTTCTTAATCTCCCAGTTATCAATTGTGTCCCTCAGCTTCTCATACCTGAATTTTCTCCAGTTAATTTGGGAACTGAGAGAAAGCTGAAAACACGCCCTCTCTGTGTGTGTGTTTGTGTGAAAATTAGAAACTTTCGTACCGTTCTCTAATACTTGCCAACTCTTCTTTCTCCCAAGAATCTGCAGCAGAGTCTCCAGGTCCAGGTTTTGTAGCATTCTGCTTTCTTGTCTCAACAGGTTGAGCCGTGGCCTGTGGGCGACCAGTCTTGGGCAAGGGCAAAGTGCTAACCGGGTTTCTGCTTTCACCTATGTCCAATTGCTTGTCTGCAAAAGTTGGAGGCTTTTTCAAGGATGGGAGCTTTTCAGGTGGCTTCTCAATGGCCAACTTTTCAGGTTTGTTGTTGTCAGGATTAATTTCATCAATGTCAGCAAAACTTATTTTCTTCTTCATGGATGGTTTCTTTTCAGGTGTCCTTTGACTACTCGAGGTGCTGTCAAAATCCTTTAAACCTGTCTTCGAAGATTCATCTGATGTATAGCATACCACAATCCATGTTCAAGAAAGTTTCAAAATCAGGTATGACATACATGTCTCTTACCTGAGGATTTTAGTGAGCTTTTAAGCGGTTTGTTTTTCTCCTCTATTTCGTCTACTTTGCTCTTCATCTTGCTCAAGGACTTGTCTTGGCCATGAGCTCTCTCTTTCTTATCGAATGAGTTTGATTCTTCGAGCGATTGAACAGCATAAGCTGCTGCCGCAACAGCAGTAGGATAATCAGAGCCACTGTAGTCATAATCCCAACTCATTTGTCTGGAAAGCTGTCTTCTTATCCAGCTCTTCTTCTCTGCAACACACGAAACTTCCCATTAGGATCGATGATAAAGGGACGAACAAACGTTATATCCATTTGCCATACCTCTGTAAGATTGTGTTTTTTGAGGTGGTATTTTTCTGTCACTCGTGCTGCTGCTCTCCGCCTTGGTGCCGGAAACTCTTGACCTGAAAAGATGATCAAACGTATGAAAGGACTTTGACTTATTCGTCTTTCCGTCGTGTATTTGTACGTCTTGGAATTTAGTATTGTACCTTGTTTGCTTGATCAAGCTCTCCATTATTGAGAGGAATTAGGGTTTGTCATTCCCATGAGATTCTTGGTGGTGGGTAAATTGAAGGAGAAACAGTATAAGAAGAGAAGGTGTTGATTTTGGGTGGCAAGAAAAACCAACTAGTGGGATATGCTTTGCATGCAACAACTGATTTTGCATCTTTAAAACATGCAAGAGAAACATACTTTTCTTTATCTTAATCCTCACTTTTCCAATTAAAAAAGCTAAAAACTTTTTATTTTTGGGAAATATGATGATGATGTTTCTTCTATTAATGTAAAATTTGAAAAAGTTCAATGTACTACATGTTCCCTTCTATTACTGACAAGAAGTTATTCCTTTGCTGCCACCATCACGATAAGTCATTTTCTTGGATATTAATTAATAATTTCTAAATACCCAACAATTAGTTTTTAAGGAAAAAAGATTCTGCATTAAGGCATTATTTTTAAGGCATTATTTGATTGAATTAATTTCCTCAAAATTATTACTCGAACACGTACTCAATATTGTTACAAGGATTAAAAATAAATGTAGCATCAAAGTGCATCACTCCAAAATTGTTACTTACTCCATGTTGTAAGACAGTGCACTCGAGATTGTACTTTGAAAAAGTGTAAATTGAAATTATTATTATTAAAATTAAAATAAAGGCAAAATTTTGTGTGCCACAACTCGAAAATAAATAAGTAAAAAAAGTTCTCGAAATTAATATACCAATATATGATTATTTCTCAAATTGTGACATTACTCGATATATAAAAGTGTAGAATTTACCAAATGAAAATTTCATATCTTTACAATTAACCAATAAAATATTATTTTTTAATGTTCTCTCTCAACACTTAATATATACTCCCATTGTTCTTCATTTATATATATATTGATTAAAAAATATTATTCATTATAATTTGAAAAAATCAATATAGATTCGGGAACATCTAATTATTTATTATTGCATTTTAGTCCACCTTATTCCTTTATTTATGTACTCTGCCCAAAATGTAAGAAATATTAGCAGCAAACACCGTTGATAATTTGCAGGAAATGAGCAGCAGATGTCTTCATCTCTTAGAAAAATGTAAGAAACTAAATCAATTAAAGCAAGCTCACGCGTTGGTCATCACATGTGGGCTCGAGAGCAACACCTTCGCTCTCAGCAGAATCTTAGCCTTCTGCTCACTCCCTTTTCATGGAGCCCTCTCTTATGGCCACAAAATCTTTCAACGAATCCAAAACCCCACTATCTGCATCTGTAACACCATGATCAAAGCTTTTCTGCTCAAAGATGAAAACCCAACAGCCATACAACTCTACAAGTCCATGTTGGCATACGGCTTGCGTCCTGATAATTACACCCTCCCTTATGTTCTGAAAGCTTGTTCGAATCTGAGAAGTTTGAATCTTGGACGGTTGATTCATGGGCATGGCTCCAAATTGGGTTTTGTGTCTGATAATTTTGTGGGCAACACTCTGATTGCTATGTACTCTGCTGTGGATGAAATGGGAGCTGCAAGACTTGCATTTGATGACATCTCTTGCCCTTGTGTTGTTTCTTGGACTGTTTTGATCTCTGGGTATGCTAAAAATGGGGGTGTTCATTCAGCAAGATTGGTTTTTGATGACACCCCATTTAAGGATAGGGGGATTTGGGGTGCTATGATTTCAGGGTATGTGCAGAACAGTTGTTTTAAAGAAGGATTGAAATTGTTTAGATTGATGCAGTTGAGTGGTATTAGCCCTGATGAAGCTAGTTTTGTTAGCATATTAAGTGCTTGTGCTCATTTGGGCTGTCTTGAAATTGGGGAATGGATTCATAGGTATGTGGAGAAGGTTGGGATGGCAGTTAGTGTTAAACTAGGCACTGCCCTCATAGACATGTACTCCAAATGTGGGTGCTTGGATTTGGCTGAAAAGGTGTTTGATAAAATGCCTCACAGAGATGTGATATGCTGGAACACTATGGTTTCAGGGTATGCCATCAATGGTGATGGGGAAAGTACACTTGGGTTGTTTGATGAGATGCAAAAGTCAGGGGTTAAGCCGGACGACGTGACCTTTGTATCCCTATTCACTGCTTGTGGCTACTCCAACATGGCTCAAGAAGGCTTGCGTCTGTTGCATGTCATGTGTAGTTTGTACAAAATTGAGCCCAAAATCGAACACTACGGATGCATGATTGATTTGCTTTGTCGGGCGAAGCTCTTTGAAGAAGCTAATGCTCTTGTGCAGAGGATGCCCATTTTGGGTTCCACCTCTGAAGAAGCTATAGCTTGGAGGGCACTGCTTAGTGCTTGTTGTAGCCATGGCCATGTCGATTTGGCAGAGGAGATGCTTGTTAAGTTGGAAAGGCACAGCGGTGCTTATGTTTTGCTGTCGAATGCATATGCAGTTGCAGGGAGACACGACGAGGCTAGGAAGATGAGAAAGATGATGAAAAGACGAGGGGTGGAGAAGACACCCGGATGCAGCTCGGTGGAGATCAATGGCGTCGTTCATGAGTTTATTGCTGGGGAGAAGACACACTCTCAGATGGATGAAATATCAGAACTAGTTGTTATTAATAGAAAGCATTGTTGCTGGGGAGAAGAGACACACTCAGATGGATGAAATATCAGAACTAGTTATTAATAGAAAGCATTCTGATTGTGTTTGATTTGAAAATGAATTCGAGATCCATAATAGCAAAATCAGTTTATAGACTTATAGTTGTCCAGAAATGATCATTCTTTAATAAATTAGAAATTACATTTGTCTCATTTTCAATCATTTATCGAGTAATTTGTTCTAACTCACAACCAAAGCGAATTCATTTTAGATTGGAACGAGGCTTGAGGCAAGGTGACCCGCTATCCCCTTTTTATTCTTGATTGTAGCTGAAGGTTTGAGCATCTTCATGACCAAGGCAACTAAGATGGGGCTATTTGAAGGAGCAAAAATAGGTAGGAAAAGTGTCACAATATCCCATCTTCAATTCGATGACGACACTATTCTTATGGGGGATGCGTCGGTGGACAATGCTTGGACTATGAAAAGAGTCTTGAGATGTATGGAGCTAGTCTCGGGACTAAAAGCCAATTTCAGAAAATGCTGCATCTATGGGATAAATGTTGAGAGCAATACACTAAGAGAAATGACAGAGATTCTAAGTTGTTCTATGGGCTCAATCCCTTTTATTTATTTAGGGATTAAGGTGAGAATGAATCATAAGAATAAAGTTGAATGGTCAATCGTGGTGGAAAAGATTAAAAATCGCCTAAGGCGATGAGAGGATAAGCATATCTCATTGGATGACAGAATCACTCTCCTTAATGCGGTTCTTTCTTCATTGCCTCTTTACTACCTATCTTTCTATCAAGCCCCAAAAAAAATCCTATATGATATTGTGAGCTTACAACGTAATTTTTTTTTTTTTGGGGGGGGGGGGGGGGTAAAGAGGGCTTTAGAAAGGTAGCTTGGGTTGAGTGGAAGGAAATTTGCAAATCAAAAATTCAGGGGAGTCTTGGGGTAAAAGATTTGAAAATTTTTAATAAAGTTTTGCTGGGTAAATAAGCTTGGAGATATTTGAGTGAAAAAAATAGTTTATGGGTGAGGGTGGTGGAGTCTAAATATGGGATATGGAGAAATTGTGTTCATTTAGATAGTAGAGTGGGTAGTAGGTGGTCAGGGTGGTGGAGAGATGTGTTTAGTCTTTCTTTCGGAGGAGAGGGAACATGGTTTAAAAATAGATTAGTAAGGATGATAGGTGATGGTAGGGATATATATTTTTGGGATGAAAACTGGACGGGTGAGGGTTTATTAAAACTGAAATTTCAACGTCTTTTTCAACTTTATAGGAATAAAGAGAGTGTGACTGGAGACATGGGGAAGTGGGAGGGAGAGAGATGGAGATGGAGTTGGGAGTGGAGGAGATCTTTATTTGATTTGGAACTTGATGCCTTTAACTCTTTGTTGTCTACCCTTAACAGGTTTACCTTAAGGCAGGAGGTTGTAGATTCATGGAAATGGCTTGGAAACTCGAATGATTGCTACAGTACAGGGAGTGCCTATTCAGCCCTTGTTGAACTCAGAGATAATGTAGCAGTGGATGAAGAAAGGATACATGGATTCAAATTGATATGAGATACATTTGCACCACGAAAAGTAATTGCTCATGCATGGAGAGCACTCTGGAATAGACTTCCGACAAGAGCCAATTTGCTAAGAAGGAATTTATTACTTCCTAGCGATGATTCAACATGTGTACTCTGTGGAAACCATATCGAAACTGGAAGACATATTTTGTTCGAATGCTCAACTTCACATGAGATATGGATGACTTGTTTCAAATGGTTGGGAATTACTACTGTATTACATTCTTGTATTTTATCCAATCTCATTGCACATAGTCGAATCTTAAGAGGCAAAATAGGGAAGAAGGTGGCAGTCACAATTTGGTTATGTTTGATTTGGAGATTGTGGAAAGGGAGGAATGATTTGATATTTAATGGCGTGGAGTTTAGTGTTAAGAAGATTGTTGAGGATATTAAGTTTAGACTTTGGAGTTTGTTTTATGTTAATAAGATTCGGTGCTCTAAGTTTTCATTTTGTAATTGGCTAGTTAACCCAAGGATGATATTAGGGTATTAATTGTTGTAAATTTGTACTCGTTAGGGTATCTCTTGTACCCACAATGAATAATATTTTTACTTATAAAAAAAAAAAAGCGAAAATGTAGACAAAATCTTAAACAAATCAACATCCCATTACAACACCAAAAATAACAAACTCAATGATAAGTAAAGCTACTAATAATCATTATATAAATGCAGTAAAATGAAGTTATCTATACACAGTTAACTTAGGATCCTAAACCCCAAAATAGTGTTTATATGGGTTACAAGACACTGGCAGATCCATATGACCCAAAAGAATAATTCTAGTAAAAAAGACTAAACAAAACTTAGGTTTATCCGATTTGCTCAAACCAGAAACTCTGAATCGGAGAGTTCTAGGACTTTGTGTTCACCGATAGGTTTCACACCCTGCCGGAATGAATTTCCTTCAATATACCTGTGTCGAGAATGAGAAAAATAGATTAAAGATTCACTCTTTAGGGAAATGTTTATCGAGATAAAATCAAGATGCACGGCTTACATTTCCTTTAAGAATGAGAGCTTGTAGAAGGTTTCAGGAATCCTCCCAGAAAATTGGTTGTGATCCAAGTACCTGATTCGGAGAGACGGTGTGATTCACAAAGACATTTGAAATCCTTCTCATAAAGTTCAACACAATTTGTTTGAGGATAAATGCCGATGATATCATCTAAAGTCGCATAATTATATCCATATTTGGGTCATAACCTTTGGACTATTTATCTTTTCAGGTATTATGTAAACATGAACTATTAAAAAAAGGGAAATGCTACATAGAAGGTCAAAAGGAGCTGCCACTAACATGTATAATATGGTCACATAGTTAGACTATTTATCCTGCCAAGATTTAACTAGATCAGTTGGGCACAGAATTACTCACTACTTCAAGCAAAAATGCAATTTTAAAATTATATGATTGCGTCAAAATATACATAGTGAATGAGGCACTTACAAGTAGGTCAATCGAGGAATATGGGCAACCCCAAATGGAATAACACCAGACATTTTGTTGTAGGATAAATATCTGAAAAGAATACACAGTTAATTGCAATTATAAAGAACAAGATAAGACACCATACCAGATACTTCTATGCAACTAAAACTTACAAGATCTCCAACTTCGTCAAATTAGAAAGCTGTGAAGGAATGCCTCCAGTAAGGTAATTGTTATTTAGGTACCTGCATCTCCAAAAAAACTAGGGACCATTATGACTCCAAAAAAATCAAACATCCAATCAACAAATTCCTAAAGTAGCAAAGCATACAAATTACGAAGAGCTGGGAAGCATCCTTCAATACGAATAAGTTCCCTTATCGTGCCAACCAAGTGATTGTTGCCAACATCCCTAGAAAAATTAAATATATCAAACTGATTAGCTAAATAATGGACATAAATAAACACATGAAAAGGTAGACAGGATCTTACAAGTGCCGCAAGTTTGGCAAAGTTCCAAGTTCAGGGGGAATTCTCCCGATCAAACGATTTTCATGCAGTTGAATATAACGAAGTTCGGGAAGATTTGCAAGCTCCTTTGGAATTTCACCTTTAAAATTATTAAAACTAAGATAGCTGCAGAGTTCATAAAAAGCATGTCAGTTGTGCAAACAGTGTTCAACACAAGTAACAGTTTTAACAGAAATGAATAATCCAACAGCATTAACATCACCCACAGATGTGTTAGCTGTTTCAGTTCACCGATTTCAGGAGGAATAGAGTCTTGCAGTTTGTTCCACCTCAAATTACTGACAGAAATATAAACACAGGCAGAAAAGAGAATTAGAAACAGGGAAAAATAAGTGGAAAAATAAATGAAGATCAACAAAAGATATTAGAATTTTTAAATGTGCTCAAACTCAATAAAAGATATAGTGGGTGTTAAAACAGTACGGCCGACAGCTGAAACAAACCCATATTGCACATTCAGCATACAAGACCACAAATTAAACTTCTTCCCAGCAGGGAGGACAATTCAGACCAACATATTCATTTGTGTATCAGTGTCATCAGTTGAAACAATTATACATTTATTAGGGGCAATATTATTTTTAAATGGGAATTTTGTAGTTATATGCTTTAATTGAGTTGCTGGAGGAATATAAGGGAATCCTTCAATCTTCAGCAAGAAAATACACATTCAGTAATAATTGCTTCAGCAGCTAGAAATTCAAAAGCTAATTTTCAATCATATATGAGAAAGTAAAGGAATGTACAGAATTTTGAGATGCTTCAAGCGCCCAATTTGGGATGGAATTGGGCCTGTAAGTTTGTTATTGTGAAGATCTCTGCAGAAAGAAATTTGAGAATTTAGAATACAAATGAGAAGAAGGAAGTAAAATGATAGTTTAATGACACCAGAAGAAAATAGAGGATCATACAGCCTGGTAAGATCCACCAAATTGGTAACTGCTAGTGGAAAAGGGCCAACAATTGAAACTGCATAGACTTCTCTGCAAGGCAAAGTGCAAAGATAAAAAAAAAAAAGAGTAACACTAACACAGTATGATGATTCAGTGACAAGATAATTTTTATTTATATTGCAAGAAAAAGGTATGAGAGTTGGAAAATTTACTGAAACTCACAATTCAGTTACAACTCGATAGTCACTTCCACTCACAGTGGAACACGTTACACCAGACCATGGAGGCAAATCACCATCTCCACAAGGATCATCACCAACCCATGCGTACACCACTCTCCATCCTAGTGATGCCTTTATTTCATTTAGTGCCTTCACTGTCATTTGCACATCCACAAACATACAAACTTTAGCAAAATCAAAACAACACAATTTGATATAAAAACACCCACAAGCACTTGTTATCAGTACAATTTGCCCCTATCCTAAAACAAAAATGAAAGAACTCCAAAATTTTCACCCATCTACTAGATTCAAATCTATTCGTGCTCCGCTAGGTTTGATCAACGAAAATAATAATGATACCTTCTAATCCAGTAAAAACATAGCATCTATACATCACCACCCAATATGTTCTTATAACAGTACCGCAATTTTAGCTAAATTAGCTTCTTCTTCTTCTTTTTTTCTCAAAAAAAAAAAAAAATCAATAAATATCACAAATCACAGCTACTCAATAATTACCCAATCAAACGATCACAATAAACCAACCGTAACATATTCTCACTAAATAAATCAGCGTAAAATCAAGCAATTAAGTATATCTTAAGGGGGGAAAGGAGTGGATCGGGACACTCACCGTCTCGCTTAAGGGTCTTGCAGTGTACGACGCCGTTGAGAAGCAGTGGGAGAGTGACAAAAAGATGAAAAAGAAAAGGGAGAGAAGGCGCCATTGTGGATTGAGCCACCGGAATTACATACAGAGCAGATGAGTGTGCTAGTGTGGGCGGAGGTGCTATGAGTCTATGATTCAGCAACTTGGAGCAAGACGCGTGAAAGCGCTTGGATCTCGTCGGTGCTTCTTTCTTCTTATTTATTTATTATTATTTTTTTTTTTTTGGATCCAGCGCAATGGACTTGGAATAAAAATAAATGGAAGAAAAAAAAGCCGGCGTTCCCATTAGGAAATTCTTTTGTATATATAAATACTCACTGGTGTGTGCCGGAGTGAGAAAGAATTTATATTTTAGTTGATTTATATATACAAAAGAATTTATATATACTCACTGGTTTTACCCTACGGCCCTATCAACAATGAAAATTAATACTCACTCCGTCTCAATAAGTATTTCACGTATTGGTGTGCGCGGAGTTTAAGAAAATTTTGTATTTTTATGTATAAAGTAAGAAAGAGAATATATATTTTAGTTGATTTAATAAAAAACGTGTGTAAAGTTATGAAAATGATGTGTAAAGTTATTGGAAGATGTGAAAAAGTAAGTATTATATTGGAATATGTGTAAAAAGTATGTATTATTGTAATGTATTTTTACCAAATTTAATAAAAGTAAAGTGTGAAATACTTTGAGGGACGAATAAAAAAAAAATTTAAAATATTTTGGGGGATGGAGGGAGTACACCTCTATTCACGTTGTACTACATCACTACCCCAACCAAGCAACTCCTCAATCATTACTCCTAAGATTTTTTTTTTCCTTAGGGTATAGTAGCATTTTCCGTATTTTAAGTGTCATATATCCAAAGTATAACACAGAAGATATTATGCTAAAATGAAACTCCATTTTTATTATACAATAATTATCTATTATATATATCGGTAACGATTAACAGATCATTTATGAGATGCATTTCGTTTTAAAAATACTATAAAATTATAAATCCAACCATTTAGTCGAATAGTGAACCAACTATTTCAGAGTTAGAGCTTTTGAAATTAGACAATTTTTTAGATGCAATGGTGAACTTTTTTCACTATTACAATGCAAGATTGACGACATGGCATTTGTCGTGTAAATTGCTCTTTCTAATAACGTGGGAGCTATCCATTTTATTTTTTACCCATGAATTAAAAATATTATTATTATATATGTAGTACATATTTGTATTATAGAAAAATGGTGAATAATATAAATTCCTAAAAAAGAAAATAAAATCATAAGATTAATCCCAAAAAATGGTATGTACTGGAAGGAGAGGGTACAAAATATGAGTTCGTTAATGTAAACAAGTTATTATACAAAAATGAAACAAAAAGATTTTTTTATTAGAAATCAACGTTAGCGGTCGGTCAAAATTTTGAGGGTGAAACATATACTGCGGTAAAAAAAAAAAAAAAAATTATTAAAAAAAAACTCTAATTTTTCGTATGAAAGTTCATATTTATATTGTATCGAGTATATCAACATAATAATAACACTAAAAACACAATAAAGATATATATTTTAATAGTTGTAGAAGCGTAACGTGTCGGAAATTCTCTCCTTAATTTTTAATATTTGACAAACGATGCACATGATTGAATTTCGAGACAGTCTTTTGTGAGATGAATTTTTTGTGAGACGGGTCGATCCATTACTAAAATATGTTTATTATATAGGTAAAATATGCTAATTTATAGTTAAAGTATGCTAATAATAAATTATATTATAACACATTAAAATCATATTTTATTTCATCATTTATTATACTTTAGAAAACATACATTAACAATCATTAATCTTATTTCATCATTTATTATACTTTAGAAAACATACATTAACAATCATTAATCTTATTTCATCTATATAATAGACATACTTTAACACGTCTCATAAACTGTCTCACAAATATACCGTCTCACAATAGATTTTGTTTTGAATTTCAAAAATTGGACTTTTTTTATATTTTTTCAAAGGATTTTTCGTTTCATTCAATAAACCAATTATTGATGATTTGCCCAATAAAATATACAAGTAGTATGTAATTCGCACGCAAGATGTGCAATCATGGTATTTACTACTCAATCATTTAAAAATATAACGACGATCTTATATTTCTAATACGATGAAAAAAAAAAGACAATTATAATTTAGATAAAGTCTCTTGTGAGACGCTATTTATGTGAGACCGTTTGTGAGACGTGTTAAAGTATTCTTATTATATAGATAAAATATGTTTAATGGTTATTAAAGTATGTTTTGTAAAGTATGATGAATGATGAATTAAAATATGATTTAAGGATGTTATAATATGATTCATTATTATTAACATACTTTAACTACAAATATATATTTTACCTATACGATAAGCATACTTTAATAATGGATCAACCCGTCTCACAATCGTCTCAAAAAAATCTTGTCTCACAATAGAGTTTCTATAATTTAAACCAAAATAATAATAAAACAAAAGAAAAAAAAAAGTATAGCATTTAGGTTCAGGTAGAAAGAAAGCAGTTATTGACTTTATTTCAACCAATCGGTGTGTCATGGGATCCTTTGCCTTTCACTTAATTCATTATCAATTGACTTTTCTACTTCACATCCAATTTCACGTCCTTTTTTTAATTATAGTTTCACATTAATATACTATATATTACGAAAAGTAATTCTAAAAATGAAAGAATAACAAATTAGTATGAGCTCGTATTCTATATGTTCAATTTCATTTAATATCAGATTAGAAATTGTTATTCTTCTAAATAACAAACTTTTTTTTATTGAAAATTTATATATTTTGAAAGTTTATGTTATAAGAGAAAATTAACTCATTTTTTAATAATAATTTGTCTAGATGAATAATACACTCCTTAGATTCGAATTTAACCATTTCATACGATCATTATTCAATTATTATGCAAGCTGCATGCATTTTTATACTTTAATTACATCAAGAATTGTGTTTCATAGACATTATGCATTATTTAATTTGATTAAAGAATTGACACAACAATGGAATTTGCGGATAAATACAATATACTCACTGATGGCACAATTTAAGCTATAGCTCATCACATTTATTGTTCTTAGAACTACAAGCATGTGAAGAGACCATTTTGCCCCCCTTAAATTGTAACAACTCATTGAATTTTGACATCACCCATTACAGTTTGGAAAATTGATGAGAATCATGGGATTTTCTTGACTCCATCCCCACCCAAAAATTTGAATATTAAATTTCAAAATTAAAAAGAAAAATCAAAGCTAAATTGTCCACACAATATCACAATAGGCTAAATCTTGATTTGATTGAATTAATTACCTAATTGAAATTAAGGTCATGAACAAGAAATGTGTAAGAACTAACATGGATTTATCAATAATTCAATCAAAATAAAATTTGAACATGAATAGAGTATTTAATTACTACTACCACTACTACTACATTAGTAATTAGACTATTTCCAGGGTTGTTTTCGCTGCTTCCACGCAACTAAACCCCAAACCTTCCAGGCAAAACAAACTTGGAAATAGCAATATTAGGTGCAGAAGATATACCAAAAAACAAGAAGCTGCAATACCAACAAAGAAGAACAGTGTCTTTATCCCAAATGCCATGCTGAAACCCTGAGTCGAAATCTTGTGATCTTAGTGACAAATTTACACAGAAAATGAGGATTACAGTCAAGAAAATTGATGGCCACCTGAACATAGGGCACAGAGAGAGAGAGAGAGAGAGATGATGAAGGAGATGGATACAGAATTGAGGGTTCAATTTATCAATTGTGGAGAGGATTGGGGCCGGAGGGAACTAATCTTTTCTCGACGCCGTATCTTGGATCGATTTCGTCGGCATCGTCGGGCGGTGGCGGAAATGGTGGGCAGCGGCGGAGGCGTTGGCGGATGGGTGGCGGGAGGTGGGTGGGGATAGGGTGGCATGAAGCCATGGCGGCGTTGTGGGAGGAGGAGATTAGTAGTATTAGGAGGAGAAAATATGTGATTAGGAGAATTGTGTGATGATATGAAATTGTTGAAGAGAGAGAACTTCTCATTTTGACGCTGAAACAAAGAGAGAGAGGGAGAGAATGTGTGTTCTTGTTGGTGACGAAGGTTACACAGTGTGTTTCAGTTATATATAAATAAATAAATATTTTTATTATTTATTTATTTATTTAATTTTGGTAGTGAATCTGGATTAAGTGAGGTCACAATGAGTGCGTGCTTGTGGGCTCTGCTGCTAGTTAGAAACTTAGAGCCATGGTCGACTGAATGTTGAAAATTTTGTCAATAATAATGACAAAATATTATTTGCATCTATAATGCATATGAATGAATATTTTGTGTATTTATGTATTATATTTATTATATTTCATTTATTTATAATTAAACGAGGCCAAACATTTACACAAGAATAAAATCACAATATTACATAAGTTTATAATTTATTTTAAAATTCATTATGTACTTATATGTTTTATCGTGATTAAAAAAAGAGTGCATATTGATTATCTAAGATTAATTTATTTTATTACCCTGATTAAATTTCAATTTTACACACATGCAAATGATCATTGTTAAAATTTCTATTTCCATTTAAATATTAATTCACTTGTTATGAAAGAAATCGTCTTATTAGTATGCACGTAAACTATCTGGACGAAGATAATATTATTAAGGGGTAAAAATAGGAAGAAACTAAATAAATATTACGATTCCAATAAAAATAAAAAAATTGTCTATAAAAGAGAATTTTTCATGTGAGTGATGTAGCAATTTTGTGTAGAATAGAGCAAATTTGGAATGGATTAATGGGGTTTAGGTGGAAGTTTATAGAAGTGGGGTCATCACTATTAAGAAATAATTGACTTGCAATTAAGATTGATAAGCAATCATTTAACCAAAGAACTTTCAAATAGTTGTCAAACCCCTCGTCAAGACTAGCCACTAATCATCATCCTCCAAAATTAATTAATTCCTAAATTAATTAATTTTGAAGGAGAGTTCCTCTAATTGAAAAAACTCATGTATTAGGATATTAAGCCATTTAATTTAAAAGTTCGACAAGGACACGGCATTTTTTTTACATTTTGTGTATGACATTTTTTTTATAGATTTACACATTATAGGTAGAGAAATTTAATTCCTTACGGTAGAGTATCAAAAAAAATATTTTACCAATTATAGTAAATCTAGAAGGGTTACATTGTCAAAACATGCTAAATATGATGGCTAAGATAATTCTTGTTTTATTGTGGAAATCATTAAATAAAATCAACCACCCACTTTTATTCTAAATTTGACCTCTAGTTATGTTCAACCATAATTTTGTAACATGTATCATAAATTTACCTTATATCTATATGTATCTTACGGATATCGCAATCAATTTTTGGTACCCTTTTCTAAAAATAGATTATTTTTGTGAGTTGAAACTTAATATAAAATTATTAACCATTTTTTAAATTTATAATCATTATAATATCTATAGTAGCTTTTCTTCAAGTCCAAATTTTAGCTGGGCCAAGAGTGAATAATTAGATCATGAAGTAATATTTTCAGCGGTGGGCTTTAGTTTATTCATGTTGGGCTTATATTTATTAAATATTTGGGTCGAAGCCCAAAGAATTATCAAATCGGAATATACCTTCAATACCAACCTCTGTATATTAACTCTTTGCTGTTTTAAATTTCTGTATAAATTGTCATTGCGAAATATCTTATTGAGAATTAGTTCCGTTTACACTTCCGCCATTTAAAGCTACCTATCAACAAAATCTTGGTCATGAGTGGATTTTCAAATCGAAGCTCCAAAAATTCTTGATCGAGATTCAGGTAGTAATGATCCCGTTAAACCTAATTCCTCTTCTGTTCGTCCTCCCTCATTTCTTCATTCAACTCGCATCTTCATCGCAAGTGTCTCTTTCCGTCAGCCGGAGATCCATACCCAAATCCGGTGACACGATCACCGTCAAATGGTCCGGCATTGACGCCCCATCCAAGCTCGATTGGCTCGGAATTTATTCCCCAGCAAACTCCACCCACATAAATTTTATCGGCTATAATTTTCTTTCATCGTCGCCGGAATGGGAATCTGGGTCGGGTTCAATCACGTTACCTTTAGTAAATCTTAGATCCGATTACCAGTTCAGGATCTTCCACTGGTCCGACTCCGAAATCAATCCGAAAAAGCAAGACCATGATCATAATCCCTTGCCGGGTACCAAGCACCTGCTGGCGGAGTCCCAAACGGTCGTCTTTGAATCGGGTCGGGGTCCCGAACAAACCCACCTGGCATTGACTGGCGTGGATGGGGAGATGCGAGTCATGTTCGTGACTCATGATGGGAAGGACAGTTATGTGAAGTACGGGCTGACCCGGAATGAGATGGATAAGGTTGTGGGTACCCAGGTGTCGAGGTATGAGAGAGAGGATATGTGTGATGCGCCAGCCAATCAGAGCATTGGATGGAGGGATCCTGGTTTTATACATGGTGGTGTGATGGTTGGTTTGGAGGATGGAAAGAGGTATTATTATAAGGTAAATGTAATTATAATTTTTTTTTATCAATCTATCAGTGATCTTTTGCTGTATTTGAGTTTTTGGATTTCTTCTATCTTTGATCAATTGTTAAAATTTTAGTTTATTGGAAGATAGTGAATATGTTGAGGTTATAGATTTACTTTTGGTGGAATCCATTTCTATTAGCATCCGTTATCCAAATTAACTGTTCATGTGTTGTGGATGATGGACTAAACTAATGCATTTTAGCTAGTTTATTGACATTTTGAGGTTATTGATGCTACTTCAGGTGTAATAGTATTTGGTTTAATATCTTCTAAATCCATATGTGCTGTGTTAGTGCTGTGGGTGATGGATACTAGTGCACTACTGCATACAGTGTCTCATGATGTTTAATTGAATAGTTCATATCCAGTGACCTATTATCACTCACTTGATATCTAGTCAGGATTAATTAAACCCTTTGCTTCATCTCCTTGTGTCTTAATTGAATAGTTCTTTCGAAATCATGCTTTACTTCTGAATTATGGTGTTTGAGTTTGTTCAAATTCATGTTCATAATTGTTTCAAAGTGATGATCTTTTACATAGGATGCTTGTTTATGACATGAACTATGGCAGGTGGGTAGCGATTCTGGGGGTTGGAGCACAACATTCAGCTGTGTCGCACCAGTGCGGGACTCAACTGAAACGGTAGCATTTTTATTTGGAGACATGGGGACTGCTACACCATACTCAACTTTTGTGCGTATACAGGAAGAAAGTATATCCACTATTAAGTGGATAAATAGAGACATTGAAGCTATTGGCAATAAACCAGCTTTGATCTCACATATTGGAGATATAAGCTATGCCAGAGGCTATTCTTGGTTGTGGGATAATTTTTTCTATCAGATAGAACCGATTGCTTCAAAAGTTCCGTATCATGTATGCATTGGTAATCATGAGTATGATTGGCCGTTACAGCCTTGGAGGCCTGATTGGTCTTACGGTGTTTATGGAACAGATGGTGGTGGAGAATGTGGGGTGCCATATAGTCTTAGATTCCACATGCCTGGGAATTCATCAGAGCCTACAGGAACAAGGGCCCCTGCTACGAGGAATCTTTATTATTCATTCGATATGGGAGTTGTCCATTTTGTTTACTTCTCTACAGAAACGGATTTCCTTACTGGGAGTAAACAGTACGAGTTCTTGAAAAATGATCTGGACTCCATTGATCGAAGCAAGACGCCTTATGTGGTTGTCCAAGGGCACAGGCCAATGTACACAACAAGCTATGAAACAAGAGATCTCCCTTTTAGAGAGAGATTGTTGGAGCACCTAGAACCTCTTCTTGTGAAGAACAAAGTAACACTGGCGTTGTGGGGTCATGTCCATAGATACGAACGTTTTTGTCCTCTGAACAACTTCACTTGTGGAAGTTTGGGTACAAATGGGGAGGAGTGGAAGGCATACCCTGTTCACATGGTCATTGGAATGGCCGGACAAGATTGGCAACCAATCTGGCAACCAAGAGCAGACCATCCCACTGATCCGATCTTCCCACAACCTGTTCGATCATTGTATCGTGGCGGAGAGTTTGGGTACATTAGGCTTAATGCCAATAAGGAGAAACTTACCCTATCCTATGTGGGAAATCATGATGGTGAGGTACATGATGTGGTGGAGATCATGGCTTCAGGGCAAGTCTTAAACGGTCATGCTATTGCTGAAGGTGTTACTATGACAAGAAAGTTGGATTCAAGATTATCGTGGTATATTAAGGTTGGTAGTATACTGGTTCTTGGAGCTTTTCTTGGATATGTCATAGGGTTTGTTTCGCGTGCGCGAAAGGATGCTGCTTCGCGAGAAAAATGGATTGCTGTAAAGAGCGAAGAGACATGAAAAACTGTGTGAAACCTTCTGGTATTTGTTGTTAAAAAGGTGGTGTTTGTTATAGTGCAAGATGCTTTGTAAGATATAGAGATAGATCACCTATGTATCTGCCTACTGTCCAGATGTTATCTGCTTGTCACACTTCCAATTCCATGTACAGAGTGAAGTAATTGCTAATTCATTTCCCACTGTTTTAGATTATGTTATACACATGTATGAACTATGAAGTAGCTTAATAAGGTTTGTTATTTTGATGTAGCTATAATTGTTATACAACTTACAAGATATTTGTCCTTCAAATAAAAAGTGTCATCTACTCATCTATAATGCAAGGTTAAAGTACAAAGAAACAAGTAGGAATCTCAAACAAATTGAAATGATAATATACATACAACTATTCCATTTATTTAATCAAACTACACTAATGCATGAAACTACACCAAAATGATGATTACACCATCTTAACAACAAAATAGGCCTACATTTACAACTTGATAAAAAAATATAAAAAAAAATGACTACAAATATTTCTTGGATGAGAAGCACTTCATCCTGGTATCTTTAGCTGATCAGCAATCACTCCAGAAAAAAAGGGGTTAAATGACTTTGATTTGTATTCTAGCTATCTAGTTTCTCACTTGCTAACCAAATGACGTGCACGAGCCGTAGCGCCTTTTACTCGAGAATTTAGTTCGTCCACATCATCTGAAAGATCATCAAGTGCTGTGTTTTGCCTGTACACACAATGCAGCTTTTCTTTGGTTATTGAAATGGTTACAAAACACACAACTTGCACAAATCTTTCCATTTATAATCCATTCATGATCAAAAGAAACTATTGTATGTTTCCACAACTGCACAACATCAGAATGCAACTTTACTGAACAAAGACTAACCTGTCGAGCTCAGATCCCATTTCAACAGCCATACCTTTCAGATCGCCTAATATATTGCTAAGGTCTGAAAGTGCATCATCTTGTTTTGCCTTCTCATACTATTAAGATTCATACCAGTTAATCTTGAGACTATTATCCATAGATTTCAAATAATCCAACAGAATACCATGTATACCTCAACTTTCTGTAGAGTGGGCTCTGGAGGAGGCGTACGAGAGCCGCGTCCTCCTTTCCCTGCCGGACCTAAGCCTAAATTTTCTCGTTGCTCAGCGGTGCTTCTCTTTCCAGTTGCACTATCATCTGTACAGAGGACATATTTAATATCAGGTGTAACATTAAATTGTCAAAGTAGAAACCATAAGCAATTAGCTACCTTTTGAAGTCTTTGGTCCTGTGATCTGCTTTCCCTTCTTTGGCTTCCATGGCTTTGAAAACATGCCTCCAAGATTATTCAACAATTTCTCACCCTAAAAGATAAACAACAAGAATATATATATAGTCACACGATCATAGATAACATTGCTAGTTAATTTCAGAGGATCTAAAGTATTGAAATGAGGATAACTGAGATCATGCATGAACATAATACTTCTATGAAAAAATGTGATACCTTACTCAAATCACGTTCCATATCTGCAGCCATGACATGTGTTCGATGGATTTGCTCGCCTTGCTGATGCAAAGTTTCGAGAGTCCTAGTCGCATCCGATCTGATGTCTTCTGCAATCCTGAGGCAGTTGTTGACGGATTTTGTGGTCTCCTCAGATTGATTGACAGCATAATGCTCCAATTCTTGAACGGACATGCTGTCGTAGTCCTTCTTCTGCTTGTTCATCGATGATCCTTTACCAAAATAATCATCGGAGTCATCTGGCAATCCGAGTGATGGTTCAGAAGATGTTCTTCTCCCCATCGTCTTCTTTTCATCAGGTTCAGCAGGTGATGATTTCCTAAACCCAAACATTTTTGAAGGAAATTCGTTTCTTCAGTTGAGTTTGTCTTCTCAACCTGCTTTCCATACATTTTGACAAAATATCAAACATGTGGCGAACAAAACACGAATCAAGCTCATGAATCATGATGGCGATTAGACTGCATCACTGATTGTAATTCAAAAGATTAACAGAAAGCTTGAAACAATTAATAACTCCTAATCTCGCTCTATTTAAAAGTTCGCCGTAATTACGCAATCATATTCTCGTTAATATGAACTAACAGCGCGATCATGAGGTATGCTATTAACATCATGTTTCAAATTCATCAAACGTTTACTGATTAACATAAACACAATGCATGAACAGAAATTACAAAAATGCGATCGCTAATAACATGAAAACATAATTATTGGAATAAAAAAGCAATGTAAGATCACCTGATTGATAAAGTTTACGAAAATGTGGCGCTTGACTCAACAACTGCGAAAGGAAAACAGAGAATCCGTTGACGACACAAAACTTTGTTGTAGAGAAAAAAAAATAAAAACACAGAAAATTCAGAGAAAAAAAAAGGGAAGGAAAATTTGAGATAAAAAAAGAAGTGTAATTATTATTATTCAGAAAATACAAAAGAGAAAGATGAGAGGCAACGCACACAATCTGGTGGACCCATTTTGTTCACCGTTCAACACACACCACCGCGAAAAATCTGCTATCTCTTGTTTCTTTCAAAAGTGATGAGTGCTAACGTAAATTAAAAGTAATTAATAATCCGTCCGTTCTATTTCAATGTTTACGTTTTCTTTTTGCAAATTGATTAAGGAGTATAGTATTTTAATAAACAGTAGATGGAAATATATAATATTTAATGTTAGTGTTGGATGCGGACACTATGATGATATATTTATTGTTTTGGGTGGGTTCATATTCTAAAAAAAGAAACGTAAACATTGAAATAGGACGCCTAAAATAGAAATTTGTAAACATTGAAATGAGATGGAAAGAGTAATACTCCCTAAAGTTGTTGGGATTGATGAATACAATGTACAATAAAGTGTAAAAAGTAGTTAAGATGTTAAAGTGTAATTTTATCATTAATTGAATAAGTAAAAATATGTGGGACACCCCAATATAAAAAATGTGAGTAAAAATACGTGAGAGGGAGGAAGTAATAACTTTCAGTTCTACGGGACGTCTTGATTAGCACGGGCTAGTCGGTTCGGGCCCAAATGCACATTTTTGACACAGGCTAACCCTATTAATTTCAACACAAATCCCCAATTCCACCCTATATTCCATCTCCTATTCCACTCAACTTAATAAATGACATATCATCCAATTTTTAAAATGAGTGATGTGTCATCTTTTCATCCCTTGAAACAGGGGATGGAACACCCCATAGAATAGGGGATCCAAATGCTATTAATTTAAGGGTAATCGGGCTAGCCATAGGATTTGGGCTTAATAAAATCAGAAAGAATTATTAGAAAGCCCAAATTAGTTGAACTTCACAATTATTTAAATATAACCTACGCTGACCAATCAAGCCATTAACCTTCTCGCCTCTATAGCTGTCATGTCGCTTCGTCCCGGTTGAAGGTAATCAGGGAAAGATTACGGCCTTGTTTCTAGATTGTTGATCGTAAATCAAAACTTGATGAACTGCAAGTATTTGAAAGTTTATTTCTGAGGTATCTTCTTTAATTATGTATGAATAGTAAGTGATGAATTGCAATTGAAATTGTCTTGGTAGAACTGTTCTAATTCCCCGAAAATCATTGTTTATCAATTTGATTCGTTTGGTTTTGGGTGAATTTGAGCCTCAACCCCCTTAAAAAAAAGTTACTAATATCGATCTCTAATGATGGGTTAGGGTTAGGGTTAGGGTTAGGGTCAGGGTCCTGTCGCATTAGTTGTGGCTTAATTTATCATTGACTTGTTTGTTGCTTTTAATGAAGTTAGTCCATAATTGAAGCTATATAATTGTTGTAGCTCTGAGTAATATGGAATCAGCTCAAGAGTAGTTTGAATCAGAAAGCAGTAATGTTGGAGGGTGGAAACAGAAGATGCAGGGCAGGGGTAGTTCAAGTGTTTTTCCACCTAAAATAATAGAGAACATCTTGTGCCGATTGCCTGTAAAGGATTTACTTAGATTCAAGGTGGTTTGCAAACAGTGGGAAGCTACTATTTCTGATCCAATCTTCGCTGAAATTCATCTCCAACACCACAAGAATTCGTCCTCCCGAAATCATACCCACCACCTGATTTCAAAGGATTTGATCTTACTGAGATCCAAAAAAACTGTATTGAATTTGTGTCGGCATACGAACATTCAAGGGAATATGACTTCGCTTTTATTCATCCAACTTTTTGCAGTTGTGATGGATTATATCTGAAACTCAGTCCCACTTGGGAACAGGGCCAACCTTTTCATTATGTGCTTTGGAATCCATCCCGTAGAACGTACAGGGAGTTGTATAGTCCATTACCAGCTGATTTCAGTCGGGCTAGGACAATTCATGCAATATATTACAATCCATTGATGAAAGATTATAAGATAGTAATTGCTGATTGGGAATGTACTCCTGCAGAGACAACAAATGGGGTGACGTGAAACAGAGGGAAGGTTTCTCGGGGGACGAGTACCGATGTACTGTCTCTGTTGATGGATCTATTTATTGGCTGGTAGTAGATTACTGTGATCCAGAGGTAAACGGTGGTAATGGTCATTATCCCAGAGATATAATTTGTTTTGATTGCAAGAATGAAACTTTCTAGAGACTGCCTCTGCCAAATTATAAAAACCGTGTAGAAAAAATGTTATATTTGACTTCGTTTGGAGGCCATCTTTGTTTGCTCATCTGCAAAAAGGAGTGGCATTAAGATTATGAAAAGAGTTAGTAGCAGCGATGGGAACAATGGATGGATGGAATCGAAGGAGGAATGTTTATGCAGTTACATATTGCAGTATCACCCCAATCCAGTGTGTGTATTGAGTGAAAATGAGACTCTACTTTCAGGTTTCATGGGGGCGTCAGAAGGTTTATCTGCTGTATGACAAGAGAAAGAATACTATTCAAGTGATTCTGAATAACTACAAACCAAATTTCCTTAATAATCCCCGCCCGAAAATCTCCTTTCGCTCTAACACAATTACTTGTGTTTGTGTAATTATATGGTTAATTCTTCAAAGTAATTGTGTTGGTTATATAGTTATTTCATGTGAATTTTATTTTGTAAAACAGACTCATTTTAATTTTATGTTTAATTACACTAAATCTTCACGGTATTGTCTGTCATATATATAATCATCACAAATTCTGCTGCTATTTTTGTTATTACTCCTCTCTGAATCTTTTTGGCTTCCTTTTTATTTGGTTGCATGTGCTTTCTTACATGGTCTAATGAATTTTAAATGGATCCACGTAAACTTTTTAAGCTGACGTATTTGTGATTAATATATTTCAAATATATGGAGTAAAGATGAAGAAAGTAAAAGTACGTGTATAATTTTATTAAGTACTGGGAAGTTCATAATTCATAGTGGTAATAGGCTAGTTGTCTTGTTGATTTTGGTTTTGTGTGTATCAACTAGGCCCTAAAAATCCCTTCAAGGTCCAGATGTTTAAAAATATTTTTTGACCGGCCCAACTGTGTATACACAATATTTAAGACGCTTCCACGTTTTATTCTATACAATTTCTTTTATTGTTGTTATTTTTATAATGTAAAAAGTTTTAATTTAAATATTTAGCCTCCACGTTTTATTCTATACAATTTCTTTTATTGTTGTTATTTTTATAATGTAAAAAGTTTAATTTAAATATTTAAATATTGATGTGATTTCACAAAATTCATAAGTACCTTTTTATTTGATTCAAAGGCAAGGACATTAATAAAATTCCTATCGAGTGTATGACATAAACATATTTTTTATTTTTTATTTTTTGTAGAACATTCTAAAGAAAGAGAAAGAAAATAAAATAGTAGTATAAGTAGTCATTGAAGTCATGCTTTGTTGTAAATAAATATTTAAAGAAAATGTACAAAAATAAAAATTTTTTGGGGAAAAAAAATTACAAAAATAAACAGAATGAATACATAAATGATTATGTAAAATAATTAAACATTACAGATATTTACATTATAAAATAAAAAACGATTCAAGAGGCTAGTGAATTCAAGTCAAAATATAGTTTGTAATTAATAATATTCTAATAAACACACCGATTTAATAGTTATGAATCACCATGTGCATTATTTTCCTATGGAATATCCATGGTTATAAGAGGCCCAACCATGTCATCAGCCACCAGAATAGCTGCTGCCCAACCATTTTGAGCATTACACGCCTTTAATGTGATATATCATTTTGGAAGACGTATGAATTAAGAAGAAAATTTTCTACAGGAGGCTATTGAATGTAATAGTACCTAAACTCCTTCATACTTGTTGCAAGAACTAATGCAAAAGTCATGAAGAAACCAAAGCAGTCAACAGGCATAGAGGTTCATTAATGATCAACTTCCAATTGGGCTATTCCATAGATGCCCAAGATGTTGCATCAAAATCTAAAATGTCACTTACAAATCATATGAAGAAATTTCCATTAGCTATATATCGCAGATATATTGGAATATAACATACAAAATTTATCCAAATCAAGAAATTTCAACATAAAGAAAGCAAAAGAAAATCTCATGTACAAGTACATTAGCCCTTAATTAACTGTAGTAAACACAACATCTTCTTCCCAATTCAAGTAAGCCACCACACAAATAACCAATAACCAAAGTGAACTAACAAAAAAGGTTATTGAAACAATACAATGAGGCTCACCATTCAAACCATTGACTCAAAATAAGGATAACAAATCCATTAAAATATAAGAAATTGAGATAAATTTACCCCCTCTATCAGCAAGAAGATTGGATTGCCTCTAGGTTTCTTCTTCAAGGATTCAATAATATCCATAAAGCTATTACATGCCTGTTGATTGGATTGAGCTGCAGTACCTCCTACCCTCCAATAGAACCTGATTACAAACAATAAAATGGTGTTAGCTGAAAACATGAGAGTAAGAAGGAAAAACTGAACATGCTAATAAGAATATGCGAATTCAGATATGGATGTACGTTATATATATATATACTTACCTCTGGTATGTAACTCAATGCAGGCAAAGAACACATCGGTCGAGTTACTCCAAGTGTATCGATTTTTGAAAGAATGGGACGTGCTTAGCTTATAATTGCAACTTCCTTTCAAATTCCATAGTTCAGTCACATTATCTACTTATAAACTTTCAAGTCAAATTTCCATTTGCAACTAACATAAATCAGCAAATAAGCACAAAAAAGAGAGCTCACCTTCCATAAGAAGAAGGTAATCATGCTAGATCAAGAAATCCTGAAAAGGAAGATGATATATAAAATTCATTTTCTTTAGTGTGAAAACATGAATAATATTAGGATGCCTCAAACAAATAATGACTCTAGAAAGGGCCAAGAAAATGACGACTCTTTACATAATCACTAAATCCATATATATAGAACATATTTAGAACCTAGAATAATAAGAAAATGTCAAAAGTTTCTATTAAATTGTGTCACTAAAATCTCATCAGCAGGTGGAAAAAAAAAGGGAAGAAGAAAAATCTGTTGCTATTTCATGTATGGTAGGTAAGCAAGACTGATCCTGTCTAAATTAATTGGAGAGAGTCTGAAGTAAAGCAGTTCAATTCCTACCAGAAAAGAATTACATGGCTCGGTCAATGGCAGTACTTGCATAAGTAGATACAAAATTGAGGATAATTGAGCATGAGTTAAGGGGAAAATTTAGGGAGATCAATAAAAGTAGGATGAAGCATAAGGTAAAACACATAGAGGTGTATAGGAGCAGCACAGAAACCTTATTGTGCTCATTATATCTCATCATCAAGTAAAAGAACAAACAATAAATCTCTAGACCTCAAAATTTGAGATACCCCAACAGTTCACTTTTATGCAACAGGCGATTTTTCCTAACACTATGAAACCATCTGTCCCTCAGATCACAACAATCTTTAGTTCAGAACAACATTAAGGATCGTATCGAAGCATCACACAATGCAATTCATGAAATTCAGGAACTACGCACTCACACACACACACTCGTTCTCTCTTTCTATTAAAAAAAAACTTTAAAAGTATACAATTGGTCTTTCATGTACCTTTTAAGTGAGCTGTGAAAATACTCAAACAGAGACGATTGCAATATTAGATAAATTCTCAGAATGTAAAAAATAATATCCAACAACCAAACATCCAAAACCATCAAGAGTATCTCAATACATGGGTCAGTAGTCAAGAATTAGATGAAAATTCGTTAAATTTAAAATAAAAAAGAAAACTATGAGAATAGAATCATACCCATATTCGAGGAGGAGGACTCCACATTTGCTGTTTCCAGAAGAGCTGTAAAATCATTGCACTAAATTAAAAATTAATAAAAAAAAAACCGAAAACAAACTGAACTTTTGGTATCTCACGGGACAATGCCACCACAAGTACCACATCATCTCCTTCGAAGCTAAGATTTCTTGATGTTGAAGAGGGAGCGGCGGTGTTAGGGAGACGTAGTGTCGACAATTAAAATATGGATGTCGATCAATTAAAAAAAATTAAAATTAGCCTTCTTAACACAGTAGAAAAACCGACCGGTGTAAATACCCTCGAATATATCCTTCTGGTGCTGGAATCGGAAGGGGTGACGGAATACCGCGATCGAACGCCAGGGTCGCGGATGGTCTGGGTAGCCGTTTGCATGATTGAAGCTGGTGGAATGGCGGAGAGTCGGTGCTTTGGGTGGGATGGATGAGAAATGATTTAGAGCGGCGTATCTATGCTGTATCTAATACTATGTGGAGAAGTTCAAAAGACACAACTCCCGAAGTTGAATAGATAAAGTAACCGACAAAAGAATTACTATAAAACTTAAATTAAATTAACTAATGTGATTTACTAAAATAATGAATAAGGATAATGAGGTAATTAGTGAAATAAATGGAGGATAAAATAGGAAGAAAATGTTTTACATAGGATAGGTAATTTTAATATATTAGGATTAGTATTAATTTGAAATCCATGCAATTGATAAGGAGTAATAAAATATGTATTTTACATAAAAGGAATTCGTGACAGCCTCGCACAACATAATAAAAATATTAACACTAGTATTTTAATTTATAGTATAACCACACTTTATATTTTAATATATACAAATTATTCCTTACACCCACATTAAAAAAAACAACTATACATTAATAAATAAAATACATGCACTAATGAATAAAAATTTAGATACTTCATTAGCAAAATTTATGTTAGTTTCTTTTATTAAAAATTTGAATATGAAAAAAATTATATACTTACTAAGAAATATATTTATATTATTGAATTAAAAATAATAAATATATGGGTGCACGCTAAGCATATGAACGTGTATCAATTCTAAATACTCCATTTAAAAAAGTTAACATCAATAATTTAGAGATATAGAGGGAGTAGTGCATATGGACTATGGTGTTGTTCTCACTAGAAATAGAATATTTCTACAAATAATTAGCAATAAAATTAACACAATATTTCAACAATTAGGAAAAGGATAAATTCTTGAATTTAATTTTTTAAAATAAAGTTTCTTGGAATTTTGGGACAGAATGGCAACCAATGTGGACACTTTTTAAAAATTTATTATCTGAGTTTTTTTTTATTACCTATAAAATTTACACGTTTACCATGTTTATCAAGTACAGTAATTTAATTGTTTTATGTAATTGACTTTTCTAAGTTCTAACTGATTATTGAAAATATAAACCGATAATAATTAAAAATATTAAAATAAATGTTTCATAATATTATTGGGGGTAAGATATTTTGGAAAAGAATAAAATATCGTTGTTAGTCCAGTTGGCCTCTGGAAGAAACGAACGAACCAAATTTCCCCCTCGTGCTAGGCTTGTAATTGTAGCGCTCCATTAAATCTTGCTTGAATTCTTGATCAACCCCCCCCACCCCCACCCCACTCTCGAAACCCAGAAGCAGAATTTGTGTGTTGAGGGGGAAGGTTACTTTTCCCATAGTTTAATGGAGGTTTCAACATCGCGAATTTGGCATACTTCCATTTCCAGCGTTGCGCTATTAAGCAGTAGTAACAAGTACTGGAGATGGCAGTTCGCGTTCAAGAAGCCATGGCCCTACACTAGTTCTAGCAGGTGCTTCATTGTGAAGAATGTGGCTAGTAAGAAACCAACAGAGAAGAAACTCGAGGACCCTTCATCTTTCCTTGAAGAGAAACAAGGTTAGAAATCCTGACTAGAATGCGTATGATTTGATTTTCTGTTGTTTTAATCACTTTGCTTTTTTAGGAAGATAATTTGTTATATCTGATTAGTGTATGCGCGAATTTCACTAAACATCACCTTCTTGTATGTGGAATGATGTATATAAAACTTGCGCTGGAAAAACAGCTTATGATAATGGAGAAATGGTGGACATTGAAATGCTATAAATCTATCTAACAAGTGCACAGCTGTCCATTAAAGAGTAATGATATTTTGAATTTGATTTAGGGGTTGCCTTAGATGCTCTAAAGCCAGACTCTGCATCTGTTGTGTCAAGTATCAAGTATCATGCTGAATTCACCCCGTCGTTCTCTCCCGAGCTTTTTGAGCTCCCTAAAGCGTATTATGCCACCGCCGAAAGTGTTCGTGATATGCTCATTATAAATTGGAATGCAACCTATGATTACTATGAGAAGATGAACGTAAAGCAAGCGTACTATCTATCCATGGAATATCTTCAGGTTTGTGCTATCTTCATCAAAGAGTTAAGCTCTTGGTTTAATGCTTTCAGTTGATTCAGTTTCCTAGCTTCTTCTCAACAGGGTAGAGCATTATTGAATGCAGTTGGGAATTTGGAGCTCACAGGGGCTTATGCAGAGGCACTGAAAAAGCTAGGCCACAGTTTAGAAAATGTAGCAGGGCAGGTATGAGCTTTACATATTTGTGTAAAATAAATGCATTCAACTTTGAGGTATGCTACCATATACAAAGCATTTCCAATGTTCTGAGAACTGCACCCCTCATAACAAACACAGAGATAGAGAGATAGAGTGTGACTTTGTGTTTTTTTAAGTTAAATTTATATTCTTTGGGGTGTGATTTCAGGAACCAGATGCAGCACTAGGTAATGGAGGATTAGGGCGACTCGCTTCTTGCTTTCTAGACTCCATTGCAACACTTAATTACCCAGCTTGGGGTTATGGACTCCGATATAGATATGGACTATTTAAGCAGCTCATCACTAAAGATGGTCAAGAGGAAGTTGCTGAAAATTGGCTTGAGGTGTGTTTTTCTACCATCATTTATTCATGTAACAGATGGAGTCTTTCTCTCATTGTCCACTTAACCAACTGCTTTAAATCTTTGAGGCAGTTAGGAAATCCATGGGAGATAGTGAGAAACGATATCACCTACCCAGTAAAATTTTATGGAAAGGTCATTGAAGGTCCAGATGGAAAGAAACAATGGGTGGGAGGAGATGACATTATTGTTGTTGGCTATGATGTCCCAGTACCAGGATATAAAACTAAAACTACCATCAACCTCCGATTGTGGTCAACGAAAGTTAGCTCAGAGGTTTTCGACTTACAAGCATTTAATGCCGGAGACCATTCAAAAGCATATGAGGCCATGAAAAGGGCTGAAAAGGTTCGTTCACTTCTAACATTTTCTGTTTAGTCTCTGAGTTTGTTTTCTAACCTCTACTCCCTTTTTTTTTATCAGATATGTTACGTTTTATACCCAGGGGATGAATCATATGAGGGTAAGACACTTAGACTGAAACAACAATACACACTATGCTCAGCTTCCCTCCAAGATATTATAGCAAGATTTGAGAGGAGATCAGGAGAATCAGTGAATTGGGAGAATTTCCCTGAAAAGGTTGCTGTACAGATGAATGATACTCACCCCACTCTATGTATACCTGAACTAATGAGAATATTAATAGATGTGAAGGGTTTGAGCTGGAAAGAAGCATGGGACATCACTCAAAGGTACTACATGTCATCATTGCCTAATATTTTACATAGGATACTCTAGTCATTACAACTGGTATGCATATATCTAAAATACTATTGATTCTTCTCCAGAACTGTGGCGTATACTAACCACACTGTTCTACCTGAGGCTCTGGAGAAATGGAGTTTGGATCATCTCCAAGAACTTCTTCCACGCCATGTTGAGATCATAAGATTGATAGATGAAGAGGTATTTGGCTGCTTGCAGATCGGATTCATGATGTATGGTTCTTTTGTCACATCATATTGCCTTTTCTATGCAGTTTATCAGTACAATAATTGAGGAATACGGTTGTGAGGACCTGGAGTTGCTGAAAGATAAGTTGAAGCAAATGAGGATTTTGGATAATATCGAGCTCCCTTCTACTGTCTTAGATTCAATTACTGAGTCACATGAAAACTTTGTAAAGCAGTCAATTAAAGAAGAAGAAGATGAAGAAGTATATGAGGAAAAGGAAGAAAAAGAAGAAACTGAAGATCCTGAATCCAGTGAAGTGACAAGTGCTGCTAGTGAGGAAAAGGTGAAGAAGCCTAATGATGAAGACAAAGAAACTGAAAAGCCTGAGCCTGAGCTGGTGAAAGTCGAAAAGAAAGTAAAGACCATGTTTAAAACTGATCCAAAACAACCTAAGTTGGTACGCATGGCCAATTTATGTGTTGTTGGAGGACATGCTGTGAATGGAGTTGCTGAAATTCATACGGAAATTGTTAAAGAAGAAGTTTTTAATGAATTTTATAAGGTATTTAGCATGGCTAGTATGTTTCTACTTTGTTTCTATCATCACCTTACCTCAATGTCATTTTACATTGCTTCTTGGCAGTTATGGCCCCAAAAATTTCAGAACAAAACTAATGGGGTGACACCTAGAAGATGGATTGCCTTTTGTAATCCAGAGCTCAGTAAGATCATAACCAAGTGGACAGGGTCAGACGACTGGCTGATAAACACTGAAAAATTAGTCGAACTACGGAAGGTATATATACATTCAAGTCCAGTGTCAACATGCGTGCAAATGGATTTGAGTTTGCTGTTATATAATGATTAATATCCTGCAGTTTGCTGATAATGAAGAACTTCAATCCGAATGGAGGGAAGCGAAGATGAGCAACAAGAAGAAAATCGTGTCATTCATCAAGGAGAAAACAGGATATGTTGTGAGCCCTGATGCTATGTTTGATGTGCAGGTACTTCTAATCTTCCATTTGAATATTTTCGAGTGATCAACTTTGTTCGTCACAAACTTTTTCGCGCAGATAAAGCGCATCCATGAATACAAGAGACAATTGTTGAACATCTTGGGGATTGTGTATCGTTACAAGAAGATGAAAGAGATGAGTGCTGACGAGAGGAAAGCAAAGTTTGTGCCTAGAGTGTGCATATTTGGTGGAAAAGCATTTGCCACTTATGTCCAAGCTAAGAGGATCGTTAAATTCATCACTGATGTAGGGGTTACAATAAACCATGATCCTGATATAGGTGACCTTCTCAAGGTATATATACAAAATCAAGTTTACATCAACATCTTCTCATCCTTTGCAAGTAAGATTCACATAAAAGTTGTACTATTTTCATTTTCCTAAGGTTGTTTTCGTCCCGGATTACAATGTGAGTGTTGCAGAGGTGCTCATTCCTGGGACTGAGTTGTCTCAACACATCAGGTATCTCTCTCTCCCTCATGGGCCCTTTCTGATGTGAGTAGAGTCTTGACATATCTCTCTCTCTCGCTCTCTCTCTCTCTCGATCTATAGCACTGCTGGAATGGAGGCTAGTGGAACCAGCAACATGAAATTTGCAATGAATGGCTGTATCCAAATAGGAACCTTGGATGGAGCAAATGTCGAAATCAGGCAAGAGGTGGGAGAAGACAACTTTTTCCTCTTCGGTGCTTACGCTCACGAAATTGCTGGCCTTCGCGAAGAAAGAGCCAAGGGAAAGGTATTAACTTACACATTCAAGTCTCTTAAGAAATGTTTTCACAAGGACAAGAATCAACTGTACGTGCATGCATGCAGTTTGTGGCAGATCCAAGATTTGAAGAAGTGAAAGCATATGTTAGAAGTGGGGTGTTCGGGGCTTACAACTACGGAGAACTAATGGGGTCGTTGGAAGGAAATGAAGGGTACGGTTGCGCAGACTATTTCCTAGTCGGGAAGGACTTCCCGAGTTACATAGAGTGCCAAGAGAGAGTTGATGAGGCTTATAGAGATCAAAAGGTTTGTTACTAATGCTCTGATGAAATCAATTACAGTTGTGTGCAGTGTTATGTTAACACTACAACTTTGTTTATGCAGAATTGGACAAAGATGTCAATCCTTAATACAGCTGGTTCATCCAAGTTCAGCAGTGATCGGACTATCCATCAGTATGCTAAGGAGATATGGATGATCCAACATCTCATTATACCATAGCAAACCAACCTTTTAATGGTACCTTAATTGTTATTCATTTGTCTTGCTATGTATTGTTCTTCATTGCATGTGTAATGAAATGGATACAACTCCAATCTCTCCATCCCCCATCTGCCTATATTAAAGATAGCTTAGTTGAAACACTACTCACTATGGATTCCACCGTTCTTGTTGGGGGAGATGAAGGAGGTAAATTATACTCTTTCCGTCCCACAAACCTCTCGACACTTCCTACATTGTTCATCCCATAACAAGCTTCTCAAAAAAAAAAAGTAATAAACGTGAATGATTCCTTGGGATGGGAGGAGTAGAACATGTGCCAAGTAGGTTAAATTATATAATACACTATTTGACTTTACTTGTAATGAGTTTTTTTTTCCATTTAATACAAGTAATCGATCGCACTCCTGTAACTGCAACCTCAGTTGGTAAACCTTATGGATATATTAATGGTCTACATTCAAGTATCGTACTCATTAATTTAATCCATTATACATGTATACTAAATTTAATAGGAATTGAGCGGTTGTAAACATGAATTAGTGATATAAGTATCTATACCATTTATTCTCCTCCAATTCACGCATTCACATTATCCTAATAATGAGAGATATATATTGCAGTTATTTAGTGTCGTAATATCTCTCTTTCTTATGTTTGCATATAATTGTCAAAGAATAATAATCATAATGATGTATATAAACATACAGTAATAAATGAGTAAATATAGATGCATATTATGAATAATAAAATGAATAATCATAAATGAAATTAGTTATCGAGCTTTCGGATGGCGTGGTCCAATCAATATGTGAATATAGTGCTACGACCACTCACATTTGAAAGATTCTGCTCACCTAAAATATTTTCAAAATGTAATTAAAATATGCACCAAAATTAGGGACGTTCATGCTTTTATTTATTTTAAAAAAATACATTCTTGCTTATAATTTATTCCCTTTTAAACTCAACCTTTGATGCATTATTAAATCAAATAATAAGGTAAATTATTATTATTATTATTATTATCTTCTAATTAAATAATCATCACTCGATTGTTCCACTATAATAATTTATTAAGAATAAGGATGATATTTCTCATAGAGCTGTATGAAGTGATATTTTATGTCGAACCAATTTCACAAAATTCATTATTATAAATAAGTGAATAAAAAACCTTGGAACTCTTTTTACTAACGTGATAGCTGTATAGTAATTTAAACAATACTACTACAAATGATAATTAAAATAAATAAATAAAGATAGTTTTTTAGGGGTCATTTTCTAAGTTACCCTAATTGGCAACACGGTTTGTTGTGCCACAAAGATGATGAGCACAGCAGCAGTTGCTATAATGATGAATGGAATTTAATATTGCTTTGGAAAAGATGACGTGTAGTATTATCGATGATTAAGGATTTAACTACGCCACCACCACCGTTGATTTGCTGTCGGCTGGCGCTCATCCACCGTCCGATCCTCATCTTCAATTCTTGACCCATTTTCCTTCTTGTTATCTTCGTAATTAATGATGATTATTTGTTGAAACAAACTTTTCCAACAAATCAAATCCTTGATCTTTGTCGGTAAACACTTTTTTATTTATTGCTATGGGGTTTCATTGCACTCTTTTAAGTGTCAGAATTATGAATTAAAAAGACCATACAGAATAAGCCCCAAACGTGTCGATTCTTCGGTTACATTTTGGTGTTACATCTCTTATTGCGCCGTTGGATGATTAATACATAAGATATAATAAAACATACCACCCTAAAAGGAAAGCTTAAACCCTAGAGGGCAATGATTGAAATTTTTTTCTTGCACACATGTCACTCATCTAACGCATGTAACAAGAAATAATACACCAAGTATAACATAACACACATGACATATGTATAATTATGTTATGCTCCTACAAAATACAAAGATGAAATTACATTAATTATACCCTTAAAATCATTAATGTAAAATTTCCCCTATATGTAAATGTATTTCACATAAACCCTACCTATATATTAATTAAAAATTGTAAAGACAATTAATATATCCTTGAGAGATAATTTCTTGTGCACCGGATGTACAAAGTATTCACGGGTATAACATTTTATTTTAAAGAATTTATAATTTAATAAATAAGAGAATTATTATTATTTTTATTAAAAAAAGGTCGATTGAAGATAAAGCTATAAAAGTGTATCATATGCCACTTACATGATGGATCAACTTGGGTGATCAAATGATAAAATTAGAGTCGAATAAATCATGATCAAACAAATCCAAGTCAATTTAAAGGTGTTTCGTCAACCACTTAATTTCATGGAATCATCATATTCTCTGACCATGTCTTTTTAACTTCTACTATTATACCAAGAAAACATATTCACCTGACTTTCTAATTACTTTAACAGGTAATTGTTAGAGAAATATATTATTTAAATTATTATAAAATAATGAGAAATTAGCAACAATAGATTTTAACGTTGATAAACGGAGTATATAACTCGTTACATTTATTTAATTTATTATTTTGAAAGGAAAAAGGGAAAGCTACACGTCCAATTCTTACATGATTCACTCCAAAAAGGAATATATTTTCATTTTGGCAAATACTTGTAACACCGAGAATAAATGATACTCACATTTTAATAAAAGGCATGTCCCCATGTTGTTTTTGGGGATACGGTGTGTCCCGAGGGCACAAGAGTCTCACTCTTAATAAAAAGTGATGTCAATGAATTATTTTAGAAACATCTCGTAGCATAAGCTAAAAATAATAACATGAAAAATTATAATATTTTTAATAAAAGGCCTAGCTAATCAACTAACACGCTCGGCTAAAGAAGACCAAACCAGCAAAGAGAGCAGGACAAAATGGGAAAGACTCGGCCACAAAAACGCCAGAACCTACAAAAATCAGACAGAGCTTAAGAGATTTGACGGATCAAAAAAGGATTTGTATATCTAAGCATCCAAATAGGAAAAAACTTGCCCGACTATAACATAAATCCGGGGGAAAACATCAGGACAAATTTAAAAGAAAACAATTGGCGAGAAATCACTCTCAAGCACATAACAAACTATTCACTACTCTCTCCACCAATCAAATATCTTAAAAGTAAATGACATTAAATTAGTTAGCAAATAATTCCTCCAATAGACAAATGAGGTGGGATTAAGAGACCATGGATCAAATATGAGGATGATCTCATAAACACAAGGGATGGCATGGAGAGAATGTATAATAGTTAGTAATATAAAATCACAAACACCTTTTTATCACATATTTTCATACCTCAAGATAGAGGTATCTTAGGTACGAGGGTGAGAATGCATGTTCCAATTGAGCCTTAAGCTACATATTATCAATAAGAGATTGTTTTTTCTCTTCTCCATAACATTATGTTAATTGGATTGATGAGCTTGAGTTATCTCTAGTCATTATTGGAGACGAAAGTAAACATCAATGATGATAGTACGAAAATAAAAAATGTGAATTTAAGTGTAGGATAATGAGTGTAATATGTACTCCTTCTGCTTCATACTTATGTTCATATTTTCTATTTTCGTCTGTTCCATACTTATTTTTACCACTTAGAAAAAGAAATTTCACATCAATCAATAAACTTAAAAGTTCTCTTAATTTCAAAATATTACTCTCACCTAACACATAAAACATACTTTATAATTCATTTATTACCTAAAAATATCATAATACTCCTAAAAAACAAATAAAATTCGATCAATTTTTTTTTTCTTAAACTTCATATCTACAATACCTCAAATATAAATATGGGACTAAGGGAGTAATTTTGTTTTGGGATGGACAAAGAGAGTCAGATGTGATGAACAAAATTAGGCCGTTCGATATAACAAAACATTTCGCACACAAATCATGCGCGTGAATATATCCTATCCTCTCTCTCCCCCCTTTCTCTCTCATCTTTTATACTGTCTTTATTATCTACAGAAGTTTCCATGAAATATCAAAAGAAAAAAGAAATTAATAAATCCAACAAATGAAATCGGCTTTTTTACGCGTAATTCTCCAATCCTCTCCTCCAAACCCTAGCTTTCTCTCTCCGCGTTGCGTATCTTTCCCCGATTCGTCGCTCATCAATTTCGCGATCCATGTCAGGCAAACAGAAGGCCGATCCCGACGAATCCACCTGGGAACTCCGCCGCCACTACTCCGACGACGTCGATTATGCTTATCTCCTCGGCGCCGATTACAAAGAGAGTAGCATACTCAGTCAGTTCGGTTGGAATATCCCGCCGGAATTCACCACCTGCGACGGCGCTTCTGCCGATTTTCGCCAGATCGAGCCGGATTTCGCGCCGCCACGGACGGATGATACGATGAGTAGTAGTATTGAGCCGATGGCGGCGGAGGATACGGCGTTGCCTTCGCCTTCGAATCCGTCGATATCTTCTAACTCCTCAGAGGATCCGCCGGAGAAGTCGTCGGCGGCCGGTGTCTCCGCCTGCAAGCCGCCGCCGGATACAGCGTGAGTATTGTTTCCGCCACTATCTGCATGCATGTGTCGTTTAATCAGTGATTTTATTCGATTGGTCAATAACCGCAATCGATGCACGCGAGATGTGTGGGGGGTGGGACAATTGAGGTATTTTAATAGAAGTCAGGGGCTTTTAGGGTATTAAATAATCCTCGCTGATCCACTGACCTGACTCAGCCGCTATTGCGGTGGAGAATGGTGGGCTGCAAATCCAGATTAATTATGTTTTCAGATTCGTTAATCCTTAATTAATACTACATTAATAATTACCTATGCTCACCACTCCCATAAAGCTTATATTAATAAACAATATTCACATTTAGCAGAATACTAAGGCAATTTATTGTTTCACTATTGAGGATTAATGATGAACTCGTGTGGTCCAGTTGCATCAATGTGGCCTTAATGAGCT
The DNA here is from genome assembly GCA_023678885.1 of Pogostemon cablin. Classification (NCBI taxonomy): domain Eukaryota; kingdom Viridiplantae; phylum Streptophyta; class Magnoliopsida; order Lamiales; family Lamiaceae; genus Pogostemon; species Pogostemon cablin. The sequence goes on along the minus strand of CM042980.1, from coordinate 2,790,274 downwards.
ACAGATTATCATCTGCTAATATATGAATATGTACACTAGCTGTCAGTAAAAATGTTTCCTGCTATGGCTAATTAAAAATTGAAGCTAAACTATATTAGGCCCTGTATTAAATCATAAGCATGTTATTACATTCATTCAGAGAAAAAGGTGAATTATTTCTACATGAAGTTAGACTCTGACATTACACATGAATGTATAAAATTAAAGGGTTGATATTCCATGCACCAAATATATATTTCTTAATAGATGTATTACTTTAATATTATATTCGATTTTTTATTAAAAAAACAAACCGTTTATTTGTTGAAAAATTGAATATGGTTACAATAGAGAATTTGCCAAAATTAAATATCCATCTTACTCTAAGGAAAATAACAATCTTCTATTGCAATCTGACTAGGTATAAGATGGATTCACGATTCGTTACATTTTTTACATTATCGAATTAAATTACATAATTATTCCATTGAGATATACTATAGATTTAATTACGTACATGAATTGATTATACGTACATTGACTAGAGTAATCTATTTTAAAATTTTTGCTTTTGTTCAAAAACTAATTATTTTAAATACTCCCTCCGTCCCAGAAATACATTCGCGTATTCTCTGCCACTAAGTTTAAGAAAAGTAACTTTTTGTTAGTGCGGTAAAATAAAGTGTATGATAAAGTTGACTTTGACTAGATTGATTGTAAAAAGAAAGTGACATTTTTGTAATATTGTAGTATTGTAAGATTATTGATATTGTGTATTGTTTTCATTTTTAGAGGGTGAAAGTATTCTTGAGACGGATCTAATGTAAAGTACCAATGTATTCTTGGGACGGAGGCAGTATTATAAGTGGAGTAAATGATAAAATAGAGAGAAATGAGGCAATATGGTGCTCAAGTTGCGTCTTGAGAAAATAAGCGAGTTTGTTTTAGTGTAAAGAAGAGAGTGTAAACAAGTTATTAAAAAAATTAAATTATGATAAATGGTACGGAAATGATGGGTTCAAAAGGTCGTTACATTTACCGTATGAGCCAAAAGAATGGAGTATGTAATTGTGTGCTGCCAAAAAAACTCTCTCCCGTTTTGTTAAAAAGTTATTACTGTTTCATGAAATTGAATTTGATTAAAATATATATATATATATATATATATATATATATATATATATATATATAATATGTTATACAGACTGAAGAGTAGTACTAAAAAGAAGGTGGAAAAGAAAATAAGGGAGGCACGATATGCATTCGTTACAAAAAGTGAAGTAGATCATCTTGAAGATGGTTACAGATGGCGAAAATATGGACAGAAAGCTGTTAAAAATAGCCCTTTCCCAAGGTATCATCTCATCCATTCATCTTCAATATAACCTAACTTTACTTAAAATCTCTAATTTACGAATAATTTTAAAGTGCAACTTAGAATTTATAAGTTAAATTTAGAATATAATAGTTATCATACAATTTGTTTTTAATATTTTTAAATTTAAATTTAAGGGTTATAATTAATTATTTTGAAATTAAATGTTGCAAAACAGGCGACTTCAAAATATTTAATTATTTCCTCCATCCGTTCGAAAGGTCCACATTTTGCCATTTTGGGCGTCCGCACCAAAGGTCCACATTTCCCTTTTTAAATACATGGGACCCATACACATCATAATATAATAAATTTATGGGACACATGCACCCCACTAATACAACTACTAACTATACCTTAAATAATAATACTCCTTAATCCACGTGTAAAAAGCAAATGTCTACCTTTATAGCGGACGGTGGAGTACTACTTTACGTGAGTATAATTTTTATAATAATGTCAAGTTTTACTGTATACCCATGCATGTGCTTTATTATGTTGCTCTTGACTAGAGTTTAATTTTTCCTCTCATACTTTAGTACTCCCTAAGTCTTTAATATTTGTATAAACTTTTCATTATGAGTCGTACTAAGTATTTTTTATAAAAATGTTACCATATATTTTACCTTTTTTTTATACTTTATTCATTTATTCAAACATTTTTATTTATTTTTTAACACTTTATTTATTATTTTCAACAATTTTATTTATTTTTTTAAAAATTACTTATTTACTCTTACTATTTCTTACATTATACTCCAAAAATAAAATTTCTTAATTTGTATGAGGTAGAATGGGCAAAAATGGAGGGAGTATCAATTATTAGTACTTATCATTTTTATTTTTCATATCAATATTTATTTGGACTATTTACTCTAGGCTTTGGTTTAGATTTAGTATTAATCTTTATTTATTTATTTACCTCTATCTTTTAATTCAAATAAACATAGTCAAATAAACCATACAAACATTTTTATAAAATGCAAAATCTGTGGACATGATCGAGACTTTCAGAACTACTCAATTATCACTTTTTTAAGTGTGTCCAAAATTAATTTCTTGAAAGGTGATGCATGCAAACACTACTATTTTAAGTTTTTAACCACACAAGTTCCTCAAGTGCTCTGTCTCCTCTATTATATATATACTCAGGCTACTTAATAAATGGGATGATGAATTCATTCTTGTTCGAAGTCAACATTATCATCTTCAGTATTAATTAAATAGTGTAATAAAATCATTTGGACCTACTTTAATCTATATATATTGTACCCTCTTGAATCAAGTGATGATATAATGTTTGATGATTTTTGTTGAAGGAGTTATTATCGGTGTACAAACAGTAAATGCACGGTGAAGAAGAGAATCGAACGATCGTTTGAGGATCCCTCCGTTGTAATAACCACATACGAAGGACAACATTGCCACCTCTCTACCGGATACCCCAGAGCCGGCGCACTCATTCCGTTTCCTTCCGATGACTCGTACGCTCCATGTACATCTTCTGATCTCAGTGTGAGACCGTCTCATGGTATCCTCGGAGAAGGGCTTCTGGGGGATGTGGTATCACGTAGAATGCAAAACGGATAGAGGAACTTAATTTGCATATTAATTTGTGTGTATATAATTCCCTAAATCAAATTTATGTGCTTGCTTAAATCTTGTGCACTTCATTACTGTATGTGTGTTGTTGTATAAGTTATTTTTTAATGGTTTATTTTTTAAATAGTGTATAACAACTAACAAGTCAAGTGTTGAGATTTTTTAATACATGAAATTAGCAGTTGAAATTTTTTGGATTGAAATGCTTGTTTATGTGAGAAACATAAAATTATTTTTTAGTATAACTTGCTCTTTTAAGTAACTTGATATATATCTATATTATCAGATACACATAATACTAGCTAGTAATAAAACTTGCCTTTACAATATACCGTCTGATCAAGATAATTTTTTATTAATAAATTATTACTTTTTATTAAAATATATGTTACTTTTATTCGTGGATTAATTACAAAAATGTTAAGACATTTATGATTCATAATTCCTTAATAAATTACTCTTTTTTTTTAAAGCATCACCCTCTTAATACACTTAATGACTATCTCCATTTCTTACTTGCAAAGATATATATCTGTAATTACGCGTAAATAAATAATCATTTTTTTCGTTAAATATGTGCAATACTACTCTAAAACTGTCAACTTCTATTCTATTTTAAAACAAAAATCAGTAGGAGGACTTTAGATCGATTTGGAGGGTGGTGGGCCTAGGGTAGGGCCCACATCGTACTTGTGGACAAAACCACTCATTGTTGAGGCCCATTAAGTGACTAAAACCTGACTTGACTTAACTTTGATTAACTGGGCCCACACCCTGATCCAGAAATTGGTGGGCCCTTTGCATCCTTTACACAGAACGGCCCAACTAATTCTGCAGAGCAACATGTTTGATTTGACACAAATAGTTATATTCCTATGTTCCATCCTTTTACGGACTATACAAAACTAAATAATGCTCTACTTATTTATTGTAGGGCAGGGTGAACACTAATTTATACCTAAATAAATTGCAGCTTTTACACAACATGTAAACATTAAAAAAAAACTAGTATGGACCAGTTTTATGGTATAATCGGAATTATTTGGTAATATAATCGAAAGTTATCGTATAATATAAGAGACGATTACTTTTATACACAATAAGTTAGTGTTATTAATAAAATCTTTCCAGCAGAGTAATCCTTAACTTTCAATAATTTGAAGAATAATCTTTCTGAAAGAGTGCACCATATACTCGATTGCACACTATCACCTGTCTTTTTTTTGGCTAGATATATGCAATTAAACCCTTTTCTTTATGTATCTCAATTCATGGAATTATAAATTAATTTTTTACAGAACTTGGGTAATTTAATTCTAATATAAATTTATATGATAAATTTAAAAAAATGATAATATTAAAAATAAAAGAAATATCTAATTAAAAAGACTAACATTTGAAACTATTATGAGAATAGCTCTCCCTCTTCAATTTATATGAAAAAAGTTATTGAGATTTGTCACACACTCTATTAGGGCATCTTTACTTGGGGATAAGTTTGGATGGAATGAAATAGCAAAATCCAAATCTTCATGTTGAACTAGATTTTCAAAATCAAAAATAGATTTTTAAAAACACATATATTGTAATGTAACCTATCCAAACTCAATTTGTATCTCCATCTTCATTTTTTTTCCTTCCGTTTCTCCAATCAAATATCACATACTTTTGCACTATAATGGAGTATAATTTTGGGTGTTTTTAGATGTACCAAATGCAACTTAGGATTTATATATCATTATTAGGGTGTAGATTAATTAATCCTTTATGCACCCTAGTAGTACTCTATATTTTAATACTCCATCTTACCTTTTCTATATGCTAGAATCACCTGACATCCTAATATTCATACACAATTTTCATTAAAAAAAAATCACATTTTTTTTACTAATTAAGAATTTCACTATAGGATGTATCATTCACTAGCTAGTGGGAATGCAAACAAACAGTATCATAATTAGAATATATTTGTGGGCCTAATTATGATGACAAGGTGTCTTGAATGCACACCCAACAGAAGAAAAGGCAGTAAACTAGTTGTATCAATAGTTTGTTTGATTCCAAACTTCACACCTAAAAGAGAAATAAATGTTACTTGTAAGCTCAATCCTCCCATTAAAGCAAGTGAAAAAGAAACACAAATAATCAAACAATTCTTGTGATTTTTTTCCTAAACATTTGTCCTTTATCTCTATACACATTTGCTTCACCCACTGTTGCAGAATGAGTGAGCAATGAGCAGAGAAGGTAAAAGCAAGAAGACAGAATATGGTGAAATATAGGTGTGGAGTGCCCAACTCTGTGCGAGAGTAATATTCACAAGTGTGTATATATGTATATATACATTTCCATTTATCAGTCCCAAGAAGAAAAAAGAAAAGGGAGCTTCAAAGTATGGAAAAAAAAAAAGGGTGGCTGAAGTTAGTTTGAAAAATTATAAGAGTGGTTCATCATCATGTTTCTTGAAACTCATCATTGTTCCAAGTTGCAACAGTAGACAAAGGATTCAATCATCTCTCTCTCTCTCAATTTTTTTTTTAAATTTAAATTTAATGTTGTTATTAACTTCCACTTCAATCCAAGCTACCAAACAACTGCTGACATGACAGGAGAAATCTTTAACATAGCTTTTCTTAACAACCACTTAAGCTTGACTTTTGGAGTTTTTATGGTCTTTATGACACACTAACATACTCTTAACCACAATGATTGTGATGATATAAACTGGCATTTGAACAAGGAATTGGGGTGTGATTATGAGAAAGTAGTACTGTTAGACACAATCCCAATCTCCTATGGATTGCAACTAGGCCGGGACCCTTGGCCGTTCTGATCGGCTGAACTAACTCTGTCTAGGCTCTATGCCCTTAAAGCAAAACTTGCCTAGATTCTATGGCAGATCAGATGTTAGGATGCTATGAAGGGAATTACATGTAGAAATCACAGAAAAGATGTGTGCATATTGTTAGGTCAAGTGAATGCCAACTTCAAAATTATTTCAAAGGGAGCAACTTGATGAAATGAAACATTTGCTAAAATGAATGATAGATTGATCAAAAATGCTGCTAACTAGTCTTCCATATTGGAGCTAAATCACTACAAAAATCTTTAGGTAGCATATAAGTGCTTCGAATGAGCAAAACATACGCCTAGAATTATCTGTAAAAAGCGGGGAACACGAAAGCAGGACGAGCAAAGGCATCTTACGAATGATATGGAGCAGATCAACAACATAAAGCACCATGAATTAAGCTCTCATTTACCATTATTTCTAGCATAATCAGCATAGACGGAAGCTGATTACCGAGAAAAGAACTGGCCGTTTCCATCATCTTCATTCGCCTCAGGAGCAGGAAGATTGAGGTCGAGTAAATCAGGAAGGTCAGGCTTCACCACTGGAATCCGACTGATGATATCATCATGTGCACCACCGATGTAATGTGACCGTTTATGGCCACCCAAGGCTTGGCCATTCTTGAAAACTCTGTCACAGTATGGGCAAATGTGCACTTTGTTCTTCTTAGAGTTGCTGTTTTTCTCAATATGGCGCGAGGAATTCTTAGCACTCGTTTTCTTGTAATAAGTATAATCATCCGGTCTGTTTTCGCCACTTCCATCACGCGATTCATAAGAAGCTGCATTGCTCTTTTTGTGGCACGGTCTATGCCCTCCGAGAGCCTGATAAGACTTGAATATCTTCTTGCAGTTTAGACATTCAAACTTACTCTTTTTCTGAGACATTTCACCATTTGGACTGCTGTTCTTCACCTTTCTTGCAGATTCATTAAAAGGTTCAGAAGTATATCTTCGTTTTCTTGATTCAATCCTAGTGCCATCATCATCATAATCCTTTCTTGCACTCTTAAACACTTTCAAGCTCCTCGTTACTTCGCCCTGTAAGTCATCTCCTCTCCCATCAACAGACACATCAGACTCAGCCTTAGCACATTCATCCAAGAAGTAACCAGAATCAGAATTCTCCATTTTTACATCCAAACTAGTCTGTTTTAGCTTCCTACTCTCATCAAAATCAGTTAACCTTTCCTTTCTAGCAATTCCCATATCAGTAGAAGAAGATTTAGTCTCCATCACAACAGAATTATTATCAGAAGACTCCACAACTGAATTAACACCACCTTTGTTCCCAGAATCCATAGACAAGAGCATCAAACACATAGCCACCTCATCTTGATGTTGCCCATCAATCTCAGAAACAGATGAGGAGCCATTATTATTAACAGAAAAAATATAATCATCAGCAATTCTTTTGTACCTCTTAGTTTTCAATGATCTTGATCTGAGCTTCCTCTCTTCAGCTTCTTCTGTATCTGATTGACTATCAAACACACTAGTCCAAGAATGATCTTCCTTCATACCCTTATCCTTGTCCGAATGGCAGGCCATGTGACCACACAATGCCTTGGATGACTGAAACCCTTTCCCACATTGCTTGCAAACTCGATCATGTGGCAATGGAAGCCTCGAATCAACAGCTCTCCATGTTTTCTTGGGATTCTCTCTCAAACCATAACCAGATTCAGCAATCTTGCTCTCTTTCAGATGCTCATCATCAAGAAAAGACGATTTCTTTTTCAGATTGAACTCAACTTTCTCCTGGAATTCAGCTGAATTTGCAACTACATGAGACCTCATGTGACCCCCCAGTGACTTCCCACATGGGTATTTCTTGTTGCACAACTTGCAAACAAACCTCGATTCATAACCCTCCTCCCCCATATCAAGTAATCAAAATCAAGAAGTAAATCAAGTTCAACTGGTGAAATAATGCAGCATTCAGTGATCTAAAGTCAGTCGAGCATTTCAACAAACAGGGGAACAACACCCACAATTAGAAGTAAGCCCAGATCAGATAAACAGCATCCCAAGTGCGAAAATTGAAAAAGAAATTAAATCTTGAAGCTGAAATCAGATCACAAAGTGTATAAGAGAAGTGACAGAAAGAGAATCGAGATGTGACAGTTTTGGGGGAAGTGAAAGATCAGAGGCAGAATAGAACACTCGTGAATTCCATAAAATCTCTCTCACTCATCACATGAGTAGAGAAGAGAGAAAGAAATAATTGAATTGGGGGAAAGAATCAAGAAAGGATCGGTAATGATGGGCGTGAAGCAGAGACAAGGAATGATGAAAGAGAAATAAAACCGAAAGCAAAAGACTCTTTCTTCCTTATATTTCTCACTCACACACATTCAAATCATTCAAATACACCCTTTCTCTCTCTACAACTACAACTACACAATTCAATTCTTGTTTGTTGTGTGTTGTAGTAGGAGGAGAATTCCATGCATGGAAGCAAACACATGAGAGAGAGAAAGGCGGCACGTGTGCTTATAAAAGGGTAGAATTGGTTGCTATGAAATCAACATCTCTTCTCTTGGGATTATTGTATACTATTGTTCATTTGATGAGCCCAAATCTCAAAGGGAATTTTAGTAGATTAATATCTTTCTTTAATTTGACAAAATATCAGATATTGTAATTCTGGATTTTGTTATAAAGTCTTGTTTCAGGATGTGCCCCAAGTGGTATATAGAAAGGGCTCACTGTTAAACTTGTGTCTTTTCACCCTCCCCTCTACCATTTGAGCTATGCCCTGTGGGCAAGGTCGTGTATAAGTGAGTGCAAGTATTAACAAAATGTACTCTCTGAGTGTACAATTAAAATAGAGAGATTTTATAAATTGATTACACATATAGAGATTGTATAATTACGTGATTTTATAAGATTTCGATTTTAAAATAAAATAAAATCATTTATTGTTGAGTGAGGCTTGCATGCACCCGGGGATACACGGTACGCCTTTAGAATTTAGTATTATGGGTAAAAGTACATTATTTTGTTCTACAAGGTATACACTTTAATTAGTAAGGGTATACTATTTTGTTTTAAAGTATATACACTTTTTATTAATATTTTTTATTTTTCTTCAAAAAATAAAGAGTACACATCTTTATATTAAAAAGTTACAATTTAACACAAAATTCTAAAGACGCACCAAGTATGCACGTAAGCCTGGGTTCACACAAATTTTTGCCTAAATAGAATTGGAAGAATCCTACATTGATGTAGTTTGAATTCACATTATATATAGGGTAGCTATTACGAAATTATCTCACGATTTTTTTAAGACGGAAAAAATGTCGTATAAAGTCATAAGTAGTACTAATACATTTTTTATTAAAAAAATCCATGATAAATAAAAATTATTCACATAATCATTCTATCCTGCCAATATTTGTTAGCATCTCCACGTACATCAGAAGTCGCTTAAATTGAAAGATTTTGGTTGGTGGTAAATGGATGGTAAAATTTATATTAAAAGTTTAATTAATCTGAAATATAAATGAATATTAGTGATAAAGTAGTTATTAGTGGCAAACAGCTAATTGATAAAAATTAGCTTGTGAAATGCTAAAAGCTTGGACCATATATATGCTATTTTAGGAAAGTTCTTTTTCCAACTTTTTCTTAAGCACAGCTAGCTTCTACATCACTTTGCTTTTGCTACACAAATTATGCATACAACTAGTGAGCCAGATAATTGCAATCACAAACTTATCATTCACAGATTTTTTTTCTTCTTCTAATTTAGTATATTGTAACTTTCAAGGTTTAAATCTTCGAATTAATTATTCGAGTATAATTATCTTTTCCATGTAATGATTTTTATTTCTAAAAGACAAATAATATATGCAGTCTTTGTAGCATAACTTACAATACAATCTTGTGGTTAATGTTACAATTTTATTTACCAGGGTTATTTTAAATAAGGTTGACGATGAGAGTTTCCTTAATTTTCATTAGTTTATCCTCTAAATTAAATAAAGTAATTCATAGGTCTCCTTGTATGTTTTAACGGACTTAGATGAAAAATGAATTCGTACGAAAATTATTATTGTGTAAATTCTTTTATTATATTTTTAATAATTTTAAGATTTAATATTAATTCGGAACATAAATCACGATTTATATAGGAGGGAAGCATTCTCAATGTTCATTGTATTTGGGGAGGGAAAACGAGGTTGTTTTTGTTTGTGTTTCAGTTTGATGTGGTGATGACTACAAAGTGAATAATTTGTTAACTCTCTGTTCACTCTTGAGAACTCCATATCTAAATCTAATTTTGTCATATTGTAGGAATTAATAATTTAAATACAATAATTTTTTTTTTCTTAATTTAAATCTCGTTATTTCCCCTCTATCCCTTTATCAGTTGATTGCGTCTACTTTTAACAGCCATTCGAAAGGTGTGTTTAGCATTGAGGGTTAAGGAGAGTTATAACAAATACCATCACGTATTAACTACTATGCCTATTTGAATAGCAATTTGGGTCCTGCGTTTACATCAAAAATAAGATTCTCCTGAAAAAAAAAAAAAACTCACAAAGAGATACAAAGTGTTCACTCATGCAAACTCAGAATGTAACACATATAGATACAAAGGCTGAATCACAATTAATCACCTCAATTAATCTCTCTCCTCACCGCTCAATTCAATCACAATTAATATATAATCTAAAGTTCTATATAAATTAATATTTAGCTATTGAATTACTCGGCACAATTATAATCTAAATAAATAAATTATTCACACGGCTGCCCACCTCAATTAATCTCTCATACAATTAATCTAAAATTCGCTATAAATTAACAATTAATCCCTCTCCTCACCGCAATTAATCTAAAATTCGCTATAAAAATAGCATTTAGCTATTGAATTACTCGCACAATTATAATCTAAATAAATTATTCACGTGCTATTGAATTATTGTCACAAAGAAAATTAAAAAAATCAGAAGAGAGGTAGAAAACATTGGTCAGCCTCCACATCCACATGCTCTTCATGGACAGGTTGATTGATTGGTTCATGCATTTGGTCCAGCCTCCTGCTCCACTTCCACTTCCTCTTCCTCTCCAAGAAGAAGATTTAGCTTCGAAGGAGATGTTCAAGTGATTGGAGGATTTTGCATGTTTCTCCAAATTTGGAGATTTGTAGGATCTTTTAAGATTTGAAAGATTTTCCAATTTTTGCAAGACCCAAATTGTTATTCAAACAGCCGCCTTTATTATTCAAACAGCCGCCTTTATAATTCGCATGATTCATTTCAAGTACTTAATACGTGATGGTATTTGGGATATGGGTTGATAGTATTTATGAAAGGTTTATATGGGTTGATAGTATAATTATAATTATTCTAAAACACCAGGAGGCATTCACACATTCACATAGTAATAACAAATTGAAAAAAGAATAGCGAAAAGTAATGTGTATCTCACCGTGTAGAGGCTGATATCTGCATCTCTGTTGGGAACTGTTACTAAAAAGTGATTTGCTCTAACCCTCACTTTGTCCCCACGTTGCCCAAAGCCTGACCTTGTCGGCCCGACTGAATCTTTTAGGATTGGCTCTGGCTCTGGCCTCGGCCGAGGTTGAGGCTTGGGTAAATTTTGAAAATTTACATGGAGAGCTCCTGCATCCTGACCATGTTCCATGTTCCTCAAGTGCCGGATCTCAACTCCTCAACTGCAGGATCTCAACCTTGTTCCTCCTCAAGTGCCAGACCTCAACCTTGTTCCTCAAGAGCAACTCCTGCCAGACATTTTAGGGTGATGACACGTATGGATTTTGTCTTTAATATTACTGTGCTATAAATAGACATGCACCATGGTTCGCAACTGCCAGTTCCGGTTCCGGAAAATATGGAATCGGAACCAAACCGACTATCCTACGGTTTCGGTTCGATTTTGAACTGCCGGTTCCCTTTTCTTTTTTTTTCTAAATTAGATTTTTTTTTTGTTTTTTAAGTTTTAATTCTTTGATAATTCAATTTTAATTGTTTGAGTTGAGACATTGAACTTGTTGATGAAATCATGAAACACTTAAATTAAAATTTGAAATTTAATTTGCATTTATAATTTTTTATCTTTTTTAAAAAATATCATTTGAATTTTGACATTTGAAGTAGATAAATTATAATATCCTATAAAACATAATAATTTATTAAAAAACATTGATTATTGATAATCTAAATTCTAGAATAAGATTATAACATATTAACATTAAATTGTCCATTGTCATTACAATTTACAAATGTACAATAAAATCTTACAATTTCAATTTACAACAACACTAAAAAAATTTCATTATACAAATTACAATCCACAAAATAAAAGAGGGGAAAAGAAAAAGAAAAAATGACTTGAGTTTAAATTTAAGTTTCAACTTGAATATCAACTTGAAACTTAAATTTAAATTGCCTACGTATCCCCGAAAGTAATCAAAGCCCACGTAATTCTCGTAACTTACCTCTACTTACCTTGTCGGACAGTGGTCGGGAAAAGGGGCAGTGATGTCAATCTCACTCTCCTTCCGTATTGATGTCTTCATCCGTCACGTAATCATCATCTTTATGTTGACTTCGATCTTCCACTTTTGACCAATCATCAAACAAATATAGATTTTCTAAATTTTTAACACCTAAATTGGATTGTTGAGGATCCAAAATAAGTCCACCAAGACTAAATGCTTATTCGAAGGCGACGGTAGAGGCGGGAGCCGCAAAGACCTCTTTTACAATTAATTATAAAATAGAAAAGGATTAAACTCTCCTTGACCACCACCACAAAATATCAAAGTCCTCTTCAAATTCAAATATATTAGTAAAATAAGAATCAAGTTCTTGAAAATGATTAGATTGAGCCCTTGCACGTTTTTGAGATCTAGCATCATAAAGGTTATAAAAATTTTCAAAATTTTGATATTTTCTAGAACTATCATCACTTCCACTACTATCATCACCACTAGATTGATCATCACTAAAAGAACTATGTTGTTGTTTGTATTCACTAAAAAGTTCCCTTAAGAGTACTTGATAAGTATTACCTACTAGTCTTTAGGATTAAGAGTTTGTTGTCTAGTGTCTAAACACAATTAGCATACAAATGATCATAGTAAAGTGTTAACAATTCTTCCAAATTATCCATTCTAATATGTGGCTCTAACAATTTAGCAAGTAAGCACAAGTCCGGAATATTAAAAAAATACTTTAACCATTTTGATTTCATTGAAAGAATAGCATCATGTAAAATTGGATTTGTTTCATTAGCACTAAAAGTAATGGCAATTTTAACACAATTATCAACAACAATGTTAGTAGTAGGATAATAAACACCGGATAATTCTTCGATAGCTTCATTAAAAATTTGTAAAATTTCACATAAAATTGTGCATGTATCTCATTGATTAGCAAATAAAGCATGATCGGTGGGTTCAAGTGCATAAAAATTGCATATATGTTCTCTATATTGAAAAGATGCTTGTAACATTTTATAAGTTGAATTCCAACGAGTAGAAATATCCAAAGAAAATTTTTTAGGATGAATATTAATATATTAACAATATTTTTTCCATCTTTTCATCACGGAGGGATTTCTCATTATATACCATATAGCATCTTTAATAGGACTAATATGTTCTTTCAACGATTGTAAAACATCTTGAACACATAAATTCAATATATGGCAAATACATCTAACATGAAAAAATCTACCACCAATTGATGGTAATAAGAGTTTCTAAACTAGCTGTATTAGCACTAGCATTATCAAATGAAATTATAAAAATTTTTGTGGTCAAATTATACTCTTGCAAAATAGTATTAATTTTGTGAGCAATATTTACGGCGGTATGTGGAACATCAAAAGCTCTATAAGCAATTAATCGTTTTTGCATAGTCCGTGAACTATCAATCAAATAACAAGTAATACCCATATAATCCGCACTTTGCCAAGTATTAATCCAAATATCCGAACATATAGAAACTTTATGAGGTAAATTTGTTAAAATTTGCTTTAAAACCAATTTATACTCCAAAACAACTCTTATAAGACCATTTGTACATTTATTACGATGCAATGGTAGAGCTTGACAATTTAAAGTGAGATTGACCCAATTTTTTTTTAAAAAAACTATTTCCTCAAAGTTGAAAGGCAAATGTTTGGTACACATAAGTTTAAGATAATATCTCAAATAATTTGGCTCATTAAATTTAAAAAGAGCATTACCTCCCGAAGAACCTCTTTCTCCTCCCGACGAAGACCCCATGAATCCTCTTTCTATTTGTGTTTGATTTGTTGCGATGTCAATCTTATCCGGATGCTTCTTTTGCAAATGCTTGATGAAAGTTCCATATTTTCCACCATGCTTGAATTTATAATTGGTGCCACAATAGTTGCAACGTACTTTATAATTTGATGAATTTTGAAGTGCTTGTTTCTTGAAGTGAATGGTGAATATATTTGAACGTAGAGTTTGTTGAGAACTTTGACTTGTTGCTCCAGGTGATGCTCCACCTCCGCCTCCTACTCCGACTCCGGCTCCACTTTCACCTTCTCCACCCGAACTTGGTTGACTACCTTCCTCATTTTGTTGTCTTTGAATTTGAATATCATCTTCATCGCCGTCGGACTCAATATCATCTCCAAGTAATGTTTCTATAATTTAAATCATAGAAATGAGGGTGGGTAGAAATATTCGGAGGAAAATTAGGATGTGGTGGTGGTGATGAAAATTGTTGATTTGTTGACGGAGCCGGTGGTGGACAATTGTCTACGTTGGCAACATTTTTTCCTCTAGAAGATTGTGAGGAAGAACCGGCACCGGAAGAAGAAGAATATCTCCTTTGCATTTTTTTTTGGATTTTTTTTTGTAGTGTAGTAATAGAAGAAGTGAAGAAGTAAAGTAGTAAACTAACAAGTAAGTATGAAATAAGAAGTGAGAATGAAAATTACTCCCTCCGTCCCAAAACAATTGACACCTTTTTTTTTGCACGGAGATTAAGGAGTATAATAATTTAATGTAAAGTGAAGAGAGAGAAATAATATTTAATGTATAGTGGGTAGTTGTATTAGTGGTGAGTGTGATGTGTGTGTGGGCCCATGTAAATAAAATAAATTATTTTTGTGTGGGTCTCATATCCTTTAAAAGGAAATGTGTCAATTTATGTGGGACAACCCAAAAAGAAAAGTATGTCAATATCTTTGGGATGGAGGAAGTATGAAACTAACACTAATCTAAGAAACTTGAAAGTTGGAAATTTGGAATTGGAACTTGGAACTAAGCGAATGATTTGAACTTATGAAGTAATGAAACTTGGACATGAAAAATAAAATTTAGAGCACAAATTGAGAGAGAGAGAGAGAGAGAGAAAGTAGTGTAGAAATGTTGGAAATTGGATCAAGAATGATGTAGAATTGTAGAAGAAGAAGAAGTAGAGATATTATATTGTTGTGTGCTCAAATGAACCCCAACAAGGGGTATTTATAGAGGATGCAAAATTATCTCAATCATCCATTTCAAATAAAATAAATCCGAGCCATTGAAAAATAAAAAATAAAATAAATTTTTTTGGTTCGGCGAACCGGCGGTTCCACGGTTCCGAACCGGAGCTGGGTGGGAGCTGTGATGATCTCGGTCGTTCATCTTTAACCGGCAGCAAATCACGTGCGTCCATTCAAATTTTGAAAATTTAAATTTTGGAGCCAAAATCGCCGGTTCGAGCGTGAACCGTAACCGTCGGTTCAGCGTCAACGGCTAGTTTTGATCCATCCGTTCATTTCAAACAGCCATTTATTCTCGGCCGTTAATTTCAAAATCAAAAAAATTAAAAACCGGCGGTTTTTTTGGGAATCGGCGATTTCGATTTTGTAAATTCTGGAACCGGAACCGAACCATATAAATTACGGTTTCGGTTCCAAATGGCGGTCACAAATCGCCGGTTCCGATTCCTGTTAAAACCGGTTGTTTTCCGATTGGAATCGGCGGTTTCAATTAAAACGTGCATGTCTAATGTTATAGCTTCTTTGGAATTGCAGTGTTCCCCACTTAGACCTTTATCTTTTTCACAGCTGCACATTTTATCAATTGCTTGTCACATTTCTATCATTAATTCATTTCTCTATCATTTTTTGAGTTTAAAACCAAAATATCCCACTAACTTTTTATTTTTCTCAAAACAGTTCCAAAATACTTAAAGTTTTCGATATAGTCTCACAATTTTTCAAAAAATTTTGATATCGTCCCATGCTTTTTTTTAAAAAATTCTCCAAAACCGTCCCAAATTTTAGAATCCTCCAAAATTTCGCTAACTAATTTAGGATGGTTTTGGAGAATTTTCAAAAGTTATGGAATTAATTTAGAGAAAAAATAAAATATGGGACGAAATCAAAACTTTTGTAAACAAACTTTTTTATTTGTTGAAACAAACTTTTCCAACTAATCAAATTCTTGATCTTTGTCGGTACACACTTTTTTATTTATTGCTATGGGGTTTCATTACACTCTTATTAAGTGCCAGAATTATGATATAAAAAAGACCATATATAAGTCCCAAAGGCAAGACCATGAACCACACAACACATGACAAACTTATAGAAAATTGAATTTGATAATTGATTCATAAATTTGAACGAGATTTTCCTAAGAGATTTGAGCGATTGAACGATGGAAATTGGGGATTTTCGTCGGTGCGGTTCATGTGCATCATGTCGTATATATATTGGACCCGGGTAAGATGACCCGATTTTAATTCCAAAAAACACGTGTCGAATATGATCCGCCGTGTTTGGAGTTCCAAAAATTAAATAGAGAAAGCGAATTCTGAATTGCTTTGGGTTACTTTTGTCTTCCAAACAGCGCTTTCTTTGATATGCTCTGTATTTCCTTCTATAGTCGCATTAAATCTGGCATAACATAACATTAAATTCGTAATTATCTTTCTGCTGATTGCAACACTATTCCCTCCATTCCTGAAGATTAAGCATATTTACATCATGCCACCAATATTAAAAAAAAGTTTCACCTTTTAACTAATCTTATTGATTTCTTATTTTTAGGAAATTAAATTTATTGATTTTTAAGAGTAATGGTATTTTTAGATAATCAATAAAGTATAAATATGTTATCGGTGAAAAGAAATAAATTATTTATAATGATATTTTCTTTATTGAGGTGAAATATTATGTGAGACGAAGAACCTTCGTGAACGGATGGAGTAATATATATATAGGGATATGTGTTAAAGATTTTTTTGGACGAATACTAAACAATGATATTTATACAATCATCTATTTACCATTTCTGTAATAATATCCCAACAACATTTGGCTCTTCTTTAACTAGCATAAAGGAAATTAAAAACAATTATTGTAAATTCAATTTACATATATAGAATCTTGTATTGAAGTTGGTCTAGTTAGCCAAGAAATTCTTAAACCATTTGACAGAATCCTTAGCATATCTTTTGTTCTTGTCCTTATAATCCACATAGTACAACCCGAATCTTGAACTGAATCCAGCATCCCATTCCCAGTTATCCAGCAACGACCAAGCAAAGTACCCTTTCACATTGCAACCATCTTCCCTGCGTAAAACAACACCAAAAGACGAATAACCATGCATGCCTTTCCACGTATATCGACTGTAATAATGATTCTTGTAAGATCTATTGCTGCTTACATTATGGCAGCTAATAAGTTTGTCAAGTAGTCGTTGTGATACTTGATCCGCTTCTCGTCTTTGAGAGCGTCCTTGATGGACGTAAACGGACTGTTACCGTCGTCCATCCCTATTCATAATAGGCAGAGGAAGTAGCTACTTACATTAGATCATGAAGGCTTGAATGAAAAAAAATAAAAATGATAAAGAGTGTGTTAATTTTAGTTAGGGTTACCATTTTCAGTGATTATTACAGTAGGATTTCCGTACTTTTGTCTGATGTAATTCATCAAACTTCTCATCCCAGAAGGGACAATGAACAGCCATACAGAGTTTGCCTGCAAATTTTTTATCCAAAGAGTTGATAAATTTTATAACAAGTTGATCTACATGCATGTGTAGAGCAAGTGTACCTTATCGTGTGTAGGTTTTCCGATCGCGACAGCTGCGAAAGTAGCGATTGGTAAGCGAGAGAAGATAAAAAGTATGAGACGAGCGAGAAGGAGTACATACGTAGTGTGAAGGCACCGGAGTCAGAGATGGAGTCGTTAAGGAGGCCACCGATTATGTTGACGGTGTCTTTAGTTGCATACCATGTTGTGTAATGGTTTATGCCGATGAAGTCAAAGGATCCCTTCAGTTGGGCCGTCTGTGCTGGGGAAAATCTTGGCAGTCTGCTTCCGACTCTGTCCCTCATCGACTTAGGGTAGTCCCCTACAATCAAAGGCTCAATGAACCTGTATTTTTGTCATTAGTATAGTGGTGTGTATGACAAAAAGGGAATTGAATTGCTCTTACCAGCCTAAGTTGAAATCA
The DNA here is from genome assembly GCA_023678885.1 of Pogostemon cablin. NCBI lineage: Eukaryota > Viridiplantae > Streptophyta > Magnoliopsida > Lamiales > Lamiaceae > Pogostemon > Pogostemon cablin. The sequence continues at coordinate 2,771,987 of CM042980.1, read as the reverse complement.
ATTGCTCTTTGTGTGGCTTCAATATCATCTGAGGAGTTTGTAGCTGATTCATACCAAAAGGAATCCAAGGATATCCCAATTGATCCATGTTGTTTTGGCTGTAATAAACACATGTAATGCATTTTTAGTACGCGTCTCTACAAGTTTGAGCTTTTAGACGAGGTGATAAGTTAACATTTACATATAAGATGTTTACTTTGTATGTTTTCTTGTAGATATCATTCACAAATGCATGTGCAAGGAGCACATTGTGCGCCACTATGTAGGGCTCGGTAGAGGAGTTTCCGGCCCTACAAAAGGCCCGAAGAAGGATGGAACAATGGCCCGGGGCCTGGAGGCCGACATCATATCCTTGGACGGCGAAAGTATGTGGCTCGTTGAAAGTGATCCAGTGCTTCACCCGATCACCAAATTCCTTAAAGCATGTTTCAGCATAAGTCGCAAAGTCTTTTCTGGTAATAAATAAATGATTAATTAGATATTGTAAATTCCTTGCATGTATTATTCATAGAAGAATGTGGAAATCAAGGAGTTGAATGTAATATTACATGATTTGTGGGCTGAGCCATCCAGTGTATCTGTCTTCAAGACTCTGGGGTAGGTCCCAGTGGTAGAGTGTCACGTACGGTTCGATTCCTACACATTACGGTGTATCCAATTCAGCACGACACGACACGACATGAAATTCGATTATTATGTTAGAAATTTGTGTTACCAACCTTGGGCTAGTAAAGCATTGATGACATTGTTGTAATGATCAATTCCATCTTGACTGATCTCCCCTGTTCCATCTGATTAATGACATATAAACATTATACGATCATATTTTGTGTAAGTGTGACATACAAGAATTTGTTTGGTTAGGGTGGAAGCATACTAGGGTAAATTCTTGACCAGGCAATTGAAAATCTGTAGGCATCCATTCCCATATCTTTCATTAATGCTACATCCCCCTATAGTAATTAAATACACATTGTAAGAAAATTAAGGAAAAATAATCATAGTTTCATGTGATTGACTATGTGGCATACATTGTATTGGTGGTACTGGTCGTTTGCCACGTCAGCATTGCTGAAGTCGGTTATCTTTCATGAAAACCAGATCATCAACTTAATTATAATTAATTATGTGACAAAACTTAACTAATTTTCTTACATTATACGTGATAATGAGGCAAGTTTATATATATGTATTCAAGATTATTAATGTAATTATAATAATATGAATATAATCTTACCAAAAGAATGAGCAAATGTGTCCAATACTGTTTGACCCCTTCCATCCTCCTTAACTGCTCCTTCATACTGAATAGATATAAATATAATCACACTCAATTAAGGATCAGTTTTTTTTTTTTTTTTAATTTGTCAGCATGATTGAATTCTTCAAAATATTTTAAGTTAAGAGTGTAGCTAGTATGGATGCAACTTATTCTTATAAACTTTTTTTTTAAATTATGATTTAAAGGAACATTATACCTCAAAAATGTTAATTAACATTAAATATTAAAGGTAAATCATGAACACGAAATTAAAATAGATTATGAACCACAAGAATAAAATACACAATAAAAAATAGTATTATATCCTAAAAATTCATGCTAAATCCTAAATTTAAATATTTAATTCAAAGAAGTAAAATAAAAATGAAACACAACAATGAAATTACAATTATACTTTAAAAATTAAAACTAAATTTTAAAAGTAAACATCAAACTTGAGATAAAATAGGATATAAACGGGTATAAAAAAAAGAGGTGTGTATTATAATGACCAAACATAGAGGTTGTTCAAACTCATTTTAAATATTATCAAGTTTCAAAATATATGTTTAAGTTTGTTTGGTAAGCAATCGAGCCCAAATTGAATGACCTTTAATCGAGTCAAGCACGAGTTGAGCTCGAGTACTTTGACGATTATAAATTACTTTGCCTATTTTTGTGAATTGAGTTTGAGTGATTTTTTTATTTTGTTGAATAAAAAATAAGTTCAAATTTATTTGATATTTTTATTATGTTGAGTTGAACAAGCTTTCACGTAATAATCTCGAATCAAATATTGGGTATTTTGGCTTGTTTTTAATGGTAACGAAGAACTGGCAAATTATATGTAGTGTTTTGTCCTTTTTAACTTAACCCATGCCACCGTCACAAAATGTGAGTCGGCCCACCCAGGCCCAAAATGTTATTCTAGATATCCAACTTGCTTAAATTACAAAAATAAATAAAACGTAAATCACAAAATTAAAGAAAAGGAAATTAATAAAGTAATTCGAATATCATTAGTGACGTCAAAATAAAATAGTGGCATATTACAATTCAGTTCGATTTTCTGTTACATTTTGATGTTATATCTTCTATTGTGTATTGTTCCTTAAAGGGAAAGTTCTTAAGAGAAAGGTTGGGATTTTCTTTCGGCATATGTGTCACTCATCTAGTGCATGTAACGGGAACTAAGTGTAACAAAACACCCAAATTATTACCGTTATTATCAAAATAAAATAGTGACATATTAAAATTGAGTTAATTAAAATAAAATGATATTCTTTCACCATCATTTTTTAGATGTATATCCCTTTTTAATATTGTATGATGGATACGTACGTCGTGGGATATTAATTGCCTTTCCTTATCATTCTACCTTAAAAGGACCTTACTTTAAAATATGCACTAATAATTACAGGTATAAACTATTTATAAAGAAATTAAATAATTAAATTAGGGCATATAATTGCTTGCAAGTAATTTTTATATCAACACAACGGTTTTTTTAACTTTTTTAGCTTACATATTCGTCGACGTTACTCTTACTTTTCTACATTAAATTTACCCTTAACATGATGGTTTAAATAAAATATATATAAAGTAAATAAAAAATAAAAACCTTTCCGCATCTAGGTACATTTGTTTTTACCTGAATTAAAGAATTTAATATTTTAAGGGATAATTTTTTAATTTTAATTATATTTTTTCTTAATAAACTGACCGCAGTAGTAGGAAGATAACTCAAATGATTGATATATAATACTAATTAATTTATAATTGCATTCTGTGGAATTGTAGATTTGTCCTCTTTTATTATTAATGATAGGAACGTTGAAATCTATGGTGGAATATTCAGTAGTATTAATTAATCATGGATTATCTTTCAATCAAAACAAAGCAACTTCACAAGATTGATGAAACCAGATTTAGAAAAACAAAACAAATATTATAGTATGAAGTAGTGAATATTTTGTTGGTTTTGTAATAAATAAAAAAAATCATTAAAAAATACATTCATAGTTCTGAATAATCACATGATCATAAGAAAGCATGATCATATTATATCATGATTTATACTATATTTCTCAAGAAAAAAGATTGGGAAAAAAAATTTGCAATATGAAATGAAATGTGAGGATTAGAGTGAGTGAGAGAGAGACCTGAAAAGCAGAGGATGCAGTTCCAAAAACAAAGCCCTTAGGAAAACTTCCTCTGCTTTTATTCTGTCCATTACATATCCCACCAAAAACCACCATTAATATTGCAATCATCATTAATCCATTAATCATGCCTTCCCTCACCAACATTCTTCAAACTCAAAATGGATGATCAAGAGAGAGAAGAGAGAGAGAAAGAGGAGGTTGTATATATATATATATATATATATATATATAAACCTTCACAAGTGAAGTAATAGGATACATAAGCAAAGTGAGATGATGTGTACGTGTGTTTGTGAGAGAGAAAGAGTGGAGAGAGAGAGGGTGGGGTGGTGGTGAGGGGTGGGGGGTAGTGGAGTGGTGGTGTGGACACAAAATGTGGGAGGAGACAATCTATAGGTATTTGACACATATACACACAAATATGTGTTTTGTGGGAGAACGCATATTTAGTCATTAATTTAGAGATGGTGAAATATTTAATAATATTAAAAAGTGTGTGATTTTGAAATTATTAGAAAATTAAGTGAATATTGTATCCCACGAATATTAATTTCTAGTGGATTCTTTGTCTTTAATGTTACTATGCTATAGCTTCTTTGGAATTGTCGTGTTCCCCACTTGCACCCTTATCTTCTTCACAGCTGCACATTTATCACTTGGTTTTCACATTCCAATTAATTAATTCATTTATCATCATTTTTATATTTATATATTTATTTTCTTAGATTAATTTCACACATTAATAATTCACTAATTAAGTACATTTAATTAAATAGTATATATAAAACACCATAAAATGTGTTCATGTGATGGAGAGATTAAAAGGTTAAGAAAATACTTGTATATCTTTTACATATAACTACTTAATATTATTTTTACTCCAAAGTACTATAATTATCTATTTGCACGAAAATCAGAGGAAAAAAAGATATAGCCATTTTTTTTTTAATTTCTCGTATGACTTCATGACTCATCAGAGTAATATCCATAATCTTAACCTTTTTAACATAATATTTCATCTAAAACATTAATATATGTTTCATTCGTAATTAATGTTGTATGACAAATTAAGCAACAAGCTGTATTTATTTTGCCTTCATTTTGGCTTTAAAAAACTCAAATTTGAATTTAAAAAATTAACAAAATTTTAATTTGATCATTTTAATTTGAATTTTAAAAAATCAATACATTCAATCTTAAACATAATCGATAAAATATATCAATTCCACTTAATTTTACATGAAGTTCAATCTCAACCTACTCAAAATTTCAAAACAAACGCACTCACTATTCACTTTCTTTTTTCTTATCTCTCTAAATTTCAAGAGATGTTTTGTTATTATATTTCAAAACATGACGACATTATATTTTTTTTTATAGATAATCGTAATTTTTTTTTAATCATCAAAGTTTTTGAAACTTTAAGATTTAGTAGTATTAGAAAAATAATTTCTTGCAAATTCAAACAAAGAGGTAATCAAAATCAATCCTTTTTTCCTAAATTTAAATGCACTAAGTAAAATATTCATGTGTTATACGATGTGATAGTTGTTTCAAAGTTATCGTTTATTCTTAAATATGGATTAGGAGTCCAAAGGTTCTAGAAAAAAAAATTGTCTTCTATTTCAAAATTATTAATTAAACAACACATCACACACTACTAAATATATATCTCTAAAAACATAATCTTGTTAAATAAACTTTATCGTACTACTTAAACACTTCTCTTATTATGCAAAGACTTATTAAGATGTCTTACAGAATGGCTTCAACAGGAAGAAAAAAAATGTTAATATTTTATTAAAAAATAATTATTAAATTGATAAAAGTTATAAAGGTACAGAGAATTATATGTTTCTAAATAATTTATAATATAAATACGATGGAACCATTTAAATGTATTTAGTAATTACGAAAATACGTGCCTTAAGGTGGAAATCAAATATTGTCAATCGAATAAAGAAAAGAAAAAAGTGGGAGGCTGGCCGAAGGTCCTGTGAGCAGCTGCCCACTCACTCATCAGTCCAAATTAGGTCAAAGTTTTCACACAATACAAAAGAAACTCCAAAATCAAATAATTGTGCATCACTAACCCTTTGAAAACCATATTTGCTTTCTCTTTTGATTTTCACACTCATAATTCTCCCACTTATTAGTAACAATACCCATCATAATTAAATACTATAAATAATTAAATAAAATAAATAAGAATCGCATGCTTTATTTTTCATTAATTCTAGGCAGACATCTCAATAAATTGAAATCACACTTTATTTAACAAAATTATTTTTTCAATATGAACTATTATATTTTTAAATAAAAATAATATTACTTCTTAAATTTTCATATATGGTGATTTTTTATAATTTTGTTATGAGATGAGTAATATTTTTATTTAAAAAAGTAGTAATTTGTTTCTTTAAAAAAAATAAATTTTCATGTATTAAAAAATAACTTTACAAAATTAGGGTGTGTACAGTGAAATGGGTGACAAGCCCTTAATTCTAATATGAATCTCAAGAGGTGACGGGGTGGCGATTATGACAAATTCTTGTGTAAAAATACGCTACATTAATGAATGAAATTTTATAAACTTTGTTAATAAATTTTCAGTTAATTTTTCAAAAGTAACTAGAATATAAAAGAATCATAATATATATATATATATATATATATATATATATATATATATATATATATATATATATATATATATATATATCAACCTAATAATTACGAGAGTATTGCATGAAACTCATTCTTTTTATGGAATTAATTGAATTTCGAGACATTTCATGCATATTGCGTGATAAAGTAATATGGAGGTAATATGTTTCTGGGAATCAATTCTGCAAAGTTCCTTGTGATCAACATATTCAGTATGTTAGGGTGATTGATTGATTAAGTATTAAACTATTATTATTACTATCAGTTTAATCTTTTAGACGATGTGGTCATTTAATTTTGTATCAGATGCAAAAATTCCCCGTCTGCACATGAGGGGACGTGTTAGAGTGATTGATTAATTATTAAACAATTACTTTCACTATCAGCTTAGATGAAGTGGTCATTTAATACAATAGTTATTTTCACAATGAAGATTTAATAAATTAATAGATCTCCATCAAATTATGGATTTTGCATTTAATAGTTTTGACTAAGTAGTGTGTGAATAATGTCAAAACATTGGACATGTCGATTCGCCAATTATTATTGCGTATAAACTTTTTAAAACTATCACTTTTATTATTAAATATCATTTATTTTCATCACATTATTTTACGTTATTTTCGATCTAATGCATAATCTACCGTTTCTCGAACGATTCATATAATTTTTTTTATGGTTCACAAATTGAAACGAGATGTATTGTGACATCTCATATATTATCTAAATTCTTGTAGTCATGCTTTTAGAGTTTATACATTCACTTAGAGCATAGATTTTTCTATTTTTTCAGTTATCATGTTCATTGTAATAACAAAAAAATTCACACTAAAATATCAACCGATCCAAATTCTTAAATTTTACGCTTGGATGCACTAATCATTGTAGACAAAAAAGAGAATGGCTCAAGCCCTAAAGAATCATTTAATGTAAGACTTGAAATTTATTTGGGCCGGAATATATGCCCACCAAATACATATTATTGGCTAGTAAAGTCGCAACATACAAAATGCATATTCCAGCTGGGCTTTTCACATTTTATTTTATTTGAATTATTTCAAATAATATTTTGAATGGAACGACAAAATAAATGTTTTATTTTTAATGGGTTCGATAAATAAAATAAATGAACATAAAAGACAGCTTATCAAAGCCAACATTATATTAGGAAAATTACTAATACAAATAAAAAGAATTTCTCAATAGATAACAATCTCACGTCAACCCATTATTCGGCCCATCTAAGTTGGGCTCACTGATCCACTCTGCAGTCTGAAATGGGCTCACTGACTTAGATAGAAGCTGGCAAGCCTAGAAGAAACATACCCTCTCTCTCTCTCTCTCTCTCTCTCTCTCTTTCTCTCATCCTACTCTTCCCATCTCTCTCTTCCGCTCTGCGTCTGACATAAGCTCTCCTGTTTCTCTGCAATTTCAGGTAACACAACCTCTCGATTATTTACTAGTTAATTTTGTGTCAGTTTCTTGAAGAAGCATATTCTTTCCTTTTTTTTTTGTGGGGTGGGGGGGGGGGGGGGTTTGATTCGAGAGGGCCAGATTGTGTTTTGTAAGAAGTTTGTGAAATAAATTCTTAATACTATGTGGGATCCTTTGAAAAGGATATTCTCTACCGTTTTTGGGTTGGGGTTCCTATATTCTATATTCAGGGGCGTTCCAAGGAAGATTCAGTTACAGCCGATAGCAGCTATCGTATTCTGGCTAAATTTTCCAATTGGAAAAGGTCCTCTCTTTCTATGACTGGACGAATCTGTCTTGTAGAGTCGGTGATCCTTAATAGCTTTGTGCATTCGATGATGCTATTCAGATAGTTCTTAGAATGGAATAACGAGCAGTGTCGTATTCACAAGGATTGAGCAATTATTGGGATTAGATTACGACACTGATTCACATGAGTGTTAAAATGGCTCTGTTTCGTTTTGTTGAAACAGATGTAAATTCACTTGAGTGAAATCTTGAAGAATGCTGACTTGCTTGAAGAATCCATTGAAATGATAATTTATAGCACATTTTTTCTTTGCTAGTAGTCATTCAAGCTGAAGTAGAACAAATAACCAAGTAATTGCACTAAATTGCTAGATGAAGGTTTTCCAGATGGTTATTTGGGTGTTAAGTTTAGTTTATTGAGCAGAAATTGCCCTTATAATTCAAACTCTAGACCTGTGTGCTCAGTGTAGGAGTGTTTATATCAGTATATGTACATTAGTTTAACCTGTGATGTCGTTGAGCCTTCTTCGATGACTGTTATCAGTAGTTACAAGCTATACCAAAGCCCACAATGGTATTGTCTCTTGTGCTTCATACAGATAGAAATTCAGTAAAAAAAATTTGGTTGCAGCACTAGCTATGAAAAGGTGAACCAAGTTTTGTGGAAGGAGAGTTGACTGCTGATGTCTCCAACCCCTGAAAGATATTGAATTCATGATCTAAATTAGTTTTTGCTGCAATGTTGTTTTGTTTTTAATCTTTTGCTGGCTCTTTACTTATACTATGAAATTCAATATTTTGCTTGAATGGATGGCATTATAACACGTTTGTAGAATGAAGATAACATGTTTGTAGTTATAAACATTTTTTCGTAAAAAAACTTACACGAGACTTATTGCAGATGGCTTTAGTTGTTATCTGTGGCCAGCCATGTAGTGGAAAATCAACAGCTGCAACCTGTCTGGCCGATGCCCTTCAAGAAACCGAATCTAAGCCATCAGTTCGGATCATCAATGAATCATCTTTTCACCTGAATCGTAACCAGAGCTATGCCGACATGCCATCTGAAAAGAATTTAAGAGGGGTACTGAGATCTGAAGTCGATAGATCGTTGTCCAGGGATAATATCATCATAGTGGATTCTCTAAACAACATAAAGGGGTACAGATATGAGCTATGGTGTTTGGCTCGTGCAGCAGGAACAAGATATTGTGTTCTGCACTGTGATGTTGACGAGACCTTCTGTAGGAAATGGAATGATGAACGAAGGGAGAAGACGGAAGCTTTTTATAATGATAAAATATTTGAAGATCTGGTCAGAAGGTTTGAGAGGCCAGACAGCAGAAATCGTTGGGATTCACCTTTATTTGAATTATGGCCCTCCAGAGATGGGATTGAAAAATCATCTTCTGCCATAGTAGACGCCGTTACCTACCTAACAAAAAGAGTAGACTCGAAAACTAAGGATGTCAAAGTGTTGCAACCTACTATTGCAACCCAAACTGCAAGGGTAACAGAGGCAAATTCTCTGTATGAGATGGACAGAGCAACACTGGAGGTAATGAATATGATTGTGGAAGCACAATCGCGTGCAATGGGTGGCCCTCTCAACGGTGTGTCACTCGGGCCTGGCTTGCCAAGTATTGATATTACACGACCCGTAGGTCTTCCTGAGCTGCGTAGGCTCAGGCGCACTTTCATTAAACTCACTGGGCAATCAAGCTTGAGTGGTCCACCTCCACCCTCAGATGCAGACAGTTCGAAAAGGATGTTTGTGGATTACTTGAACAGGGAATTAGGAAGTAGTTAAATTATGATACAGAGACCGGTGCATTAGTCAGGAAAACCTCAACGCGATCGCAGGCGTTGCCATCCGTACACTGACTAGGTTGGAGCTGTTGTTTGCCTTTCGGATAGTTTATGAAATCCAAATGTAAACCTCTGAAGCTTGAGGCTGGAACAATGCATGTAGGGAGTAGGTTCTACCTTGCATGAATATCAGTTGAGGCATATCATCACTGCCATGGTGAAATGGAAGCACAACCCCCCCACCCCCACCCACTCCATTGTGTATTATTATGATTTTGAAGTGACCATTTAGATTATTGCGGTTTGTTTCTGTTATGATGTTTCACATCCGTTCCACACGCAAGTGTGGAAAGACATATAAGTGGAGGTCAACCCTTCACCTTCAGCCATGGTTTTAGGTGAAGTTATGGCTTCCTAGTTTATGTGCCTAACAATTTGATTTGGCCTGCCGAATCCGGACGAGCCACGGGAAGGGGCTACCCGATGTGTGGGCCCAGGGTTGCCACCCCGGATGTGGGCCCGAGGGGGTTGCCACCCGGAGTTGTGGGCCTAGGTATGCGGGTTGCCACCAGGAGTGTGCCATCCGTGGACGTCCGGTTCGAAGTCAAAGGGGATGGTTTGTTATGATGTCCCACATCGGTTTCACACGCAAGTGTGGAAAAGCATATAAGTGGGGTCAACCATTTACCTTCAGCCATGGTTTTTGGCGAAGTTAGAGCTCTCCAACTTATGAGCCTAACAGTTTCATCTTTCTGCTGGATTTTACACGTGGTTTTATACTAAATCTTAGACTAGTTTCCTGATTTAAGGATAATCTGAGACTAAGGGTGTATAATATTTGAATTTGAATTTTATACAGTACAGTTTTTTTTTTTTTTGGGTGATGATCCAAATCTAAGAAGGGAATTTGAATGAAAGTTTGATGAAATAAAATTTACAGTGCAATCGCATTTAATGTTTATATTGGGTGATAGGGGTCGTGCATTTAAGTCATTGTTCCTTTTTTGTTAAGTTTTTGGCTAATTATAGTGTCCATTCATAGTATAAATATAAACACAAATATATACAATTAAAAGCAAAAATATATATAATTTAATTCTTAGTTTTTTTTAATGAAAAATTGAGTGTAAAAAAATATACAATTATTAAAAAAACATGTATACACTATTGAATAAACATATTTTACACATATAATATGATGGTAGTTTTTTTAATGAAAAATTTAGTGTGAAAAAAGTATACAATTATTACGAAATACGTATACAAAATAAAATAACATATATACAAAATAGAATAAAAAGTTATACACGTGATTGCACTATTGCACTCGAATGCACTCAATATACACACTAAGTTTTTATATACTCCACTTTTATGTTATCCAAGTCTTGATTTGATTATTTGTACTGTCTGACATTATTCAAATCTATTCTTTCTTTATTTATTACTCCTATTATTTTAAAACTTTTTTTAAATTTATCTATAGAAAGATTTTGGAATTGTTTTAAAATGAAATTGAAAAAAAAAATTATATTGCAATTACTTATAGCAATAAAAAGATACATATGGCTGAAAAAGATATGACTTCTCATCGAATTCATCCTAAAAATGCTACATGATTTTTTCTCGAGAAAATATTGCTATTAATTATATTATACATATCAAGAAAAGATTCAGAATTATTATGTGATGAATACAAATTACAAAGAAAAAAAAACTAACCCTATCTTTAAGCTAAAGATTACAAAGAAAAAGTTTTAAAAACCTACCTTTAAGCTAAAGCAAACTATAATATTGGTAAACAAATAAATAAAATAAAATAGTTAGTGCTTAATGATGTTCACAATCCTGATTTTTTATTCCAAAGGCGAAATTAACCTCATCATCTTATAACTTTCTCATAAGTTAGCAATAATTTCCACCAAACTTTATAAAATTATAGTATATAGATTAACTTATAATGATAAGATAGAGATAATATTATTGCTGTGGACCTAGAAATAATATTATTCTTAAAATTAATTTCCATTTACTTTATTAATCAATGACCAATGAAATAAAAAGGAATGAAACGTATTTAAAAATTAATTTAGAGAAAATATTGTATTAATTGAGTGTAAAAAAATTATTAGTAAATGAGATAATAAATTATGAGGTTGAGTATTATTTTTTAAAATAATATTATTTAACTTGCATATTATTACCCTTTTAAATATTAATTGCGAAACTAATAATTTATCATTCATAATAATAATAGTTTATCATTTAATTTTACATTAAATCGATTTTATAGGTACTCGTTCATAAAGTTACAATGTTGAACCAATCATATTTTAAAATGAAATACTAATAACCAAGTAAATTAATCTCTCAATCTCGTTTCAAACTTTACGTTTGCTTTTTTATGTATATTAAAGAATGTAATAATTTAATGTATGGTGAAGTGGGAGAAATAATATTTTAATGTAAAGCGGGTATGTGTCTTAGTGTGATGCGAGAAAAAATAATTAATTTGTGTGGGTCTTATTTACTAAAAAGGGAAATATAAAGATTAAAATATGGAGTATTAAATTTACCCAACTTTCATACTAAACTCGGATCAAAATATTATGTGCACCCTTAATATTTGAAGCTCATAATATTTTTAAGTATTTGTAGCTCATAATTTATAGGCACGGCGACTATATATGTATATTTTTTTATCTCATAATATTTGAAAGTATTATAAAGAAAAATAAAATAGATTTATTACTAAACTTGTACAACTTGATTCTCAGTTTGTACTCATCCCTATTTAATACACAATTACCTTTTTGTTGTTTTCTATTTCCAAACTGGAGTAAATAAAATATGTTTCACTTTTTTCTCTGTCAATTATTCTTAATTTATATTGTTATTATTAAATTGCAACAAGATTTTGTCATAAATTAATTATCTCTGAATTGCGAAAATCAATCATGGACTAGTGAAAATTGGATTCTCATATTCTACAATATATACTTTCATAATTTCATTCATTTAATATTTTATAACATGTTTTTTAATTATGAAAATGTTATAATTTAACAAATGATTATGAAATTTATATATTGAGTGATAATTTAACAATATTGTAATACATGACAATAATAATAAAGAAAATGTAAAACGATGGGACGCTTTTAATTTTAAGATTATATATAAATGAATCCAAATAACCCAATTTTTATTATTATAAATTTTAATAATAATTTTAAACAATCCATATAAATCTAAAATCTTCTTAATGATATCAGCCAGAAAAAAATGGAATAATCTAACTAATAAAACAATCTAATTACACCCTTGACCGACAGTTCATTATTTAATTTTTGTTATAAAAAAATACATCATCATAGGCTGGAATTATCTTCCACATTCTTCTAAATAAATAAACTACTTTGGTAATCATGTCACCACATGCAAAGAATCCGAGCAGTCAAAATTTTGAAATAAATCAAAAACCTAAATCCTAAGAAATTCAATTATTTTTCACATTTATTTATTTATTTCATTTCAGATGGTGTAAGGTTAAAATTTTTAAATTATTAAGGTCATCGACGTAAAATCAACGGTAAATAAATATCTTGGAAAATTTAAAGAGATAGATGTAGTATTTACATATATATAATACTATAAAATTTAACAAATATAATTCAGCATTTAAATCTATATAAGAAATCCCCTAGTTCGCATTTTTTTATGATGGATTTCAGTTGTCACTTAAATTAGTAATCATACAACTCAGTTTAAATCGAGATATGAGTAGTCGATACTATAAGAGTTTTGATGAATATATTAGTACGTACATCGAGAGTGACTGAATTTTTAATAATTATTTTTTAATATTTTGATTTTGAATTTGAATTCAAAAATATGGTATCTAATGCAAAATGAAAAAATAATTGTTAGTGTATGGCATGCATGTATTCTTTATTGACCCTACATGGGGACAATTAATAAATTTGTGGAGTATTATTATTTGAATAATTGTGTGCACATTAATCAAATCAAGAATTTTAGAATCATTCATTAACAATGGCAAAGAATAGGATGAATGGATTTAATGTGAAATTATAATTCTAAATGTTATTTTTATAGTACATGATAATTAATAATAATTTTTTAAAACTAATTTTCTACTGTATAATAAATAATCTGTATGAAACATTTTTATCTTAAAAAAATTAAAAAAAATAATGATTTACAATACAATCAGTTACTCTCCTTAACGAACATGTATAAGAGATGACATTTCATCTATGGACAAGAATGCACGAGATAGTGTCATGTGAGATAATTTTAACCTTTTTTTTAATTAATTAATACTTACAATTTTTATTAAAAATGTTATAATGATCTCTTATTTATACTATAAATTATTTATAAAATTATTTATAGCACCATTATCATTTTTCATTAATTCGAGTATCACTTTTCTTTAAATGTTACTCCCCCGTCTCTTAATACTCCCTCCGTTCGCTAGAGAGATCCACATTTTGTCAATTTGGACGTCTGCACCAAAGGTCTACATTTCATTTTTTAAACACATGGGACCCACACACATCACTAATACAATAAATGCATGGGACCCATACACCCTACTAATATAACTATCAACTATACATTAAATAATAGTAGTTTTTAATCCACGTGCAAAAAGCAAATGTCCACCTTTCGAGCGAACGGAGGGAGTAGTTTGCACACCTTCAATTTTGGAGTTGTTCTATTAAAAATTGTAACTCTGTAAAAATCAAAAGGTCAAAACAATCACTCTCTATACATTTGATTAAAAAAACACTCATCCTTATCTAATAGAAGTATATTTTATTATTTATTTAAAACCAAAATTAAATATCATAATATTTTTAAAAATTATCACTTTTTTTAATCTTTCTATCTTGTAAGCTGTAGAGAGATAGAAGAAAATTTTTTTTTTCCTTATCGTAAGAATATAATTTTTTATCCTTATCACGAAAATATTACAGTAATGTGATATTAGACTCTGTTATATTTTATCAATATGTAAAGCACTCAATAGTATCATAATAAAGTCAATTGCATTAAGTTCTTTAACTTTTATGCGATATTAGCAAAGCAATCTTGATGACCAAATCAAAGCAATTACTATAAAAGGTTTATCTATTAAATATTAATCAACATCAATCACTTCAATTTTTAAAGAAAAAACCCCTGCTATTTTTCTTATGTTATTGGTCCAACCAACAAAATAACAAAAATAAATAAATAAATGTTCGATGTGTTTGGATGCCGCGTAAGAATAATTCCGAACTTTTTTATTTTATCTATATATATATATAAAAGCAAACCTGAATTTTCATTTTTGTTTTTAATTATTTTTCAATTTTACTTTATTTAAAAATAATTCAATTTTAATCTTAACCGTCCAATTTAATTTTAATTTTAACCATTCAATTAATGCTTTTGATAAATTATTATACTAACAATAGATTTCATTGTCCAATTAATATATTTTTTTTAATTTCAATCATAAAATCTAATTATATTAATAATGAATTTTTTTATTTAAATTTTATTTTTTTATTTAAAAATATAAATTTGGTAAATATGAGAGATATTTTTGGCATATTTAACTAAAATTTAATCAATATATATTTAATTTGAATTAATATATCAATCAATATTCATATATTGTTATAATTTAATTTAATATACATAGGACACATAATTTTCCTTTAATTTCAATAATAAAATTTAATTATACTAATAATGATTTTATTATCTAAATTTTACTTTTTTTATTTATTTAAATTAACAATATAAATTTGATTAATGTTTAATTAAAATATGTTTAATTTCAATTAATATATCAATTTAATTTTCATTATGATCGTCTCTATAAATATTTGCTTTCGTTATTTAAATTTTACTTTTTTTATTTAATAATATAAATTTGTAAATATGAGAGATATTTTTGACATATTCAACTAAAATTTAATCAATATATATTTAATTTAAATTAATATATCAATCAATATTCATATATAATTTAATCTATACATCTATAAAAGAAAACCTTAATTTCCACTTTTGTTTTCAATTTTTTTTTCAATTTTACTTTATTTAAAAATAATTTAATTTTAATCTTAATCTTCCAATTTAATTTTAATCTTAACTATTCAATTAATGCTCTTGATAGATTATTATATTAATAATGAATTTTATTATTTAAATTTTTTTTATTTTATACTATAAATTTGGTAAATATGAAAAATATTTTTAATCATAAAATATAATTTAAATTTTTTAATTAAGGATTTTTTTTTATTTCAATCATAAAATCTAATTATAATAATAAAATTTGTTATTTAAATTTTAATTTTTTATCTAACAATATAAATTTGGTAAATATGAGAGATATTTTTGGCATATTTAACTAATTTTTAATCAAAATATTTTTAATTAAATTAATATATCAATCAACATTCATATATTATAATAATTTAATTTTATATACATATGATTTTTCTTTGATTTCAATCCTAAAATATAATTATATTAATAATGAATTTTATTATTTGAATTTTACTTTTTTATTTATTTAATTTAACGATAAAAATTTGATTAATTTTTAATCAATATATGTTTAATTTCAATTAATATATCAATTTTATTTTCATTAGGATCGTCTCTATAAATATTTGCTTTCACTTACGATCGTTCATTCTTTAAAACTATTCAATATAAAATTTTCATTACCTAATCAAGTTCTTACTTGCTTCCTCTTTTAGTTTTTTTCTTTCTAATGCTTATTTTTTTCTTCTATTTTACATATTTAACTTTTATATTATTTATAAAATACTCTAATTTGTTTGTCTTTTATACTTTTATTTGATTTTATATGCAGGTTTATGCTTTTTAATTTTTTCTTTCGTTCTACTTTTTAATTCTCTTTTTGTTTTTTTTCTCTAATACTTCTTTTTTTTTTCTTTTACAGATTCTACTTTCATATTATTTATAATATACTCTAATTTGTTTTGTCTTTTATATTTTTATTTGATATTATTTTTAGGTTAAATCATTCTCATATTCGATCTTATTTGTAGGTCCAATCATTCTAATTTAAGATATCATTCTTTTTTTTGTCTATCTTTTTTATTCAATTTTTGTATTTGTTTTATAATAATTCTATGAACCTTATTTTTATATTTTAATATTCTATATTTTGTTATTCTTTTTAATCCTCTTTTTGTAATTTTTTTTTAATGCTTCTTTTTTTTCTTTTCTTTTACAGATTCTACTTTTATATTATTTATATTGTATTCTAATTTGTTTTGTCTTTTATATTTTTATATGATCTTATATGCAGGTTTAACCATTTTAATCAAAGGTATTATTATACTTTTTAATTTTTTGTTAACTTATTTTTTCTTTTCGATTTTGTGTTATTATTTTTAGGTTTAATCATTTTCATATTTGATCTATAAATATTTTTTGTTATCTCATTTTTTCTTCTGTTCGATTTTTGTGTTATTATTTTTAGTTTTCATATTTGATCTTATTTGTAGGTTCAATCATTCTCATTTGAGGTATAATTCTTTTTTTTATTTATTTATCTTTTTTTTCTTCAATTTTTATGTTTGTTTTATAATAATTATGTGAATCCTATTTTTATATTTTATCTTTTGTTCTTCTTTTTAATCTTTTTTTTCTTTAATACTTCTTATTTTTCCTCTCTATTACATAATCTATTTTCATATTATTTATAATCTTACTCTAATTTGTTTTGTCTTTTATACTCATGTTAAATCATTCTACTTAAAAGGTACATAAACTACTTTTGTTTTAATTTTTTTTAATTTTACTCTATTTAGAAATAATTCAATTTTATTAATCCTGACCGTCCAATTAATATTTTTTATTTCAATCATAAAATTTAATTATAGTAATAATGAATTTTGTTATTTAAATTTTATTTCTTATTTAACAATATAAATTTGGTAAATATGATAGATATATTTTTGCATATTTAACTAATTTTTTATTAACATATGCTTAATTTAAATTAATATATCAATCAATATTCATATCCGGCAGTGAGTGAGGGTTTATGGTTTAAAGTGTATGGGTTTAAGGTTATATTTGATATTTTACTTTAATATTTTGTATGTGAGAGTAATTTTTTTAAATCAATGTAGTATAAAGTGTGTATCTATGAGTAGTTTTTCTATATTTTTTATTTAATCTTTTGGATTAGTGTAACAAGTTTATTTTTGAAATTTTGTATTTTATTTTAATTTTTCATTCAGTTATATTTTCATTAGAATCGTCTCTATAAATATTCTTTCAATTTAATCTTTAGGATTAATGTATGAAATTTATTTTTGAAATTTTGTGATTTATTTTAATTTTTCTTTCAATTTTATTTTTATTAGGATCGTCTCCATAAATATTATTTTAATATTTTTAAATTATTATATTAAATAATATTTTATATTTTATTTATCCATATGTTATTCAATTAAAAATAAAATATAAATTATAGTAAACTACATCTTTCTTTAAAAAATAGAAATTGAGTTTTACAGAGAGATTATATTTATTTTTTAAAAATAAATACATATCAATTGAAATAAAATAATTTTAATATAATTAATAATAGAAAATTAATATATACTCTATTTATCTTAAATACCGAATTAAATTTAATGTTATAAAAAATAAGCGTATAAGCAATGTGATTTAATTGATAAATATAAAATTACGGTTAAAAAAAAATATTTATATATTATACATAAATAATTAGTAATTTTTATAAAATACATAAATTTAAATAAATAATTAATTATATATATATATATATATATTATGGTTAAAAAAATTAAAAATAAATGCACATAATTGTAACATATTTAATTTTTTCCCGTATAACGCACGGATGAGTAATATCTAGTTTAAATAAAAATAACACTTCAAAGTTCAACCGAGAAATTCAATTTGGGAGAATTAGGAAAAGATAGGTGTAGGTTGTGGAGAAAAGTGTAAATAGTAAATAATAGGTGGGTAAGAGGGTAAAGATAACTGAAGGTTGTGGAGAAAAGTGTAAATAGTAGGTGGCGAACAATACAATTATCCTCGAAGAATAAATGAAAGTCGATTTGCTTCCCCTCAAATTGCGAGCCTTGGCAGATTGGATCTTAAAAATCACCCACGGGCCACTATTGAGAGTTCTGTTACACTAATCTGCTACAACAAATTATTTAAATTTAAATATTATAAAAAAAACCGGCCATTAAATTACTATTTTCTTCCCAATTATAGAGAACCCACGCTCCGAAAAGCTGCTAAGAGCTTTCTCTCTCCAGACGTCAATGGCGAATCCTAACTCCACTGCTTAATCTCTGTTGACACGTTGCTTTGTTCTCTGTCACGCACTCTTCAACTGCCGGTAAGCACTAACCCTATTGTTTCGCTTTTTTTTTTTTTAATACAGGCGTTGTGTTTGTGATCCTCTGTTTTGTGATAATGCTGATTGCGTTGTTGTAATGTGTTGTGGATCTGATCCGAGTTTGAGATCTAGGTTGTTTGTGGCAATGATTGTCGTTTTTCGTAATTTTCTGTGACGGTGTTTTGTTTGTTTTCTTTTTCGGTGGGTAATGCAGGTTTGGTTTGATCTGGAGGCTTTCATTGATTTGTTTGGATAGTGATTGATTGAGAGCTGGTTTGTTAATTTAGTTTTTGTCCGATTCCCATTGATAGTATTGAGAATTGGTGGCGGTTAATTTGGCTTTAGTGTGGCGGCTGATGAATGAATTGTGTGACATTGAGGATTTCTGTTTCATAAACGAGAAGTTACTGATTTTGTGGATTAGCTAATGCTCGATTATTGGCCTTTTCCAATGCGAGCTGAGAGAATTTGGAGTTGTAATCAGACTATGCGGTTGAAATTATATATGATGATTGGTTGTGGTGTTCAAAGTCATTGAAAATTGATGTTGGAGCAATAGCAAAAAGGAAGTGGTATATCTGGATTAGTTTTGAAGAAGATCCCAAAAAATTGGACATGAGAAGCCCTTGGTACAATAAATTATTATTGATCATCGGCCCTAGACCGCCGCGCAGCTGGATGCTTGTGTGTGTAGTTAGTGTTCTATTTTTTATAATTCTGTTTGGATCTTCTTCTAATGAACTTAATACTGTGACTGATTCTGCGAAACCTGACATTTATTCACCCTATAGAAGATTAAAAGAGCAAGCAATTAATGATTATTTGGAATTGAGAAAATTTGGGGCAAACCCCCTGAAGGATTTTGATCTCTGTGGAAAAGAAAGAGAGAACTACGTACCTTGCTACAATGTGACTGCTAATCTGTTAGCTGGTTTTAAGGACGGAGAGGAGTTTGATCGTCATTGTGATGATTCACAAGATTATCCATATTGTTTGGTTCGCCCACCCAAGGATTATAAGATCCCCTTGACTTGGCCAACTGGAAGGGATGTTATATGGAGTGGAAATGTGAAGCTCGGCAAAGACCAGTTTCTCACATCTGGAAGCATGACTAAAAGGTATTTCTTGTGATAATTTTATACTTCACCCATTATTGCATTTCTGTTATCTGCCCTGGAGTATGAGAGTTCACATATTCAATACCCTGGAGAGAAGATTTGAACGTTCAATGTTGTGGACAGGTTGATGTTGCTAGAAGAAAATCAAATTTCTTTTCATTCAGATGATGAGATGATTGTTGATGGTGTAAAAGATTATTCTCACCAGATTGCTGAGATGATAGGATTGGGAAGTGACTCTGAATTTCGTAAAGCTGGTGTAAGTTTTTTGCCTGGTTCAAGTTTTTTGCCTGGTTCCCTTTCTAGGTTGTTTGGCTAGCGTTTCTTGATTGGAATCATCTAGAAAATCCTTTTGTTTATTTAGGTTTGTTTTGCTGTTCGAACTGTATTTGCACAATTTTTGATTGCAACATTTAGTGAGGGTCTACTCTTATCATATTTGAATTTTTTCCTGCTGAATTACAGGTGCACAATGTACTAGATATTGGATGTGGGTTTGGTAGCTTTGGTGCACATTTGCTTTCACTCAAGGTGATGGCTGTCTGTATGGCATCATATGAATCCACTGGTAGCCAAGTTCAGGTAGCCCTTGAGAGAGGTCTCCCGTCATTTATTGGAAACTTCATCTCAAAACAACTACCAATTCCTTCCTTGTCATATGCCATGATTCACTGCACTCAATGTGGCATTTTCTGGGATGACAAAGGTACATCCATCCCTTGTTCTTAGGAAAATTTTCTTTTCCTCTTTCTTTTTGTTTCTTCATCCTACGCTTCACTTGATATTATAATACTTTTTTTATGTTTTTTGTAATGATTATCTGCTTGAATCAGATGATCCATTTGAAAAATATCACTATTATGGGAATTTTGAAATTGTTCTTAGTTATGTAAAGTAGTAAAACAGGTGGGAAATTTTGTGAAATTATTTATAGATGAGAAGCAATAATTTTTTTGGCTCACCATTAATGATTTGTTTCTTCTTAAATCTCGCAGAGTAAATTTGTTAGGCTATTAAAGAAATTTTTTCTCTTCAGTTTTCCTATAAAAAAATTGAAGGCATAATTACACTCCTTCATTATATATGGACGACATTATTACAGAATTTATGGATTCTGTCTCTGCAGCTGGAGTTATATGTGATCTCTTTAAGGAAATGAGATGAAATTTAGTTAATTGATGCTAACTAAACAAGAAAGATCAACGCACAACAGTCGCTTATGTGCTTTTCATGTCTTGGTTATTGAAATAACTGTGAGGTGGAAAATAGGATATGCTTGAATTTTTTAAGATTGTTGATTCATGAAAGTTATGATTATAATGATTTCGGTTACTGAACATTTGTTTCTATATCAGATGGTATGTTTCTGATTGAAGTGGACAGAGTACTCAGGCCAGGAGGGTACTTTGTTTTAACCTCCCCCAGAAGCAGGCAGCAAGGGAACAAAGGAACCATTCTAACTCCTTTTGAAGATCTCACTCCTAAACTCTGTTGGAAACTTTTAGCTCATCAAGAAGAGACTTTTATTTGGCAGAAAACCCCAGATGCTAAATGCATTTCTAGGTGAGAATGGTTACCCTGTTTCTGTGTCCTTCCTTCCCTCAGACATTTTCCTAACCTAACAATTTCTATTGATAATCTTGTTCTTCTTTGCAGTAATTATGGAACTTTTCCCCTTTGTAACGGAGATGACAGCCAATCATACTATAAGCCACTTGCTAACTGCATTAGTGGGACCACCAGCCAACGTTGGACCCCAATTCAGAATAGATCTTTCGGTGCTGCTGAGCTTGCTGTCCATGGTGTGTACTACTAGTTTGAAGCCATTTCATAGACCTGCCATCTTCAGTTTCCAAACAGATTATTAATAATGAATTTGAATACAGGAATTAATTCTGAAGATTTCTCTGAAGATTTGGTGTACTGGAGGTCTGCCCTAAGAAATTATTGGTCACTGCTTTCTCCTTTGATTTTCTCTGACCATCCTAAAAGGCCTGGTGATGAAGATCCAATGCCACCATACAATATGGTTCGAAATGTGATGGACATGAATGCTCATTATGGAGGTTTAAATACTGCACTCCTGGAAGCTAGAAAGTATGTGTGGGTAATGAATGTTGTGCCCATAGGCAAACACAATACGCTCCCTCTGATTCATGATCAAGGGTTTGCCGGTGTTTTTCATAACTGGTAAGATTTACTTTCCTGTGGGCTCTTCCTTTCGGTATCTTGATAAGTAAATACCAATTCTGCAGTATGTATTAGGGAATGTTGGTATGTAGATATTTTTTAGATGTTCCAAAATGGCTAGTTGATAGTAGATAATGATTGACTCAAATTAAAAGGGGGACAGGGAAGACCTCAAGACTTGAAGTCTTGAAGTGGAAAAACTAGAAATAGATATACCGTGGCAAAATATAAGTGAGATATGATACACATACCCGACCTTACTTATAAGTGTTCTCAAATTAAAGCATATATTTAGATAAATCTGTAATTAATTTTTCCACAAAATGACAAAGTTTGAAAAGTATTATCTCTTTGAATGAAAAAGAACATCTGCGGATTCATCAGTGTTGAGTATGATGGATTTACTTTTGTTTGAAAATTTCTTGATATGAGATCCTACTGATCACAAGTTTTGCCCCTCTACCTCTTTCCCTGGCAAAGCAAAAAACAGCTCTGCCCGGCTCTTCCGTACTTTTCTACTTCTTTTCGTTCGCACCAAACCTCCGGTTTTATGATGCAGGTGTGATCCTTTCCCTACATACCCTCGGACATACGACTTGCTTCATGCCAAGGGACTTCTATCACGCCTTGCTTCCGAGAGATGCAGCCCAGTTTTATTAGTCTTGGAAATGGACCGAATACTTCGACCTGAGGTAATATTAGCTTTGCAATAATTTTAACAATTTGGCCTAGTAGGTATATCAGAAGATGATGTGTGGAAGCATGGCTATTTGCAGGGTTGGATTGTAATCTCGGACAAGATGGATCATATAGAGAAAGTGCGTGGTCTTGTTACACAGCTCCGATGGGAAGCCCGGGTGATCGATCTTCGGGATGGCAGTGACCAGCGGCTACTGGTGTGTCAAAAGCCATTCTTGAGAAAATGATGGTCCGACTACGTTCCACTGGTAACTTCTACACGACGAAAATGATGGAAAGTATACTGTGTATAAGATTGACACTGAAATCAACTCTCATGTGATTTCCAAATTCAGTTTGGTTTATGTTTTCTCTCAACAAAAAATGAGAATTTTGGAGGTTGTAGATAAAGAGCAATGAATGTATGGTAATGGTTCATCACTAGTCCAGATTAAGGAAAAGAAGATTTTTCCCGTTTTAAAATGAGAGATTGTAGCAAGGAATCTGATTTTTTATATTTTTTTCATTTTCCTTTTTTAATTTTCACCCTCGATATTTGTCACGTTTTTATATTTATTAATTATTTGTGTAATTGAAACCTGAATTGTATTCAAGAACTGACATTCTCAAGTTCTTTCTACAACCTGCGATGTCAGATTGGGTGGGTGTATTTAGAGTAGTTTGATTGTATTTTGTAGCTTTATTTATTTGATTTTTTTTTAAATTTTAAATATGAATTGGAACTGTTTAATTCATGATTGAATAGTTGAACAATGACTATATTATGGTATGCCATTAAGAACTTATGATGCTAACAATTATTTCAAACCTAAATTCTAATTATAGACCCTAACATCCAGGATTTCATTAATTTTGAAAATGACTAATAGAAAATGTTAAACAAAAATAGAATATTTGAGTTTG
This sequence comes from Pogostemon cablin, assembly GCA_023678885.1. NCBI lineage: Eukaryota > Viridiplantae > Streptophyta > Magnoliopsida > Lamiales > Lamiaceae > Pogostemon > Pogostemon cablin. Next base: position 2,748,005 of record CM042980.1, on the reverse strand, counting down.
GAAGCTTCTGTTCGAAAACACTATAATTTTTTTAAGTTATAAATTATTTTATTTGTGGAAGCCATTTCAATGTTGGATTGTGAAGTTTAGTTGAGCAATTTGAACACAACGACCAGCTTGAAGCAAATTCCGGAAGGGTTACTATAATAAGAATAATGATAATAAAAATGATACTCCCTCAATCCCGGAGAAGTTGATATAATTTTTTTTGGGCACGGAGATTAAGGAGTATAATAATTTAATGTAAAGTAAAGTGAGAGAAATAATATTTAACGTGTAGTGAGTAGTTGTATTAGAGGTGATACGTGGGGCCATGAGAATAAATTAATTGTTTTTGTATGGGTCCATATATTAAAAAGGAAATGTGTCAACTTTAGTGGGACAAACCAAAAGGAAAGTGTGTCAACTTCTATGGGACGGGGGAGTATTAATTAAACAGGACATAGGTATATAATTAGAATGATGGAGGATTTCGAATTTCAAATTTCTATTATCATCTAAAGATGAAAATTAATATATTTTTTATTCTAATTACCTGCTCCATTGTGACTTATCAAACACCCCTAAAAAATTTTAAGTGAGATGTGCAACTCCACGTAAGATAACGAAAAATAAAAAATCAAAATGGTTGAATTTTTTTTTTAAAAAAGAGTATAGGATACTCCACATTTTTCACCTTTTCTATTTTATTAATATTTTTATTTAAAAAAGATGCGATTGCTATTCAGAATTCAACTGAACACACCAAACAACCGCTGGGACGATGAAATCCGCACACGTGAGAGTTTCCACAATTTGCGACCCCACTTTATGCAGATTACTTAACTGCCCTCTTAAACCGACGGTCGAGATGCTTTTCCTCCCTCCCTCTCTCTCTAAATTCTTTTCCATCTATTCTCTCTCTCATTCTTCTCTCAAGCTCCCTCTAACCCCTGTCCGCAAAAAAATTCAACCCAGCTCACGAAATTCGTCTGCATTTCGACCATTTCTGGATCTTTAATCTGCGAAGACGTAAATGTCGACGGATAAGGAGAGAGAGACCCATGTCTACATGGCTAAACTTGCTGAACAAGCTGAGCGTTACGATGGTATGACAATTTTTCCATGCGATGATGTATCCGTTATTATTATGCCTGTGTAATTTACATGCCGCTCCGTGTTATTATTTACGATGCTATGTGTAGATGTGAAGCATCTGTTTGTAGATGCCTTCTCTCTCTCTATGGATGTTATCGTTTATCGAGGGATCCGTACGTGTGTGTTTTTCTTTGTGTGTGTGTGATTTTGCTGCGATTTTTCGTATAGATTCTGATGCATTGCTTAATGGATACAATGTGAATGTTCGGTCGTACATTTGTAATTGGAGAAATTTTTGATATTTAATCGCAAGGTCAGGAATTAGGTTGCTTTTTTGAGAAATTTATGACTATGAAGTATGATTTGAAATTGAGGAATGTTGAAGTACACCGAGTTTATAAATTAGTGTTGATCTATAAGAGATTCTATTGTTGTTGATCTGAATGTGGTGTGACAGAGTTGTGGTTATGATTTGTCTCATTGTTCTTTTCTTCGTGTATTGTTGGTTGCAAAGATTTTCTGAGGTCGAATTTTGGTGGAGAAATGTGAAAATGGATATTATGTTATAGATCTGCCATGTGAGTTTGAATTCGCTGCTGAAGCACCGTTAAATTTTCTTACCTCCAAAATTGCATTTGAGAAACATTACTCAGGCTAATGGTTCAATTTGGTTTTGCAATAGGATAAATGATGGTGATTCTATCAAATTATCTGCTTACATTTCATTTTTTCTTTTTTTTCCAGAAATGGTTGATTACATGAAAAAGGTTGCAAAACTAGATGTCGAGCTATCGGTGGATGAAAGAAACCTCCTCTCTGTGGGATACAAAAATGTTATTGGTGCTCGCAGAGCTTCATGGCGAATCATGTCTTCCATTGAGCAGAAGGAAGAGGCTAAGGGAAACGAGGCCAATGTGAAGCTAATCAAGGACTATTGCCAGAAAGTAGAGGATGAGCTATCCAACATCTGTGATGACATACTCTCTATCATTGACAAGCATTTAATTCCTTCATCAGGTTCAGCAGAAGCTACCGTTTTCTACTACAAGATGTAAGTCAAATTTATCGTCATACAACTCATACTCTGTTCCATAATACTACCAGCTAGTTGTACTGTTGGGAGTATTATATAGTGATGCATCATAAGTATCATTCTCTATTGATAGTTATTCACTATTCAACTAAAGAGAAGAACAAAATAGACTTGTTTATTCATCTTTAATCCTTTATCATGTGTAGTTGGCTAGTAAAAGCTTGTTTTCTGATTCGGAAAAACTAAAAGCTAGGTTTAGGGATGCACTGATAATAATTGCAAAGCTTATTTCAAGTTAGTTGTTGGACCAAAGGATGGAACATAACATTAGGATGTTTGTGTTAGTTTCTACAAAGTTGCATCAACTATAAACTGTTTTTTTTTCCTCAACACATTCACACACATACTATATTGCATTTACTTTATATCTAGAACTTTGGCTGTTGCTAACTCAGTTTTGATCTTACATTTTTAAAGGAAAGGTGATTACTATCGCTACCTTGCTGAGTTCAAAGTGGATCAGCATAAAAAAGAAGCAGCTGAACAGTCCCTCAAGGGTTATGAGGCATGTCAATTGACAAATAGTCATTAACAATTCAGATATATAATGGCTTCAGTTTTCACCCTATCTTTGTTATTTTAAACATTATGTAGGCTGCTACTGCAGTAGCAAGCACAGATCTTCCATCCACCCACCCAATTCGACTTGGTCTTGCTTTGAACTTTTCAGTATTCTACTATGAGATCATGAATTCTCCTGAAAGGTAACTGACTCTTAGAATTTTAGACAAGGGTCTGTGCATCTTTCTTTCTAGCAATATTCTAATCTAGTGTTTTGTGTATGTGTATATATTTTTTTCATTTTAAATCGGTCAGGGCCTGCCATTTGGCTAAACAAGCATTTGATGAGGCCATTGCTGATTTGGATTCTTTGAGCGAAGAGTCTTACAAAGACAGCACTTTGATTATGCAGCTGTTGAGAGACAACCTCACTCTCTGGACCTCCGATTTGCCTGAAGATGGTAAATAATATCTTCACTAATATTAATATCCATACGAGACTTGCAAGATGCAATTCATTCTTATTTTTGCTCTAACGAATTCCTTAAGTGAATCCAATTAACACTTAAACGTGCTCAGGTGAGGAGAACGCAAAAGCTGAGGAATCCAAGCCAGCTGAGCCTGAGGTGAACCTTTTACTGGATTCTTTTTAATATGTTCACATATAAAAGGGGAGCATGTTAGAAATGAAGGCGAACATGTGTTTCAGTTTAATTATCGTATTTCTCTTTCCTTTTGCAGAACTAATGTCATGGCAGCACTGGTGTTGATGATCCAGATTGCAATGTTCCTTAATAATCAATCACAACAAAGTGTTGGCAGTCTGATAATTCAATCCACTACTAGCAAAACTGCAAGAAGTAAATGAGATGTTTTTTTATGTTACAACTGCCAGCCTTTAGTTTGCTCTCTCCTCATCCCTTCTTCGGCCAAATCCGTCGTTTGGCCAGAATCTGCTCTTCATAGACAAGTTTATATTCAATGTCACAAAATTGTTTATTGTATTTGACTTCACCTTCATTTTTAGTTGCCAAAGTATCTAAACCACTTAAATTGATCTCAGTATGTTTTATTTATATCTATTTTCTTGAACACTCCTTTTTTTTTTTTTTTTTTTTGGGAAATCTTTTCATTAATTGAACCTGAACGAATGCCAATTAATTGTATAATTTAAACAAATAAATAAATATAAAAGAAACATTCTCAGAATTCCAAATTATTAATAAAATATGTAAATAAAAATATTAATACCGTTAAAGCCGAGCGTTGGCCTGTTTGTCTTATTTGTTTAAATATAATCAAGTTTGATCCCAAACAGAGCTCTATCATGAAAAAATTACAGAACACTTCTCCACGAAAATAAAAATATTTTTGTTCATGAAAAATAAAAAAACAACACATAACATTATTCGTAAATACTATTAAACAAATGAACAAGTCATAGTAATAAAATTTTAAAAATGTATATACTCCCTCAGTCCCACCCAAAGAGTCTCTTTTTTCCATTTTTGTTGTTCCACCCAAAGAATCTACTTTCCTTTCTTTACACACATGGGACCCACACAACCCCACTAATACACTTAAAATATGGGACTCACACTCCCACTAATACAATTACCCACTACACATTAAATAATAATACTCCTTAATTCACGTGTCAAAAAACAAAAACTACCCGTAGTATGGGACGGAGGGAGTATAAATATTTTAAAAAATTCCTTAAATTATTATCATATTTATGTAAATTAATGCAAAATAGGAGTATTTAATTATGAATAATAATAAATTAATAAAATATTATATTATTTGAGATCTTAATGAGTTTTTAACAAACTATCTGATGCTCAAACTCTGTTCGATTATAAAACGAGCCTAAAAGGGTCTAGTTATTATTCAATTGGTTAATCAAACGCACATAAACAAACTCTTATTGAATCGAGCCACGAGCTGTTCGCCGAACGCTCTGTTCGCTTACACCCCTAAACCTGAAGAAGCACTTTATTGCATAAATAAAGTTTCAGTGCACAAAATTGATGCCTGAAAAGAAACTTCAAGACACCAGGGACAAGGAAATGAAGTCACAAGAAATGAGAACCCAAATCAATTTAAGGCATATATATATAGGAGCATATTTCCCTTCAAGTCTGTAGCTTCCTAAAAGAAACATAAAATCCTTATAACTAGGCTGGTTGCTGCAACATGTAACTAGGGTTCATACAAGGACCGACGTGAAAAACTTCCATACGCAAAAACTATGTACTTGGTGATCATAACGTGTCTAGTTACTTCCATCTTCAAAATAAATGTCAGGTTTCTTTCTCGAAATAACTCTGTGGCAAGCGGAATTCTTCCTCTTGGGTTAGAAACTCTGCATCCTCTTCGTCCATTTTCTGAAATCCAACAAATGAGAGATGATAATGACCAAGCATAACAGATAATAATGAAGCCCGTGGTTATGAATGTTTAATCTCCCAGTGATCGAGAATATGATAAAGCAGCCTCAATCTTTAAACAGTGCTTCTCATGATCACTAACCTAGCAATTAAGCATGACGACTAGTGTTCTCTTTAAGCCGTTTTTGGATGAGAACTTCTAAAACTAACAGCTAACTCTTCATTTTAAATCTAAAGGCAAGTACAAAGAATATTCCTGAGTCTAGCCAAATCCTGGAAAGGAAAAAACTAGGATCTTTTTCGAAACTCAACTTTTACATTTTTCTTTTCCAGAAAATGCACGTGTGGAGGGGCTATCAGGAAGAAAAATACTACTCCACAACTTTAGGAGGTGATTGTAATTTGTTACACTATAGGGTCCTCTGTAAATTGATCAACCTCAGGTATAGTTTTTGTAATTTTGATCTACGATAACACATGTTTAACGATGTCATGATTTCACATTTTTCTTTGTCAACTAAATCCAATCAATTCAACTACTTCTAGGTAGATGATAAGTAACATGTAGAAGGAACATACCACCATTTCCAAGTTGTAAAACCGGCCCAGCAACTTCAGAATATCATCCGATGTAAATGGACGATTGAAACTGCACCATAGGACTCAAATTTATTCAAAAATGGAAGATAATTGCTTGTATCCATCACATAACTTTAAGTCAACAATGTAAGCAATGAAGTAAAAATGAAAATCCAAGAACCTTCTGCGCATGTATTCACTTAAACCATAAAGAACGAAGTGACGATGAACTCCTGCAATCAACAAAAAGAAGAAATCAGTTCAAAACTGCTAACTAACAAAGCATACAAGCGATCTTGTTGTAAGAAAAATGAAACATTTAACATCACAGTTTTCAATGAAAATTTGTCATCTTTATCTCAAGAACTCACGTGTAGCATGTCAATTATGAAGAATTGATATGCTAAACTTGACATAGAACAAGAAACTGCAGAATCATATGGTCCAGATGATGATGAGATGATCATATTCTGTTTTCCAAGAAATAAAATCATCATAACGACATCAAATTTGTCAATTGATCCCTTTCAATCCAATTTTCACACATTAAAAAAACATCAATTTTTTCGCCAGATCAAAGCAAGTTCGAGCTATTAACAGAACACATGCACGTACGTTAACTTGAAGCGATGCTGTACACCAATTACGAAAAATGGGGACAAAAAAATGGGAAAAAACAATTAATAATCAAACAACAAATTGAAAACCTCGTAATTTGGCAGGGGGATAGATTTCGAGGGCTTCAAGAAATCTCAGTTCCAAATCCACCTCTGATTTATCCTGAAATTCGAGAAAAATCAAATCATCAATTACTACATTCACGATAAACAAAATTACTAACATAGATGAATCAAAATCGTACCTTACGGAGTGCGGAAGAGTTGATTTTGCAAGGAGAGTGGACAGAAACTCCGTCTTGCTCCTGCTCTTCTCCTTCTTCATCATCTTCAATTTCTTCTTTCTTAATTTCATCTTTCACTTCTTTTTTAGCTTTACCATTCGTTATTTGCCCCATTTTTTGAACACCTATAATTCACTTAATTTTTACCTCTTTTCAATCGATTTTCTCCGGTGAACATATATAGCGCATTGGTTTGAAAATCATCAATTGATTATTTTTCCTACAACATTGAAGAGAAATATTAGGGATTTCACATTTGGCATTCGAATTCCATCAATGAATTCAGAATTGGGCTAGAGTTACTAATAAAGCCCAAATCGATCTTAAGTAGGCCCGCTGTAATGATATTGGGCCTCTAATCTACATTAAATAAGGCCCCACATTATTTTCAGATTGGTTTTATACTTTTATTGTATGATCATAAATACGCAGAGATTCATATTTTAATCGTGCGCTTTTTATGATTTAGGTTGACACATGCTCCTTCCCTCCATTTGAGATGACACACTTTTTATTTTTATTGTCCCACAAAAGTTTGAATATTCCTAAAAAGCAAAAAGTCAAAAACAATCATCTTCCCTCATACACTTTATTTTAAAAAAAAATCACCTCTACCTAACACACCTATCATACTTTATTATTTATTTATTACAAAAAAATATCATAATACCCCTAAAAATTATCATTTTCTTAATCTCCGTGCCGGGAAAGAGAGTACAGACTTTTTTGAGACGAAAGGAGTATTTAATTGTTATGGTGTTGTCAATGTTGTGTCAATCACTTGAATTACGAAATAGTTCAGAAAAAAACTAAAAAGAGAATCTACCTTCTTCTAATTTATTTTTTTCTCCATACTTATTCCTCATAGCACATGTGTAACACTTTGGTGTAACATATCCTACATAAATTATAACATTTCTTTATAGAATATACTCTCTCCGTCTCGCCCAAAGAGATGCATTGATTGTAGCTTTTGTGAGAGCTTTATGCAGTCAAACGATGTAGTTTGACCGGGACAGAGGGAGTAGAATGACTAGTACATTATCTATAAAAGTGTCAGTTCAACCTAATGAAAGTTTTTGCCCGAAAATGACAGGCAACAAGCACGGAATTTTATCCTAATCAAGGACAACAATTGACCCTCCTAACGAAAGTAAACCCTTCATCAACTTATAAACAAATTAACAAAAAAGAAACAAACTTTCTCTTGTGATGAGATATTTTATGCCAGAGGAGTCAAAATGTATCATAATAAGTCCCAAAAAATTAAAAATAAATAAAATCAATCCATTTAACATTACGCGATTCCTCGCTAAAATTGTCATGAAGGTTAAGCACAATGAACCATATTGAACCATATTGAAGAATCTGTAATAAAGACCTTATTTTTTAATATTATTATTATTATTATTATTTCATCAGATTCTTGAATCTTTCACTTTTTATCTGCTGTCAAATAGTAATTCCCATATTCTTTGACATCTCCGAAGCTGAGCTAAAACAGACATCGATGTCAACGTTAAGAGTTTTGTTATTGCATATGCTGTCTTGGTTTTACAACACCAAAATATATAAACATCAGTTGACATCAAAGTTCCAACAAACCTCTTTGCATCAAATTCAGCATGGCTTCTATTTCCAATCCTTCACTTATTCATCAATCAAGATTTTCTTCTCTGTACAAACACCATATGATCACAAGTTCAGTTGCTCCAATATATCTACGTAGAAATAAGTACGTTGCAAGAGCAGATCACTTGGAGTGTTCCAACAAGATCACACTGTCTGGACCAGTTAGATTTTCAGACAAATCTTGGAGAAATCCTGAAATCTTAAATCTCCGAGGCTCGTCTGAGTTTTTGTTACACCCCAATTTTCTAAATAAAGAAATTCTCATTTTTATTTCATAAATAGAACATTAAATAGGATGTGATAAAACGTTTTAATTATTGAATAAATAAATAAATGAGCATCCAAAGTTAAAGGATTTAGAATAGGGGATAAGTCCATAAGTTTTATCGGACCTTAACCAAATGACAAAATTTTAGATAAGGATTAGGTCCTATAAGTTTCTGTAGCTTTATTTTGAAATGAAGAGTATTTAGCAAATACCTTTAAAGGCAAGGACTATAAGTTTATTCCCAAATTCATAACTCGTAAAACATATAGGACTAATCAATCTTATAAAAGTGCAATACCTCAAATATAGGAAATAATAAACAAGTGGCTTAGCAAAGATGAAGGAAAAATTTTATAAAAATTGATTCTGTAAGTTTATGCAAATTTGCAAAATAATAAATACCTCAACTTGGCCCTCAAAACAAGTAGCAACTGTAATTGTTTAAATAAAATACCAATCTAATTTTAATGTACTGGAAGATCATTTATTAATTTTAAAACTTAACTCAAAAATAGGACATCCACCATAATCAACAAAACAATTAACTATTGATTCATAACAAATCCATATTCCATCTGTCCATCTAGTATGCGCAATTATGTATATATATGTACTTACAAATTCCGAAACAATGAAACATGTGAGACCCCATCTATTTTCGAAAAAGTACTAATCCAAATCTCGTCCCATTTTCAAAAATTCAACAACAAACATATTATAATTTTCGACAGCCAAATAACATATAATCTTATTCAATTGTAACAATCCCAATCATTCGTAAGTTTCCATCAACTTGCAATAACAACGTGAAATTTGTTTTATAATCAGTATGAGTGTAAAATAACGAAATCACAAATTTATATTTCATGCCATGAGTAAAATGAGAATGAAACAGGGACGGCAAACTTAATAAAATTTCATATAGTCTCCTCTTGCTCGACACATCCCCGCTCGTACGCTAGCACCTCGCTTTAATCTGAAAGGAAGGTAAATTGTAGGGTGAGCAACCACAAGCTCAGTGAGGAATTTAAACATACTTACATACGTGAATCAATCCATGTGCGAAAAAAATATAATTTCACTTACTATACAACCCTGCCATGTCTTACGATATAGCGATTCGTTTGTAAGGAGAGTAAGACACTATTTAAAGTCCAAACTTGCAAAGAGTAAGGCACTATTTAAAGTCCAAACTTGCAAAGAGTAAGGCACTATTTAAAATCCAAACTTGCATAAATTAACAGTTCACATATTCAATTCAAATTCGTCCATCACATATGAATCAATTTAGCATACATAAGGTGAGAAAATCCCCACCTTTCAATCATGTAAAAGCGTTGGATACGAGAAACGAACGTCGCGATCAGACCCTTCGAAACCTAAAATCAAACAACTACAGATTACTACCCAAGGCTTAATAAAATAATGAAATCCAAAGAGAAGAATAAGGGGTATAGGATCGATGTAAGTGAAAAGAAAAATGAAAGAGATGAAGGCACTGTTACCCTTCTCTCTTTGTATAGGAGCAACCGAGTCACAAGAAATATGAGTGATGAAAAAAATGAAAAGAAGGATCGATTTTATGCTTGGATGGCTGGCCAACTCTCCAAACAATTAAGAGTAGGAGAAGTCAATCTTTCCTTAGTAAAAGTTCAATTTAAGATTTGATTGCAGGGAAGATATTGCTTTGAGATTAGACAAGATTTGACGATTTCTTGGACAGGAAGAGATTTGCTTAATTAAGTGAAAGTGTATAATACTCTGATCTTGTTCTTCATTCACACGGCTACTAGAAATAAATGGGCTGGATTTTGTTTTTGAGTTGGGCTTCTAAGGATTGGACTTTAAATAATTCTCGTAAATAATATACGGGGTGTTACAGTTTTGCACCAAAAAGCTGCAGCAGCTGATGCAGATGGTCATGAGATTGAAGTTGCAAACGGGTTCGAAGAGAAACGTGCATGGATTCCTACAAATTTGCAACTTTAAAGAATCAAGTGATTTATTTTTTTTTATTTTTACAAATGATCTCTTCTTGCAGGTTTGCTAAGGCTAACAAGAGCTTTGCAGAGAGATTTCCAGCTCTTGTAACTGGATTCTTTTTCTTTACATGGTAAACTATTTGATCTGCATACATTAGTTCATGATATTATGACTCAATGTGTAAAGATATAAATGATGCAAATGTGACTGAAACAGGATTTCCAAATAATAAGCATACTGTTGTATTTAACAAATTATGATGCAGGTATTTCCTCAATGTTATATTCAATATACTAAACAAGAAGGTTTACAACTATTTCCCATATCCATAGTAAGTAGTTCTGCTCAGTTACTAGGTTTCACCTTTAGCTTTTGACATTATAGTGAGAAAAGTGAACATGGTACCTTGTATAGTTTTGTGTCAGCCATTCATCTTCTGGTTGGAGTAGTATACTGTCTGATTAGCTGGGGTGTTGGTCTACCGAAACAAGCCGTAAGTTCCACTTCTTCCTCAAGATTTAGTACCATAGATATTCATGACAAGAGTCAGTATCTCTCTGTTGTTTAATTCAAGACTGCGATTTCAACGAGCAGCCTATGAATAGCCAACTCTTGGGGCTTCTCACTCCGGTAGCATTCTGCCATGCTCTCGGGCATGTCATGTCAAACGTGTCATTTGCAGCCGTCGCTGTGTCCCACTCACACCATCAAAGGTAGATAGATTGATACACACGTACATTCATACATACACAACAAATCCTTAAATGTGTGTTGATATACGTCTTAAACCCCTCTGTTGTTGATTTATCTTCAATTAAACAGCTTTGGAGCCATTTTTCAGTGCTGCTGCTTCCCAGTTTGTTCTAGGTCACCAGATTTCACTTCCACTGTGGCTCTCATTAGCCCCCGTTATACTCGGTGAGTTCAAGAATATCATCAGATATACAAACTGAATGAGCCTTAATCCACACTTATTTGAACTACATAGGTGTGTGATGGCATCTATGACCGAACTATCGTTCAATTGGACGAGATTCATCAGTGCAATGATTTCAAATATTTCCTTCACTTACAGAAGCATTTACTCAAAGAAAGCAATGGTAGAATCTTGCAAGGGTGTGCATTGTTTTTTTACACCAAATGTGAGTTTGAGTATCTGATGAGGGGTTTTTCTTTCATTTCATCATATATGAATCACACAGACAGGGATGGATAGTACAAATTTATATGCATACATTTCAATTATAGCTCTCCTGTTCTGCCTCCCACCAGCTATATTTGTAAGATCTTTACCTCATTACTTCTTTTGTTCTATAATAATTTCTTGGATAAATAACATCTTCAGATTATTTATTTATTTTTTTAGATTGAGGGTCCCCAGCTAATGCAATACGGTTTCAAAGAAGCAATTGCCAAAGTTGGGCTTTACAAGTTCTCGTCTGATCTATTCTGGATTGGAATGTTCTATCATTTGTACAATCAGGTAATCATTAAATAGTTTCTTTCTCAAAGAACCTCAGCAAACTGACTTTCGACCGATACTTTCAGGTGGCTACAAACACATTAGAAAGAGTTGCGCCACTCACACATGCCGTAGGGAATGTGCTGAAGCGAGTATTTGTGATTGGCTTCTCTATTGTTGTCTTTGGTACTCGCATCTTCTATGAGGCCATTTCTTTTCTTCAACACAATTGTAACAAGGGGAGAAAAAGAGAATTTTACCTTAATATAAAATTGTCTGCAGTCAGTTAACCTTGTCTTCTATATACTGATGAAGTTACTATTGAAAATGGCAGGGAATAAGATATCCACACAAACTGGTATTGGCACAGGAATAGCCATTGCAGGTGTTGCAATGTATTCACTCATTAAGGCTAACATGGTGGAGCAAAAACGGGTAATTACCTACGTTGTTTTTGGATTCATTTCGTGTTTCGTTAATCCAGACTCCCAGTTACTGATTCTTCCTACTCTCCCAAATGGAGAGAAAATAATTGAATATAGTGTGCATTCGAGTCTACTGAGAAAATGAACTTACCAATATTTTTCATGTCATTTTCAGAAGGCAGCTCAGAATCATGCATGTTAAGGCTCCCAACAGTTTTTTTATTCAACAACATGCCATAATTTGTAATCAAACAGTCTTTCAATAAAGGAAATTGGAACAACAACACTCTGACTACAAGTAAACAACTGCTTGATGTTCCTGTGGAGGCTTCCTTCCAAGAATAGAAGGGGGAATACACTCTACTTTCTCATGAAATTACTTCTTTTTTTTTTCAGTTTATTTTGTCGAATGTTCCTGCTACACTTGTCAACATAATCATCATCCCTAGTTGTATTCTTGCTCAGTAATGTTACCTTTCAGCATTAAGAAGTTTCTTACATGAGATCTTGGCCTAAGAGCTCGAAACAAGAGAGCAAATTGTAAAATTAAAGTTATGATCCCATTACTCGACGGCCAACTTTCCCAGGCAACTGCAATAAATTATTTCTATAACAATCTCAGAAGTCATAATATGAGGGAGCTATTATAAAGAAACAAATCAGGGCCATACTGTTATCTGACAGAAAATAAAGAAATACTACAGCAACAGTTGGGTTCACTCAGCTAAAATGTCGAGAGTAAAAAAGTAGTCCATTATGCCATTTCCTTCTGAAATAGAACCGACCAATTAATACATAATGACATATTGTGTGTATGTCATCCTCAAAGAAGCCTTCAATATACATCTTGTTCAGTCTAAAAACCTGGCTGTTGCTGGTTCTGTACTTCAGAAAGGGATAAGGTGCAAAGCTAATAGAGAAGCAATTAAAATACCCACCCTACCTACACCGCATAGAAGCTTAATCATTATAATGCAAGATAGACATCAAGTATGAGTAAATAAATTTGATGTAGGAAATTCTAACTTGAAAATTGGTTTTTATTTAAAGAAATAAAGGTTTCTCCAGTTTAAATTAATCTGAATAACAGATGAAAGCATTATCACCAGGCATGTCCGTCACCATCATGCAGGTGTAGGTAGATGATTCATAAGAACTTACTTTCATGAATAATCAGTGGCGAAATCAAGATTAAATAGCATATTCCTCCGAGACTCTGTACCAATTCGGATCTTCAACAGCTGGAGAAGGGATTCTACCTTGTCATCAGACTCATAATCCATCTCTCTGATGCATCGCCTGCGGACCTTTCTTAGCATTCCCTTAGATGGTTCCAGTCCAGCAGTTATCTGCTTGAAGGGTTCCAACAGACAACAGCCAGTTTTGATAATAAATAACTAATACATACAAAATAATATTAAAAAAAGGAAAGTATATCAGTTACAATGGGCATGAAAGTTACCATGTCATCAATCACAGCCAGAGCAGCTTTAGGATCTCGCATTACAAGATGTGCATCAACAAGTAGAGAATATGTATTCATGTTTGGTGACACACCCAACCCAATGAAGTGCTCAAATACCTTTACAGCTTCATCTCTCTGCCACAACAAAAGGCCTTTTACTGTTCAAAAGTAAGAACATTTACATGATTGATGAATGTAAACATATAGAGTTATGCCTTTCTCCTTGATCCGGGTAGAGCAATTATTAACTGATTTACACCTCTACCCAAATGTAATGCCTCTCATGAACATCCCAGCATTAAGACAGCTTCCTAATAGAGACTAAATATAGTTTTATTGCCACGCGATTTTGCTAGAAAATTTAGCAACCATACAGATTTACAAAGTACACGCAGATCAAAGTAAACTCAAATAGAATCAATCATTAAGGTTGAATCATATTAAACTCTTTGAAACCAAATTAACTAAAGAGCATCATCTTTGAAGAAAGAAAAATTCATAAAAATCATTTGCCAAATGAAGTGGAGTGTTTTCTATAACTAATAGGGCAGGTGGAATATCGTATCAATACTGTATTTGCATGCATTTAAACATGACATGAAAGAGTGTCACGGGGGAATGGGTATGCACTTTTGGTACCTTGCCAAGCTTCCCAAAGGCACATATGAGAGCATTGTATGAATGAATGTCAGGGGTCAGCCCAAAAATTTCACCTATAGAAGTAAAGGTCTGGTAAGCACGATCAAGATCCCACACGTTTGCACAGCCAAGGATTATGCAATTTAGAGCAGCAATGGACTTGTATGGAGGATCGGCACGACTTAAATTCTCAAGCTGATGATAGACCTGATCAAAAACTTCAAAATTCAGTCATTTACATGAAAGATGCCAACATAAATGCACTCATACACGTTTGCAACTATCATAATGAAACCATAAACCAAACAGATGAAGGGATTTAACCAAATGTATGCAGTTTCAGATAAAGCATGACATCTGATTGTCAAAATTCAGTCATTTACATGAAAGATGCCAACATAAATGCACACGTACACGTTTGCAACTATCATAATGAAACCATAAACCAAACAGACGAAGGGATTTAACCAATTGTATGCAGTTTCAGATAAAGCATGAAGCCTGATTGTCAACTTCAGAAACAACATAAATAAAGGTTACTATAATAAAAGGAAGTTTGAGCACTTGACATTAGAGCAAACCAGTTTATATTTTCACAAGTCTTCACTATAACATATGCTTTCAATTCACTAAGATAGAAGATACATCAATGGCAAGAATAGACATCATCATTCTCATTTTTTGCACCAAGGAATATGTTTGTGACTACTACACTTCGCACGCTCAATTGCTCATATATTAATTTTAGTTTTCATATAAAGCAACTTACTGGTTATCGTTAATCATACATTTCAAACAGATAATCAAAATGGAAGAGATAAAAACAACAAACAGTCATAAGAGCGCCACAGGTATCTAAAGAGAACTAACCAAATCCAATGTCCTAAACCCTTTCTTGGAGCATGCAAGGACTAGAGGGTTTAGAGAATAAAATGGGGAGAAAAGGCCTTCACCATCTTCAATGGTAGAATTTCCATAAGCTGTCTCAAACTCATGCAAGGTGCTAAATGCCTTCTGTAGGTTTCCCGAATTAGCATGAGCAAATATTTTTCCAAGGTAAGATTCTGGATTGGGAATCTTCTTTTGGCGTAATGAGCGCTTTAGGATAGCCCAAGACCCATCCAGGAGTCTAAGATTCTGTGTCCTACCAGCAGTTCCAAGGGCAGAGAGAACTAACCCTTCGTCTACGGAAAGATGAACAGCAGGCTTTTCCATTTCCCCTCGAGCAATCCATTTGGCCATGAACTCAAGAGCATAATAAGTTAGATCGCTGTTATCTGATTGCATTGCAATATCTGCAATATAATTGCATGCCTGCCAAGGAATAAATAACGATTTGCTCTGGTCCATTTTCTGATAACATCCAAAAGATTAGTCAGTCATCAATTCAGAAGGTGATCATAATGATTTTAGAATAGCCAAACATAAGTACCTTGCATCTCTCTATAATTGATACTAAGGTATCAAGCCTCCCACTGTTAACACAACTTCTAACACAGCCCAAAAAAACATCCATTGATAGCATATATCCTGATCTCAACGTCAGATCTATATACTTCAAGGCTCGATCGATCTGATTCTTATAAAGAAGCACTCCGATAACCGAGTCATATGAATCACCATCAGGCAAAGCATCCTTGTATTCTTGTCCTGTCTCAAGCATCCTGAAGTTAATAAAAAAGGATTTGAGCATCAATTGTAAAATTCTGTAAGAAACTGATTGCCATACATGATATGGATAGAAATAACAAATCCATCAAATTGAATGCGGTAAAATTTAAGAAAAACTATAATATATGTCAAGAAATTAAAAAAATCTCAAAAATCAACAAACTTTTCCTCCTAGATTAACTTTATGAGATAATAAAGCATCCATTAAATTCTATTTTGCAAATAGATTCATGCGTCATTTCCTTGCATTGATTCACTGATCCAAAAGATGTAAAGGTTCCACATTTCTTTTTCTGGTAATACTAATACCGATATTAAGAAACCATAAGCAGCAATCCTTACTATTCATAATTCCAAAAACACAAGGAAGTAGAAGTAGGGTGGCGTCAATCGCCATTAAAGAACTGCAATAGCCAATGCATGATCAAAGGGGAAAAAAGAAGAACGAAAGAAGGTAGAAGCACTGTGTAATTTTTCTTATAATGCAAATTTAGTCAACATCATAGTAGAAAGATAACAGCTCTCTTTTACTTGTAAATCCAAATCATAGACACAAATTTGACCTTTCAATCAATTTCTCAGCAGCCAACGATTCACCGGCCTGCATCATACCCTTGAGCACAATATTGAACGACGCAGTATTAGGCACAATTCCGAAATCTTCCATTTGCATAACGAGATCGAGGAGATTCCCAGCAGATGCCCCCATCATTAAAGTCGCCTGCAAATACTGATTATAGAGATTGACATCAGGCTTGTTTGGCTTTCCACTGCTATCCAAAGACTTGATCCAAAACTGAAACAGCTGCTGCACATTCTCCCATCGCTTTAACGTCATCCACTGCGCGAACTGATCCATCAAGCCATTCGCATCTAGCCTCTGCGACAGCGACTGCAATTGCGAAGCGGAATCCAGGCCGAGAAAACCTAGGCTGACGGGCATCGTAGTCGCACCGACGGGTAGAGAATCAAAGGTGGTTGCATTTCGCCAGTTATCTTTGTATAGCGGGCTTCCAGATGCAGGATTCGGCGGCAGAGGAGTCTGCTGAGGCTGCGACTGCGGAGGAGGCTCCGCGTACTGCAATTCTTGGTGGAGGTGCGTGGAGGTGGAGATAAACCTGGAAGTTAGCGGGGTAACCAGCGGCGCTGATTTCTTCAGTAATCGAATCGCTACCATTTTCACAGCGAATTGATAGAGACAGATAGCTTTGTGAGCATGGGAGAATTTATTTCATGGCGATTAACAGCTTCGGCTGCTACTGCTAGGGCTTAAGGGGGGGTTTTCAGAGACTGAGATGGAAGATGCGGAAATGCAGGGTTGATTTTAGTGGAAGTAGTTTGAAATAGTTAGTGTAGAAATGCAGGGGTGATTTGGTAACTTCGTGTGATGCTGGTTTATTTTTTAGAACTTGAAATGCCACATTTGAATTGAGACTAGGGATGTCAATTTTATTAGTGGGATTGGTACCGGTGGGTAATATCTTATTGGGTAAAGGTTTGATACCGGCGGGTAATATTTTATTGGATAATGATAGGATAGAACATAATCGGGTAGGGTAGTATCTGTATCCATTTAAAATGTTAAGGATAAGGATATGATATGATTTTTATAAAATACTCATCTACCTTATCCGATTACCCTACCTATTTACCCGCATACTATATATATATATATATATATATATATATATATATATATATATATATACTAATTTTTTTTCTCCCGTGTAATCACGGATTAATTAAGAATACTTTATCTTAAATTAATAAATAAATTAGTTTAATATATTTTATTATTATCATAAACAAAATATTTATGTTAATTAAGTACTTTAATTAATTAATAATTTATATAATTGTTTTTTTCCGGGTATATTCATTATTTTTTATTTTAAATATATTTATAAACCAAATATTTATGTTAAATAAATATTTTTATAAATATTAATTTTTAGTTGAAATTTAATGGTAATTAAATAATTTTTTTAGAATAATTAATTTTTAAATATTGTCTTTTAATAAAATAAAAGGAGTGTAATTTAATTTTTTTTAAATGGTGGATCTATTTTTTATTTAATATATTATAATATTTATATAATTATTGTACCTTGAAATAATTAATTGAATAAAGACTTATCAATATTTTGTAGATAAGAATAAATATTTTGGAGATATAAAATAGTGATATAATAATAAATTTTAATATATAATAATAAAATATAAAAATATAAAGATTATGTATAAAATATTAAATAAAAATATAAAAAATACAACTATTAACCAAGTCGTGACACATCATACTTTTAAAAAATGATTTTTAGTAGTCTATTCGCAATTAGTATATACTAGTATAAAGCTCGCGTCTAAGCGGGATCATTTAATTATTATTATTTTTTTTTATAATTAAATAATATGTGTTATATAACGATTCAACATTAATTAGGGAGACTTTTTTTTGTAGCTGGATATTTTAATAATGTGATATATAACTAAGACATGTAAATAGTTAATAGATATGTACATAGTATATTTAATTTTTGGCAAAAATTCTTGTGCATCCGGGGACACAGAGGGATACTCCGTGTGTCCATGTGAACACAGTCCTCTCCCTCTTATCATATTTAAACTAGGAGTTTAAATTGTAAAGGGGCATGAAAATTGCAAAGACGCACGCTCCGTGCGCTCAGGTGCACAGGAGCCTCACTCTTAATTTTTTTTTAATGAATTTGACTTGCATTTTTTTTAAATGTTACTATAATACAATTGAAAAATATTTATTATTTCATTTGTCTCTAAAAAAATGTGCAACCACATAAGGACAATTTTGTCTCCTTGTTGAATATTTATTAATTGATAGTGTTTCACTTTTTTTTTTATTATATATTAGTGCAATTATGATCCAAGTATGTACCTCCTTTCTAAATTAACTATATAAGTAATTATTATTTTGAAGAAACTAATAAAAATATAAATAAAAGTAATTTATTTATAATATTCTTTAAAATATTCATAAAATTGTAATGAATTTATTATCTCTATTTTTTAACTTAATTTTATTAGATTCAAATTATATAAATAATTAAAGGAAATAAATTTTATAATTCATATATTATAATTGAATAATTAAGATATATATAAATAATTAAATATTAATATATTAAATTTAAAAAATTAACAAATATTTACAAACTCGATTTTTATGTTAATTGATAGGAGTATTAAATAATTATTTAACTTAAAACAATTAAGCTTTCAATACTCTACATGAATTAGTTTTTCAATCTCTTATTATCTAAAGATAAATATATTAAAAAAATACTTGAATCGATCCTCTTTCACTCGAAGCATACTTGAATCAATACTTGAATCATCTTTTTCCTTTTGAAGAATCGATTTTTAAGATGAAATGATAATTTTCCTCTTGAAGAATTGATTTTTAAGATATTAATCGATTTAAGAATACATGAATCGATCATCTTCCTTTTGAAAAATCGATTCTTAAGAGATAAATCAATTCAATAATACTTGAATCAGATTTCTTCCTCTTGAAAAATACTTTAATCGATTTTTTAGAAGTAGATCGAATATCTACTTGATTCAGATTTCTTCCTCTTGAAAAATACTTTAATCGATTTTTTAGAAGTAGATCGAATATCTACTTGATTCGCTCTATCGAAATAAATTTTTATACTTTTATAAATCGATGTGCTAATTTAAAATAAATAACCAAAAAGTCTTATTTATAGGTGAGATAAGAGAGAATATTATATGAAATATTATTTTTTCTCTTTATATATGATTTAATTTGTAACTAATATATTTATTTATTATATTAAAAGATTTAGTAATTAATCAATGATATACCAAAATAAATAAATAAAATATTAAAAATGTAATCATTATTAAAAATAAAAAATACATTCATCGATTTTTCAAGAGGATGATAATCGATTCAAGTATTTTTTTAAATTGATTTACATCTTAGGAATCGATTATGCTAAAAGATTGTACAAATTAACAATTTGAAAACCCACTGTGAACGTGTAAACATTGGTAGAAAAAAAAGTTAATCAAGGAATAGAAAATTTAATACTGATTTGTAAGGGAAAGTACAAAAAGAACCACCAAACTGGACGTCGTTCTTTAATTATTCCTGATTTAGCTTCTGCAATACTCTCAAGAGAGCCACCAAGTGCATCTATATGCTCTTCGCCTATATTTGTAATGATTGACACTGTCAAATCTGAACTGGTTAGCACATTGGTTGCATCCCGAGCACCACCTAATCCAGCCTATAGGTTGACAAAAGAAATTTAAACAATACCAATATCAGGATTAGTATTCCACCTTTATTTATGAAAGCTAGATTATACAAAGTGAAGGACAGTTAATGTACACACATAAAGAGCAGTAAAAGAACCAGATGGACAGGCAATAGTAAGTCAGTGTCAATAAAGAATCCTGCAAATGAAAAAATGTTGGTCTGCTATCTGTCTAACACAATTTCTGAATCAGGAATAGACAAACAGAACTATGCCAAAGGGTGAGAGGCAATAAAGGGGTTTATTTTGACCTAAAAGTTCACTCAAATTATCAAAATTGTAAATCAGTTTTATCATATATTAGAAGATGAAAACAGAGATGCTGTGCTGGTATATAAATTAAAAAAAGAGAAGTTTACCTCAATGACAGCAACTTGAACTTTTTCTTCAGCAAATAAACTGAATGCTATTGCAGTGAAAACCTTGATTCAAAAGTCAAGTGGGTCAAATGCCAGTAAAGATGTATAAGCAAAAGATTAAACTTAAAAAATTTAATAACAGGCAAAACCTTAAACACTCCCATCTTAGTGTGAGTTAATTGCATATCTACACGTCTCACAACTGACAAGTCACAAGCATACCTCAAACTGACTGAGATGCCCTTTACAAGTTTCACAGCCATGTCAAGATCTTCCTTTATCTTTGGAAGCGCATGCTCAATGACTTCGCTGACACTGGTTCTCCAGTTGTTCCCAGGTCATAAGCTCTCTTATAGTTCGTACATGTGGGCTGCTCAAATTTGTAATTTCTTCTGTCACTTATATGATTATAAGAACTATAATTTTGCAGATCATAACAAATTGCAGAATAATGTTCTACCATTATATAATTTAAACCAGAATCAAAGACCCTACCTTAAAAAGCAACCAACAGAATACCCTTCCGCACGTAATATGCTAGAAAGAAATGCAGCAGTTGATCCTTTCCCTTTTGTACCAGCAATGTGCACAGACTAAAATCAAAACAAACCCTTTTTGTAAGATTCTTAGAATGATAGATAAGGTTCCACATTAAAAGCTGGTAAGTTGATCTCCAGCCCAAAGAAGTAAGACAATAGTTATCAACGGCACATCAAGGCATTTCAGTTCCTGAGGCACAAGCCAAGTGCCATAGGTTCACCTTGGGTATACTGATTAAATATGTATAAGAAACATATCCTGCAATATAACATAAATTGATTTATTAAATCTGAACAGTTCAATTATTGCATGCCTATTGGAGCTCCTTCCGCCTAGAGAACCACCAATTCAAGCCCGCTTTGTTATCATACAAAACCAATTCAAGCCTCCCTATTTGTTAAATTAAACGGATTAGGGGGCCGCACCTTGGATTTCAAAATTTGTACATGTTATACACTCCTTTTTCATACAGACCTTAAATTTTTATGAGTTAACCCAAGGTTGTAATACCATATTTTGTTAACATACAAAACCAAATTTTTTGTCAAAACAAATAATATACCGTGTCCAGTCCAACCTAAAACAACAAAGAAAGAAACCTAAACTGAAGTTGAGTATGCATTCTTCCACAGAAGTCCAAGTCGCTTAAACCCTATTTAGACAAAATAAATAATGCAAGCACGATTATATCAAGAAAAGACACAAAATTAACCTTGAATTTGGATTGAGGATTGCCTAGGGTTTGCAACAAGCGTCTCATCCAACCTAGATCGAACCCGTCGCCGGAGTCGGTGCCGGCGCCTTTAGGAACGCCAGTTTTTTCGTAGTTGTTCCATCGAAAGCTTAAAACTACTCAAATTTAGAAAACCCCAAACCATCGCCATTCGAAAAACTCCACAACTAACGTAAACTTGTGTATTGCAATGTGGCATTCTGGGATTTACTGTTATCGTTATTTTCCTCCTCTCTCTTCCCATCTGCAGAATCCTTCTGCCTACTTATTCCATCAAAAACTCCTCCGCACAAAGCTGTCGAAGATTCTGGTGATGTTGCAGCTTCCGAGTGCCGCCACCTCGGTCAGCAGAAGAGCTACGGCTACCCGTGTCATCGCATTGCCTAATTGCCATTAATTGGACTGTACAATTGTCATTGGAGCCCTAATTACTCATCTAAGATTATTTATTTCTTCGTGAATTAGTACAATGTTTGAGAGAAGATAGTCGGTAAGCTGTGCGGTGACCAGGGATATTTAACTGACTGGTCCTAAATTGACCATTTACATGGTCAGACCTATAGAGCTACAGGTCAAACGAGTCATGGGTTAAACTATCAATATTAACGGACTAATCGGTCCGGATAAAAAATGACCTGATTTAAATGAGTCACTACTCATACAAACCTAAGCCTACATTTTTCTGAATTAAACGCAATCCGGCTTGAGACGCGTTCGTTGACAAAACCGCCGTAGGGACAAGGAGAAAGGAGGGTGAGAAAGTGAAATATAGGGAAAAAATAGAAGAGCTTAAAAACGGTGGACAGTGTTAATGGGTATTTGTTGTCGGACCAAGTCTTGTAAATTTTTTCAAAGGATATAATAGTAAATTAAGCATTTATGATGTTTTAATCATTTTTCTTTTTCTAATTTATAAAACATAATTATGAAAAAAACCGAGTAACTGCACCTATATTCATTTTTTTTTAATCAAAATTTTAATTATAAAGCAAACAATGTATTGATTCATTCTCTAATGTAAGAATCCTGTTTATCATCAATCATGCCTGATCCCATCTTTTGTACCAAAAGATCTGTTAGTCTTAGAGAGCCAGAAAAGAACCCAAAACAGACCACATGTCTTCACCAAACTTCTCAAACACAAAAGTTACAAAAAGAACCCTTTAAAATCTCCACCAAACTTCTCAAACACAAAAGTTACAAAAAGAACCCTTTAAATTCTCCAACACAAATCACTTTCTTTCTGCTGCTGTTGATCAGATCTTGTTCCTCTTCATCCGGCGGCCGTCTTGTTCCCCCTCAGGAAGAGGAAAGTTGAGATCTGGCAGCCATGGACTTATCCAAGCATCTATTTCAGCTTGATAAGCTTCTTGAATAGCGGCTTCGCACTCCAATCTGACGAGGCTTACCAAATAAACCCTGAGCACCTGAGCACTCCAATTCGAGGAGCCTCGAACACAGCAATATCAGATCCGAGAAATCCACATGCTACCTCCAATGCTGAACAGGATATTGTAGCCGAGGAATGCCAATAGATTGCTAGCCCTCCTCGAAATAATCCATCATGCATTTCAATGGAAAAAGTATGATCTTCCTCCCTCATGTACTCACGTACAAACCTAATTGGCACTCGTGGTGCATGTATTGGAAGCAGCAATGAAGTAGCTATTCGGTTCCAAAGTATGTAAAATTCGCAAAAGTTCCCGGCCAACCGACGCTGAAAAATAAAAACAGATTCTAAAGGGAAATGGGAAATATGCACTTTACACATGAACATTTTACACGTGAACATAAAAACACAGTCTTAAAATCTTTTGTTTTTTAGTAATATATACATCTAACTCAATCAAAATATCACCATCCCAAACAAAATTTAAGTAATATATACATCTAACCCAAACAAAATCATAAACATGGTTGTATCAATCATTTGCCGTTGATGCGCAAAGACTATATAATAATCACATAAGAGCATAAAATAATAATCACATAAAAGCAGCTAATGCGCACAGAAACTGTAAAATAATCACAAATCACATCACGCAATATTGGAAATTACCAAAAAAAAAACATATTACTGGAAATTACAAAAAAAAACCTAATTAATCACATCACGCATTATTCAAAACCAGACCTCGGAAATTAAAAAAAAAAAAACTATTCACTGAAATTACAAAAAAACCTAATTAATCGCATAACCACAGACCTCAGAAATTAAAAAAAAAAAACTAATTAATCACATAATCACATGCGTTATTCAAAACCAGATCTCGAAAATTACAAAAAAAACAGGAGAAAAAAAAACAGATAACGCATTATTCATGCTAAGTTTTCAGTTACTGGAAATAACAAAACAGACCTCCACCATGGCCAAAAACCAGACCTCGCCCATGGCCATCTCTTCTCTTTCTTCAGAAAGAGAATGCTTTCAGAACTCGAAGGGTTTTTTCGGCCACTTTTTTTTTAATGCAATATTTTCCGGGGAGTTTTTCCTTCCCGCGGGGTTTATATACATAATTAAATTACGAGAATAACCTCAGATACTCCCATGACCCAGGCCCATCTCCAACATTTTGGCCCGGATTCAAAAATGGATAGAGAATTATGGCCCAAGCCCATTACCTAGCAGATTAATCGGCACATGGGCCCAAATGGCCCACTCCACCAGCCCAAATGGGGAAACCATCAAAGAAAGCAGCGGATTTCACCCTCGCGAGCTTTTAGGATCCTTTACCCTCGTCGATCAAGGATTTTGATGCTTGGCTTCGGTTGCTTCACCGGAGACACCAGGTAGGATGTGGTTCGGAGCAACCCATGGCTACCCAGACCCTCACAATCCTCATAAGATAGAACCTATGAAATCTGGAAGGATTCGAAGGCTGTGGTTCGGAGCAACCCATTGCTTCCCAGAGCTTTAAGACCCTCACAATCCTCATAAGAATAGAACCTTTCTTTCAAGTATATATGAAATCTGGAAGGATTCGAAATCTGAAAAGAGTGATCTGAAATCGAAGGATGGAAGGATGGAATTGTGAAAGAAAGATGGAGTCTTTATTTCAATGATCTGAAATCAAAGGATGGAAAAGATGGAGTCTTTCGATGGATCTGAAATCTTGAAGGATGAGAAGGATGAAATTGTTAAAGAGATGGAGTCTTTCTATGGATCTGAAATCTTTATGTATGAAATTGGTTTCTTTCTGTAAGGAAAGGAAGAGATTGAGATTAGGGTTTGGTAGGCACACCGCAGACTAACTACAAGACTGGTATATTTTAGGGAAAATAAATTTTTTTGTCCGCTAATTTTGTCCAATTTTGAATTTAGTTCATAAATTTTTTACTTTTAAAAAATCGTCCATTATATTTGCAGAATTTTGAAAATCGTCTATTATATTTGAAAATTTTGAAAATCGTCCATCATGTTTATCAAGTTCAACAAAATAGTTCGTTTCAACATGTCATTAGCAAATTATTCTAAAAAATAAAAATAAAAAATATGTAATGTATATATGCTATTTTAAAAAAATAGTCTCCACTAATAATTTATATTATACTCTCTCCGTCCGCCCGAAAGATGACATTTTGCTTTTGTGCACGTTGATTAAGAAGTATTGTTATTTAATGTGATGGGAGTGTTGATCTCATATTTTAATTGTATTAGTGGATGTATGTGGATCTCA
This sequence comes from Pogostemon cablin, assembly GCA_023678885.1. NCBI lineage: Eukaryota > Viridiplantae > Streptophyta > Magnoliopsida > Lamiales > Lamiaceae > Pogostemon > Pogostemon cablin. Next base: position 2,722,285 of record CM042980.1, on the reverse strand, counting down.
TGTGTGTAAAAAATGATGTGACTCTCTTTGGAACGGACGACCAAAATGGAAAAAAGACCATCTTTCGAGCGGACGGAGGAAGTATCAATATTTGGTCAAATTTGCTCCACTTTAGTAATGAGATTAATATTGTTTATTTGGTATACGAAAGTGAAAAATGAAAAGTGAGATAAAATTAGTTAAATAAAAATATGATATAGATTAATTAGGGTGAAAATATTCAAATGACCTGTCATAACATGTCAAATGACCAAAATATTGAATTTTATGAAGTTAATGGACAAATTTCAAAATTGTTATAAAATTAATGGACTAATTTCAAAATTAAAAAAGTTAATGAACTAATTTCAAAATGAATTAAAATTAGCGGACGAAAAAATTTATTTTCTCTATATTTTATATAGACCCCAGTACTGCTCTATTTGGGCTAATATATATTTTTGTGACGACGAGAATTAGGTCCGGTTCATATCGAGCCCTATTCTATTAATGGCCCGCTTTTCTTTTTCCTTTTCTTTTATAAAGATACACAAATAATTTTATTATATTATTAATGTATGTTAAAACTCTCCTCATTCTTAAAATACTTTAACGCATTTTTTTATCCATTTCTAAATAATTTGTGTTGGTATTCATGTTCGTCATGAGGACTTAAATAAGATCAAACATGAGATAATCTCCTCCGTCGTCAATAGTAAGCTAAAACTGGAAGAAAATAAAATAATAACACAAGAGATTTAACATAGTTCGATTTAAAATAGAACCTAACACATATCAACGGGAGTCGAAATAAAGCTTTTATTGATAAAAGTTAAAGGGAGAGATCTCACACACTTCATGAGCTAGAATAACATATAACTCATTTACAATATTGAAGATGTATAAAAATGTAGAGTGTGAATTATTTGTGGGTGTCAGTATATTTGAGATGATGAAATGAGTAATCCTCCAAATAAGTCCTCTCCTGTCCTTCTCGTTGGATTCCTTCATTTATAGATGTAGCTCTTCAGGTTTGTTGCATCATGGTCCAAACTCTTGATCCTTGGCCTCTTGTGTAGCCCAATTATATGTTGTCATGTGTAGAAGATGGAATTAGTTTCTAACATCCCCAAATTTCTTGGGGAAAAATATATTTATAGTATGTAAATATGAGATCAATGAAGAAAAACATATTCAAACGCAGCGGAAGTATTATATCAAAATTTAAGAAAAACAAATCTCTTATAACTATATTTTTTTAATATTTTATTTAATTTAAAATTTAGGGTGATTTGGGTGCATCTAATACATTGATTTATAGGTTTAATATGAGGGTAGTGGGTAGTTTTAATTTTTAAAAAAATAATTATTTTATTTTATTTAACAATTAATTTTAAGATACTCCTTTTGTCCGCTGTTAAGATTGTCATTTGCATTTTGCACGTGAATTAAATAGCATTATTATTTAATGTATAATGAATAATTGTATTAGTTGAGATATGAGTCTATTTTTTTGTTGTATTAGTGTATATATATATCCCTTATATATAAATAAAAGAAATAAGATGTTTGAGGACGAACGCTTAAATAAGAAAATGACAATCTTAAAAAAGAACTGAAGGAGTAAAACTTAATCTAAATGTTAACATGCTAGAAGCAAGTTGTACTCTAAATAGGACTTGGTAATTTTGTAAGTTTCTGCAACTTATAAATTTTTACCAGTCTCATTTTATTTTTTTTAAATGACTCAAATTAAATAAGTATAAATGTTAAAATTGATATTACAGAAATAAAATTAAAAAATACTCGTACTGAAGTGAAATTGGATTTGTTCAAAATTGTACTAAATCTGGTGTTTTCTCCAAAATATTGCTAGGAGTAATATCTAAGACTTGTTTTACGTTTTATTTTATTTTTGTAATTTTATTTGATTTTAAAGTATACTTTATAAAATAATTTTAATTTTATCCTATGTAATGCAGTTTATATTTTAGAGTAGACTTGGGTAACACTATTTACATTTTCATAATTAATTATCACTTTTTATTTAAAGTGTTATTTTTCTTTAAAAATATTATCAATTTTTATTTATATAATAATTTGTTTCACATCATTATCATTATATTATTATTAATTAAGCATCTATAAATGTTCTCACTTTTTATATGTTTCACGAAAATTCTTTCATGGGACGGACTCATGCACACAAGTGTTTGCCTTGTTTTATTTAAGAAAAAGTCTTACGTGCACCTAGCGCACGAAGCTATTTTTGTACTTCCAAATCTAATTTTATGTCATTTATTATTTAATATTATGTCATTTAGTATGATAAGTAATTTTATGTCATTTATTGTTTAATATTATGTCATTTAGTATAAGAAGTTATATTATTGATTATCTAGAAAATAAAAATAATTTTTTTAGTAGAATTTTAATACTTCTATATTTTAATGGTTTTTTATTAAAAAAAATAATACTCTAATTAAAATATATATTTAATTTAAATTATAAATCATATTTATTTGAAAAGGAGGGGGGGTGGGGGGGGACTAGTATATCACTAGGTAGGAAAAGTAAGAGAAATAATTTTGTTAGACATATGAAATAAACGAATATAATGGCTTTTAAGAGCTGGAACCGCGTTACAGTTCGTATCTTGGTTAGTATAATACTAACAATTAACAAGTAAAAAATTTATTCCTCTTTATTGCATTATCTTTTATAATTAAAAAAGCTGGGGAATAAGTTTCACAATTGCGCACATAGATTAAAATTACAATAATTTAGTAGTTAAAAGTGCATCAACAAATATATTTTCAGAAGTAATAACAAGAATTTCTAATTTAATAAGATGTAGTATATCTTCACAAAGAATCACTTTCACTTGCTATTCTAATTCCATGATATAAATAAGAAATCATAATATTAGAATGATCTTTGATACTAAAATCTAAATTCGGTGTTGCAAATAAGAAATCATATTAGAATGATCTCTGATTGATGAAATAAGAAATCACTTTCACATACTAAAAATCTAAATTCTGTGATAAATCATAATATTAGAATAATCTTTAATTGATTAAATATATTTTTTATATTTCATAAACAGTCCAACTGGTTGAAAAATTAAAAAAAAAATGAAACAATGATTACATATTTTAATAGAAACGGATAAATAATCAAGAAAAAATGTATGCCCATAAAACATTCTTACCAAGACTTAAACTCGTGTATATATACTTTTTTAAAAAAATATATATCTTATAATAATAATAATAATAAATAATTATTAGGAAATTTTCAAATACAATCTCTAAAAAAATTGAGTAAACTATATTTTGAACTTTAATGATTTTTTTTATTAATTTAGGCCTGAATTTAGGGCATGGATTCAAATTCCGAATTGATATTTTTTAAAATTCAGTCCTAAATTAATAGAAAAAATAATTTGAATCCTTAGATAATTTACCAATTTTTAAATTTTGAATTGAAAAACATCCATATTATTATTATGTTACCGTTCTTGTTCGATTTGTGTAAATGGTTTGTTCATCGAAAATGATTAATCCATCCACAGTAATAAATGGGGCAATATATCTTGAATGGACTCATTGCACAATATGTACAGTATAAGATAGTGGTAACATTTTGTTTTATGAAGGTTATATTTTAATTACAAAATGATAATGTATACGTTTACTTTTTGCACGTAAATTAAATAGTATAATATTTTAATGTGTAATGAAGTGAGAGAAATAATATTAAAATGTGTAGTGAGTAATTGTATTAGTGTAGTGTGTGGGGGCATGTGGAATAATATTAAAATGTGTAGTGGGTAGTTGTATTAGTGTAGTGTGTGGGGCCATGTGGATATAATGATGGTATTGTGTATGTCACATTAACCAACAAAGGAAATGTATATTTTGTTTTGGGATGGACCAAAATATAAAAATGTATACTCCCTCTGTCCCGTTTCAATGTTTACGTTTGTTTTTTGCACATTGATTAAGAAGTATAATATTTTAATAGATAGTGGGTGAAAAATATGATATTTAATGTAAAGTAGGGTATATGTATTAGTGTTGGATGATATATTAATTGTTCTAGGTGAGTCCCATATTCCAAAAAGAAAAAAATTAAACATTAAAATGAGACGTACAAAATAGAAACGTAAACATTAAAACGGGACGGAGGGAGTACCTAATTGTGGAACGGGAGGAGTAGCTTCTTTGTATTGAAAATTTGATTCGTTAGAAATATAATACTCCATAAATATTTAATTAAAAATTTAATTTTTCTTGTTAAACTAAAATATATAAATTTTTATATTGATATAACATTTAATAATATTAAAAATTACAAAGGTAACATCTATTTATATTTCCTACAGACTGTAAATGTGAATGTGTCTTCGAGACGGTGAGAAAAAGCGATCTTACAATCCCTCCGTCCCATTTAAGATGACATATTTTTTATTTTGAATTATCCCATAAAAATTTGCATATTTAAAAAAAACAAAAAATAAAAAATAACTACCCTTCTACCGCACACTTTATTTAAAAAAAAAAATATCTACCAAAAATATTATTATACCCCCTTAAAGTTCACACTTTCTTAATCTTCGTACCGGAATTGGAAGTGCAATCTTTTGTGGGAGTTTCTTTTTTTTTTATGTGATGAAGAAAAGGGGTCTTTTTAGGGATGTCAACGGTCGGATATTCAACTATCCGGACCCGACCCATTTTAAGGTGCCCGAACTGGACCTGCCCCGAACCCGCACGGGTCTTATTTTTTAGACCCAGACCCAAACGGGGGGGTCCGCCCCGCCTCGTTCTCTTTTTTTTAAAAAATTTTTTAATATAATTTTATGTACACTCTTGAATCACTACCTCTCTCACTTTATCATTCTCCATTACTTCAAATAATAATTATGTCAAAAAAAATATAATTAATAAAATAATCATAAAATTAATAGTAAATTAATATAATTTTAAATGATTATTAAAATGAAAAATTAAATAAATATATTTTGTACGGGTCGAGCCGAATCGAATACCCACATGATTAGAGTAATACCCGAACCCAGCCCATTTCAAAATAAGTTCGAGATGAGTCTGGGCCGGCCCTTATTGTGCGGGCCAGACCAAATTGACACCTATGACTCTTTTAGGATGTGGGGAGGAAATTGGAATTAGATGCGGATACCAAACGGGGCCAAGAAAATGCTCTCATATAGTGACAACACAACACAAAGGGTTGCAAGGATAATCTTAGCGGGGGCCCTTCTGTATACTCCCTCCATCCCCCAAGTATTTCACACTTTATTTTTCATTCGTTTCTTATAGTATTTCACACTTTATGTTTACTAAATTTGGTAAAAAATACATTATAACAATACTTATTACACACATCCCAATATAATACTTACTTTTTCACATCTCCCAATAATTTTACACACCTTTTTCATTAAATCAACTAAAATATATATTCTCTTTCTTACTTTATACATAAAAATACAAAATTTTCTTAAATTCCGCGCACACCAATACGTGAAATATTTGTTGGGAAGGAGGGAGTAATTACTAAATAAATTACTCCATATATCTATAATTATGAATATCTTCTTACTAGGAAAACCCTCAACCAATAATAAATAATCCCTCCGTCTAAGAGAAGTTGATATATTTTTTTTGGTCACAGAGATTAATGAGCATAATAATTTAATGTAAAGTGAAGTAAAGTGAGAAAAATAATATTTAATGTGTAGTGGGTAGTTGTATTAGAGGTGATATGTGAGGTCCATGAGAATATATTAATTGTTTTTGTGTGGATCTCATGTATTAAAAAGAAAATGTGTCAACTTTAGTGTGACAAATCAAAAAAGAAAACGTATCAACTTCTATGGGACGGAGGGAATACTTCCTTTGATGGTCTCTTTATTATTATTATTTTTTTTCTACCCAATTCGATGAAATGTAACAATTTCTTTACGGATAAATTTTTAGACACCTTATTACGATATTGTGTAGCAATCAACTTATAAATTTATAAGGCAAAAACTTGTGTGTGCGGAACACAGAAGCACACTATGTGTGCATATCCTTTAATATAAAGATGTGTATCTTTATTTTGTTTGAAAAAAAATAAAAAATATTAATGAAAAGTGTATATCCTTATAACAGAATTATGTACCCTTATATATAATACTAAATTCTAAAGGCGCACAGTGTAAGCCCGGGTGCATGTAAGTCTCACTCAATTTATAATGTAAGGGAATTTTAAGTAAATACAAACACCTTGTAAATTGCGTTCACAGTGTAAGTCATTTTCCAATCTTATGTACTTCCTCCGTCACAAATATATTAACACACTTTCCTTTTTGAGTTATTTCACATAAATTGACATATTTCCATTTTAAGGATATGAGACCCACACAAAAAATAATCTATTTATTTACATGACCCCACACACAAATCACATTCAACACTAATACAACTATCCACTGCAAATTAAATATAAATGTGTCAATTGTTATGGGATGAAGAAAGTACCCTAATATTGTTCATGCAAGAGTTTATAATGTAAATTCGATTTACAAAAGATTAACTCCTTAACAAATGTTTGTAATGTTGCATATGTGAAGTGATGCGATTCAAGTTTACTTTACACTTTGATTTATCTAAATTATTTTTTTATATAAAAAATTATTCTTTTAAATGACGAATTATTATATTTTTAAATAATTTTTTTTCTATGATAATTTATGATATATTATGATTTTTTATATTCTTGTTAGAATAGAATAATATTATTAATTTAGAGAGCAATCATCCACCCTTCTAAAAGTAATTTTTATTTTATTAATAATTAATTTTGTAAAATTAAAATGGATTAGCGAACTATTGAAGACAATCTCTAACATCTTACTTAGTATTTTTATGAAGATGATTTATTCAAAATCATTATCGATTCAATTAGTCTTATGTAACACAGTTAGATACTTTTTCCATCCATTTGCAACATCTCAACATGTAATTCTAATAAAGTTTCTAATATTTTTGACCCTGATAAAAAGATTAAATGAGCAAATAACTACACAAAAAAAAAAAATTGATTCACAAGGTTAATCTTCAAATTACAGCAGTACAACTACATGAACTTCTAAATTCTAGAAATTTTTTTTAAGATTGTGTTTGGATGGAAGGATTTGAGGATGAATTTATAAATCCTTCCCTCAAATCCCTCCTATCATGTTTGGATAACATTGAAATCAATGAATTTATAAATCAAAGATTTTAAATTCATGGATTTCAAATCAATGGATTTAATTTTGAATTTTTTAGTTGTTTTTGAATAAATTTAAAATCCTCACTGAAACTATGTCATTTGAAATTCTTCCATTGTTGTGTAATTAATATATTAATATATAAATATACTCCATATATAAAATTAATAAATTAATTAAAAATATATAATATATTAAATATTTTTCTTTTATTTTTTTGTTTTAAATTATACCACCCAGCCTACTCCCACCCCCACCCCCACCCCCGACCACCCACCCCCTCCACACCCCCAAAATTTTTTTTATAAAATTTTAGATTTTTAATATTTGAATAATAAAAATATTATCACCCTGTCATATCCCTTACCCACCCTCCACCTCCAACCCACCAACACCACCCCCACCCAATTTTTTTTTTTATAAAATTTTAAATTTTAATATTTAAATAAATAATAAAAATATTATCACACAGCCTAATCCCTACCCACCCCCCTCCACCCATAACCCCCAATTTTTTTTATAAAATTTTAGATTTGAATATTTAAAAAATAAAAATATTACCACCCAATCAAACCCGCCCCACCACCCCCCACCACCACCCCCACCCAACTCCATCCCACCCACCAAAAAAAATTTAATAAAATTTTAAATTTTATTTTTTAAATATTAAAATCTAAAATAAAAAAAAAATTTAGTGGGTTGGGGGTGGTGAGAGTGAGGGTGGGGTGGGGTGGGTGGATGGATATAGTGGTAATATTTTTATTATTTAAATATTAAAATCTAAAATTTTATATAAATTTTTTTTTTGGATGGAGGTTGTGTTTGGGGGTGGGTTGGGAGTGAGTGGGTGAGTATGAGGTATGACTGAGTGGTAATATTTTTTATTATTCAAATATTAAAATTTTAAAATTTTATAAAAAAAAATTAGGTGGTGGGAGGGGGTGGGTAGGGGGTAGGATGAGTGGTAGAGTTTCCTAAAAAAAATATTTTTAATAAAATTTTAAATTTTAATATAATAAAATTTTATTATTTTTATTTATTATATATAAAACTCTATTTTAAAAAATAATTTTTGAATAATAAATTTAAAATCCTTTCAAAAATTTATAATTTATCCAAATAGTAAAATGCAAATGAATTAATTTAAAATTCAAAAAATTTAAAATTCAATTATTTTTAAATTTATTAAATTTAAAATGACTTGATCTAAAATTTAATTTCCATTATTAACAAGCTTTTTCACTCTAACAAGATCACGTGTCACACCTATGTACTAGATAAGAACACATAGAAGATTGATCGCGGGGAGGGGGGGGGGGGGGTTGGGGTTGGTTGTGGGGGGTTGAGGGTTAACCAGGGGAAAAGGGTTTGGTTAAGTTTGATCATACACATAGTTAAGGACCGTTGAAAAAATGGACACGTGTAAATAAGGCATGAGAAATAGTACAACCACAGGGAAGGTATATCATTCCCCAAGAACCACTTTTCAGTTTCACCACCGTATAATTATTTTATATTATATTTTTATTTAATCAATTTTATCTCACTTTTTATTTTTCTCTTCCGTATACCAAACAAACAATATTAATCTCATTACTAAAGTGGAGCAAATTTAACTAAATATTGATAATTTCTCCATCCGCTCGAAAGAGGGTCTTTTTTTTATTTTGTTCGTCCGTTTCAAAGAGGGTCACTTCCTTTTTTACACACATGAGATCCACACACACTCACTAATACAATTAAAATATGAGATCCACACTCCCATTAATATAACTACCCACTACATATTAAATAACAATACTTTTTAATCAACGTGCACAAAAGCAAAATGCCCTCTTTCTGGAGTATAATATAAATTCTTAGTGGAGACTATTTTTTTAAAAATAGTATATATATATATTACATATTTTTTTTATTTTTTAGAATAACCTGCTAATGACCTGTTGAAACGAACGATTTTGTTGAACTTGGTAAACATGATGGACGATTTTCAAAATTTTCAAATATAATGGACGATTTTCAAAATTTTGCAAATATAATGGACGATTTTCAAAAAGTGAAAAACTTATGAACTAAATTCAAAATTGGACAAAGTTAGCCGATAAAAAAAATATATTTTCCCTTATTTTAATTACACTTAAAATCTCTAAACATATAATTAATACACGGTAATCTTGTTTAAGTGCAGATATCATCTGTGTATACAGTATATATACCTCGGCACCGTCACACTCATTTCTATCTGTCTAGAAACCTCCATCACCCCCCCCCCCCCCCCTCTTCTATTTCACTTCTCTCTTTCTCTCTCTCCATGTTTGCTTACAGTTTCATCAACAACCAGCTTGAGTAGAAAAGAAGTTCCATCTAACTTTATTTAGTCTATTGATTCAATCATGGCTGTTTTTTTAGTGGGTTTGGTTTTCTTCTTGAGTTTAGCTAGCTATTCAGGTAAATTTGCTTCTTCTTTTGAATGTTTGATGTGTTCTGATTTATTAGGGAAAAACACACACATTTAGAGAGAGAATAAAAAGGGTTGCTTCTACTCCTACCTTTCTTGAAAAAAGTTTCGATCTTTATACCTTTTTACATAAAACTATTTTTTGCTACTTCTTTTTGTTGAAATCCTTTTGTGTGATCTGTTATTGCAGATGCAAATTACTGTGTCTGCAACAGTGGATTGAGTGACAGTGTTCTTCAGAAGAACATAGATTATGCTTGTGGAAATGGTGCAGATTGTTCACAAATTCTTCAAAGTGGGCCCTGTTTCAACCCTAACACCGTTAAGGATCACTGTAACTACGCCGTTAATAGTTATTACCAGAGAAGGGCCAATATGGGTGGAAGCTGTGATTTCTCTTCTACTGCCACCCTTGTACCCAACCCCCCTGGTAAATTAATTTTAAATTTATTTCCCAATTATTCATTATTATTTTAATTTAATGTATAATTAGTTTTTTCCAATGATTTACAGCCACCAGCCCTGGATGTGTGTATCCTTCAAGTGCTAGGTAATATCTTGTTCCAGAATGAGCCTTGTCTTAGTTTTGAAGCTTTTTAGTAGCTTTAATGATGAATGTATTAGTTTCTTTTTTGCAATTAATTAGTTTGTTGAGTGATTGAGTTGTCAAAACGACAAAGTGGTTTGATTATTATAATTATTTTAATATATTTATGTGATAAAAATACTGGGAGAACATGATTTTTTTACCTTTTTTTGGCCTGAAATTAATCACCCATGTATAAATGTGAAATTGGTCCCCATGTGTGACAGAGATCTGCTAATTTGTGAGCATGTAGTTGGAAAATTATGACATTCTTGAATAATAGAACAGTTTGGTAGATCCAAATGCTGCTACTAAAAGTGTAATTAATTAAATATAGTCATGTGAGCTGTCTTAATGTTGAATATTAGAACATGTTAAATTTGTCGTTTTTTATCAATCGGCAATCTTTAATTTTTCCTGTGAAGTTATGTTATTGTTTGCTATTCTTATTCGGTGCAGCAATGCCGGTGGCGGCACTACTCCGTCGACTGGTGGTACGCCCACCACCGGGGGCACTCCGGTCACCCCGGCTCCACCAATGTCTCCGACAGTTGGGGGCACTTTTCCGGGGGGAACGACAACCCCCGGCTCGCCCACGACTCCTGGTTTTGGCCCTGGCCCAACTGGAAGCGGGTTTGGCAACCCGGACGGCAGCAATGCTGGTGCAAAACTACTAACATCACGAAGCAGCTCGTTCGTGCTCGTCTCGATTGCTAGTTTGGTTTGGGTGATGATGATGTTAGCTGGGATGGGAATGATTGATCAAAAAGATTAAAATTCTTTTTTATAAGAATCAATCTTTATGTGAAAGGGAATTGGATTCTCTTTCAAAGTTGGGTGGTAGAAGAATCTGCTCTCTTCTGTTTAGAAATTTTCCTGTGTACATCTAGATAGGGAGGCAGTGTAATGTAATGTAATATGTTGGTTTTTTCACTTTGATATTAATCACTCTTTATTTAATTTATGCATGTAACATTATTATTATTATTGAAAAGTAATCTTGTGTTATACTTTTTGTTATCATTTAAAAAGGGTTTGTATGTTGTGCTTTCAAGCAGTGGTCCTGTTTTTTCCTTAATGCGAAAAAGTAGACTTAGGTGGATACACCGGAGGAGTGCGAAGAGTGAAAGTGTACTTAAAATTCCTGATTTATAAGCCGTCCATTTATGAATTAACAATTCCTAATTATTAATTGAAAAAAAAAATTCAAATGTTTTTATAAATAAAAATGTAGAATTGTGCAATGGGGAAATAAATTCAACAATTACACTTAGGGTTTAAAGATTAGGGTATAGTTTTTATCTTTTACGTGTCGTTAATCAACGATGTGACAAAGAGATACGTAACAGATTGCACAGAAAATTCGAGCCAATAATTATGTTGTTGGGGCAAATTTGCTTTCGCATGTTCAGGTCATTAATGAGTAAGAATAGGCAGAACCGAAAAGAGTGCCACGTTTGCGGGTTCTTGTGCCATGCCCATGAATTGATGGCAGGTTACAGGAGGAATATAGTATTAGAGAGAATTGCAAAAATATTCGAAATTCATATTGTCAGAATTTTTATTAATGCTTTATTTTGTTTAATACTATATTTTTTACACAATGGTATTTTTTTATTTCTTTACCCTTATTATTAAAAATCAATATTCAATATGTCCCTTGTATAAGTTATGCATACGAGTCCATCCACATCGGTTCCGATGTGAGTGATGGTGTGGATCACCCATATGGTTGGCAGCACCGTGTGGGTGACATTGTGGGTCACCTATATGGCCGGCGGCAGTGGATGTGTGGGTGGATACTTGAAATTTTTTTTTTTTATTTTGGTGGAAAGGGTATAAGGGTTTATTTTTGGTAAATTGATTAAAAAAATGTAAAAGAGTTGTTGGTATTGATATTTGATAAGTGAGATTGTTTATATTTGCGTATTGACACAATATATTATACTCCATTCATTCCATAATAATAGTTACACATTTTTATTTTGGACGTCTCACCTCAATAATTATATTATTCTTTTTGGTTAAAGGGATCCACACCTATTAATTATTTTTTCATGGGACCACATATTACATTTATATAACTACACACTTTATATTAAAATATTATTTCTTTCACCTTACTATATATCAATATATTATACTTCCTTGACCCCATATAAAGAGCAAACATAATCATTAATCTGGAATAAAAGGAATAATTATTTGTCAATATGAATTGATGGCAGGTGAGAGGAGTGAAAATTATACTAGTATTCATTTGTAAGACGCGGAGATTAAAATTTTTTAATTTTATAATATAAATTTATAAGAAAATGTAAGGTAATTTGGTAATTTAAAAAAAAATAATTAAAATTATTAAAATTGATAAATAAAATTTAAAAAGTAAATAAAATTAATATATAAAGTGTAAAAATAAGTAAATTGTATAATGTGTATTTTTACTATTAATTAAAGACACATCAAAATGAAAAGTGAATATAAATATTTTGGATGGACTGCTAGTATATAGAATTAATGAGACATAATATAAAGGAGAAAATTATACCCAAAAAAGTATAAACTCGGTAGTTGAATTCTTTACCTCTTACTTGTGATTAGTGACCCAAAAATAATACTCCATATAATATGAAAGTACATAGTAAATTAAAATATATCTTAAAACATTAATTCTCTAAATAAAATAACCATAAATCATTAGACTATGTTTGTTTTAAAAATTAATTTTATAAATGAAAATTGAAAAACTACTCATATATATATATGGGTTAATAGTAAAAAAATGAATTTTACTCATATAGCAAATAGAAAAATTACAAAAAAAAAGAAAAAAGAAAAACACTACTTTTAAATATTGTTTGGATACGTATTCAATTTCTAAGAAAAAGAAAAAAAAACTCAATTTTTAATAAGTAGTACATTTTATAACAAAATTTTTAAGGTATTTTTTTTAAAACAAGTGTACATGTAAAAATTATTAGACATGAATAGCTTAAATTTAGGTTTGGGTGTAAAGTAGGAGTTATCTCCTATAAAATTGGTTTACATTATAAACTCTTGCAAATATAGTGATATCTTTAATTTAAAGATTATTTTATGGTGCACTTGATACATCGATGCTCCAAAAATTTTATAGAATAAATATAGTAATATAGTGGGTAGTTAGTATTTTTATTTTTAATTATTTTATTTTATTTAATAGTTAGATTAAATATAATCAGTTTAACTCTTAATTTAAACATCCTGAATATAGGATTGGAGAGGATCAAATGTTTTCACCATTGTTTACGGTAAAGTATACACAAATCTAGGTTTTCTTAAAAGATGATTTACCTTTACTCCTATTAAACATGAGTTAGCTCTCGCAATTAACACTTTCTTTGTTGAGAATTGAGAGCAACGCGATTTGATTTGACTTGTGAAACTGAGTTCCCCGATTTTTCCTTTAGAACATGGACACACGTGCACAGCAGGGGGCAAGGGTTCCACCGCCACTACCACCGCCAGCCGGAGGAGGAGGAGGAGGCGATTTCTCCGCCATTTTCACTGTTCTATTGACATTCCTCGCTATTGCTGCTATGGTAACACTTTTACTTCTCCGTGATTTTGATGCACATGAATTTAGGTTGCCTCTTTCCTAATTAATGAATAGTTGCAGACAGTACTTGTTTACTTTGATAATTGATGCTGATTCCTTTTATTGTAAATTAGGTTTAGTTGGCTTGTTTTCTTCTGGATTATTTCTGTCTTTGGCGATTGCTTGTGTTCGGGAAATTATGATTGATGTCTTCAGTAAAGTGTAAATTAATTATCGATTATATTATTGTTGGATTAATTATTGAATCTGTTGTTAGGATTTGCCAGCACTCACCATATGTGGAAAGTGATGATGAATTTCATTTGCCTTGTTGAGAACCCTAATTTATGTTCAGTTCTGAATGAATGCAATAATATAGTTGAAAATTTCTGTAAGTGAATAAGTGATTCTATTGCCTTGTTATCATCGGATCGCCTGATTGGTTATTTAACTTTGCGCAGTTAGTATTACTCTCTGCCAATTCACCATTTCACACCGCAATCTGTGCAATGTAAAGTTTAATTAATCATTGCATTTTTTTTTTTACATTTACTAGGCATTTTCACCAGATTTGAATTTAATTTAGACATAAATTCAATGAGATTGAGATTTAACTATATGTGATTCCAAATGGTTTTTAATATTAGATTCTGCTGTTTGTGACTGCTGAGACATTTTTTGAATTTTGATTTAGAAAATTAAGTGTCTCATTTTTATTTTTTTTCTGCTTATTCTGGTGATGATAAATTTAAATAATGAGCGAAGGGTTTCTTAACATCATTCCGATGGTGTGCAGGTTATTGTTCCATCATCCTCAACCCTGAAGCAGAGTTTGTCTATTTTGCATCAAGTTCCTGAAGGCCATGTTGGGGTTTATTGGAGAGGAGGTGCCCTTTTGGATACTATCACTGATCCAGGTTCCATATTCTCAATATATATAACTGATCATGGCGCCTAATTCATTGCAAACATGCAATTGATCCAATTTTCATTTTTTGAAATTTTGCATCTCTGGAATGAAGGGTTTCATTTGAAAATGCCTGTGATAACACACTTTGAGCCAATTCAAGTGACTTTACAGACAGATTTGGTAATAATCTCTCTTGCCCCCCTCACTCATACACGTGTTAGTGTTTTTGTGTGCGCATGTGCATGTTCATTAGTGCATGTATGTATCTGAGTATTCAGACATAAATTTTCAGTTTCTTAGACTTAAGAATATAAGTGTCACTGTAATGAGTAGGTGAGGGACATCCCTTGTGGAACAAAAGGAGGTGTTATGATAAACTTTGAGAAGATAGAGGTAATATTTTTTGAGCTTGCAAGTCTCCTCAATAAAACTTTGTTTGATTTTTTATTTTTATTTTTTTAAGTACACAAAACCACTTTCTGAACGTATTCAGGTTGTTAATCGTCTTCATAAGGATTACGTTTATGATACGTTACGTGACTATGGAGTCCATTATGACAATACATGGATATATGACAAAATCCATCACGAGATTAATCAGTTTTGCAGTGCTCATTCCCTTCAACAAGTTTATATTGATATGTTTGATCAGGTGAGACCTTGGAACCTCAGTGCTTTGATTATGTCACCTACTTTTTTGTCATCTTCATTTCACATGAAATCAGTTTCTGTAAATCCAGCCACCGTTTGTTGGAATACGACTGCAGCATTACTACATTAGGTTAGCTATTTATATTATATAAAAATAGATTTTAATCATGAATTATGTTTAAAATAAAATCAGATTGATGAGAAGATGAAAGATGCACTTCAGGCTGACTGCACACGCTATGCACCCGGTATTGAAATTATTAGTGTGCGAGTCACGAAACCTACAATCCCTGATAGTATCAGGCGGAACTTTGAACAGATGGAAGAGGAACGCACGAAGGTATATTTTTAGTTTCTCATTTTAAGGGGTCTAAGCCGTTTGTGTGCACTTATTTGTTTTTCCTCCATCATTCCAGCTTCTTGTGGAAATCTGATATCTTTCCCTGTTAACTGTTATCAGCTAATTGAAATTTGTAGTATTAAGGTTGATAAGGAGATAGTTTATAATCAGTTTTACCCCTGCTCTATCTGGCTTGAAGTTGTTGGAACCTTGTAAACCACAAATTGATCAAGAATGCATGTGAGGATAGTTGTCTATAGTATTTATTCATCGATACTTCCAAACTGAAACGAGAATTTAAGTGCTAACAGGTGTTAATTGCAATGGAGAAACAAAGAGTTCATGAGAAGGAAGCAGAGACTCAGAAAAAAATAGCTATAAGTGAAGCTGAAAAGCATGCTCATGTTAGTAAGATCCAGATGGAACAAAAGTTGATGGAGAAAGACAGTTTGAGGATGCAAGAGGAAATTTCTAATGCGATGTACTTAGCTCGAGAAAAGAGCTTGGCGGATGCTGATTATTACCGGTAAATGTATTTTCCTCTTTTCCATCAATTTCATATTACTGATTCACAGTATATAAGTAATATCACAGGATTGGGTAAAATAATTATTTTTAAAGATTCTCACACTCGAGAAAATAGAAATGCTGGTAATAATAATGTATTTTCAAATGGAGGAAGTCTAAAGTGAGACTATGTTTAATGGTAGCACATTGAAAGAAGCGGAAGCAAACAAGTTGAAGCTTACTCCTCAGTACTTGGAACTCAAATTTATCGAAGCAATTGCCAACAACTCCAAGATGTATTTCGGCAATAAGGTAACAACCAACTCGCTTACCCCTATCTCAGTGGTTCTCGTCGGTTGACAAACCTGTCGTGCAGGTACCAAACATGGTTCTTGATCAAAGATTGATGGGGAGCTTTTTGCAAGATGTTGTCACAAAAGGGAGCTTGGAATCTTAACTTGGTGCGACAATTTGATGCAAAGAAACTAGGTCGGTCCATACATGATACTCACAGGCCACAGTATATACAGAATGCAGAGATATGCATATTCTGGGTTTTTTAAGCATATTCTGGGTTTTTTTTGAGCAGTTTATGGTTTTGTGAGGGAAATGCCACCTGTTTAATGATCTTGTATATCCCCTCCATTCTACGAAATCCTTTGAAATAAGACACGTAATTCTTTATACATTAAAGAGCAAAGATTTGGGAATACCGTCTCACTTCAAACGGATAAGTAGTGATAACATTTTAATTAAAAATGATATTGAATTGATAAAAAGTGATAATAGTGCAGAATAAATAATTTATAGTATAAATAAAAAATGATAATATTTTTTGAATAAAAGTAATAACATATTTAACAAAAAGTGATGAGTAATTAAATATAAAGTGAAAAATAGTCTCATCGCAGGATGATTTAAAGCAAAATTGATTCGTACATAATATATATGAAGTCCTAACGTCTAAATCTGTGTATAAGTTATCACTTTTCATCTACATTCATGTTCATAAAAGAGTTTATTGTATTATTATTATTTTTTTAATCAAGGTATACTGTGTTATTATTATTTTTTTATTCAAGGTATTATTTTTTATTGGTTTCACATAATTCTTTATGAGAACGGCCTATATTATATATATTTTGAAAGTGATGTTTATCTATGTTAAATCATGAAAGAAACATGAAGGTCCATTACTAACTGGCCCAAGATCTCCCATTTTCAATAAGCCTATAAAACTTTAAATTTGGGTTAGGATAAATTTCAACTGAAAATTTGACTCCACAAAATCAAGAAAGTCAACAAAATTTCATGCTGTAGTAAGAGGATATGTAAAACACTTTTTTTCTCTCTTTTTTCTTTTTTTTTTTAAAAATTATTTCATAAATATAAAATTTAACGTTTCAGTAACATTTGATATGACTGAAGAGTAATGTTTTACGAAAAGGACACAGTATGATACTACACAATTCATAGTGAAAATACAAACAAAAATATTATTTTTAGTGAAGGCAAAAGCTTCTGCATGAAACCTATATATTGTTAGGAGATTTAAATTGCAAAGGGGCAAGAAAATTGTAAAGGGGCACGGTGTTCCCGGAAGCACAAGAGCCTCACTCTTTAGTGAAATCATGAGATTGTAGTATCTTAATCATCTTTTTTATAACTGGAAAAGATTAGTAATTTGATATTTAGAATAAACTTCACATAATTATAAATCTAAATCCAACATCAAATGGGAAAAAAATATGGGTTTGAATGATTTGTATGTGTTTGAACTAATGAAGTACCTAATGTTGTGCAGTTTGAGCTTAGCATCACAATTTAAAACATAGCGGTCAAATTATGCTACCTATTTTGGTGGGTAACTAATTAATAGTCCAACTTATTTATTTACATTTGTTGTTTGATTATGACTCTAACTTAAATTATCTGCCACTATCATGTGATTTGAATGGATACTTTTGGTATATTCTACACTAGACCTTATCAAGAATTTTTTTAATAATACTATCATACCTGAAATTGGCATTACATTTTAACATAGAGCATTGCTTTCTTTTATCCAAAAACATAACAATATGTAGTGTATTATGTACATATCTCCCTCTATTCCAAAAGGTCTTATTTGTAGAATTTTTTTTTAAAAATATTTTTTTATTTATTTTGAGCATCTGTCTCTCATTTTTTTTATGGGAACCACACATATTCAATATATAAAATTAAAAATTATCATCTATTTAAATATTTAATCACTCTTTATTAGCCACGAGTGCAGTGAGTGTATTATAAAGAGAAAGTGTCCATTTAAAAAAAAAATCACAAGTCCATACAAGGTGTCAAATTAAAAAGAAACTTGAGTTGAAAAATATAAAAATACAAAGAGGTATAGAATAATACAGAAATAGAGAGAATGAGAGATTTTTATTAATGACATTGATATTAATAGGTATAAAATTTTAATATTCTTACTCTTTATAGTTTATATAGAATGAAGAAAGGGTACAATGATAAATAAATTATATTATAAAGAGTAAATAATAGAAGAATTATTAAATTAAAACTTACAATCAATTGTACACTTATTTCGTCGCTCATATTTAGAAAAGTAAACGATCATATATTCGCATCTCATGAGTTTGAATTCATTAATAACCATATAGTCAAATTTCGCATTATAACCATAAAAGTATATTCCTTAACATACAGTCAAATTTCGCATTAATTAATTTGATTTAGGTAGATACGTTCCGTGTACATATTGTGTGGCACCCAACAAAAAGAAAAATTGTGTGGCACCCAAAAACTTGTGTATAATATAATAAATAAACTTCCAAACTAAACTCAAACCGGCATAAGGAACCACCCCATCAAACAGTTATCATGAATTATTTTAAAGATCACACCCATGAACACCCTGTCTACGCTACACATCAAATATCCAATATTATACGAAAATATTTGGTTGATATCTTTTTATGTTTTTTAAAATAGTTTTTAAATTTTTTTATTAAAGATATCACTATTTTTTATTTAATTTTTTTTATTAAAGTAATAATATTTTTATTAAATACTCCCTCTGTCCCGCTCAAATGTCACCGGTTATTTTTTTGTGAGTAGATTAATGAGTATTATTATTTTATGTGTAGTGGGTAGTTATATTAATACTGAGTGGTGAACCACATGTGATATTTTTTTTACTAAAAATGAAAAATGAGGACATTTTGATGAGACACCCAATATAGTAAAATAGAGACCTTGTGATATAATGAAGAGAGTATTATTTTTTATTAAAATATTATAACTTCTTTGCCTATCTTTTACTAAAATGATCTCTTGAAAATAAACAATTTTTTCTATCTCTTAATTTTTCTTAGTATGGGTGTTCTTTAGTTCGACCCCCAAATACAAATATTGTGAAAAATTATTTAAGTAAGGTATTCATCCGCGGATACAAAATTACAAATATAAATTTAGAGTACAATTACGATCCATCTGGACATTTTAATCGTTAAATTATTTTAATTTAATTTCCATTGTTAAATAAATTAATATAATTAAAATCTTTTTATAAAATAGCTACCAACTACCCTACCTTGACTTATAGCACTACTAAATACCGAATTAGTTTCTTGCCTTAACTTATAATTAAATATTGAATTAATTTTTTGTAAACTGTGATTACATTATAAATCATTTTAAATCCTATAATCCCCTAAATTTAAACACTTTAACAATAAAATATATAGGATTAAAGGTGGAACCACATAATTTACACCGTGAATTTGATTTAGACAAATATTTATGATAAATATTGGGTACACCCCATAATCACCCATAAATTTATTTGTTTTTCTTTGAATATATAACTTAAGGGAGTTATTCACATGATATATACTCCCTCCTTTCTGAATAATATAGTATTTTTTTTATTATTCATTTCACAAAGTATTTTATGGAGTATCTTTTTAAAAATAAAAGTGATAAAAATTAACTACAGTATTTTTTATGCAGATCTTAATATAATACCTACTATTCACAAGTCCCAATAATTATATATATTTTTTTTATTAAATAAACCAGTGATACTTTTTAATTTCTTATTTTATACTACATTATTATTATTATTTTTAAACTCCTTAGACAAAAAAACGTGAAATATATTTATTAGTGTTTCCATCAACCATGGTATTATGATCATACAAGAATTCTGATATATTGATTTTAAACTTCTTCTTTATCAATCTGTTTTTGTTGTTTGAACAGGATTATTTATGCCTTCCAAGTGTTCTATGTAATGCACCTGAGAGAAATCTCTTGACACAATTGAAAATGTATTTGGTGGAGAGTAAAGGAGGAGCAATAGGATGTATGCTGTTATCACTGTCATTCTTGGGCACATGGCCTGCATTGATGACCCTCCTCGAAAGGCGTGGACGCCTCCCTCAACACACTTATCTTGATTACACAATCACTAATCTTTTAGCAGCTGTTATCATTGCTTTCACATTTGATCAAAATGGAAGCAACGCAATTGAAAAGCCTAATTTCATAAATCAGCTATCTCAGGTTAGCCATTCGATCATTATCTGTTTATAACAAGTGAAGCATTATAAGCCATTTGATTGTTATTGTTATTGTTATTGTTATTGTTATCTCAGGATAATTGGCCTAGTGTGTTGTTTGCTATGGTTGGTGGGATTGTTCTGAGTCTTGGAAACCTTTCAACACAGTATGCTTGGGCGTTTGTCGGTTTATCCGTCACTGAGGTTATTACATCCAGCATAACTGTTGTCATAGGTACTATATATATGAATGAGTTTGCGCTTTCTTGTTGTTTTTCTGCTGTTATGTGATCCTCGTTGAAGATATTATTTTACAATTGGGATGTTTGCTTATCCAGGAACAACTTTAAATTATTTCTTGGATGATAAAATCAACAGAGCTGAGATTCTTTTCCCTGGTGTTGGGTGCTTTTTGATTGCTGTTTGCTTAGGCTCTTGTGTACACTCGTCCAACGATGCTGATAATAAAGCCAAGCTTGCTAGCTTCTCCGAAAAGGGAACAATGTATGTGGTTTTTCAGTTTTTACTAAATATTAACTATTACTTCATGTTGTAGCTTTTTATTTGTTGATTTAAATTTCATACAATTTCGGACATGAGACATTGTTTAGTACTAACTTCACTTACACGACTTCTGAACTATATTTGGACAGGATAAAGGGTGCTTATGCTACGAATGAAACAAACGCAAAAACAAAGGTTAGAGGATACAACATAAGCCTTTGTTTCCATGGTCTTATCTCCAACAGATGATCCACCATGTTTATCTTGTGCATTGATATATCCATTTTAATACTTACAGATCTGGAGAACGGAAATGCTACCACAGAGAAGGCAAAGTTTGGGACTGCGCATTATCTCATAGAAATCGAAAACAAACGTTCAATCAAGGTTGTCATTCCTACACAACATCACTGAAAAGGGATACAAATAAATAGATTTTCAATGTTCTCTAACCTCATCATTATTCATCTTTCTGAATGCAGGTTTTTGGGAAGGGCACTGTCATAGGTCTGGCAATAACCTTCTTTGCAGGAGTTTGCTTCTCTCTCTTCTCTCCAGCTTTCAATCTTGCAACTAATGATCAATGGCACACACTGAAAGACGGCGTCCCTCACTTGAGCGTATACACAGCTTTCTTCTACTTCTCAGTATCCTGCTTCGTGGTTGCCATCATTCTCAACATCAGCTTCCTGTATCGTCCGGTTCGGAATCTTCCCAAATCATCAATAAAGGCCTACTTATCCGATTGGAATGGTAGAGGGTGGACCTTTCTGGCAGGATTCTTGTGTGGATTTGGGAATGGCCTTCAGTTTATGGGAGGACAAGCAGCTGGATATGCTGCAGCTGATGCTGTTCAGGTTAGTCTTCGATTCGTACAACCGTTTAAGGATGTCGTGTTTGTGTTAACCCTTCGATTGACTACAGGCTCTTCCCTTGGTGAGCACCTTTTGGGGCATACTTCTGTTTGGAGAGTACAGAAGATCATCCAGAAGAACATACATACTTTTAGTTGGCATGCTGTCTATGTTTATAGTCGCTGTTGGTGTTCTTATGGCTTCGTCTGGTCACCGTAAATAATGCTCGACCGCGCCTGTTTCCAGATACGTATGATCACTCTAATGTTTAGTTGATGGTCACAAATTTTATTTGAAACACTCAAAAAAAGGGAGTGAAGGAGTTTTTTAGTCTTTGAATGAAGTTTTTATTTGGTACAAGTTTTGTACTTGTAATTCTGGCAATTTAAACTTGTGCTCACTTCTTATTATATACAGGTTCTCTATATTTTTTACAAGTACTTTTTTGACCTCTCTATTTAGCAAAGCTTCTCCAATGGATGCAATCATTAGAAAGCAATCTTTTTGGATGAATATATGAGGAATATTATCAATTTTATTTTTTAAGTTTAAAATTATTAAGCTATAAAAAAGTACCATGCTGTTTGTCTACACAAGCACAACTATATTAATTAATGTATTAGAATCTCATAATTGATTTGGTTTTTATTCAACGGTCATTTTTTTATTAGCACGCGTATTTGGTTAACATACCATGTGAAAAGTATTTAGGAAAATAATCTATTATATACATATAAAATGTGGAATAGTAGCTTCCAAAGGAAAAAGGCGCCATTTTCCGCAAGAAACTTGAAACATTTACAAATGTGTGGGATGAACTTATTTAATGCAGGGAAGGAAGATGGAAAAAAAATTAAAACTTATATTCGTTACTAATTTATTAAAAATTGTGCTCGCCTGAGAACTTGTTCATATCTAGAGTGAGAATCTCAAAATTCCTGAATTTTTTTTTTGGGTTTGGTATTTTTCCGGTGATCCAATTGTTCGACAAAGCAAGACTACCAAGCATGTTGCTGGAATTCTCCATCGGCAGGAGTTCTACAGTGAGATAATTATCGTTGCACTCAAGCATATCCAATAATGGCAGTTAGAATATTGTCGTTCAAGAAATTATTTGTTTAATGGAGCTAAACTACAGTCAAAATCAATGAGAAGATAAACAGGAGAGATGCATGAGGAGTGGTGGTGGAAAGGGTGTGTTTGTATTGGCCATAGGGGAGAGGGTAAGAGAAGAGTGGGCACTAACATCGCATGATAGCAAAGAGACCCAAAATTCATTATTTTAGAAATGAAGAAGAAAAACTAGAATAAGAACATGAAAACAATAGTTTCATGATTCGAAATAAGATATTTTAAAAGCAAAGAAAAATAAAAAAAAATAAAGAATGTAAGAATCACAAAATAATTCTTGAAATGTCCTTAAATTGAAAGAATAAAAAAAAATGACAAAAACAAAAAGCACCATATCTTGATTTAAGCGCGTCGGGGCTCTATATCATTCTAATTTTATCAGATGTTCCCAAACGGACATGCTAGTGTTGATACGTCTTCAATTATAAAGCTTCCAAAACTTTATATGTTTCCGATGTGGGAATTTTTCAACCTAAAAAAATGAGCCACAACAAATGGGCCACTAATGTTTTGAGATTATTAGTTTGGGTTCAGTGAGATAAGACCGAATGGTAAGCCCATTCTTGATGTGGATTTAAATACTGCCATTATCGATGGGTATGATACCCAATAATTATTTCCCGTAATAAGTGAAAACATGGAAAAACTTTATTTTATTTTTAATTAATCCCACATATTTTTTCATGCGTATAAATATATGAATTAAAAAATTTAACTGTATTTGGAAAAAGAGAAGAAGTAAGGTTACCTTTTATATATCAAATATTAAATTAAAGTTAATAAAGTTGTAATGTTTGAATTAATAAAGTGTAAAATCAAAGTAGGTTTCACCTTCGTAACTATCCCTCTATGGTAATTTTTTTTTTTCAATTTAGGCGTCTCATCGAAATAGTTAATTTTTATTTTTTACACATATGGAACCCACACACATCCATAATACAATTAAATTATGGAACATATACTCTCATTAATACAATTACTCACTACACATTAAATAATAATATTCGTTAATCCACGTACAAAAAGTAAAAGCTACCTTTTAGATATGATAGAAGGAGTATTTACATGTAGAATAGTGAGACAAATGAACACTAAAAGTGTACAAATTATTAGGGATCAATTGAAAATACAAATGTTAAGTTGATGAAATGAAATTTTTTCTCTGGTAAAAAGATAGTCCTAATCCATTTTATGTATATTTGAGGAATAATAATGTTAATTAATGAGAATACGGTATTAGAGTAAAAGTAAATTTACATGTGACATTGACAAATTTATAGTAATAATAATAGTACTATACTCCTTAAGATATCACATTTCTCATTTATGAGTTGTCTATTTTCATTATCTAAAAAAAATAAATAAAAAAGCGCAATCACTAATCCCCATTTATTTTATTTAAAAAAAAACATCACTACCTAATACACATAACACACCTTTTCTTTATTTATTATAAAAAAATATTATTATACCCATAAAACTTATCACTTTTTTTTTTAATTTTCGATTTGGGATTGGAGTACAAACTTAAATGGGTTAGGAGGGAATATTACTTATCAACTATAATTTGAATTGATTTTTCCCCTTATTTATGCATAATTTTGATCTGTTCAATTGAAACTTTATACTTCCTTTGTAGCAAATAACAACATTTGCTTTTTGCATGTAAATTAAGAAGTATTATTATTTTATGTAAAGTGTGTAGATGTATTAGAGAGATGTGATGGATAGTGGTGGGGCATTGGTGAACCCTTTTTACTAAAAGAAAAAAATGATACAATTTGGATGTGATGCTTAATATAGTAATTGCTATTTGGGTGTGACGGATGGGTAGTGTTTTAAGAAAATATCATTTAAAAAAAGATAAAGAATTTGTAAGATAAAATAATTTGTCAAGTGCTGTTATGTCATTTTTTAGGTTGTGAAATACCTGAAAAAAGAGAATTTAAGTTCATCTTGCAATACATTCATTCATAATAAAATAAAGAGTTTATTAGCATAAGGTACACATTTTAAATTAAAATACTCTCAAATACAAGAGAAAAATAAAATTATTCTCCACTACACAAAATAACATTAAAGGACCCTATTATCCTTAATAAAATAAATCAAATTTCAATTTCTCTCTCCTGTGATGACGTCTTCTCCCACAGCGTATCATCGACTAGACGCTGCCTTTCACAAGTTCTTCCGGCAGAGTTCCGCCGCCCATGGCTCACGGTTTATAGTCGAATGCACGACTGCTTTTTCTTGGCGGATTGGCATCTTGCCGCTGGTTCTCATGGTCTGTGCTTTGCAACCTCAGGGATTTAGATCCCTGATTTTTTTCCCAATCTATGCGGTCGCCTCCGCGGGCTGATATTCACCGCCACCGTTTTGCTTTACTGTCAGATGCGACTTCCGCTGGACACATACGACGAGCTTTTCTAATGCGGTCGGCCCTTCGTCGCTGCTGTCTGGAGTTCCCTAATTTCTGCCCTAAATCGTCGCCTATGGCTGAATCATCGTCTTATGTGTTTTCTCATATTCTGCCGCCTCCGAATTGCAAGCCATTGGCACGATCTTGAGGTGGCTTTGCATCCAAGCTGACAACTCATCTCAATCAGATATATTCCGCCTGCATCGCCATCGGTCGAGGACGACTGTTCCAATTCGGCGCTACCACTGGTTCAGATTTCACCCAATTATTCCTTGCTCGCGAAGGAGGATTGGCCATCCCTTTCGAATTTATCAGATATCGGCCTCTCCTCCGTGGCTAAGGAGCATCCAGAGTGTTGCGGATGCGGAGGTGGATTACTAGTCTTGTGGTG
Source organism: Pogostemon cablin (assembly GCA_023678885.1). NCBI lineage: Eukaryota > Viridiplantae > Streptophyta > Magnoliopsida > Lamiales > Lamiaceae > Pogostemon > Pogostemon cablin. The sequence continues at coordinate 2,696,128 of CM042980.1, read as the reverse complement.
GGGCTTCTGGTTGGGCTTCCGGCGACTGCGCACTGGGTTGCCAGTAGCTTCTTCACAGTTCACTCGTCCTCTTCCTCTCACCGATAACCTTACTTATCTCAATCGAATTCAATTGAAATCAAATTCATCCTTGCTCAAGTTCCTATGTCACATTGGAATTGATTTTGCCATCTAGAGGTCTGTCCGATGCTGCTGTGCTCTGAAACAAATCAATTGGTATGAGTTTTAATGGTGAACTATTTGTTTGTGCAGCTGCTTCTGTTCTTCTTTCGTTTTTTCGCGTCTGATTTTGAGTTACTGGTGTAGCTCCAAGTTAATTTTTGCAAGGCTGAAACATTTGAGCTTCTTTTTTTGGTGTTCTCGTGTGTCTTCTTTTGAAGCTCTGTTTTGGAGGGTTTGGAAATTGTTTCTGATAATGTTTTTTGTCAATGATTCCTTTGCATTTCTGAATTTCAGCTGCTTTTCTATTTAGTGTTTATGATCGTTGTTAAAGTTTTTGGAATTTTAAGATGAGCTTTGGTGAGTGTTGCTAATGAATGTGAAGGTGAAAGCTTCATGTGCAATGCAGCTCGTTTTGTATATAAACAACATTTAATCAATCTTAGCTTATTATAATGTAAAATTGAATAGTTAATGTTGCCAACTAATTTGGTGTGAATGGGCAATGTCCTTTGCTTTGTAACTGTTTAAGCTTTTATTTTATTTTAGGCGATTACATACATGCTTAAGGCTTAACTGGTTCATAGATTTCTTGCTAGCACAAGTGTTCTTGAAACGATATATACTTGTGTAAATTTGATTGAAACTTAGAATGAGGATACACACTTCATTCATTCGTATTATATCGCAGACTTTGCAGTTTTGTTTGCATTTGGAATCAATGTAATTATAATTTACAAAAGCTATTTCATGTTCTATTCATTCTTGCTAATGTAAAATTGCAGGCAAAGACTAGTGAGACGGGAAGCATTTTCAGAGGAAAACTGAAAGAAGATTTTCTACCTATCAAATGGAAATGGAACAGAGATAGAGACAGTTGGTTCCTTTCATGAAATAAGTCCAAAATGTGTGCTGCAATACTACTTATTGAGATTACCAGTCTTTTTACACGAAAAAATTGAAAACATGGTGAAAAAAATGTGTAAAAGAAAATGTACAAAAAAAATATTAGCAAAAAAATTGTAAAAAAAAAAATTGTGCAAACAAAATGTACAAAAAAAAATTATGCATAACAGAATATGTAAAAAAAATTGTGCAAAACAAAATGTGCAAAGTAAAATGTGAAAAAAAAAAGTGCAAAACAAATTGTATAAACCCTGCACCTCACCCACCACCGGATTTCCGCCGGCCGATCGCCGGAACTTAAAATGTGCAAACAAGATGTGCAAAAACAAATTGGTGCAAACACATAGGGGTATTTATGTTATCACAATCATGATTGTGTAATTATGAGTATTAGTGTTTTGAGTAATGTAATTTATAATAATTATATATTATTTTATGTATTCAACAGTAGATGATCTTAAAATAAAACACGCACAAATATAAATAAATGAAAAATTGAAGTTCCTATGTACGTGTATATCCGACACATAAATATTTTGTCATTAAAATTAAATTGTCGTATCTTAGAGGGGTAGATGCTAGTTTAGTAGCACAACTGATTAACCGACTGTAATTATTAATTACAAACAGCTGTTAAAGCTGTCAACAAATAATACTTATTTTCTTCTGCTACAATTTAGTTTCTGTTTTATGGAATACTCCTATTAGTTATATAAATTACTAGTTTGTATCAATGAATACCACTAAATTTGTGGAGTTAAATTTGAAATTTCTCACTTGATCGAAATTAATAAATTTAAAACTTCATTTATTCATGGATTGGACCCGACCCACTAGGGAAGATTTGGATTCGAAGTGCTAAATTGAGACTCAACGTTTACTATACTTTGCGAGTATAAAGATGACCCATAAATAAATCTTATAACGAATGAAAACTCATATTCAAGAATTTGATAATGCTTGAAAGCTCCCTAATCAACCTTTTCATCGGAGGAGCGTCCAGACCAACTAGCCTTCCATGCAACGGACGGCGAGAGAAGACGTTCCGTTCTCCAGCCCAACGACCGAAGCTGCCACGTAAACGGAAGCACAACGTGAGAGCTAAGAACATGACACTGGATCAGGAGTGATAACTTGCATTGCAAAGCATCATCAGTGCTTGTAGCTAAACGTACCTTAAGTAGCAAGTCTTCATAGTTTTTGTCCATCCATGATTGGCTCTCGACGTGGATTGATCTATTCTTGTCGTTGAATATTGCCACGACAAGGGCATGCATGAAAGCCTGCAAGACATCTGCCGATGTTGAATCTCTATGCATGATGACACAAACAGTGCTCTTTCTTGAAAGCAGTATATATCTTCCTAGCAGTAGCACAACCAGAAGAAGTTATTAAGACAGCATTCTTTTGAACTTAAATTGAAAGAATGGAATGAGCTAAACCTTTGTTGTAATGTGAGCTTGCAAGAGATGACAGGTCTACCCTGTTTTCATTTAAATGAAAGTTCACAGATCAATACAAATCTGTTTCAGACTCGATCATAGAATAATCGACTAAATGCCCTGACAGGAAAAGTGGACATCTTGGAAATGGAGGGTCGAAATAATAAAACAATAACTCACACTTCATCACTGGCAAGTGAAGAGATCCGGATACCTAACTGTATCCTCTGATGCACATTTCCAGCCCTGTTTGATGTCCATGAAGTCATCCACAGAGGTAAAACATGCTCCATCTCTGAGACTTGTTTCGGAGACAGAACTAGCAAATCACGTAATCCTAATGTCAGTATATAGGAATGCACATAAAAGGAACACATCTGTGGAGTTTCAACAGTTGCATAAAATTTTGAATATCTAGAGAAATAAAGAGAAGTTACTGCCCACTAGACTCAGATGAATTTGCAAAATCAATGAACTTCATTTCAACTTAACAAAGATCCACGACTTCTATAAGATATTGACTTCTTATCATTATTTTCGATTGCATATGAATGGAAAGAGAAGTGCATCATTATAATAATCATACTGGTGAGCATGTAAGGCTGTACATGTACATATTCAAAGTAGCTAGTACAGGTATTGTGTCGTGATGTTCAAGAGTCTCACCTTGTCCGGTCTTCATATAATTTAACAAAAGAATGGAGCATCTTTCACAATTTAACGTGGAAAGTGAAAGGCAACGAACGGCCTTGTAGTTTGCTGCATTATAAATTGCAGCACCAAATTATGCTAGGAGACAGTTGCATTTGAAGTTCTCATGTTCAGATATAAAGAAGTTTTGCATCTCAGCTTGCTATGAGCATTAAGACTATTAAGGGAGACTAACCATACATATGAAAAATGGTGAGGGACAGAAAACAAAACCAAATGGCCATCGAGTGCCCAGTAGTAATGCGAGCAAGGAGCATTCCTAAAGCCATACCAATCATGGTTGCCAAAGTCTCCTGGCTTCCTTCCTATCATATGTTGGGAAAAGTTTGCATAAATGAATAAGCTTGAAAAATTAAGTGAAACAATACCCATCGAAAGTAACATGTTACCTTCGCAGAGATATCAGCGGCATTGTTCTGAAGAGCAAAATGTTGAGTCAAAGCAGCTCTAGTAGCACCACTGGCAACCCCAGCTGATTTTGCAGCATGCACAGAAAGATAATGGAGCAAAAATAATAAGAATCTTTCAATGAAGAAATTGACACATAAGTATAATCTAATAACTAGATGTTTATATTTTCAGGCTGGAATTAGAGTGGAGAACTGTCCTTATGAGAGCTTGGATTTTATTACAATATTGCATTGGGACTTACTGAATGACCGTGATATGCTGCCTAAGCATACAATGAACACAAACGCTGATGAGAACAACGGGGAAAGAAGGTCCATCAACATCCCTGCAACAGTTTGTTTACTCATATAAATAATGTAGTTTTGATTATTACATTAATGCCAACAAATATTTAGGAAAAGAAACGGGGTTAAGTTTACATCTATATCAGAGAGAGATAACTACATTACGCAGTCCAATAGTAGTAGTAATAATATAATGATAATGATATTCAAATATGAAGATAACTTCACCAAGGTCATTCATGAGATCTGCAACAAGACGCCACATTTTGGCATTGCTATCCAGGTTTGCTCCCTAATAGAAAGAGAAATATGGTGTTATTGGTTTATTTACAATCTAGAAATATAATTTCAGGTACTGCAGAAGTTATTATTTTCAGTTATTGCCACACAGATAATACATTTAAGAAACTCTGGAGGACAGTTCATACGTGTAAATCTACAGATTTTGGAAAAGAATTTAAAGAAACAATAAAATTTCCATACCTGGTAAAATGTGAATAAGATACCTCCAAGCATTCCAGTTAAATCTCTTAGAAACCACTGCAATGTGTTCAAGAAGAAATTTTTATAAGGACAAAGAAAGACAGATTTTAATAGATTTGACTTGCTAAACGAAAAGTGGATATCAAGAATTATATACCAGAAATGTTGCCCCAATAACTGTGGCAGATTTTTCACCAACCCCAATAGCACTTAGAAGAGCCTAGATCAATTAAAGTTAGTTAACTAACTAGATACGTTAGCAGAAATCAAAGAATTAATCTAAGTACAATATAGTAACTGGGTGGAAAATTTTTACAAGAAAACATAAATAATTGCCTGGGTGGAAAGCATTGTCCTCATGTAAGTTGAAAGGCCCTGTAAGACATAAAGTCATCAATATGGAGCAGAAAAAGTGAAGCTTTAACATGAACTGAAAGACTACAAGAGAAGGATTATTACCTGTAATGAGTCCCAAATTTGAAAAGGGACATAATCTGGTGTCACACTGCCTGGAAATCCCTGCATTTCTCACCAGTTTCACATAAATAAAATTCTTTGAAGAGGAATCGAGCAAAAGAAAAGATTGAAGTTTGGTTCTCATTTTCCAAACGTTCTCGAGTAAACCAAAATCCCATTTATTTCAATCTAAAATTTGAAAAGTAAACATCCTAACAGCATTTCAATTCATACTTCATTACCAGAAAAACAAAGAGATAATATTTCTTAACAGGTTAGTTCATCAATCGATTATTTTATATAATCAGTTCATGGAATAATGTTTCTTCATTTATCATAAACTGCAACAACACAATAAAATCAAGCAACAAAGTCGTTCTCAAGCATTGAACAACATGCTAAAACACAGCCCTAAACCTATGCACATTGAATTCACCTACCAAATGCAGGATTGAATCTCTCATTTACTAAATAGAGTATCAATGGTGCAAGAATCAAAGTACAGCCTACGAATAGAAAGTAGAAAATATTTATGAACACGCTCAATTACTACTCTTCCTAACACCATAAGGAAAAACGTGCATATTATACCTCGGGAACGAAAGCGTCAAGGACTTTCCGAGAAAATTGATTGAAACGGCGGGAGGATTTCCGAACGGTGTTTCCGGCGACAGTGAAGGTGGCCGTCTTCGTCAGCTTAGACGAAGCGGTTCCGTTCCATTCCTCGATCACAGCGGTTTCTGATCTAATGGAGCTCCTTTCTCCTTCCATTGCAGCTTCTGACTTTCAGCTTCCGCAGTTGGGCTCGGAAACTGCTGCCATATTTTATGCTATTGTCACATTGACCCCATATGTTTTCTATATTTTCCATTTCGCCTATGAAAAAAAAAATATTAAAAAAATCCACAAAAATAAAAATGAAAACAAATTTGTTTAAAAAAAATTAATTCGCTAGAAGGAGGGCTTGAACCTCCGACCTTGTGGTTAACAGCCACACGCTCTAACCAACTGAGCTATTCCAGCTACATGTTACAAAATTAAAATGAATTAATTACCAATATTTATATTTAATTTTTTTTTTAATGATATTATTTCTAATTTTTTTTAAAAAGAAATGCTTACCTCATAGTAACCCTTGGTCTCCGGTGGTTCGGTGCGGTGGCGACTATCTGAAAGAGAAGACTCCGATGCGGAAAGCAGCGGTGGCTTTGCTTTCGCGACGATCCTATTCATCAAACCCAGAAAACCCCAGCCTTTATTCATTCCTCCAACCTTCAATTTTTGCACTCAAGAAAACCACTCAATCACATGAAACAATTAAACCCAATTCCCTGCAAACAAACCCCATTTTGCAAGAACAAAAATCCAATCTTGAATCCACTCTCCAGAAATCCCTTTCCGACAACAACACCGATGAGGCGTGGAAGTCTTTCAAGACTCTTACAAGCTGCTCATCTTTCCCCAGTAAGCCCCTCACCAACTCTTTAATTACCCACCTCTCCTTACTTTCAGACACTCACAGTCTCAAGAGAGCATTTGCATCAGTAGTTTTCATGTTGGAAAAGAATCCATCTTTGTTAGAACATGAAACTGTGAAGACCCTTCTGGATTCCATGAGAAAAGCCAACACTAGCGCACCTGCTTTTGCATTGGTGAAAAACATGCTCAAGAACAGATTTTACATGCCATTTGGGTTGTGGGGTTATGTGCTGATTGATGCTTGTAGGCAAAATGGTAGTTTTTCTGCTTTTTTGAATATTTTCCATGAGAGTTGTAGAATTGCTTTTGATGAAAAACTGGACTTTATGAAGCCTGATTTGGTTGCTTGTAATGCTGCTTTGGAGTACTATTGTAAGGAGGTTGAATCTGTTGTGGATGCTGAGAAAGTGATTGAAACTATGTCGTTTTTAGGCGTTAGGCCGAATGAGATAACTTTTGGGTTGCTTGCATATTTATATGCGGTTAAGGGGATGAATGAGAGGGTGATGGAATCAGAGGATGTGATGAGTAAACTTGGCATTTCTGATAGAATGGTTTATATTCATAATTTGATTTGTGGATATTTAAAATCAGGTGATTTTGAATTGGTTTCTGCTGCTATACTACGAGGTTTGAAAGAAGGGGGTGGGCAAGGCCTTAGTCAGGAAACTTGTAATGAAGTGGCAAAAGGTTTTTCACAAAAAGGGAATTTCAAGAATTTAGCAAACTTGATAGTTGAGTGTCAGAAACTCGAACCTTTGTCTGTTCCGGTTGAGAGATCTTTCGGTTTTGGTGTTATCAGTGCTTGCATTAGTCTTGGATTACTAGAAAAGGCACATGTAATCGTCGATGAAATGAATGCACAAGCTGCGTCCATTGGATTAGGCATTTACGTGCCAATTTTGAATGCTTACTGTAGAGAGCAAAGAACAGCTGAAGGTGCTCAATTGGTTTCAAAAATTTGTAGTTTAGGACTAAAATTAGATGTCTGTAGCTATGATGCTCTAATAGAATCATCAATGTCCTGTCAAGATTTCCAATCAGCATTTTCTCTGTTTCGTGACATGAGAGAAGCCAGAGTACACGATCTAAAAGGCAGCTACTTGACGATCATGACAGGTCTTACAGAACACCATCGGCCAGAGCTGATGGCCGCCTTTCTAGACGAGGTTGTATCCGATCCCAGGATCGAAGTAGGCACTCACGACTGGAACTCGATCATCCATGCTTTCTGCAAGGCAGGGAGGTTGGAGGATGCCAAGAGGACGTTCCGGAGGATGATCTTCCTTCAGTTTGAACCGAATGAGCAGACTTATCTATCCCTGATCAACGGATACGTGGCCGTGGAGAAGTACTTCAGTGTTCTAATGCTGTGGAATGATGTTAAGAGGAAGGTTTGCAGTGATGGAGAGAGAAAATTGAAATTAGACAGCAGCCTAGTTGATGCATTTCTGTATGCACTGGTGAAGGGTGGTTTCTTTGATGCTGTGATGCAAGTGGTGGAAAGATGTCAAGAGATGAAGATATTTGTTAACAAGTGGAGATACAAGCAAGCTTTCATGGAATCTCATAAGAAGCTCAAAGTTTCCAAATTGAGGAAGAGAAACTTGAGGAAAACAGAAGCATTGATTGCCTTCAAGAATTGGGCTGGTTTGAGTTCTTAAAACATGGATAGGATGTTCTTAATTCTTAGTATATCATCTATATTTGCTGCTTATATTCTTAATGACTTTCTAATTTAGGGGTTCTACTTCTAATAGCATGAAAAGGGGATGTAGTTAGTCTAGAGAGCCCAAAAACATTAATTTTATCCAACACTCTTGATTATAAGTAGATTTGCAATAATTTCTTCACTTGTAATTTCAGTCATGTACTTTTTTTTTTTTAGATAATCCTTTCATTATTTTTTCACACATTGCAATTTTATTTTATGTAGGAGTATTAATTAATTGGTATATAATTAGTTAGTTATGGTCGTTATGGATATGGTTTTTTATTTAAACTACATACTACCTGCAGCTAAAAATAGATCAATATTGTGCTTTTTTTTTAATTTTTATTTTTAACATTGGAATAGTTACTATGATAAATAAATTTATATAACAAGTATGCTATGTATATCTATGGTGTTTTAATTAAGTATTATTTTCCACATCGTCCATTTTTATTTAATTATATGAGTATTAAAACCCACTATATAACATAAATTATATATTTAATATATATTTTCTCCATAAAAATCGTTTATATTTATTGTTCAACATTGTTTAAGATTTTTTTTTTCAATTAACTATATTGAGTTAGGGTATTATAGTATTTTTAAATAAATATAAAATGTAAAATTTATTGTTTCACATTTTTTTAAAGTTTGTTATCTTTATTGACTTTTGGGATTTTTAAATAATAAATAAAATGTAATATAATATTCCGTGTGCTAGTAACTTTTAAAATTATTAAATAATTTTGTTTCTTTTTAAGAGTGGGGAATAACTTTATATATGAAGGGGGAATAACAGAAAATATTACCAGGATGATTTGTTAAAATTATGTGTGTTAAATATTTGATATAGATATATGATTAAGATTAGGGGAAATTTGCGTTTCTAATATTCCGTTACTTGAGCTATTATCCATTGTTCCCTTTTTCTTCTAACGACTCAATAAAAAGATAAATATTAAATATTTCCTCTCGTTTAATATTTTTGGAGCCAAGAACAGATTAAAAATCATAGTATATTATTTTAAAATTCCATAAAATTAAAAATGAAAAATATATGACCGTAAAAGGCGATGTGAACGCCAATCTCCCCAACAAAGAAGTCAGAAATTCTTGCTGTGTCTCATTAGATGACTTACTTTTCATAAAGAAGTCAGACATAAAAAAGAGATTTTTCATTTAAAAAATAAATTAAATTATAATGTAGAATAGATGGGATATAATCCTTCCGCAAATCATTCGAATGTACCTCTGAAGATACCGCGACTTGTTTGACTTGGATCCACTGAACTTCGCCAACGAATATAAATTCTCTTGTTTTCTCAATCGTTACATACACAACTTGCAGACGGCAGTGTTAAACTAGGTCAAAATCATTGAACTCATCCAAAGGGTTCTCTTTATTTGAGGTTATTTCTTTACTGTTGATGTTCGTTTGAATGTTTTCTTGTTTCTTTGTTCTTGATTGAATCTTTTCTTGGTTCTTGATTCTTGGCAGTCTAATTCGGCTGCTCTCTTAATAATGGTGATTTTTTGCTGCTTTAGGACAGAAACTGTAATTCAGACTATTAAAGGCTTATGTATTAACAGAATTGTTTTTTAGGTGTAATGCAATGAAAGTTTTTCTGAATCTTTTGGTGGTTCTATGGGCTCTGGTGAGCTTTGAAGAGGTAGCATCACATGGGATCCAGCCATTTTCATTAATTTCTGTCGAGAAGGCAGTAATTGAACTAGATAACAAGGCATATATTAAAGCATCTCCTTCAGTTCTTGGACTCAATAACGTAAGCCTGGCAATTTTGAGGTTGCCTGATCCCATAATCTGACAATTGTTAACTTCTTTAAGTTCTATTATTACAGTCTGGTTAATAGAAACATTGTCTTTCTTAGGAGAAAAACAAAGAATGGATTACAGTGGAATATGGAAGCTTGGCCCCATCAACCAATGACTGGATTGGTGTTTTTTCTCCTGCCAATTTCAGGTTAAGATTGATTTATGTCAAGAATTTCATCCCATGTAGTTGTCCTAATCTCTTCCTCAGAAACATTTGGTCAACTATTCTGCAGCTTTGCATTCTATTAGTTTGATATGATGGCATTTACCTTATTTAGGAATTCTGATTTATGTTTTCAGTTCAACCGCCTGTCTCCCGGAGAATGCTAGAGTCGGACCACCATATTTGTGTACAGCACCTATAAAGGTCTAATTTAATTCCATTTTCGCAATTGTTTTATTTAAACACACACATAAACATAAGGCATATGTATGAATATAATGTTTGAATTTATCTGCAGTATCAATATGCAAGTTTTAGCAATCCGAAGTACAAGGACACGGGCAATGGATCTTTAAAGCTTCAGTTGATTAACCAGAGATCAGACTTCTCTTTTGCTTTATTTACTGGTGGTTTGGCAAATGTAGGTACTCTGTTCTAAATTTAAGTCATTTCTCTAAAGTCTATTTACAATTATACTGATAATTGTGGTGGAAGCATTTGCTGTGCCCCAAATGAGAATAGATTTCTCTTATTAGTTCATTTTTGGATAATTATGTTGTAGATGCTAACAGTGGAAATCTTTTGTTATAAATTTTCATTTTAACAGCCAAAGCTAGTGGCAATTTCCAATGTAGTTTCCTTTGCCAATCCTAATGCTCCTCTATACCCACGTTTAGCGCAAGGAAAGACATGGAATGAAGTGAGTTCATGTGGTCTAAACTAACTTTGACTCTGCCTGTATGTCATATGATGAATTTTTTTTTCTATAATGTTCTCATTAATGTTTCTCTAACGAGTCGTGCTTAGATGACTGTTACCTGGACTAGTGGCTATGATACTGATAGAGCAGAGCCGTTCGTTGAATGGGGTCCAAAAGGAGGGGTACAGAGGCGTTCCTTAGCGGGTACACTGACATTCGATCGTAACAGCATGTGTGGTAAGCTAACCTCCTCTTTCTTGGTTTTTAGAGCAGGGGAAAACTTATGCTGGATACAAAGATACATCACATTGGTCATATGGCTCTTGTACATCTGAATTGTCGAACTGTACAGTTGTGAAAAAAGTGCTCGTTCCCCATTTTGTAAATGTTGTTCGAACTCTCAAACAATTCATTTGATTGGAGGAAAAGAATGATTCTCTTACTGATATTTCGTAATACGTGTTACTGAATTTTGTAGGTGCGCCAGCAAGAACCGTTGGATGGCGTGACCCTGGGTTCATACATACTGGTTTCCTGAAGGAGTTATGGCCCAACATGGTGTATGTTTTATCCCACAACTTATGATTTTATCATTTGTTCATTACAAGGGAAAACTTAATCTCACTGTTATTTTCTGTCTTAAATTTGTTCATCTTCTAGATGACTATTGATCTTTTACATCTATTTATTAATTCTAGAGAGATGGTAACTTTAAATGTTAGTTGTTATGTGCATTCTTACATAGTGTTCTTGTGATACATGTTTAATTAAATTATACTAATTAGCTGATAAATTGTCTCAGCCAGCAATATTCTGTTTTACTTTTGATCTTCTCATATCTTGCTTTTTTTTCTTAAATCTTTTTTTTAGTTACACCTACAAATTGGGCCATAAGTTGCTCAATGGTACATATATCTGGAGTGAGATCTACCAGTTCAAAGCATCTCCATATCCTGGTCAGAACTCCGTGCAACGGGTTATCATTTTCGGTGACATGGGAAAGGTTTGGTTCCTTGTAATATATGCTTCTTACATGAATATTTTGGCCCTTAGAAACGACTTTAACATTATCCAAGTTATGACATTACTTTTTGTCAAAATCAAATGAAAAGGCTGTGTTTTGTTTATGGGAAAGACTATATATGCTCGATTTTTTTAACGAGTCATAAGATGGCTCATATTGTGCTACTCTGAATTCCTGCTATTTGGCTGAGTGCCTTCAGCTTAGAGGAATTTAAAAACATTAAATGATTAAAGTCATGTTCTGTTTTAAATTGATCACTTCAGGACGAAGTTGATGGTTCCAACGAGTACAACAATTTTCAACATGGTTCTCTCAACACAACCAAACAACTCGTTGATGACGTAAAGAATTATGATATAGTCTTTCACATTGGAGATATCTGCTATGCTAATGGCTATCTTTCGCAATGGGATCAGTTCACTTCTCAAATTGAGCCGATTGCTTCAACTAAACCGTATATGATTGCCAGGTGCACTTCAGTTTGCAACGAAAATGATTGAACACACACTTAACTCTCCTCTCCCCTTTTCTCTAATGGTTATTTCTGCAGTGGCAACCATGAGCGCGACTGGCCTGGAACTGGTTCGTTTTATGGGAACATGGATTCAGGTGGAGAATGTGGGGTTTTGGCCGAATCCATGTTTTATGTTCCTGCTGAAAATCGAGCTAAATTCTGGTATGGTCTATATCACTGCACATTCTTATGAGTTTACACTTGGACATTGAAAAACAAAATGAGACTTGGAAATTTGCCAATGCAATGGAAATTGTTGACAGTTTATATACGAAATGAAGAATAGAACAAGTTTTAATCTTGCTCGTCGACTTCTCCAGGTATTCCACCGACTATGGCATGTTCAGATTCTGTATAGGTGACACGGAACATGATTGGAGGGAGGGAAGCGAACAGTATAAATTCATCGAGCACTGTCTAGCATCCGTGGACAGACAGAAACAGCCTTGGCTACTCTTCCTAGCTCATCGCGTACTGGGCTACTCTTCCGATGCTTCTTATGCAAACGAAGGATCGTTTGCAGAACCAATGGGGAGAGAAGATCTTCAAAAACTCTGGCAGAAGTACAAAGTTGATATCGCCTTCTTTGGACATTGCCACAATTATGAAAGGACTTGTCCTGTATACCAGGTAAGCTTTACTCAAATCTTTTATTTTTCTTACCATCTATCTATCATATTACACCTTTTTATAATAGGCAAAAGCTCCTACGCCCCCGGGGACACGTCGTGTCCCCATGTGAACACAACCCTCCCCCCTCCATATTCTATTTAAACCTATGTATTGTAAAGGGGCACGGTGTCCCCCGGGACACAAGAACCTCACTCTTTATAATATATCTATTTTATTGTACCAAAAGAATCATGCATATACATTTTATCTTGGATATGAATCACAACAATATGATTGAAAACTTTCTAGATATTTCACCTTTGATCTCAACTGTCCTTGTTGCAGAATATCTGTACAAGACAGGAGAAGACCTACTACAAGGGTAGCTTAAACGGAACGATACACGTGGTTGCTGGGGGCGGAGGCGCTAGCCTCTCACCATTCTCGATTCTACAGCCGAAGTGGAGTTTATTCAGGGATATGGATTATGGATTTGTGAAACTGACTGCATTCAACCACTCGAACATGTTGTTTGAGTACAAAAAGAGCAGAGACAGCAAGGTTTACGACTCGTTTAGGATATCCAGAGACTATCGAGACATCTTGGCCTGTGCAGTAGATAGCTGCCCAAGTATGACTCTGGCCTCGTAATGGAGACTTGCAGTTTGTTTTACATCTAGTATGGTTGAAAATGTTAAGTGTTTTTTTTTTTCTTTTTCAGTATCGATCTTTAAATCGAGAGAATACGAGTCATATTCTTCCCTACATATAGGGAGTTGATTTCTTGTAAAATTCTAAGAACGCTATTTCATAGTAATTGGCAATAACTAGAATTCAAATTTTACCCACCTGTCTATTTGCTTTGCTGTTTGTTTTATTATGTTTTAAAGTCGCTGTTTGAATAAAATCGTTGTTTGTTTTATTACTCCCTCTATCCCGTGCAAAGGATCACCTTTGTTTTTTACACGTAGATTAAGGAATATTAATATTTTATTTATATTAAGTAGTTGTATTAGAGGAATGTGTGGATAGTGGACCCATTTTATTAAAATGGAAAAATGAAAATCTTTAAATGAGATGCCATTTTTTTTTTCCTTTTTTTATTGGTTTTTTTTTTCTATTTTTTAACATTTAATTTTATAGATATAATTATAATTTCAACTTGTAATTTAGGGCATATTTTATCCCCTATTTAATCTTAGGTATTTAAGAATAATTCTAAGGGATCGATTACTTTTGCGGGCAAGAATAACAAAAGTATGGTTAAATTAACCCTACAATAAAGATTAAACTTTCATAACCTTTATCATCTCTCTGCTTACTTTGAAGGTTTACATAGCTTCATATTTACTATATTAGCTTCCCACAATAAATTTTCAATTCCAGCGAGAACAATTCTTGCCAAAGGTTATCCTCACTTTGTAAGTTGAAATGTAAACAGCATGGTCCAAGGTTCAGGTTTAGTAAAATAATCGATCCCTAAGAGTGCGTTTACTTTCTTCATTTTTAGATAACTCAAGACAACTTAACATTTAACACATTACAGTTCAATTTACTTTATGTGTTTAAGTAAATTTTTAGTATTTTTTATTTATGGTATATCATATTTACTTTGTGGTATGATTTTATAAATTTACTTTTTTACCCTTGCATATTTACTTTAATTATTCATATGTAATTAATCAATCCATCCGTGTGTTTTTTTGTTTTTTCTATATTTTGTTTTTTCTATATTCTTCTATGTTTAATTTTTCTATGTTATTCTATGTTTAATTTTCCTATGTTTAATTTTTATGCATTTGATTTAATATTTTAGATAACATATTGTTACAATTCTATAAACTAGCTAATTTAATAAATACAATATAATTCTAGAAAGTAGAGATGATGAGATATTTGGTAATTTGCAGCCATAAAGTCTATACATTTCTAAGAAAAATAAATCTAGAATTATCAAAGTAAGAAATGTGGTAATTCTACTCTAGAATATTTCATTGGTGACTATAAATGTATGAGGTAAGTCATTAGCAAATAAGCACAAATAAATTTAGAAAAATAATAACTATAAATGTATGAGGTAAGTCATTTGTGAATAAGCACAAATAAATTTAGAAAAATAATTAGAATAGAAAATACATAAATTGATCTACAATATGAAAAGGAAGATAAATTGATCTACAATATTTATTTTATTTTAATAATTTTAAAAAAAAGGTATTATAGTCAAAACTTAATAAATAAACATTGAAAGTAAATCCATTGATAAGCCTTAACTACATTAGTTAATCTTCACTCAACCTTCTCTTTATCTTTGATCAAGGTTTACAAAGCCTATTAATCAAAGTAAATAGACCCATATCATAATTATAATTATGTACATTTTCACTAAAAAGTCCAAAAATATAAAAAAATTGAAACTCTATAGAGAGTAAGAAAAAAAAAATATTTCACACCACAAAATATATACAGAATATATCACACAAAGTTCAACAAATTCAAAATAGGCAGGTTCTGAATAAAGTGTTCAACAAATCTAATGTAACAATCTAACATAAAACATCATATGGTTCTGAATAAAGCGTTCAACAAATCTATATATATATATATTTTCTTAAATAGTAGGTGTAATAAAAATATAAATAAATAATTAAAAATCCATATCTCTTTCTGTAATTAGAATATTATTAAAAAAAATAAAAGAATTTAATAAATGATGCAGTGCCTCTCCATTACAATCAAATGTTATTTTGCCAGCCAAAACCTATTCAAACCGCACTTCCAGGACCTAACTCTACTTTTATGATGTGCCTTGGATAATGTATTAATCTTTCCAAGTAAATTATTACCTTTTAATAAGCAAGAAAAGCAAATCTCTTGGGCAAAGCTAGATGGCAATGCTGGATCTGGTGGAAGAAGAAGCTTGAAATCCATGGGAGGCGGCTACTGGAGGAGATGACGGGACATGGATACTGCATGCGATTGAGCCATCATCGGAGCATGGTTGCGGGTGGTGGAGCCATCATCGGAGTCGTTGTGGTAGGCAATGGTGTTAATAAAATGGGTGCATGCGATTGAGCCATCATCGGAGGCATGGTTGCGGGTGGTGGAGCCATCATCGGAGTCGTTGTGGTAGGCAATGGTGTTAATAAAATGGGAGCCGTAATCAACACTGGAACATTCATTCTCACCGGCGGATGACGGCGGTCCCGCAGTTCTGCCATCCTATGCTCTCTATGTTCTGCTACACCGAGTTTGTCCTCAAAATCCCCCCTGTTGCAAGTGTTGCAAATAAGATCATATTGTATTGTGTTAATTGCGCCAAAAGTCCCGACTTTTTTGCGGATTTCAAATTAGTCCAAACTTTTTAATATTTACAAATAAGTTCTCGATTTTAATAAGGGATTGCAAATCGAACCACCGGTCAAATTTTGACCAATTTTGACTCTGTCCAAATCCAACGTGTAAAATTAAAAAAGAAAAGAAATTATTTCTGCTACGTGTAAAATAAAAAAAAAAAATTATTTCTCCTGCAACCCCCCTTCTCTCTCTTAGCTCCTTCAATAGTCTGGAATCACGTAGCCGTCAAAGCTAACACCAGCAACCGCGACGGATCCGAACGCCTTCACTATCGTGCGCCACCGCTCGCCGCCGAAAGCCCCGACAACTCTCCGCCAGTGAAGGCCGAATTCGCTTCCAGCCGGAGAAGATGCGCCGCTCACCGCAAGGAGGAGTTCAACATCGTCGCCCGCCACCACCGTGTGCAGCCGGTCCCCGTAGCCTCAGTCCTGCTCTGATGAAGTGGGTCGGTAGCGGCGGCGAAGAGCTACACCGCCGCCCGCCGCGGAGATCCAAGAGGTGGTGAAGGAAAAGGGGGTGAGTCCGGCGTCCCTCTCGAAAATAGCGCTGACGAAATCGGTAGTGTACGAAGCTCTGCAAATGGAGTCGGCGGTGCCGTACCAGTACGGCAAAGCAAAGGAGGATTTCGAAATTCAGAACCACGAATCGTCGTTCCTGATAAAAAAAGGGGAGATGCCGTTCGGATATGAGCCATTGGCGACGAAAAATCCAAAGGTGTTCAGGAATCCGGAAGAGTTTATTCCGGATAGATACGTAGGGAGGGAGAGAAGATGATGAAGTATGAGAGGGAGACGGAAGATCCGAGGGCGGAGAACAAGCAGTATCCGGCGAAGAACATGGCGGTGCTGCTGTGCCGATTGATGCTTATGGAGTTCTTTCTGAAATACGACATTTTGAGGTTGAAATTGGAAGGATAAACTTGATAGTTTATTTTTGGTGAGTGATCAACTTTGATGATTCTGGGATTGCAAGATTGAGAAAAAACTGAAAAAAATCTTTCTTTCATCCTTCAAATAGAAGACTGCAAGAAGAGAGAGAGAGAGAGGGTTCACTATTTTGGCCAGAAGAGTGAGCCAGCGTGGAATCTTTATTTTTTTTTAAAAAATTATTTCAGTGAGCCAGCGTGGAATATGTATTTAAACTCGTGGGTGGGGATGTTATTACATGATGACACGTCAGCCACGGCAGTCCTCCCGCTGTCCGGTGACTTTATATGAAAAAAAGGCTAAAGTCGAGAACTTATTTGTAAATATTGAAAAGTTTGAATTAATTTGAAATTTGAAAAAAAGTCGGGACTTTTGACGCAATTAACCTATTGTATTTAATATTCCTGTTTTTTTATTTATCTAACCAAATAGTTTTTGAAATGTGTTATAAAGATCTTGTGGAATGGGAATTACTGTTATCAGGTATTGATTACCCCTAATTTCAACAACATTTGCCCTAATATACATTACTTCCCCAATCTGATTTCCAGGTGGTTCGGTTCCCTACTTGAGAGTAGAGCTAGGTGACTTCGTGGCCTTCATAGCCGCAAGAAACATCCTTCTGGAGTACGTCATCGCCGGAGCTGCAGTGTCACTTTCATGGATGTCCTACTTCGCAGCACTCTGCAACCCCAAGCCGGCGGATTTTCGCATCCACGCTCTTTCTCTAGGAGAAGGCTACGAAGCATTCTTATAAGAATGTGGATGGTTTCAATAGCTGTGCGGGAAGTGATCACAAGCTCCACCGTGGATCGTCGGCCGCCGGGTGGCGCTGAAGCTGGATTACGAAGAGATCTTGAACGCTTGGTCGAACAAGGGTCGCTTTACATCGACGCCGCCGTCGAAGCAGCTCTCAGATCGTTCCCGACATTAATCACGATTTCGTTCCTAATGAGGATCCAACAACATAAGATTACTCCACTCTAATCGCACTTTATTTACTCATCTGATTTATTAATTCATATTTAATCATCCACAGGGTAGTTAGATTTAATTATAGAATTAATACTTATTTTCTTTAGATAAATTATGCAGTTCTAATGCGCCTAATGTGAAAGATAAATAGATAATTAATAATATATTAATATTGGTCATTGAGTTAATGAGTGATCAATTATTAATTTATTAATAATAATAAATGTAAATATTATGAGTTGAATTTAGTAATTTCACATTTGTCATCAAATTTAATTTCTATTTACTTTTTAAAAAGATTATACAGACAATCAAAGATTTGATTCCGTTAAATCTTCTAAACATAAGGTGCAGTTGTTGTTAGTCGACAAGAAAATCACAAATCGCAAGGATGTGTTTTGAGAGTATTGAGCAGGATGCTCTGGCTCCAGTGATTAGGAACAAATTGAAGGGAGTGTATTAAAGCTCATCTTTTGTCTAGCGCAAAAGTCATAGTTTAGATGACCTTTCTGTCTTGACTGGATATGTTGACATCATTATTTTTTCCAATATGCCTTCTACAGATGCTGTTAATTTATGTGAATGCATCGTTTGCTTTGACAGGAACTGTAATATATCAGAGACAAAATGGGATTGGGTCTTGCAAATGCACACTGATATGTTGGGCTCTGCTTCTAAAGTTGTAGTTACAACATTATTGTCTCTGTCTTATTAGATCATTCACATCCTTATTGAAGATGGTGCTGAGCAGCTGAGAGAGCAGGAAATGCTAAAAGTGGTTGCAAATAATTCCATAACCAAGGAAAAACGAAGACAACTACTTGCATTCAAGGTGATTCTCTTTCATGTGGTAGTTTGGTTAATCCATTTTCTTTCCAAATTGCAAAACAAACAGTTCTAAAACGAAGAAAATAATTTAATTTAAATTTCTGTGAACTTTTCTTTTTTTTAATACCTGCTCCATCAATCAAAAATTGAAATAGAAGAAATGATATTGAAAGAGAAAAAAAAAACATAAAAGAATCATATATTTGCTTATTACTAACACGTGTTTGAAGAAACAAGAAAGAGAAACATATATATAAAAATACATATAGTTGAATTTATTACTAAAATTTTACAGTGAAAGAAAAGAGATGAATTTAGAAGGGGTGAGTATGGTTTCACAAGAAATGGCGATGTAATTAGGTTGTTTGAGGATATATTTAGATTGCTTATAATTATACAATATTAAATTATATATTTTTAACAAATAGTATCCTCTAAAGATTTGTCTATCGTAATCTTGAAATTACTCTTTATATAATATAAGCATTTTAATTCGTGCGTTGCACAAAAGTGATTTTAAAAAATAAAATTATATAAATATAGATTTTTTTTAATAGTAAATATATATATATATAATTATATATTTTTAAATTGAGTCTTTCATTTTAATGATTTCATTTTTTTTGTATGAGACCTGCACATAATTAAGTAATTAAAATTTTTCAATGGGACTCATCCGCCATATTAATAAAATATTATCTATTTCACCTCAATACACATTAAAATACTAAATTTCTTAATTCTCATGCAAAAAACACCCGTGCAAAAAGCAAATATAAATATTAGAATGAGACTAAGAGAATACATATGCATAAGGTTTTATATTGTGATGGTATGTATATTTAATTTAGTTCTTTATATGTGTAATGAATTAAATAGTTTTTTTAATCGACGTTATACTATCCTTACTCGTTTTTCATGTATAATAAATTAATATAATTATAAACAATCAGTAATTTTAAAATTTTTATTAATATTTATATTCATTACGTAATCATATGTTATAAATAATTTTAAATAATTTCTTAATTATTTAACCTTATTTTCAAATACAACCCAAATTTTTCGAATAATTAATAACTCAAATTGAAATAAATTTCAACATCGACCCTTTTTTTTTTTCATGTTAACAAATTAATTAATGTAATTTTAAAAAACCAATAATTTTTATTTTTATTAATATTTATATTTCATTACGTAATTATATGTTATAGACAATTTCAAATAATGTCTTAATTACTTAACCTTATTTTCAAATACAACTCAAAATTTTCAAAATAATTAATAACTCAAATTGAAACAAATTTCAACATGTTAATTTTTTGATAAAAAAAAAATTCAAAAAAAAAATCAAAATCAAAGATAAATAAGAAAATTATGTTTTTTCATTGACCAACCTTGTCACGTCATTGTCGCTACAGCCCGGCGCATTTCACCGCAAGAAAGGATAAGCTAGGCCACCGCATCAGGCTGATCTTCTGACCCCTTTTCACCGCAAGATCTTCTTCTGACCCCTTCACCGCAAGATCTTCTTCTGACCCCCTTGTGCCAAGCCCCCGAACCGGAGAAAATCACTATGTGAAATTTTTTTACAATCACACAGAATTTCTCTCTCCCGTCCCCAATTCCTACACTCTTACAAACTTTGACTAATTCACACATTTCTCCACATTCTTACAACCGAGAATCCAAGAAAGAAATTTAAATAGAATCAAACACAAAGATTAAAGTGTATTTGATTTGTGCACTTGACATTAAGTCCAAGGACCTTCCTATATAGCCTAAAAAATTATTCTAATTTTACTCTTCATCCGATGTGGGACAAAGAAATAAAATAAATCCTTCTTTTATTCTCGACAACAACCAACAAATGGATGGGGTGGGGTATTTTATTAGTATTTCAAATTCTTTTTCTTTTAGATTTTAGTTAGGGAAGAAACAAACAGTCATTTTCTTTCAAAGCCAAAACTGAGTAACAACAAATTCGAGAGATTTCTGAATTGAATGAGGGTCTCAAATTCATAATCCCTAATATAGTGGCTCCAAATTCTGGTGACATCTCCCAAACACGCCCTTGCCATCCGCTCAAAATAATAATATAAATAAAAAATAATAATAATAACGAAATCAAGCATCGCTCTTCTAATCCACACCGTGATTTATATCGAAAAGTTTTTTTGACTTTTATATAGCCCACCCCCTGTTTATTAATTCACAATAAATGACCATTTTTATTTTTCTGCTACGAAAATTCCATTCAGAGTTCAACAGCTTCTGTATCATTGATTTTCTTGATGAAGCTTCAATCTTTTTTGATGGGGTTTGTTGGAGAGGTGAGTTCTTGGATTGACTGAACTTTTGGGAAGAAATGGATTTGTGGGTTATTGAAAATGATGGTTTTCTTGATGTGGAGAATGAATCAATTCATGTTGCTAGTTTTTTTAGAACTGATGGATTGAGCAGAGATGGTGGATCTTTAGAACAGGGTTTGAAATTTGAAGATGGTGGGAATGGAAGTTTGAGTAGGGTGAAGGGAGAGAAGTTGGTTAGAGAGAAAAGATGCGTGAATTCTTCAATGAGGCCATTGAATTCCAACATGGAACATGGTACATGTTCAATCCAGTGTTGGTTACTGATGGGAGGTGGGGCTCTGGTTCATCTCACAAAGATTTTGATGGTTATAGAGATGGAGTGATGAGGGAGAGTATAGTGTCTTCGTCTTCATCGAAACAATTGGAATCAGTTGAGGATGTCTGTAGGGAGACGAGATCAGCACGTTTACAAGGTTCGTGTTTCTCCTATGTTTCTGTCTATTGATGTTTCTGTAGTAGAAGACTGCAATGATCAGTTCCTATTTAATGTGACCAGGGAAAGAAACGATGCTTCTTTTCATTACTGGAATGAGCATTGGGATATTATCTGCAACTTGGTCATGGAAAAATGAAGTGGATAAGCTGAACAAGAAGCTAAAACAGATGGATAGTTTAGTTCAAGATTTACACGAAGAGCTAGATATGAAGGAGATGATCATGGTGAAGGAGCTAACTGATGAGGGTGATATGTCCTCCCAAGAAAAATATACACCTCTCTCCATTTCATCTCCTCCAGCAGACAACGGCGACAGATTGAACAGACTTTACAATCATCAACAGACGAGTGAAAGAGACGCAGAGAATCTCAAGTTATTGAGCAGAATTGAGGAAGAACTTCAAGCCGAACTAGAGATGCTAGAACAGAACATGAAGGTATCTGCAATGGAGAGAATATCTAGTGTGGTTGAGGTAAGAAGTTCATTCTTCTAGTGATGTCATAGCACAAGTTCCTCTCTTTCAACTCTTTACATTTTGTTGACTGCAGATTGATCCAGATTTCGAGCCAGAAATAGCTCTAGGAGACTTGAAGCCAAATATTGCAAATGATGCATCTGAATCAGGAAACGAAACATCAGGTTCAACGACTAATTGCTCTAAACCCGCAAACTATGCTGTCTCCCCGAGAGAGCTGAGTTTGCGGCTTCATGAGCTGATAGAATCTAGGCTTGAGACGCGGATTAAGGAGCTAGAAATCGCTCTTGGTAACAGCCAAAACATGGTTTCTGGGAGGAGATTATATAATGAGCCCAATGGGCTGTTGCCTAGTGTGGTGGATGAGGAAGAAAAGGAAGATGGAGAATATGACTCATTTTCACAGCATGGTGTGATCATGGAAGAACATAGACCAGAGGCTTTGCTTCAAGACATCGAACAGATCCAGGATAAGCAAAGATCGACGAGCTTTATTTACAGAGAGGATTCAACGAGCGAAGACGAGGGTAGTGATGAGTCGGATCTACTATTGATAAAGAGGATAGTTGAGAGGAGGAAATCAGGTTCCAATTTCAATTTCAAAATGGATTGAGATGAACTCAGATTCACATTGAATCTTGAATGTAGAAGAGTGTATAGTTTACTTGTATAGATAGAAAAGACTAAACTAGAGTGAAAGCTGGACTCATTTTTTGGTTGGTTTCAAGAATGCTAATCTCATCACAAAGAAGTTATGGATATATCATGACCAAATGTGAAATAATAATTTCAAATCAAACGACCCTGAAAAAATATAACTCCAGTGTGTACAGTCTACAAAGGAAGGATCTTTTTTTGCCTGAAATATACGAAAAATGACATGTACATCATTCCACAAAATATTGCAGTAATGACAATCACCCAATTAAATGTAGACGCTTTGTCAAATACGGTGTCTTCAAAGTTCATACCAAAAACGGCAGTCACAGCAGCAAATATGGTAGCCAAGAACATAGCAGCCGTAAGAAGCAGCTCGAATTGAATAAGTTGGTTCTGAACATTTCCCTAATAGAGTTAAAAAGTAAATTAAACATTGAGGATTATGTATTGCTTGATGTAAGAGGTGTAATTATTTACCATTGATCCTTACCAGCTTTAGGTTGATTAAATCCTCAGTATCGTCTATGTATTCTTTTAGCTGCAAGACAAGAAAAATTGAACCATTTAAAACAACAGTATTTGATGTAGCAATAATATACTGTAAATCTCTCTCTTACTGATAGCAATTTGTTGAGTGTGTTATCTATGACGACAAAATATGCTTCGAGTAACATTTCAAGTTGATCAATGTTTTCTCCACTGGAAGATGAACTCAACAAGCTTCCATGTTTACTGGAACTCATGCTGCTGAAAGCTCTCTGTAATTTCTCAAGTCCACTAGTTGATGCAACAGGAGAAACAGGAGCAGATTTGCATATAACCTTGACATCTTCTGAAGTATTCTTTTTATCAGATAAATCACTGGCGGTAGAGTTGTCCCTTCTTTCTTTCTTCTCAGTTAGGTACATCTCTGCCATGTCTCCGTCATCATTCATCAGATGTTCTATTTCATCACAAACCTAAAACTCAAGGACAAGCAAAATATTATCAATATTACTGATGTGTATGAAGGCTTATGCAGCAACAATTTATACCTTACCTTTTGTACTCGCTGAGTCAACGCAAGAAGTTGCCCTTTGAATCTGCGAACACGCTCTAAATTGAGTGTGTTTATTGATGATGCTAAATCATCAAGCACAGGATATATGTCCAATTCTAAATCCTGTACCTACTAAATGCATGAAGTTCAGTATAATCACATAGTTATGTCCAATTAGTGATCACATCGATGTAATGAAAATAGGAAATTAGAAAAGAAGTATAAAACATTAAGGCAACACATATAGACACTTGAATAGTATGGAACTCATTTTGCTCCTTAAACAAATGCATCTCTCCATGATCCCATAATTCCAAACACATAAATTAAAAGCATTTAATCTCTTGGATCCATTACGAGCCCCCAGAACCATACTTTTTGTTCATCCCTTGCCATCATACTGTGCTTGGGAACCTACTTAACATCCTTTTTCAAAAGAGAGAGAAAAATAACAAAGGTACTTGGGTAGTTTGAGAGAAGTTAGTAATTACACCATAACTGCATACCTGTGTATCAAGAGACATACAGGTAAGTTCCAACGCAAGCTCCAAAGCCCTGAACTCGAAAGGTAGATCATCTGAATCACATAGCAACACTGTCAGTGAAACTGAATTTGCTCAAGAAATGGAAAAAGCAACCATGCACCCAAACGGGACCATCTAAAATAAGATTCAAACTATTGAAAGTCATAAAACATGCTAATTGCATTATAAATGATAACAAAATCTCATACCTCAATACTATACTATATACAGAGTTCAGAGCACTAGTAAAATTCAGCACCTCTTAATTGTAGCCATGGTGGTAAATAATTTCAGTCAACTCAAAAGGCTAAATATTTTTTTACTATTGAGCTTTAGTAAACTTCTTAAAAGTACAGCGCTAGGTTCAAACCAAAATTTAGTTTCTTTGCACAAAATATCAATTGTTATATTTCAGGCTTAAAAGTGCTCGACCTTCTCAATCTTTGAAACCTGGTTAACCAATATAAAGCTATCTCAGTGAATTTTTCCATCTAAACATCAGTAATTTTACTATCTTACCATAATGGGCTCTTGGATCCAAAGAATTTTTCAGTATAACCTCATCAGCAGTGATTATACACCTAATCTGTTCAAGACTGACAACAATAGCCTTTTCCCGACCTAATATTGTAAATGGATGGATAAATAAAGGATCCAAAATCCTGAGATCTCTGGAAGGCAACGAACAGCGTCTCATTACAGTAGATTTATCCAAGTCCACAACTTCTGAGTACCCTTTTGTATCAATTATTATCCAGGACCGACTTCCATGATTATGAGATCTCTTCTTCAGGCCCGGGAATCCAGATCCACGTGTACCCTGACTCCCAGGCCCAGATGCATTATATCTTGAAGAATTAAGGGATGTGATAGATTCTGGATCAGTGCTGAAAGATGGAAGTCTTGATGGAGCCATGATTGGTTTCCTATCTCCTTTATCTCATTCAGGTTTTTACAGCTAAGAGCTCTATTCATATGTTGAGTTCAAGATGTAGGCTAGCGAGCGTTGTCCATCAATATCTACCATTCAAAATGTTGCGGCAGCTGTTGAAGCAAATTTTCTTCCTGCATTCTGAAGTAAAAACTAAATATAAAACATATTTATGTTCAGATCCCAAGACCTTTGCAAGATTTTTTTTAAAAACTGAAAGCGCCTAAAGTTAAGTTCAAGTGTTAAAGAGTGTTGCCCCTAATATTTCTCCAGAGAGATACAGTATGCAGCATTGAACAATCGGGAATTTGGGGTTACCAACAAATAAAACTTCGTTTCAAAAACAAGAGAAAAATAAAAACCACACACCGTGGCTTTTCAAAGACAACTATACAAACAGAGAAAACTTAGCTTTCACATTACCAAATGGAATCAAATTAAAGATAGCTACTTATATGAATTTGGTGGGTGGGGTGATCAGACAGTTGAACAAGACGACCAAATATAGGGGAAACAAGAAAATATTTGTTGATATTCCCCAAAAAGTATTGAGGACAAGTTTATAATACTCCTAAACATAAATGAGAACATGAGTCCAGACCTGACACGGTTGAACCCGAAATTGTTGGAGAGAAGAATAAGTTGCTATTATACATATTATATGTATGCCCTAATTTACTCAATTTTGAATACTCTATGGTTACATTAAACAAGTTAAATGCTTAAGTTCTCTCAAATCTTTACTCCAGTATTCACCAATCACTATAATTCAAGCTTTGCAGCAAGCCAAATTCTTAAAGCAATTTGCCCCTTTTCTATTGGTTAGAAAACAAAGGAATACTCAGGAACGCCCTAAAAGAACAAACAGACAAACTCCTTATTTCTTTAAAATTCTTTACTCATAAGACACTATTCCAGCATAACTGGAACAAACATCATCAAAATTAAAAATATATATACACGCACGCGACAATTTTGACAATCAGGTAAATGAAACGATTCAACAGCGTAATCCAGAGAGAATGTCTATTTAACCTACAGGGCGTACTGCTGATAAAAATCCACTTCCTTTTTCTTTTCGGTAATTTGCAATAAATCAAAAGTGAATTTTAGAAGGAACGTAGACAAAAAGCATAACCAAATCGAAAGACTACTCCGCCTACGTTTTCCTATCTCAATTACCCACAGAGAAACACACAACATGTGCATAGATTAAAATCGTTAAGAAAAATGATACCTCATCAGTCATCATCACAAGAAACTAAAAGATTATCAGAGGATTTCCATTGCTAAATTAACGTAGATAACGAACACATCACTTCCTGTAACTGTCACTCCTGTTGGGTGTATAATTTTTGGACCTGTGAGGCTGTGGTGACTCTCTGCGTGTGTCGTGCTTGGGGTGGGGGTGGGGGGACGAGGGGGGTTGAACAACTTGAGCGCGTCTTCTTTTTCTAAGTTCTAATTGATCGTGAAACGCGACTTTAAAGTGGGGTTATTTTTTTATTTTATTTTTTTAATTTAATGCACCGATATCAATTCGTGGTCCGATTAATCCGAGGATATCAGAACTCAGTGTCTGACCTTCAGTTTACATTCGCCAAAGCTTTGCGAACCCTCATAATTGTGATTGCATTACATATTTTGATTGAGACTCTAAATTCACTCTAGAACACCTCAAATTCTTACTTTAGAACAACTCTTTGAGATTTAAAGTAGGGTTTTCTATTTTCCGGTGTCAATAAAAGGTCTTATTCTTGTTTTCTTGAACCGTTTATAATACAGTATACTATGATATACTATGATAGTAACATATTTTACTTATTAATAAAACACAAAATTATTTTTGAAAGTTATGAACTATTAATTTTTTTTTATTTGAGATTTGATGTTGTGGCATTTTAATATGTGATATTTTATGTGACATTTTATTAGATTAGTAATAGGTATAAGAAAAGAAATAAACTATTCCCTCCGTCCGAGATCAATCTATTCGTTTGCTTTTTACGCGTAAATTAATGAATATTATTATTTTATGTGTAGTGGGTAGTTGTATTAGTGGGGTGTGTGAGTCTCATATTTTAGCTGTATTAGTGTATGTGGATCCCATATGTCTAAAAAGGAAAATGAATAGATTAAGAGTGAACGACAAAAAATTATAAAATGAATAGATTAACATTGAACAGATGAAGTATATTTTAAGTCATTGTATAAACCATGTGACAATGGATTTTATTAATTCACCTTTTACCTATAAAATGATGTCACATCAAAGTATCACAATACATTTCGTGTCATGCACTGTCTTTTGTAAACTCAATTTTACGGAGCATTATAATTTTAATCATGTGATTTCATTTATCATTTTATGTGTCAACACGAGTGAATAAAATTTGAGACTGGCTATATTCAAACTTTCGAATTTACTTAAACATGTTACACAATTAAAATATCTCTAATTAAAAGATATATATAACTTTACGAAAATTATATAATAAAAAATTCAACATATTCGCTCGTTCCAATAATATGTATATACTTTTTTCGCTCATTCTAACATAACATAATGTATCAAAAATCACGTCTCAAAAATATCAAACATAGCATAATGTATCATAATGAATCACGTCTCAAAAATATCAAATTCCTCCAGGTATGAAGACCACCAAAACACATCCTCCCACACCTCATTTGACATTTCTTCTTCCTAATCACCTCTATCTTCTTCCTCGTCAAGTCTTTTAAATGTTTCACAAAATCCAAAACCATTATAGCTTTCGTCAATTTTCTTTCAAGAAACTTTAACTACCTTTCTCGTGTCTAAAAAAAGCAAGAATATTGCATAAGTTGCAATCTTGATGTCATGTATTCGTTTAATCTCATTTATCGATGATGATGATCACAGTTTTGATAAGTGGTCACATTCAAATTATCCAATTCATTACTTGTGTCTAATATGTCCACTTCATTATGATAAACTTCAATTCAAGAGAACAAATAGACTATATTCTTATATACTCAATCTGTCCCAATAATACATTCATACTTTCAATTTTGATCCGTCTCATGAATACTTTTGCATCCTAAAAATGGAAACAATACACAATATCAATAACCTTACAATACTACAAGTCTAAAATATTACAAAAATGTCACATTCTTTCTATACACAATCTAGTCAAAGTCAATTATATCATACACTTTATTCTATTCAATTACCTAAAATACTCCTCTCTTTCTTACATCACTACAACAAAAATTTATTTTCTTAAATTCCGTGTCATGTATTCTAGACGGAGGGAGTACTAAAGAGTATAATACAGTCTCCCAAAGACAAGAGTATAAGTTTTAGTTTTTTTTTTTTTCAATTAGAATATTTTAGGTTTAGTAAATTCGGCATATGAACAGACTCCATTATAAAATGTACAAAGATCAAAGAGTATCGAAATATTAATACACACAATCTTCGTAAAATCACGCCCTTTATTTGCTCACGTGATAATCACGTGACACAAAATTCATTAATTAAAATATGGCGCCAAATGGAATGGCATACAGCTGTATCTATAGTTATCGAAATTATACTCCGCAAACCCAGCTCTTCCCTCCAGTTTAATTTGATGGATCCACGCCAAGATTCAATTTCCTCCAAAACCCTAAATCATTATCATAATTTTTTCCCCCTACGATGGTATTGTTTTATGTGATCCTTGCTGCTTCCGTCACAAAGAAGAATTCAAGAAAGGGATATAATCACAGGATTAACTGAATTCCAATACAGAGTTCTGAGAATTAATTGCGTACCAAATATTTCGTCAGGTAACCCTAAGTAATAAATTTACTACTACTATTTATCGTTCGCATTTGAGTTTTTTGCTTGATTTGATTTTTTATTATGTTGTATTTCAATGATAATTGGCGTAAATTCTCGATGGGCTTTTATAGAATTATTTGAGTTGTTATTAGGCGGTGAAAGATAATTATATTGGATTCTTATATTTCAACCGTGGGATGTTGTTTAATTGTTGTATGTAATGAAAAATTGAATAGAATTTGAATGACACAAGCAGGAGAAATAGTTAATATGAAGTACACGTTTTTTTTTTGGGGGTGGGGGTGGCAAGCTGTGAATTGATTTTTGTTAGTATTAGTTGTTTAAGGAAAATCCCATAATTATGACTGGAAGCAAATTCAAATAAATATAGTGTTATATTCTAATCCAAACCTTTTAGTAAGTAGTTATTCTTCTTGACTTTGACGAAACATGCTGCAATGTAACAAACTGTAAGCAATCTGAGTATGTATCGATCATCAGATTCTTTTGTTATAAGTGGATTCTTTACTGGAATGCAGCCATCATTAAGCAATGCATTAATTAATAACATGCGTGAAAACTTTTGAGTATCTGTTTTTTAATATATATGTAATCTAATTAATGTAGTATCGTCATCTCTTGTAGTTATGCTGAGATAAACTTAACTGAATGATGATGATGTTATCTTATTTATTTGAGAGAGGTTTTGTTCATTGGTTCAGTTATGGACAGTGAAGATGGATGTGAAGAAGATTTTGAGGCAGATTCAAGTGCTTCTAATAATAAACGAGTGACATTTTCGCCGCTGATTATAGTCTTAAATACGAACCATGATTCAGAGACAAATCGGAAAGGAACCGAATACAGCTCACTCAAAAGTCCAGATTCTTCTGATACAGATTCTTCATCCCTGTCAAACTCTTCCATTGATGATTTCATCCAAATCAATTCTCAAATGTTTCTCAAACCCAGTGGAGAAAATAGCATTCCTCACCCTACTCGGAGCACAGCAACGTCACATGTGAAAGAAAAAGGTAATGTCACTAATGAGGCCTTTTACAGATTAGAAGAATCTACCAACAAGTCTCCCAAATCCACCTCCCAATCATCAGACATCACTCATGAATCTGTAATGGAAAACATGTTACCAACTGTATTCCCTTCTGTCCAATTGATGCAACGGTCTGAAGGTTTTGATCATAATGGGCCACCTATGGAGGGGAGTGCTGCTTCTGATGATTCTTTGTTAAGTATTCATGTCCGGAAAAAAAGAGAAGGTGCTTCTAGGAAAGATGTAAGCTTGTACAAGTCAGAGGAAAGATCCAAAACTGGGGAATTGTGTCAATATGGAGTACAACCTAACCGAAAATCAGACATGACAATGGCCCTTGGTGAGGATGTGAAACCTAAAGAAAAAGGAATGATAGATAAACCAAAAAATCAAGTCACAAATATAGGAGATTCCAGGGATTCTTCCAGCAAAACAGAAAAAGTTGAAACAAGCATATATCCTTTTGCGTTGTCAATGTGAGTGTCTCAATCAATTTTTACATACTTCATTGCAAGCTTGTAATTGACTTTTTCCTTTTTCCAAGTGTTGGTCCAACGTTAGAAGTCTCAACGGACCATAACCTATAATTTACAGTTTATATGTGTCAGCTTGTTCGCGGACCACAACAAATTTTGAATATAAAGCTCCTTAATTTTCAAAAATGAAAAATTTCTGTCCAAAGGTTCAAAAAGTAATAAATTTCCTGTGCACAACAATTCCACGACCATTTGATACTCATTTGTCCAAAACATTATCTTATTAGAACATAATGACTTCATGATGTCTGATGTTTCCAGTAGATAGTCATTTTTCTATGGAAAACAATGTTAACGGATATCAAGATATCTTGAATCTAAATTAGTATGATGTGTCTTAAGTACTCATATCTCACCATTAAGTTCTTAGATGATTTCTTCAAAGAATGAAAAATATGCCCTTTGTGTGTTCCAGAAAGAAGATTTCTTTATATCCCTTGTGCCACTGCCATGCCTGCTGTACGGCTTTTCATTGCTTGAGGAGGCCTAACCGTTGCTCCTCCAAATGGATACACTGGACAGATTGCTTGAGAAACTGCTTGAGCTGGCTTGGTTGTTGCTGTAAGTGGCCAAGCTGTTATTGCAAGTGTCCAATCTGGTCGAGCTGCTGTGTTAAGTGCAAATATTGAAAAACATACGTAGGCATGGTATACCTGTATTGGCTCCAATTACATGTATGTTTCTCTCTTCCTTGTAGTATGATTAGCTTGAAGTAGAAAAGTGTCTGCTAAGATGCAATTTTTATTGGACCCACACTTGTTTTCTTGCATTTATGGTATATAATTATATTGCTAGTATAGACATGATTCCTTGATGCTTACCTTACTATTATACTTGATTTTGAGCGAGTGCGTATAATATTTCTCAATGCTTAACAGTTTGGAAACTGGGAGAATGACCATATGTGCAGATGTATGCTGAGATCATCAGCATACTGTGGCAGCCTGCAGTCAAGCACCATGAGGGCATCAATCAAAAGGCAGTACTCTTGCATTTTGTTTTTCATAAGTGAGTGAGAGCCTTAATTGGCCATTTTTATCAGCATTTATTTTTTAATGTGCTTTTAAGTATTCACCTAGATGAACCACACAGATGAGTTAGATTCTAACCGTTAGTATAGATACCTTTTACTTATCCAATAGACTTTGAATAATACAGGTTACTGCCCTTTGCTCTAATGGAAAACTCATAATCTTCTTAAATTGTCTTTGGCCTGTAGTTAGTTGATCTGTTTGATCATAGTTTAGGAGCCGCCTTGGTACATGCTGCTATATTTGGTGTAACGTGTGTTCTATAGTTCCACTTCAAGCCCTTGGACAAATATTTTTGCGGGCGGCGGCTAATTTGCGCCACATTCCTTCTCCTGTAGGCCATGATTTTAATCCACTTGTACCAATACATTTTAATAATATGCATGCTATTCTAATTTTTTTTTGTTAAACTCCCAAATTTTAGCGGCATGTTATTGAAAGAATTTAAATGCATGGGTTGGTTCTATTCATGGTTTTCATTGTCATATACTAATTCTATGTATAACGAATCTGACATAGATTCTCTTTTAATTGCACGTATTATTTAAATGTAGATTTTTTATAGCTAGGAAGAATAGAATAGGCTTCTAAATTAATAAATGTATTTATAAAGATGACTATTTTCTGGGAATGATTTTAATTATAGTGATGGATTCAATTAGACTTATGAGACTAAATGTGCATTATTGCTTTTCATATCTATGTTTTCTTCTCCATCACAAGAAAAGGTAGTCTTCACTTAATCTCATGCAGTCAATAATATCTTCAGATTAGTATAATCCCAACTTGGATTTCGGTAACAAGTATTTATAAGAAAAATGTGAGATAGTGTGAAAATATTAATTTCAATTTCAGTTACCTACTTTAGATTTTACACTAGAAAAAAAGCAACTCCATTTGTTTACTGCAGTTTAATGTGGTTGTTGCAAGAACACGTTTTCTCTTCTTCCAAGACTTTTTTTTTTTGGCAAAGTTAGTGACTGACATTGTTTTCAAAAAAATTTGTGAGAATCCAGACAAAATGATTTGAAAATTATAGATAATCCTGAATTAAATGCTGCGAAACTGCTTTCAGTTACAATTTTGGCTACCATCTGAGTATATGACAGATATACCACCTTCCTTTCCAGCAGTGAAAGTTCTGTAATCCCAGGCTAAAAATCCTCACCAGAGTTCGTAATGGTTTCACATGTTCTTGTTCTAATCTTGTTAGCATGAACTTGTTCTAAATGACCCTAATTTTGAGAAAAGCTTACAAAATATAAATTGTTGTTGTTATCAGATTTACTCAATTTCAAAAAATTTTTATAATCAAATTATAGAAATATACTGTATATTGTAAGTTGTGGAGATGGGTGTCTCTCTGGATATTTTCAGGCAAATGCAAATATTTGGATGATTTTTTTATTTATATTTGTAAAGGAGGACAGAGAAGGTACCACCTTCAGGCAAACGATGTCGTTCTTTTAGGGTGAAACCAGTTCAAAATCTGTCAAACCGTTACATTTCAGACAGTTATTCCACGTGGACAATATCTTTGTCAGGCCACATGGGCCAACAGACGGGATGACTTCTTAACCCTGTTCGATTCTAACTGATGACCGCCTATAATGTTGTATAGATTTTGACATGTAGGGCCCACGCTAGGAGCCAAAATTTCTCCTTGGGCCCCACATTCTAACATTAAAATGTTTGGGAAAAAGATTGTTTGGGATAATATAGTAAGCTCAGAAGAAGTAACTGCACCATTCTGCAGAAGAAGGGGAAGCAACAAAAAATCTTCCTCTTTTTGCTCAATCTCCAAGGTTTCTTGCTTCTGATGAGAAACCTAAATGCATTACTCGTTTTCTGCAATAAACTTAATAAGAAGATGATAGAAAAAACTTCTTGATGATTTTGAAATTGTGTTTTGTGGATACCATAACTTTGTTTTTTAAGATTCTCTGCCATAACTGCTGCTGTTGTGTCTCTTGCTTTCTCCTTTTCTATTTTTTCTATTATTTTAAGGAACTATGAAAAGTGTGGGATTAAAGTTTTTCTTTCTTTTTGTTTCAGGTGTTGTGATTTTCATTCTTGAAGATTTATGAGGAATGGCGCCATTGGCTGATAAAGAGGATTCTCTGGTTTCAGCTGCATTTGCTTATCTCCCTCTTCTGTTTTTTCTCTGCATTCTGTCATCAGTTTCTGGAAAGTTTTCTGATGAAAGAATGAATCTTCTTGAATTAAAGAAATCTATATCTGATCCACATGGGATTCTCAAAAGCTGGAGTGCCGGTAGCTTCAACCATTGTTCATGGTTCGGGATTTACTGCAATTCTGATTTCAGAGTTTCAGGGCTCAGAATTGGAGGTAACTTATCACTTGCTTGTTCTTACTCATTAAACTCAGAGTTAGCATTGCATGGCTTTGGAATAGAAAGGAACTGCTCAGTTTCATCTGTCATAAATGGTAGTTTAGGGGGAAGAATCTCACGAGTCATAGGAAAACTCTCAGAAATTAGGGTTCTATCACTTCCATTCAATGAACTTGATGGGGAAATCCCTGATGAGATATGGGAACTGAAAAATCTTGAAGTGCTTGATCTTGAAGGGAATCTCTTTTTTGGGAGTTTCAAGGGATATGATTTTTCCGGTTTGAGGAAGTTGAGGGTTCTTAACCTGGCATTTAACAGGATTTCTGGGCAGTTTCCTCATTCTCTATCAAAATGTAGGGGTTTAAGGATTTTGAACTTAGCAGGAAACAGGATCAATGACGTCATTCCTGGATTTGTTGGACATTTTCGAAAGTTAAGGGTTCTGAATTTGTCGTTTAATCGGTTGGTTGGGTATATTCCAAATGATCTTGTATATGATTGTGTGAATCTCGAGCATTTGGATTTATCGGCTAACGTATTTAAGGGGGGAATTCCACGTGCGCTGGGAAATTGCGGCCGTTTAAGGACACTTTTGCTTTCATCAAATGCATTACGTGGTGTTATCCCTAATGATCTTGGAAAACTTCAAAGACTTGAAGTTTTAGATGTTTCCAAGAATAGACTGAGTGGTCTCCTCCCCGTGAATCTAGGGAACTGTACTGGTTTGTCGGTTCTGATCCTCTCGACTCAATTTAATATTCCTCCACCGAAGAGGTCTCCACGTGGAGAAGATTCATTGGTTGAACAGAATTCGTTCAAAGGTTCCCTTCCTGATGAGATTACAACACTTCCAAAGCTCAAAATTATGTGGGCTCCTGGTGCCAATTTTTCTGGCCGCCTTCCGAGTAACTGGGGCAGTTGTAAGAGCTTAATGATGGTGAACTTGGCTCAAAACCAATTTACTGGAGAGGTTTCTGGTCTATTTACAGGATGTTTTGAGCTGACATATCTCAACTTAAGCTCTAATAAGCTAACTGGGATGATGGATGGAGATCTTCGGTTGCCTTGTATAACAATGTTTGATATAAGTAAGAATTCATTATCCGGTCCAATCCCAAGTTTTGATACTGTTATTTGCCACCATCTTTCCTCTATTGGAAAGAAGCTCATCCCTACATGCGATCCATCTGTTGCTTACTCATTGTTCTTTTCTCATAAGCTGCTCTCTGAATCTGCTATTCCCTTCTCCAGAATAAAGCCTTCAATGATTCATGATTTCAGTCGGAATAATTTCAGTGGTGAACTTCCTGCACTTCTATTCACCCCTAATGGATGCAAAGAGAAAGTTGAGTATGCATTTCTTGCTGGTGATAATAACATTGGTGGGTCATTGGAGAAGAGCTTATCTCAGAAGTGTGAATCATCAACTATATTGGCTTTGAATGTGAGCAAAAACAAGATTTCTGGATCAATTCCAAAATCTATAGAGGCTTTAAGATCTCTGGTGCTGCTCGATTTGAGCTGGAACAACTTCTCTGATCAGATTCCACATGATATATCAGATTTGCAGAGTTTGGAGGTTCTTCTGTTAAATGGCAATCAACTCTCTGGAAAGATACCATCAGATATGGTAAATTTAGCTTCCCTTCATTATTGCAGCCTTTCTTTCAATGATTTCTTAGAAACGGAGGCAATTGACAAGGTGAGGACTAAATGCAGCATTAATCGAAAATGTATACGCCCTTTAAGGTCAGCGTTGGTATATCTGAGGCATAGGAAGCCAAAGCATGATGTTCCTCCTAAATCGCAACTGCATTCTAAGAGCAAAAATCATGGATTTTCTATCCCTTTGGTATGCATAATAACTGGACCTGCTGTAATTGCAATTTCTCTTATTTTGTTGGCCTATTTCTGTTATGCTAAAAGGGGGATTTGGGTTTCGAGAAGTGAAATCTCTGCAACCCCTGAGTCGCAGAAAGTCACTGTGTTCAACGACATAGGGATGCCTATAACGTATGACAGCATAGTTGAGGCAACAGAGAATTTTAGCCGTAGAAACTGCATTGGAAATGGTGGATTTGGTTATACATATAAGGCAGAGCTTGCACCAGGAAACATTGTAGCTGTTAAACGCCCGACTGCTGAACGGCACCAAGGCGCTGTACAGTTCCATGCTGAGATCAGCACCCTCGGGCGAATAAAGCACCCAAATCTCATCACATTGATAGGCTACTATGCAAGAGGAGCAGAGATGTTCTTGATATACAATTATTTACCAGGGGGAAATTTAGAACGGTTCATCAGGGATCGTGCAATGAAAGCTTTCAACTATGACATACTTCACAAGATTGCCCTTCACATTGCCTCCGCGCTGTCTTATCTGCACGACCAGTGCAATCCACGCATTCTGCACCGTGACATTAAGCCAAGCAACATACTGTTGGACGACCTTTGCAATGCTTACTTATCCGACTTTGGACTGTCCAAGCTACTGGCAATCACCGAAACTCATGCCACCACTCGTGTAGCTGGGACCTACGGTTACATTGCTCCAGAGTACGCGCTGACAGGGCGTGTGTCCAACAAGGCCGATGTTTACAGCTACGGTGTGGTTCTGCTGGAGCTAATGTCGGACAAGAGGGCTCTGGATCCCTCATTCTATTCACATGAAGATGGGTTCAACATAGTTTCATGGGCGTATATGTTGCTCGATCAAGGGCAGGCGAAGGATGTCTTTACGGCTAGTCTATGGGAGACGGGCCCTCAGAACAAACTGGTGAAGATGTTGCATGTGGCCATTTTATGCACTGTTGAAGTGGTTTCTGCAAGGCCTTCGATGAAGCAAGTTGTGCAAAGACTGAAGCAGCTTCAACCTTCTCCAGCTGCTTAGCCAATAATCCAACCAAGTAATCTCTTTCAGTTTTTAAAATTGCTAATAATCTATGCATTTGATCACTTTAAGTAGAATTACATCTTCAGTGTGTTGAAGATGCCATTGAATTGTTGCATGGTGGTATAATTTAGTTCTACTATATTGATCAAAGATTGTCATATTTGACTCGAATTGTCATTTAAAATTTTCTATCTATGCTTTGATCGATTTTTGGCGATTTTTCTTTGTGAATTTAAATATACACGCTTGAATGCATGCAATAATGTATTCTTGTGTTTCATGTAATTTTATCTTTAGAATTTAGTGCAATTTTTTTAAAAATAATTATTTTTCCAACCCAAATTTGTAAGGGTAGAAATGTTATTCATTCTACATAAGACGAGCTCCTACAATTATCGATGGTTTTCTCAAAATGCACTCAAAGTGATATTTTTTTCAAGGTGGAACTAAAGGTTGGTTTTTTAAAAAATTGGGTGCTTTGCAACAATATTTCAAGATTCTTAAAAAAGATTAATTTGTGATGGTAATAAAATTCTTAATTTTTCTTGTCATTAACTTTTTTTAATATAATACACAAGGCAATATCTTTTAAAAAAATTTTTAGTCAACTCCCTTGAAAATTGAAATTTTAGTTTTAAAATCCATTTATTCTGCCTTTCTTCCAATCGGTCTATTTTCGAGTCAAATATGTACTTGAGTAGGTGGGGATAAATTTGGAACACACACCTATGGCCTGTTGTTTTTTATATCAGCATATTTCCAAACATTGTTGCACAATTTTTATTTCCTTATTAGCAGAAATTAATTATTTATCATGCCTACTGTAATTATTTCCTGAAATTAATAAATATTACCGTAATTGTTTGAGGTCAAAGATGTACAGTAACTCGTATAAATATAACAATGACGTGTGTTTACCGATTATGATTTTATGAACCCTTTATCAATTGTATGCGTAATTGCCAAGTATATTAAACTTGATTGAGAGTAGATTTAATTGTATTAATATATTTAAATATTGAATTAAAATTCTGTGTCACCAACGTGGGAAATGTTAAGGAGTATTAATTTTGAGATGTTAAATACTCCCTCCGCACACATATTTTTACCTAACTTTTCATTGGCATGTCCCACGTATTTTTACTCATTTCATTAATGGTAAAAATACACTAAACATCTTATCTATTTTTTCCACTTTATTAACCAATCTCAACAACTTTATTTACTTTTTTACATTTTATCCATCATTCCCAATAATTTTATTTATATTTTCTCTCAATATTACCAATTTATCCTTATTTTTTCTTATATTATATATTAAAAAATAATACTTTTTAATTTCTGTGCCCGTACAAATGGGGAAAAATACTTGGGACGGAGAAAATATTTTTGTCTTTTTTTAAAAATGTTACACCAAAGTAAGTAGCTATGAAAGAGGAGTAGTATTTCATATGCCTAATTTTCAATAATGAGAACATATAATAGTGTCTTAATCTTTTCAGAATTGTCGTGCCTCTAATTACTAGCCATATTCCTTTATTTCTCCTAATTTATACATGAGTTATTCTCTTATGAGACGGATTATGTGTGAGACGGATGTGAGACGGGTCGACCCATTACTATAGTATATATGCTTATTGTATATGTAAAGTATTCTTATTTATAGTTAAAGTATGTCAATAATAAATCAAATTATAACATACTAAAATCATACTTTAATGAATAATTCAACATACTTTAAAAAACATATTTTAACAACCATTAAACATATTTTATCTAAATAATAGACATACTTTAACACGTCTCACAAACCGTCTCATGTAAGTAACGTCTCACAAGAGAATTTGTCTTTCTACATTGCTATAACTTAAAATTAACTTATAGCTACAAAGATTTTACGAATGAAATACTTTTTCTCTTGGGTAATTTTAGCAATTCAATGAAAAATTGTGAATAAATTTAGTTGATTTTTTGTTAATAATATATATAAAAATATGTAATATTTCTTTTAATATTGTGATATTATAAAAATATTAATATGTACATCATAAGGGTAGCTAGGAATTGCGAATATCGTATAGTTTATGTCCATTAAATGAATCATATCTCCGCAATTTAAGTTAAGAATTTTGTTTTAATTTTTTTTCAAATTCGTGTGAAACTCTCAATCAAAATATTAAATGGATGAGTTTAATGAATAAATAATAAAAAGTAAATTATACAAATTAGAATCAAAGACTTTGAAGAATAATTAATAATCGTTATTAAGTATGTTTATTTCATGATTATCAATCGATGTATATTTTTCATAAACTTCAAATACATATATTCGAAAATACCACGTATTTCTGTCTAATTCTTGATCATTATATATATTTTCAATGAATTCAGAAAAATTGTGCTCCACAATTACACGAGAAATTCAGAAATGAAATCATCGAGAATATCATAAATTAAAACCGAAATTATTATATATTATCTTCTAAAATGAGAAAAAACAATAATTATTTAGGTGTGGAAATGGTTCTTTATTCTCCATTTAAAAGACGGTTTTATCCTTGGAATCTTCATCCGCCTTCTCAATTTCAGCTGCAGAGCTCTCCAACACTGCAGTTTATCACACACTTGTCTTCGGATATGGGATTTTTTTCTGTGACAATTCTGCCCTCGCAAATTTTTGATCCATCTACAAATATTTTGTACAGAAAATAAATATATAAAAATTCTAATATGAGAGATAGAGAAATAGAAATCAAACCTATAACCATTAACATAAGGGTAGCTAAAAAGATCATCTTTCATGGAAGCCATTTTTTTTTTACAAAAAAAAAAATAAAAAAAATCTTTATATGTGGTAATAATATACACTCCCACCGCATAGTTCATCATATATATAGAGAGAGAAAGACTGAGTGTGTGAGAATTAAGTAATCATTACTATTATGGTTAATTAATCACTATAAATGCATGAATCAAGAAATAGAATCAATATGTTTTAAACTTTTCAACATGGTATTTTGTATAATGGGTTGTATTAATTAGCATCTCCCGACCAGTCTTCAAACTATTGGAAAATAATCTTAATTTAAAGAAACGAGTATAAATAATCATGTCCAATAACTTTTTTAAAATGATAAAAAAAAAATTTAATATAATAATTTTGACTCTATAATTTAGAGGGCCAAAATAAACTTTTACAAATTAAATACTTAAATATTTAATTACTTTATATTTATAATATAAAATTTTAAAAAATATACAAAATAGAGAAAACTACAAATATAATAAATAAACGCTGAGAAAGAAAATTGTAAATGTAAAGAGTGTCGAAGGATATTAAAAAATTGTCGCTCATATTTTAAATTCTCTATATCACATTATGAAAACTCTCCAATTATAGACTCTTGGAGATTCTTTAATTGCATGCATGTATTTTTTTGTTTAATATATTAGAAAGACTTGTCAAATTTTATATTAAAATTTAATAATAAAATACATGAATCAAAATAATAAATTTTTACTCCATATGAACATAAATAAAATATTAAATAGACTATTGAGTGTAATTATAATCTGCATGCCCTAAAATTTATTTGAGATTGCACGGAAAATATAAATCAAATAATTAAATTTTAGAGTTAAAATAGAATGTGAATCTTTTATTTGAGTTGGTCAT
Organism: Pogostemon cablin; assembly: GCA_023678885.1. Taxonomy (NCBI): domain Eukaryota; kingdom Viridiplantae; phylum Streptophyta; class Magnoliopsida; order Lamiales; family Lamiaceae; genus Pogostemon; species Pogostemon cablin. Next base: position 2,655,355 of record CM042980.1, on the reverse strand, counting down.
GTCTATTGGTAGGGATACTCTTATGAAATGGATATAGCATATAAGATGAATCATGATCAATCGTTATAAATTATAAGTTTTAATATAGATAAATTATATTTATTAATGATTAAAGTATATTTACAGTGAATATTACTGTAACACTAAAAAAACATAATTTAATTTATTATTCGTTATATTTTAAAGAAATATTTTTTAACTATGAATTAATATATTTTATCTATATAACAATCATATTTTAACAACAAATCAACTCTGTCTCAAAAGATATTTAATCATAAAGAATTATTACCAATTACTCTTTTAACTTGTTTTTTATAACAATCATCCGACGTTATTTTTCATGAACTTCAAATACATATTCGAAAATACCACGCATATCCGTGCGAATTCATAATCATTATATTTATTTTCAATGAATTTGTAAAATAATTATGGTTAATAATCTATGGCCCATTTGTGCTCCACAATTACATTGGAAATTAAGAATTGAAATTATTGAGAATTATCAGAAATTAAAATCAACATTATTATACATTATCTCGTAAATCGAGATAAGCAAAGATTATTTAGTTGTACATAACAATTTAATCCTTAGAGATTCTTAATTCATCATTATTTAAAAGACGGTTTTATCCTTGGAATCCTTATCAGTCTTCTCAGTTTCAGTGTGCGGGCCCCCAGGGTAGGAGTGACATTTACAGAGCAGCCAAGTGCAGGTTATATAATCACACTTCTCTTTGGATATGAAATCATTTCCTGGGACAGTTCTGCCCTCGCACATCTTTGATCCACCTACAAATATTTTATACAAAAAATTATAAGAAGTAATGTGTAAAATGCTCCATTTGATAAAAAATACCATTTACTCAAATGTTATATTCGTTTAAAATATATTGGTTGATTGTATATATTTTTATGAGTCGAGGGTACATATTATAACTCAGTTAAAATTTTAAAATCGAGTCAGAGTTAAGGATATTTTTGTTTTTAATATTTTTTTATTAAATATGAAGTATTAAAAAATTGTAAAATCTCACAGGGTATTTTTGAAATTTTTTCCAAAATTATAAATATAAAATAATATAGTATGAGAGATAGAGAATAGAAATCATACCTATAACCACTAACATAAGGTAGCTAGGAAAATAATCTTCATGGAAGCCATATTTGTGTGTTCAATCAAAAGAATCTTTGTGTTGTAAGAATATATATAATCTTACTGCATAGTTCATCGTATATATAGAGGGAGAATGAGGGTTGTTAAAATTAATTAATCATTTGTTAAAATTAATTAATCATTAACGTGTATCCACCATTTAATGGTTAATTATAATAATCATTATAATTATAAATGCAAATATGCAATTGAATTGGCATGAATCAAGAAATCTAATCAGTCAATACGTTTTAAATTTCCATCATGGTATTTTGTATAATAAATTGTAACTGCATTTTCTTTTATTATAAATGAGAAGATTAAAACTTGCATGCTCTTGAGACACCGTGCCACAAATATCATGATTTTTTAATAATATACCTTTAATATTAGATGATATACATTTTAGTGTAAGAATGTATACTCTTAATTTTTTGAGAATTTTCTTTTATTTTTATAATCAAATATATATATAATTCATATTTTAGTCGAATTTTTCAGTAAAAAAAAAAAATTATACCCTTACACATCTTATGCACCAGAAACATAAGAGATCAACTCAAATTAGAAAGACCCTTCAAATATTATATTAAAATTTAGGGTGATGCACGATTTAAATAGGATAATGGATGGTAATTATTTTATTTTTTAAAATTTTATTTAATTTAAAGGTGGAGATTAATTTAAAACTTAATATTCCGATTGAGATCGTTCAAATTCATCGGCGAAAAAGAATTTCAAAATTTAAGTTTTAAAAATAATAAAATATAAATCAAAATAATAAAATTTATATGCATATAAATAAAATATTAAATAAACTATTGACGGAAATATTACACGAGAATCAATAAATATGTTAGAAATAATTTTAATAATTTAATGTCAAAATCTCATTGTCTTAATTTTCTCCCGGTACATATGAATTACGAATGAATTTAATATTTAATATATTCATAATTGTTTAGTAAATCTAGAATTTTAAACATCCTTATGAACAAAACATTACGTGAAAACAATTAGGATAACTCGTGCGTATTCATGGCGCACGGGTTCGAATTTGATGGTCTCAATAGTTAATACTATTATTTAGTATTCATATCGTTATTTTCATGAGTTACTTTTTTACTAATGTCCCTCTTAATTTAAATATTGTAGCAATACAATATATATAAGGAGACCATAAGATTTACATTGTGAACCCAATTTAGATAAGTATTTGTATATTTTTAACGGGTTAATCTCCTATGTAATTAATCTCCTATGTACGGGATTTACTGTGTAAACCTGTGATCCCCTTTTATTTTAAACCTTAACAAAATATAGGATATAGTAAAATTGGAATTGGTACTTTACATCATAAACTCAGTTTACACGAACTTGACACCAGTTAATTTAATACTAGTTGTGAAATGAGAATCACTTATTATTAGTATTAAGTAGGTTTATTACGTACATAAAGTATATTTATTAATAGTTAAAATATATTAATTGTAAATTATATTATAATACTTTAAAATAATACTTTATTACATCATTTATTATATTTTAAAAAATATTATGATTTAACAACAAATAAATATATTTTCCTTATATAACAATGATATATATAGTATAAGAGATTTGTCTTTTTCATAAGACAAAACATAACCTTAACTAATTATAGTATGTATAATTCCAAACTCAGAAAATATTATTCTAGCTGTTATCACAAAATTTCCACATTAATTTGTATCAATTTTCAATAAATATAATAAAGTTACATATCAATTATTTTCTAAGCTATGCTAAAAGCGAAAATTATATGGAGCATAATTCCATTGTACATTTAACTTTAAATAAATCAACGATAATTTTTTTTAAAAAAAGAATGTAATATATTCAAAGACTAAATAAGTCTATTATTAGGGTAAAATAGTATCTTATTTTAATATCACTATGATTTTACGCTTAAATTGTAATATAATCATGAAATCAAGTGGGCCGGCCCTTTGAAATCCAATTATATGGTCTTAGTGTATTTGACGGAAACATATTAAATGGACAACATTATTTTCATGGAAAATTGTATTATAAAACAATATTTAAATCGTATTTATTATTCTTAAGTTTAAATATTAAATTGCATCAACAAATTGGGTCAGTAGCTCAGTGGTAGAGCATTTGACTGCAGATCAAGGGGTCAGTAGCTCCGAACCCGGTAGGGCCCACATTTTCTATAATATATTTATATATGTCCCAACTTTTTCTATAAAATATCTATAATTATATACTAATGATATCAATTTAAATTCTCTATAATATCATAACTTTTTCTATAAAATATCTATAATTATATACTAATGATATCAATTTAAATTCTCTATAATATCATATTATAGTACTCTTTATTAGTTTAAAATTTTATAATATATTTATATTTACGGAAAGTTTTCTATAAAATATCTATAATTTAATTTGATTAAATATCTATAATTATATGTTAATTATATCAATTTAAATTCTCTATATCTATAATTATATACTAATTATATCAATTTAAATTCTCTATAATATCATATTATAGTACTCTTTATTAGTTTAAAATTTTTATAATATATTTACATTTACGGAAAGTTTTCTATAAAATATCTATAATTTAATTTGATTAGCTTAACATCAAGGTTCATCAACACGTTTACTAAATTCAACAACGTTAATTAGAAAAGCCTTTTTCTATAAAATATCTATATACATTTTCTATAATATATTTATATATGTCCCAACTTTTTCTATAAAATATCTATAATTATTTACTAATTATATCAATTTAAATTCTCTATAATATCATATAATAGTACTCTTTATTAGTTTAAAATTTTTATAATATATTTATATTTACGGAAAGTTTTCTATAAAATATCTATAATTTAATTTGATTAGCTTAACATCAAGGTTCATCAACACGTTCTATTAAATTCAACAACGTTACGGAAAGTTTTCTATAAAATATCTATAATTTAATTTGATTAGCTTAACATCAAGGTTCATCAACACGTTCTATTAAATTCAACAACGTTAATTAGAAAAGCTCTCAAGTCATGTTTGATTGGAATAAAAGTTCTACAGCTCCAAATCAATGTTATAAATGTCAAATCTTGAATTCAGTAAGCTTCTTCCGAAGATCAAACTCTGCAAGTTGAAAAGTAAAAGAAATCAACCCAAGTAATCAATCAAATAGAAAGGTTCTATTAGTTAAAATTTCAAATTTGATTTCTCTTTTTTATATATTTTTTGTGTTATTATTAAGAAATACAAAATTTGTACATATGATTGATAAAAAATAATAATAGTTCAATATTATTTCATGAATCATTCTTAAAATAAATGAATAATGACTAACTAAAAAATAAAGAATTACTAACTAAAATCGTGCCTTGAATATCTTAAAATATGCAAATAAAATAAAATGTTTTGTATTTAGAAAGAATAATTTTTTTTGGTATGATATTGCAAGAAAACACAGTCGAAAACATAGTCCCATAGCCATACGAAGTTTCCGTAGAAAACCAGTAAAAAAAACTCTATCCAACGAACGTTTAACAATAATAATTAATCATGATTACAAGAAGGAAGGTGAGTTGGGGTTTACGACGATATGCTTCAATGGATTATCCACGTCAGTGCCACCAGCGTGTTTAACGAAGTCTGCTGGAGAGTGAAAGGTACCATGGCATACACACATTATTTTAAGATCATGACTTTGATTGTACTTGTACAGTATCCCATCGACCCTTCGTCCGTTGGGACCGTCTCCCCTGGTGAAAACACAAGGCATGTCCTCTAACCCAACATCCTTGCCCTGAGACCTTGACGTTTCGATCTTTGAGGGACTGTCCAGGTCGGGTACTCTCAACTCTCTTGCTTTTGCTGTAGAGAAGCCTACATCTTGATTACTAGCCGATTGAATGCTGGCAGGACTTAGCTCACCACTTGATCCTGATAAACATATCATCTCAAAAGACTTTCTTAGTAAGGACTTGTAGGAGTCTACAATTAGAACGGAACTTTTGTGAATGCTACCGCAATTTTAGGTATTATGTGAAATGTCTTGTTCACTCCCTCTACTAACAAATTATACATGCGAAGTGTGTGTCTGGTCTTGAATGACACAAAAAGTACCAGTAAAAATACTCCCACTTCTAACAAATTATACATGCTAAGTGTGTGTCTGGTCTTGAATGACACAAAAAGTACCAGTAAAATTCTCCCACTTCTAACAAATTATACATGCTAAGTGTGTGTTTGGTCTTGAATGACACAAAAAGTACTAGTAAAAATTCTTTAGCAATTGATATGCTAATGCCATACATATTTGGAACTAAAAAGAATACCAGTCTTATCAAGAAAATCCACCAACTCCCGTTGAACTTTAATTAAAACATGTGGCTTCCTCCTTATTTCACCTTCACCAAAACTTCTCACCAAAATCTTTCATTAAAACTAAAATTCATTTTAAAATTTCAGTAGAAGCCTTTGTTTCGCTGATCATCCTTTACTTATATTCAGCAAGGAACTATGATTAAGAAACTATGTTTTCCTTTACTTATGTTCAGCAAGGAACTATGAGTAAGAAACTATGTTGTTGCAGTATCTTCTTAAGGGATAGGACACTTGGTGAAATCGAATGAGACGCTACAGAAAGCAAAAGTGCCTTTTGAACAAATTTCCTTTACTTTTCTAATTTCAAACCAACATACATATCGATATCAATATCAATACGAAATGCAGGGCATCATCATAAATATTAAAAATGTCCTGGTTCTTGCCAAATACTTTGAATTAGCTCATGTAAGCATCTCCTCCACATCAAGAATAGGCCGCCCTCGCTAATTCTATCATATTCGTATCTTTCAACGCATTCCTTTACGGAGCATGATAATACAACTTATCTTAAATAATAGATCTGTCTATGTCTTCTATGCTTATAGGAGAACTTATTCCTTATTGATCTATGAACTAGGAACTAATAAGGCACAAGGACACATCACATCAATTTCAAAACACAGCAAATGTTTCAAAACATAGCAAATGTGGCATGATCTTTATGAATGAAACCAAGAAAGAATCTCTTATGAAGAAGAGATTGTTCCTTGATTGTATCCTAATTAACCTTCCAATTCAACATGAGAAAAAAGGTTAAGAATATTATTGTTTTGGATCCTATCCATAGCATTAAACGATAAATTCATCTATTCAACAATAAAAATTGATATTTTCCACCTCAAACAATGTGAATTTCAAGAAAGTTGAAATACCTTGAGGATTTTTACTCTCCAAATCAGATAAACTAGATGAACTTCCCACTTTGGATTCAACCTGTTCTTGTGACTCAATTCCAAATCCTAGCACCCCACCACCATGACTTTCTTTTCCTTTTATCATTGCCACGTCGACAATGCCACTCCGGTGCATGGCCTGCGCCGTCCACGTGGACAACCCTGATTGTGAAGCTACTAATGATCCCGTCCTCTTTAAGGAAGACAAAGACTTTTCCCTATCCAATCTCGCCCTCAAATTCAGCTCAATCACCTTTTTTTCTTCCACGCTCAAGCTCCCACCAGCAGGAGCACTACCTCCACCACCACTTTCTCTCTCGCTCTTCATATTCCTCTGTTTTTCCGACCTTCTTCTCTTAGCCTCCATTCTTCTCAAAGACTGTAACTCCTTTCTTTTTCTCCACTCCTCCGACTCCACCGGCAACGAAGAGGTTCTGACCAAGCTGCCGGAAAACATCACAGGCGGCGGAGCCGTAGTGTCATTATCATCCCTAGATTCAGGTAAGCAGCTGGCTAAAGAAGAAGACCTTACTAGCTTCTTAGAACTCTTGTCCACACCGAATCTTCCTCCCATTGACAACCCCAGATTCAGCTCAATTTCTTTGTCGTCTTCTTTTGTTGCATCATGCTCACTGGGGCCGTCCATAAACCTCTGCAACAGATCTCTCGAAAATCTATTTGATGTTGAAATATTCAATGAAAGATTTTCCATTTCTAATGATTTTGTAATGTTCTTACCCTCCTTGGTATCATCCATAGAATACAACCAGAACTCGTATCAAAGACTAAACAAACACTATTCAAGTAAACCATATCGATACGTAGATGCATGCTGAAACATTCTGTGATGAAAAAATCTGATCTTTGACTGCATACGGCATATTACCACCCAGATTTTTCAAATTTAAGCTAGATTTTCTTAACTCAATCACTTAGAAGAAATCAACCTAAGCAGGAGCAAAGCAGTTAAGCTGCAAGATTAATACCCGAATCAGTCCATCAATAACACATAGCAAATAAAAAAAAATAAAAGAGTAATTCAATCTAAGCCTAATAGAGGGGAAAGAGGAAGAGCGACTGCATTTCCATTCGAGAGAGGGAGCTTTTGGTGGGCAACACAACCATGAAAGCGGACAGAAGAAAACGAGAGACAAAGAGCTTGATAATAGAAAGATGTAGGGGTAGGGGAATGACGAAAGTAACCTTGACATAAAGAAAGGAGGTACTGGGAAAGGACAAGTGGCGGAAATTTAAGCGTGAGGAAGATGACACGTGGGTCCAAATGAATTGACCCTTATGGTGGTGTCCCTAATGAAAGTGTCCTCATAGAAAGTGTTAGGGACGGATAAGAATACACTGTAGACGAGCTCACTGAAATCATTCCCTTCTCACTCAACACCTGTCTTTTTGTGGGCCTCATCTCATCATAATTCCTTATACATCATAATTCCTCGTATTTACAAATTTAGTATTCAAAAAATTGAATCACATTCACCTACTGCTAATTTAAGAAATAATATGGATAACTAATTGTCAAAATATTTTTTCATCCATATACATATCATTTTAATTTTATAATTTAATTTAATTTTTTAATGTAAATTATAAATTATTATAGTTATAGCAGTAACTCTTATATATTTTGTTATCAATTATTTTCATTTTTAATATAAATTATTCTATTTGAATGTGTAAGAATTTTTTTTAATTATTTTTTTAAAATTTTTAACATTAAATTATTTAAAATTAAATAAATTAGTTGGAATGTAAATATTCATATTTTGCATTTTCATAAATAGGTACATATTAATTTTGTACAAGTTTGATATATAATGCATGATGATATCAATCAATTATAATTAGCATGCAATTTTTTTAGTAAATAATAATAATAAAGAAAAATGAATTAGTAATTACATTTTGTTTTTTGTAGAATTTTTCTCATAGTATGTGTTTTTTGTTCTACAAAAAATAACAGTGGTGCAATTTTTATAGTAAATAATAATAATACAGAAAAATGAATTAGTAATTACATTTAGTTTTTTGTAGAATTTTTCTCATACAATTAGTAATTACATAATAATATGGATAACTAATTGTCAAAATATTTTTTCAACCATATACATATCATTTTAATTTTATAATTTAATTTAATTTTTAATGTAAATTATAAATTATTATAGTTATAGCAGTAACTGTTATATATTTTGTTATAAATTATTTTCATTTTAAATATAAATTATTCTATTTGATGTATAAGAAATTTTTAATTATTTTTTTTAAATTTTTAACATCAAATTATTTAAAATTAAATAAATTAGTTGGAATGTATATATTCATATTTTGCATTTTAAAATCGAATACGAGACCTTTAAAACTAAAATATTCTCACTTCACCACTTGGACACAAAGGTATTTCAAAAAAATTTTTATATCTATACTAGTAATTTTTAGAAGCTCAGGGGCCCAGTGCCCCTACCCCCTTTGTACGTCCGCCCCTGATCACACTATTGTATTTATTATTTATATCAAAATCTTAAAATACTTAAAATTAGTGATATAAATACAATAATTTTTTTAAATTTCTTTTGTTCAATAAAAAATATTACATTTCTTAACATACCATTGTTACAAAATATTTGCTTTTTAATATGATCATTTATCTTGATATTTTGTTTTGATAGAAAATTATTATTAAACATAGAGTGAAATATTATGATGGAATATGAAATTTGTATTTTTACGTATAATGTCTCCTCTTATTTGTTCCACGAGCTCATGATACGGTGTTAATTATATGTGTTTGTCTTTATCTTAATTTCATCACAACTTTAAACTCATAATTAATAATTTTATTAATAGTAGTTGAATGCCCAAAATAATTAGGATATAAATTCTTTTATTTGTTTAGATATAAAGTCAACTAATGAAACAATGTGAGGGTACAGAGGAATAGTGTGGAGTCGGATACATAGGAACGGCACCGTGATGGATGAGGGAGGAGAAAGCATATTCTGGAAGGGGAGACACGTGTAGTGTGTGGAAGAAAGTAGGAAGACAGCGACACGTGTTGAGGAGTCTGGAATCACTAAACAGGTGCCACGTGTTGCTCATCGACTCAGCCTCGTCAAGCCGCAAAAGTTGTCTTGTTTCGCCACACCAAAATTAATAATTCAGCCCCCACCTCACCCTGTCGTCCGACCATTCTTCTACACTGTAGGTTTTTTTTTCCTTTTTTTTATTTTTAAATTGTTATTTCATTTTTTTTGTTATATAACAAAATATCGAGGTTAAACTATGCACCTTACATATTTATAAAACAAAAGTTAGGGCAGTGGGTAGTTATAAATTTCTTTTTAATTATTTTATTTTATTTTATTGTGTGATGAGAATTAAATAAAAAAATAATCGGTTGAGATTTTCTAAGTGCACCGGCTCCAAAATATTTTACACTTTTATTCAATAATTACACTTTTATTTAAGTAATATTTATTTTTACACACATATCTCAACATAAATTTTTATGTGGTTAATTATATTGTGCACACTGGTGCACCTTAAGATAGGGTGTACCCATATATAAATATAAATAAAAACATACACCTTCTGTCCCTTTTCAAACTTTACGTTTGTTTTTTGCACGTAGATTAAGAAATGTAGTATTTTAATGTTTAGTGAGGTGAGAGAAATAATATTTTAATGTAAAGTGGGTAGGTGTATTAGTGTGAAGTGTGAGGTTATGGAGAGAGAAAAGGTTAATTTGTGTGGGTCACATCTACCAAAAAGGAAAATGTAAATATTGAAATGGGACGCCCAAATTGAAAATATGTAAAGATTGAAATGGGGCGGAGGGAGTATACAATTATGAACAAAAATGTATACAATTTAATTGTTAGTTTTTTTAATGAAAATTTTAGTGTAAAAAATATACAATTATTAAAAAACATGTATACAATATTGAATAAAAAGTTATAGGCATATGAATGCTAGTTTTTTTAATGAAAAACTTAGTGTGAAAAAAAATATACAATTATTAAGAAATACGTATACAAAATAGAATAACATGTATTCAAAATAGAATAAAAAATTATACACATATGAGTGCACCTAATATCAACTCTTTTTATATATATTCGAACACTTTTACACACATTTTTTATTAATTATTTAAAATATTTCTATTTTCTCTTGCCTTATACATCAACAATTTTACACATATTTTTTTATAAATTGCCTAAAATATTCCTACTCCTTTTGTACCATGAAATATTTAAAAAAATTTTTTACCTGTCTTATAAAGTATTTCATATAATTAAAAGTATACTGAAGGATACTACCTCCGTCCACTCTAAAGATTCATTTACTTTTTGCACGTGTCCCACATTTTAATTGTATTAGTGGATGTGTGTAGATATTATGTGCATAAAAAGAGAAATTAGACTCTTATAGGGCGGACGACATAAAATGAGACTCTTTGGAACGGAGGGAATATATCATAATAATACTCATTTTTTACACATACACTAACATAATATCCACTTTTCACACATCTCAATATTTTTACAAATTTTTTTTATTAAATTAACTAAAATATTTTTTTATTTTATAATAAAAAATCATACTTTTCTTAAATTTCGCACAACGTAGTGGGGGGGGGGGGGGAATTATTTTACTTTATACATTAAAAAAAAAAGTAAATTTTCTTAACTCGATGAAAAAATACTACTTAATGATTGAGACAAGGTTAAAGCACGTAAAAATAATTAATTATGCAGTTTGTAACATAATGGACTAATTTTGATCTCATAAAGGTCTCTCTCTGACAGTGTTAGCTTTTTATTAATTATTATTTTTCACCAACTGAAATGTTCATTTTTTCACAATGAGCATTTTTTTTCCCGCTAATAGCGAGTTGCATACAATTTCTTTTTACTATTCAATATAATAATAAAGTGTTATTTTTAATATAAAAATAATATTATTCTAATGTATAATTCTTTTTAAATAAAAGTAACACTCCATGTTCATTGTTCAGGTAGTATTATTCAAAATTCTAAAAAGAAAAAACTATTCAAAATAGAACACTTACAAATTACACCCTATTTCATATTGGCGTTTATTTTTGTCATTTATATTTTACATATAATTATTCCTAATTTTTCTAGCACGAGCTATTTTAAAAATACTAAATTTAGTTGATTATGAGTTTATATATATATATATATATATATATATATATATATATATATATATATATTTATTGTAAGCATAATTTCAATGTAAGCAATTAATTCATTAATTGACATGAATCTTAAAATCTTAGATTTTCATGATTTTCACATCTTATAATAATAATGAGAAGACTTAATTTGAGACGACCTTATGTTCCTGCTAACGTTCGTGAATTGGTTTTTCTCTCCTCACCCTCCACCGGATCAGATAATAAATCTTTATCAAATCACACTCTATAAATATGATTGTTATTATATATATATATATATATATATATATATATATATATATATATATATATATATATATATATATATAAGGGTGTCATTGGCTTTTGGGCACAGAGATTAAGGAGTATTGTTATTTAATGTGTAGTGGGTAGTTATATTAGTAGAGGTGTGTGGATAAAAAATGAAATGAGATCCTTGGAGGCGGACGCCCAAAATGAAAAAATGATATCCTTGAAAGCGGATGGAGGGGAATATATATTATTGAATAAAAAACGTAAATACTTGGTGAATTTTCTGTAAATTTTCTTAATTGTTGAATGTAAATTTATACAATTATTAAAAAACACATACTATACATTATTCCCTCCGTCCCATCAAAATATTTCTATTTGCTTTTTGTGCGGTAATTAAGAAATATATGCATGTATTGGGGTGAGAGATTATCTAAATAAAATATTCACTTTTTATCCATATATCAATAACACATTTTTATATATAAATAAATAATTTTAATATTTTTTTAACTTCACGCACAAAAATCTGTAAATTTCTTGAGAATGCTTGCGTGCATATTCTTCGTTCCACAAAATATTTAACTTTTACTCTTTTATAATCCATGCGTCCATTAATAAGGTAGCAATTTATATTCTGTAAGTAGAATAAAAAATATTATTATTTTACATAAAATGTACACTCTAAGTCTCATCCTAATAGTTATATATTTTCTTTTTTTTGTCACATCCTAATGGTTATATTTTCCTGTTTAGTATATGAGACACACATAAATTAATTACTTCTCTTTCCACTAATACAATTACCAACTATATATTAAAATATTATTTCTCTCTTAATAAATATTAAAATACTATATTCTTTAATACACGTGCAAAAAACAAATGTAACTATTATGACGAAGTGGAGGGAGTATAATTGTATTTATGATGAGTTGTGAGACATGTCTAGACCCTTTTACTAAAAAGAAAAATAATAAATTTAAAATAAATGACCAAATAGTAATCAGCGAATAATTAAGTATTTTAGAAAATATAAAATTTTAATTAATTTTATTATTTTTAAAAATAATGTAATATTTTTATGTATTACACAATGTATACCCGCTAAATTTTGGATTTTTTTATGAAAATTATAAAAGAAACATTTTAATCAATTATGAGATTGTTGTATTGAGAAATTTTAATAGATACTTATTGTTCATTATTTTGTGATAGATTGAAATGAAAATTGTTCATAAGAAAAGGAGAAAATATAAGACCCTATAAAGTATGTTATGTGAATTAAAAATAGATGGCAAATTTAAAATAATTTTTAGGATTTGAATTAAAATATTATTATTATTAACGATTTTATGAAATAAATAATTATATGGAACGAGAAAAGTAAAATAACCCACGAAAGTATCATAGGAATATATCGTGCAATAATCCCTATAAATAATACATTTATTTAATTCTTACATGATTTAAAGCTCAATTAAACCATCTATGATTAAAATTGTGATGGTTCTTTAATGGCTAAATGATTAGAATTGTGATGGTTCTTTAATGGCTAAATTTGTAGGTAGTGTTATGTGTCAAGAGTTTGTTCATATACGTCTTTTAAAATATACTCTCTTTATCCTATAATAAACTACGGTAGACATGAAGTTTAAGAAAAGTTATTTTTTAAGTAATTTTATTAATTTTAATTTGGAGGTTTATATAGTATTTTTAAGTGATAAATAAATTATACATTATATTATTTGTGTTAGATAAGAGTAGTAAAATAATAATAAAATAATATTAATTAAAAAAAATTACTTGTTAATTAATTAAATTAATTAGAAAGGGATGGAAACATGTTCCACCCAACCAAGTTGCACCTAAACAGAAATAAAATAGTGATGTTGAGTATAACAAAAGGTTTGGATTTGGTTCTTTGGAAGGACACGTAGCAAGCAAATAAAGGTAGTAAGTACACCTTTCTGTTAGGTGTGAACAAAATATTCCTTGAATTATAAATAAATTTAAGTTAATTTTTGGGTGACCCGTGGTCAACAATAACCATCTCACATGAGGAGATAGGGTCATCCCCTGATATGTGGACTCCCACCCCCTCATATAAGAGGATCATGGGTGACCACGGGTCAACCAAGTGATCTTCATAAATTTAAAGTTTATTAATTCAAAATTACTTTTACATCTTTATATAAAAAAAACACTTAAATCAATAATCCTTCTATACATCTTTCAAGTTATATTTCATGTGAATTTAGGTATACGTATTATTTTTATTTAATAATGTATATGTGTTTCATTTATTGGGGTATAATTTTTTTATATTTAATTTGTTATTAAAATAAATAATACTTCCTCCGTCTCAGGCTAAGAAGATCATTTTATCATTTTGGTCGTTTCACCCAAAGAGTCTCATTTTCTTTTGTAGACACATGGGATCCACCCACACCCACTAATACAATTAAAACATGAGGCTCCCACATCCACTAATACAATTACTCACTACACATTAAATAATAATACTCATTAATCCAATAATAATACTCATTAATCTACGTGCCAAAAGCAAATGAGACTCTTAAGTTGGGACGGAGGGAGTATAAAATTTGTTAATAAAATGTATAAATTTTTATTTATTAATATATAAATTTTGGATGTAAATGAATAGTACGAGTGAATGCATCGGGAAATTTAGCTATCGATTTAACTCACATAATATACTTTTGTAAATAATTTATTTAATAAAAAAATCAAACTGCCCTTAACATTCGATTGAAAAAACTAACCTTTTTTTTTTTTCAAATTCTAAATAAATAATCGGTGAACTTCTCCATGATGGATAATATTAAGATAAAGTTTCTTGTAGGATGGATTGACTGTTTTAAGATATGTTTACTAGTATGTTAATTTGCAATTAAAGTATGTTATTTTAAAATATGGTTAATTCCTAAAAAATTCACCATTTTTTTGGGAATTTTTAAATCTATCACGACCTTTTATTTTTGTCAATTCAATACACTACCTATTTAATATTTTCAATTCTATCACGACCTTTCATTTTTGTCAATTCAATACACGATCTATTTAATATTTTCAATTTTATCACAAGTTTTATTTTTTCAATTTGATACACCATATATTTTATATTTTCAATTTTATTTATTATTATTATTATTAAAAAAGTAGAACTGTGTACTTATTACTAATTAATGGGATTTATAGTCCATTTTTTTTCCTTTTCATTTTAAAATCAAATTAATTACTGCTAGCTAATTTCTTTTGCTGTAAAATCTTTATTTTGATTGAATGATCTCATTTATATAATTTTTATTACAATTGTGAGTTTATTATAGTAATTAGGTCGAATAAAAAAAGAATTTTTATTAATTATAATTAATTAGAATTTTCTATAATAATAGAGAAAAGATTTCTTATGAAATAAGTCTTCGTATTTTAACCTTTTATAATAATAATAATAATAATTATTATTATTATTATTATTATTATTATTATTGAAAGTATGAAATAAATTTTGTATCTAATAGTAAAAAAATTTTTGATAAAATTGAAAATATTAAATAGATTGCGTATTAAATTGACAAAAATAAAATGTCGTGATAGAATTGAAAATATTAAATAAGTAGTGTACTAAATTGACAAAAATAAAAGGTCGTGATTGATTTGAGAATCCCCACTAAGTTAGTGAATTTATTAAGAATTAACCCTTTAAAATATATTGAATAAGTATATTTTTTTAAAGTATTATAATATAATTTATTATAAACATACTTAACTACTAATAAACATATTTTACTTATATAATAATTATACTTTAATAACGGATCGACTCATCTTGTTATTCATTTCACATAAATCCGTTTCACATGAGAGTTACTTGTTATTAATACTTTGAGTCAAAACGAAAATATAACATTTTATTTAATTAATTTTACCCAAATTGGGAATGACCCACATATTGATAAATAAAGATACATAGGGGTTATCTATTTTCTTTCTTTACCTCGATAATTTATTATAGTCTAGGTGTCACACTGCAGCTGGCGACACAAAATCGAGTCATAGGATTCCAATCATAACTTCATCCCAACGATTCTAACTAAAGTGGGTGATTTTCTCTTTGAATAAATTCACTCCCTACAATACATATTTAATTATTTTTTTATGAGTTGTCTTAATTAACATGAGATTTTGTCACATCAAAATAACCTTCTTAATTAAAAAGATAAAAAATCAATAATATAAGAAGTCATGCTCAATTTTAAATTGATTCATATTTTCTCGATCATAGACTAAAAGAGACAAGTTAATATTTTAATAAAAAAATAATACATAATAGATTGATGAAAATAATAATAGTATAATGAATTATGATATGAACAATTCATAAATAAAATATATAAATTTTTTTTAAAAGTGATAAAAAAATGAGGTAAAACAATTTCTTTGTAAAACGATTTCACATGAATGCTGTCAAATATTAAATATGTTTACATTTATTTTTTTCACGAAATTTAAGATGTATAAAAATTTAGTTTTTTTTTCATGTTTTTTTTATTTTTGATATTAATTTATGGAGTTACACTGCAGTGCACCCAGTGCACCGATGTACCTAAATAATCTGAACTGTTAAATCAAATACTTATTTAATCCTAACCACTAAATAAAATAAATTAATAAAAAAATACAATAACTACCCACTATCCAACAACTTTATTCTATAAACCACACGGTGCACCACATAATAATCTTAATTAATTATACAAATTGTTTAATATTCAGAATTTTTTGAAATATATATATATATATATATATATATATATATATATATATATATATATATATATATATATATATATATATATATATATATATATATTTTGGTGTGGGATACTGCTAATAAAAAAATTAAATGTATATATTTTTGAATAAAGTCAAAAATTTCAAAATTGATGCATTTTTGCATGCCTAAAACTTGTCTATTAAATTATCTATTGAGAATATTAAAACATCTATTATTAATTATTATGTTACAATAATAAAACGGTTGAAGCATTAACAAATGGTGTATAGGGAACCATTAGGCCTCCACGGCCCTCGCCAGGAATGGTGGAGGAAAGTAAATTACTATTAGAATCTTTTTTTCATTTTGGTCGTCTGTCCCAAGGAGAATTATTTCCTTTTTTATATATATGAGACCCACATACACTCACTAATGCAATTAAAATATGAGATTCACACTCGCACTAATATAATTACCCACTACACATTAAATAATAATACTCCTTAATCAACGTGCACAAAAGTAAATGATCCTATTTCGAGTGGATAGAGGGAGTACAAGATATTATGATTGTAAGAGATCAAATACATGTCAAAATCAGAATTCGAATTTCCACCCTTTAGCTGTCAGCTCAATTAAAAGGTCTTTCCACCATCTCCTCTATCACTTGAACTATGTTTATGGGCGGTTGAAGCATTAACAACAATGGTGAAGATTTGTGATGTTTTTGGTCAAGTTTTGTTAAACGAACACTTATATGAGATCGTCTCATGAAAAGAATAAATAATTATTTTATAATTGTAATATAAATAAAAATAATTATAACATTTTTAATTAAAAAATGATAATATTTCTAGTAAAAAGTAACTATTACTGATTTAAAATAAATAAATAAATAAAACGATATTAAAATTACTTTCTCGTTATTATCCCGCTAAATTTTAAAGCAAAAACTATTAATATATGAGGAAATACTCTCTGTTGCCCTATCATGCATTTTAAAATGCAAAAGAGTCCACTTTGACTTTAAAATTTAAAAATTGCACACTTACGTACTTGAATGACCTTAATACCCTTATGTATTTTTTGGACAATTATTCTTTAAGGAGGCAATAATAATTTTAAGAGGACAATTGTACATTAAGGGGCAATTCACAAGGGGCAACAGAGGCAAAGTTGACTTCGTAAAGTTGCAATTCCCTACGTTCACCACTTAAGAAGAGACATCTTATATATGTAAAAGTTTTAATTTGTTGTACTACGTACGTAGGAATTAAAATCTACATCTATCACTTGCTTTGATGTGTAATACTTTTTAAATTTAGCTTTTAACTTTAGTCCTGGAGTATATTACTCCCTATATAATTACCCTATATAATTAAAATTAATATAATAAATTATGTAAATTTCATAATCCTTAAATAAAATTCTATCTGACATGGAATTAATTTTACACTAAATTGAACTTTAAAACTTTATTTTATGCATGACAAATTACTACATCTACAATCAGGTACCCCTGAAATTCTGTTAGTAATAATAAAAATATACACACAGTTAGAAATTAAATTAAGTAAAATGTGTTATAGATACATATAGGTAAAAATTAAATTAAAATAAAATGTGGCCAAGTGAAGTGACCGTAGTTGGGTTCTACATGTTTGCTGAGGTCGAGGTTCGACCCTGAGGTAATAGATTCACTTCTTTAATTAAATTAAATTTCTACTTCTTTTATATTTAATTGTTTTTCTTATTTCATTTTTTTTTTATTATTCTAACTTTTAACCTCTTTTTTAAAAATTATTTAAAATACATTAATGTCTTTTTTTTATTACTCGGCTTATCTTTTCTTTTATATATATATATATATATGACAAATTCTCTTGTGAGACGTTATTTATGTGAGACGGTTTGTGAGATGTGTTAAAGTATGTCTATTATTTAGATAAAGTATGTTTAATGATTGTTAAAGTATGTTTTCTAAAGTATGTTGGATTATATATTAAAGTATGATTTTAGTGTGTTATAATTTAATTTATTATTAACATACTTTAACGGTAAATAAACATATTTTATCTATAGAATAAATATACTTTAATGATGGGTTGACCCGTCTCACAAATAACCCATCTCACAAGAGAGTATATATATATATATATATATATATATATATATATATATATGTGTGTGTGTGTCTTTTATTACTTTTTTACCCTTATAAAAAAATTTCAAAAAAAAGTTACCTTAAATGGAATAAATTAATAAAATTTGGCAAAGACTTGTGTGTGACCGTCTCACGTAACCCTTAAGTGAGATGATACGTAAAGGCTTACGTGAGATGGACAGAAAATAATAACTTTTATAATAAAAGTGTTACTAAATTAATGAAAAGTGATAATGCAATTTCATGAACAATTGATAGTATAAATGTAAAGTGATAACTTTTGTGTAAACAATATTTCTTAAATTTCGTTTCTATAGCCAAAAAAAAAAGGCAAAAGCTCCTGCGACCCCGGGGACGCGGTCCGTGTTCCTATGTGAACACAATCCTTCTCCTCCTTATTCTATTTATATGTATGTATTGCTAGAGAGTTTAAATTATAAAGGGGCACATAAATTGCAAAGGAACACGGATCTAAATTCGTGTGCCCCGGACGCGATACTCACTCAAAAAAATTAGGTGCCTCTATTTATTTCCAGACTCCACTTTCTACAACGTAACAGAAAATTTAACTAATTTTTGAAAGGACAATAATTGTTAGCAAACACTCATTACATAAAGAGTAATGCATAAAACTTTTTGATAGGTTCTGTTCACTCTAACAAATTACAAAACACAATATTGATGATGTAGGAGAAAGAGTGAAACCAATTTTGTTCCACCACTCAACACTTAGCCCTTTGCAACTTGAATTGGAAAATTGGATTAAATTTGAAGAAAGATACATTATGTGAGAGTAAACAATTTGATTCTTAACTTGGAACTTTTAATATACTCGATTGATATAATATAATTGGCAATACTTAAAAAAAAAAGATTCACTAAACAAAGAAATAATAATATAACTGAAACATATATGAGTTGGAGAGAAAGGCTTGATGAAAAGGAAGAAAAGATTTAAGTTAGGCACTTTATGATGAGTATCACCGATTAGAGTGATATAATTAATGGTGAAAAAGAAAAAGAAAAAAAAAGTAGTTACGGGGGATGAAATGGAGGGGACACGTCACTGATTAAGACATAGGATTTAAAGATTCTCTAACATTTTTAGTACAAACGTGTAGGAAAATTTTGATGTAAAAGGACAGCTGTGGGGCCCAACTTGGGGGGGACAAACGTGACTATAGTTGGAGAGATTAGGGTTTGGTGGCAACTGGCTGTGCTACCAGAGTTTCATTAATTAATTAATCATCTCTAATACTTTAATTTGGTAAAATTTGGATTACATAAAGTGAATAGACACTGAAAATCCCATTCACTTAAGGAAACCTAAGATAAGCCCAAACATTCCAAAGAGCCCAGAATTAATTTGGGCCAGTTCGGTTTTAATTATAACCACTAGACCCCACATCTTAAATATATTAAGCCCAGAACTAAAATGTGCCAGTTAGGTCTCGGATTAGGGAACCCACTAAGATAAGCCCAACTATACGGAGCCCATTCCCACGCAAGGCAGTTCACCAGGACAAGCCCAAATATGCTACAAAGCCCATAACCACTCTGGGCCAATTCGTTGGGCTATGGGCTATACCCAAACATGCACGCAATGAAACAAAGAAAGAAGCAAGCGATGGTATGTTAAAGGTAGCAATGTTATTCTTCAAAAATGATGTAGTTTTAACACTCTGTCCACCACAGATAATGTATCTCTGACTAAACCACATTTACTTGTGATTAATGCACCTTTACTCTGACGTCAGCCTACCTCGACGAACTGCTCCCACGAGGACCCCTGCCTTGACCCTTACTGTAATAAGTCCACTCGTCGCTCTCCTGTCTTCGAATGCGATTTCCACCCCTAGTCGGAGACCTTGCTCCACCACCGTTGCCTGCAAAAACCAGGTGAATGTATATAACTCCTCTAGGCATATATATATATATACAGGAGTTGCCGTATGCATGAGTTTTGCATATGGGATGATTACATGAAGTAGTGCATGTGGTCAAGGTGATATAGGCAAGTTACCTCGATTATAAGTAGATCTCTTGTAGGTGATATAGGCTCGCTTTTCACCGAACATCACGTGATGAGCCTGGAAGGTTAGTAACACATTAGTGTACTGAGTGAATTGAGGAAATCATAATAAAACGGATGAGAGAAAGAGTAAATGGTCATTAGGAGTTGAAAACAACTGAACATTTTTTAAGACTGCATATAAAGTACCTCCACTGCACGACGAGCAGCATCTGGATGTTCATATTCGACAAATCCACAGCAAAAACCATCCTGAAAAGGTGCTCTATCAAGTAAAAAACATGAAACAAATGAAGATGATATATCCATACTTGATCCCAAATAAAATCTAACCTCGTGTCTCCTAAGCTGGACATTATCTGAATATCTTCTAATTGGACCAAACTTTTTCAAAACGTCCACGACCCCTTGTTTACTTATGTTAGAGGGTAAACTTCCGATATATATTACTTTAGCTGTGATGACCATAAAAGTTAGGGTATAATCTTAAACCTATACCAGTTGGCTGGGAGAGAAAATTACCTTCTGCGTAGTAACTGGAATTAAGAGCAGCTTGACTGATAGTTGGCAACTTAGTGGCAACTTTGCTTGTGGGTGCGAGCGCTTTGGATTCACTACCGCCAGAGTTAGATGCTTTTGGTGATCCATTGCTAAGAGGAGCTGTCGCTTGAGTCTTCGGAGAAGACACCGTTTGGTTGTGAGAAATGGTAATGACAACTGCAGGTTTTGGAGAAGTAACTGGAACCTCTTTTGCGAGCTTCATTGATACCATACATTAGTTAAGAAGACATTAACAAAAATAGGGATCTTAATGAAAGTATCACATCACTTACCACAGATGCATAGCTGAATTTCTGGCTAACATTTGAAACTGGTGTGAAAACTGAAGGCACGCTTTGGTTTTCAGCCGATGCATCAACTGAGGGTTCTTTAGCATTTGAAGCTGGTGCATCAACTGAGGGCTCTTTAGCATTTGTAGCTGGTGCGTCAACTGAGGGAACTTTAGCATTTGTAGCTGGTGCACCAACCGAGGACACTTCAGCATTTTTAGCCTGATTGTCAAGTGAGGACCCTTTAGCAATTTTATCCAGTGCAACATCTGAGGGCACTTTAGCATTTTTAGCCGGGGCAACATCTGATTGCTCTTTTGGTGTAGCCACTGACTGCTCTTTTGCACTTGATTCTTGAGCAACATCTCTTTGTGTAGGAGCAACACCATTTTCAAGAGTGACCTTGGGGACAGAATGATCCATGGACGCTTCTTTGACATTTCCATTTTCAACAACTGCTTTGGTGCCAAAAGATGTTGGGCTATCAGCAGTATTGCCATTGACTGAAAAGGTGCCCAAATTATGTAAGTTTTGATATGGTGAAATACGTGAGCTTGCGTTTATATTGAAGGATTTGAAATCTAATTACTCCAAATGAGTGAATTTTTCAAAACCAAATCAGAATTGCTGTCAAATTGATGGATGACAAATCCATGTCAATTCAAACAACTGTCACCAATGAATTTGCAATTAGGGTTCCATTATTAACAAATCCTTCAAACTAAACGCAAGAACAGACACTCTTAAGGATCCAAAAATTAAATAAAGCACAACTCATAAGAATTTAGAAGTAATGTAACAGTGATATTCTACCTGAGTTTTGTGCAGTAGCATGTTGATTATTTTCAAGATTACTACTGGAAACAGTATTGGTCCTCCTCTCGCATACATCAATAAACCGAAGTATGTCATTCAAGACATAGAAGCCATTTTCTTGTTTAGCCAAAAAGAAAGTCTGACTAAAATTCTTCTTCGAATCATCTTTTCCGACCAAACAACCAGTCACTGCTACAATGATCCCTCCATCACTAGATTGCTGGGCATCTGCCGTTTGGACCTCCGCAGAGCAATATTTGTAACTAGAGGACATGACCCTTTCGTAAATCCCCTGGTCCAAGATAATGAAAATGATTATTAGATTGAGTTGATTCAATAAATGCTCGCTATACTGATAAATTGAAATTCTAGTTGGGGAATCTAAGCATATTGCATGTTCTCCGAAGAGGAAAAAATATAACTGGTACGAGTTATTCTATAGAACAATTAAAGGGAAATTTCGGATATGCATAAGTTGCATTTAGCAACAAGTTGAAGATATTTACATCTAAGGTTGTCACAGTTCTCAAAACACCATCGAGCTCTGGCCAGCCTAGTAAACTTGGATCCTTGTAAAACTTGTGGAGATTCTCAGGACTATCTCTAAGGATGTAATAATATTGCTTGACGAAGGCACCAGCCACGCTTACAGCACTAACATGACCAAACATGCCTAAAAAATATCAGCACGGAAAGTACGTTAATTATAAGAATGGAAGAGCTGTCAGTAAGGAAAAGCAATACAACATTTTTCACGTTATATTATGCAAATAAATAAGGAGAATTAGGGTATAACGAAAAACATCTGCATGAACACACACGTGCGCCCACGAGGCACTATGAAAGCAAAAAGTTATGTAGAGTAAGCCACATGTAGAATGGAACTTATAGCTGATCAATACCCTTCTACAGTTCAAAGAGATGAAGACAAAGTCATGGAGTTTTATGAATCTAAATGCGACAAACCGAAAAGGTTCGTAAGCATTAATGGTTTGCTTGAGCCGTTAAAAAACCGGTAAACATTCTATATCCGTTATAACAGAATCGATAAATTAGAAACGACAAGCGACAGAATAAAAGCAAACTTCAATAAAATTACGCAGATAAAGTAAACTAACAGTTAGTCACAGGTGGAATCAACAAGACCATGAGGATATTTCCAACTAACAATCATCAGAAATAGATATATCTTAAAAGAAAACACAAAAGTAGACAAACAATGGACATATACAAGAATATAATTGTTACCTGAAGATTGAAAAAAAAAAAGCATATCCCCATTTTGAAGAAAATTCATTTTCTACGTAGTGAGACAGGATACAGGTATCCCTGAAACTCTCCACTAAAAGAGTCAAAGCAAGTAGCAAATTTATGAAATAAGCAAAATAGTTACACACTGATTATCCCTTCTTCAACATACTACAATGAAGTCTACAGTTACTGAAATTCAACTACGTCAAGCATTTATAGAATATTTTAAGCGAACAATATAAGAACCCTAACAGAACATAGAACCACAACTAAAATCCATGTATTACCGAATTTGTTGATTCAAAATTAATAATCCAGAGGGCTGCATTTATCAAGAATCAATACATAATCAAAATTTCTGAACAAATAAGAATGAACCAGAAATTAGTGCTGGCCAAATCAACAATCATAGGACAAAAAACACAGACATACACAAAGAGACAAAAAAAAAATACATGGTGAATTTGTTTTAGGTATAACCCATGCATAATCATATACCAACCAGATACAAGCCGCTGGTGAAACAAATCATAGATACATATATGAGATATTCCAGGGAGAATTAAAAAAGTAAAAAATCCAATTTTATACCCAAATCATACGTCAACATAAACTCTATGAGAAAGATTAATTAAAACGAGTTTATCACATCCAAACTTGCCAAACCCTACCAGATCCACAAAAAAAAGTCACGTTCTTATAGCAACTAGAATTCTACTTCAAGAGGGAACAGATCATGCAATATCAGTCTCACAAACTTTTAAGAACACCAAAAAAGCATGATGAAAACATGAAAATTGAGTAAATAGATATATTTACCCATCGATTGAATGCAAATCAATAAACAAGCCCAAATACAACACAAGAATCAATCTTTGATACAGCAAACTTAAACTCAAAACACACATTCTAAGAACAGTAACATATAGAAGAAAAAACACCCCAAAAAAAAAAAAACAGGGCTCTACCTAGAAAGCAACAGAGAAAACAAGTCTCTGAAAAATGAAAGAGAGAACCCTCCAAAATTCTATGAATGCTCTTTGAAGGGGTGAAAAGGAGAGAAGAAAACAAGAAGCGGAAAGGGGATTTATAGGAGGGTGAGAGCAATTACTCCACCAAATTTTTAAAGGGTTTCAAACAAATTGAGGAAAAAAGAATCCCAAGTCGGTTCGAAGGCATTCAAAATCCCCTCTGGAAATTTGTCTGCGTTTCATTCATGGAAACGCAGTGTTTGGAGGGAACTTCTGAAGGGTTGTGTCGATGTGGGACCCACCTCCAGATTTGTTGGGGGATCCAGTTTTTTAAGGTTGTTTGCATGGTAGGTGAGTGGGGTCTGGGGTTGTTTTCATTGTTTCTTGCTAATTATACCAGGAGGTTTATCAGCAGCAAGTAAATAGGGTTTAGGGTTTACAACCCTAATTTTACCCCCAAAAATCTATTTTTTGCCATTGATTTTCTATGCCTTTTATATATTCTTGAAATAAAATAGGGATTCCTTGTAATCTTTCCTTATTGTGATTCTATAAAGCTCCTTATTTAGAATATTACTTTCATTGTGATTTATACTATTACTTATTATTATATTCTGTCCAATTTAAAGAATTCACTTATGTAAAACTTTTACTTTTTTTTTTAAATATTTCAAAAAAAACACAAAATTTGCCTCAAAATGTAAAATAAAAAATAAGTGTAAAAAAAAATCAACGTGAATTTAGGGTACTTTAATTTATGAGGTTTACTTAGCTCACTATAGGTCACCGATAAACCTTTCACATGGGGTATACACTGTGCACGCCTCATGATGGGTGATCCGTAATTACCTAAAAACTACCCTTAATTTATTTTAAATAACAAAATTCACCATAAATTGTTACATACAACACTTTTGTCTTTTAAAAAGGCATCTTTTTTTCAAAGAAAGATATCCTTAAGTGTGTGTTTGTGATTGTTTTTAAAAAGTGTAAATATTTTTTCTATAAAACTTATACTAGAATATTTTTCACAAGAAAATAGATTTTAATTGATTTTTCTTGATAAATTAATGGTAAGTTTGAAGAGATTACTAAAATTTAAAACGTTTCAATATTTACTAGTTAAAAAGAGTTTTCTTTACCAATCCCTTATAATATTACTAATAAAAATTAAAATATATTGTATGATGTAATCCCTCAAATCTTTATTTAAATTTTCTTTTTACGGACAATATTTATTTATACACGTTGAAATTTGAATGCCCTATAAACCAACAAAAGAAGTGGTTGGAAACTTGGGATGATGCATCTTAAATGCGTTTACAACATATAAGAAGTTAGACTGTACAGATAGGAGTAATTTTTTTTTTTTTAATATGTAAATGTTTCTCCTTCTCCAAGCTTCATGTGTATCTCAGTTAAGTAAAGAGCCCAATAACCAGGTATACTAGCACACTTGATTAAATATGTGCAATATTTATACTATCACAGCGATGAAACCTTCTAATTTTTCACAATTAGTTATTATAAAGATATATTATCATTTTCCGTTTATCCTCCTTTCTTTCAGATAATTTTTTTTTAACATTTTCGACTTTTGTCTTTTAAAAAACAAAATACAACTGTAACATACAAATGTGAAGGTGGTTTCACCATACTAAATAATCAACACGCTTTATTCATAAAAATTTCACCATACTCAACACATGTAACATACATTATTACTATTTATTATTAAAAAAATCAAAGTACTCTTAAAAGTAATATATTTTTTAATTTATGTGAAAAAAAAATGTGAAGGTGGTTTTTTTTTAAATGAAAGAAGTACTAGAAATTATTCAATCCATATTCAATCCAACTGTTATTATTTTTCATCAATCTTACTATTTAATATTAAAATATGAAGTAGTACTTTTTCTAAAGAAAAATAAATAAATAATGATTTTGTTTTAATCTAAACATATGACTATGACCATGAATATTCAAATTATTCATTAAAAAAATATAAGTATTCAAATTATTAAAAAACTTTTCAATACATATTATATTTTAAAAAATGTAGCATTACTTCACATAACACACTCCCAATGATTAATTTGAATACTTATTATAGCCATAATCATATGCTTACATTAAAACAGAATCATAGTTATTTATTAGTAATTTATTTTTATAAATTATTACTAATTATACATATTTTATATAATTATTTACAAGGTACACTATTTTAAATAAATAATTTGTGAATACAAAATTAAAGGTTAAATTACCACTATAACCTTAAACAAATATAATTTAAAACTTGCCTTAATCAGTTCTTTAAATTCTGCACTATGTGTATTTATGAAAATTAGAGTCAAACCAAAACATTCAATGAAATAGCGTAACCTCAATGTCAACGGAATTTTTTTGCACAAAGTTGTCTCGGCGATAAGGTGATGATGTTGTGAACTAAAAGTGATTTGATTTCACTCTAAAATAACAATCATATTTAACCAAATCTCTTTAATTAAAGAGTGAGGCTCCTATGCACTCGGACGCACGGAGCACATTTCGTGCGCCTTTGCAATTTTTGTGTCATTTACAATTTAAATCTCTAGTAATATATAGGTTTAAATAGAATTGGAGGGGGAACTCCGTGTCCCCGGGGGCGCAGGAGCTTTTACCAGATTGCCCATCCTTTAATTAAGGGATTGTCTTATATTCTTGTAAACAAAAGGCTAAAATTGAAAGAAATCATTGAAAGTGTAGTTGACTGTAATATTTTGGATGATGTGTATATATGAATAATTTTTAATTTATACAGTGTAGTAATAACTTTTTTTTAAAATTTTTTTTCTTAATAATTATGTTATAGGAATTTTTAGCATACTCATTGGCTTTAGTAACTTTTCAAATATACCAATGCATGTAACATGATTTTAAGTTGGGGTTGACTTGAGTGGATTTATTTATGTTTTAATCTTTACCCCTAAAAAAAACATATAAAATCACATGTATTATTTATTTATTTATTTTCCTTATAGCAAAAGAATTATTATTATTATTTTCTAAAAAAAAGTAAAAATAAAAATTGAATACTCTATATTGGAGATTAGCCCCCGGACTTCAGTAATTTTTGGGGTCAAATATACTAATGTACCATGATTTACGTTTGGGGTTGAGTGGATTTATTTAACTAAAAAAACATATTAAATCACATGTAATTTTTATTTATTTATTTTTCCTTATAGCAAAAGAATTATTATTATTTTATAAAAAGTAAAAATAAAAATTTAATACTCTATATTGGAAAGTAGCCCCTTATTTATTTATTATTATTTAAAAAAAAGTAAAAATAAAAATTTAATATTATATATTGGTAAGTAGCCCCCGGCGAGGATCGAACTCGCGACCTTTCGCTTACGAAGCGAACGCACTACCACTATGCTACGGAGGCAGTTTGCTTAGCATGTATAATATTTTAATAAAGATCATAATTTTATTAAGAAAGCCCAAATTTTTATATGAGGGTTCATGCTAGGGATTATGAGGGTTTTATGGATCGGTAGATCATAGAAGAGAAGATGTGCGGGATAGCACTGATTGTATCTGGAATTCAAATCGATTTATCTCTTCTGATTTCGAAGAATAACAGCCCATCTGCTCAATCTCAGAAATCTGTAATTTTCTTTTCTCCTTTATATTATTATATTTTCTCGAAGTTGTTTTAATCAATCTGTTATGTAGACCTTTTTTTTTTAATCCCTAATTGGTATTAAATCCAGCGTTTTTATTATTTTCTCGAAGTTGTTTTAATCCATCTGTTATGTAGACCCTTTTTTTTTAATCCCTAATTGGTGTTAAATCCAGCGTTTAGTTTCAGAGGACGGCATAAAAGCTGCTCTGCAGAGGAGGGGGCCTGATAGTTTAGGAAGTAAACTTATCAATCTCTACTCGGAAGTTTCATGTGATGAGGGAAAAGATTTCCGTCTGAGGTCTTTTGTTCAGAAAGAAGAAACTGTGGATAATGATGGCGGGATTAAGCTACTCGGGGAATTGCGATTTATTGGCGCCACACTGCAACTCAGGGGAGTTAGTCCGGTTGTCCAACCTCTGACTGATGCATTTGGCAATGTTCTCGTTTATAATGGTATACTTATAAAGTTATAATGTAGTCCTTTGAGTTCTATTCTGCGCATGTTTAGTGATTTCTCTGCTTTGTTTTAATAATTTTTTTCAGTTGCAACTGTCGTGTGTTAGTTTTTGGTAGTTGCAAATTCTTGTTCATGGAGATTTATTGTCGTCAAGAACACTCATTCGTTCATCATTTTTTTTCTTATTAATGGGAAACTATAGGACATTTTTTCATGCTTTACTTGCAGCTCGAGATATTATTTCCTGATGAATTTTAAATTTGGACACCAGACTTAAATAACTGCTATGGAACTCAGTGATTCTAACCATCAGCCATTTACTATATGCATTTCCTTTTTCTGCTTTTCATCGATATTACTTTTATTTAAAAATAATGTTAATTACGCTTTTCTAATATTTTTAAGATGTATTTATTGGTTTTGACTCGGTCATGGATTTCTAGAGTTTCCTTGGATAAAATTTTGGGGTTTGACTTGTTGTAGCATCACCATAGCCAGTACTTAACCAGCATCGTTGAATTCTTATCCTCTTAACATTTTTGTTTCTGAAGCTGGATGCTGAAAATGGTTTATCTTGTTTATGGAATAACTGTTTTCAGGTGAAATATTTGGAGGGATTTATTGTAGAGGTGATAGCAATGACACCGAGATTCTTATGCAGTCTCTGGGACAATGCTGTTCATGTATTTCTCATGATGCTTATGGATCTTCATCCTGTTCAGAAGGAAGCAAAAAATCTGTTCCAGAACTTCTATCGACAATCAGGGGGCCATGGGCTTTGATCTATTGGCAGGTAACTTTTCGTGGTAAGTTTCTACCATGATTTAAAAAATGCCAAAAATGAGTGAATTTTTATTATTGTAATTAGCTGCATAGCTCTTATGTCTTATGCATGTAGGATAGTTCAAAGACTTTGTGGTTTGGTCGTGATGCATTTGGGCGGAGGAGTCTTCTTGTTCACTGGCCAACACTAGACGATTCTCGACTTCTGTTATCTTCTGTGTCACCTCCTTCTACTTCTCAAAAACACTATGGTACATACTGCTTAGTGTAATTTCCTTCTAATTTAATAATTTTGCTAATCAAATTTGTTTCTCTCTTTTTTGAAAATGTTATCCTTTGTTTATTCACAAATAGTGCCCATATTACAATTAAAATTTATTTCTGGATCTGAAACTGATCCCTTATGAATCTTTATCTAACAACAGTTAATCCACATAATGTATTACATATGATCTGGTCTTTAATTGCATTTATTCCTTAGGTTATCTGCGATCTTCTTATGGGTGATCTGCTATTAGATCATCTTAATCAATGGGTGATCTGCTGTTAGATCATTTAATTTACTTCTTACTCATTTCACAAACGTAATCATAACAAATTGTGTATGGGGATTTTCTGTGCTGCGGCTGCTGCCTACACCAAGTCTTGTCTGAATTATTTTCAAGACCTACTGACTTATATTTTGTATCTCCAAATAGATGTAATTGATGATGAGAAAGGGAAAGGTGAACTGAATTTTTGGGAAGAGCTGTCGTGTGGTGTGTATAGTATCACTATGTCCTCTTCTTTGCTGAAAGGACATTTAGTTGGTGAAGTTAATAAACATGAATGGGCTGATTTTGGGCTAAAAGAATTGATAACGTGGGAGAGAACCTGCATTGAACCTAAAACTGAGAATTCAAGTGTCTACTGCAAGAAACCTCAGCAAGACTTTCTTTCTACATTTTCATCTGAATTAGGTCGGTATCAAGCCATGAGGTGGCTAAGGCCTCCATGCACCATTTCTCTTTTACTTCTTTTTTTGGCCTATTAGATTTTTGCTTTCATTAATTGGCACAGAAAATGTAAGAGGTGCACCTTCAAGAACGTGTCAAAAAGTGCTGATGGCTCTGACCGAATCTGTGAGACAGCGCACCACTTTAAACATACTATACGAGGTTTGTGCATTTTTTTTTGGTAATCTGCATGATCTTGATTTTGCTAGGCTTTCATAACAAATTAACTGAGTAAACAGTGATCTAGCCATGCAATGTTATTGTCTGGAAAGAAAAATGTTATCTCTTGTAAAGCTGCTGATGCCCTAGCGTTTACTGCTTTAATATTTGCTAAGTCTAACAGTTGGAACTAACAGCATGCTCTTTCTGTGGTCATTTTATTCAAGTTTTAGGGAAGGGATTTGATATATTGGAAAACTGTATAGGTCTATTCTGAATTCAGTACTACTGACTAGTGGAAAAAATACTCTGTACACTGCTGCGTCTTGCTTTTGAGCTTTGTATCTACTATCTACCCGTATCTTATTCTTAGGATTAACTGAGGAAACTATCTTCCTTTCTCTCCTTAAGAAACCTCTTTCCATTTGAGGGGCTTTTAAGGATGTTTGCTGATAGGGGAGGCAATGGGGAGGCCCCAGATGCACTGCTTTCTCTCTATAATGAATTTCTTACTGATTTCTCTCCTTTGGTTCCATTTTATTCTCTGTTATTTGCTTTTTTAAGCAAGAGAACGAGCTCTTATCCATAATCCTGATGATTACTGGATTACGTACTTAGGGATATTTGGAGAATCATAGGCCACAGAGAGATGCTCCGATCGCAGTGCTGTTTTCTGGGGGTTTGGATTCAATGATAATTGCTGCATTACTGCATCAGTGCATTGATTTGGGATGTAAGCACTCATTCAAATAAGAACTTCAGCTCTCATTGACTTTTTTATGCCACTAATCTGTGCCTTAAAATATATTTGCACCCTGGGATGATTATTTGAAACTCTTTCATGTTCATGTGCTGAACTTTGGTAACACATAAACTTTTGATTTATTTACATATCTGCATTATTTGTTGTATTCTATTTATGTTAGAATAATGAGTTTCATCCAGACCTTTTCTCTTTCTTAAAACTGTAATTGCAGGCGAAATTGATCTGCTAAATGTCAGCTTTGATGGGGAGTCAGCACCTGATAGAATCTCAGCGAGGGCTGGATTGAAGGAACTTCAGAAAATTGCTCCATTGAGGAGGTCTGTTGGTCCAGATTCTTTTTTTCTGTTCAGCGGGTTTGAAATTTTGGTGGAAACCTTAACTACCAACGTAGCTGAGTTCAATTTCTGTTGGTTCTAGTATTGTAATTTAAAGATAAAGTTGTGAAGGATGATACCCAAAATATTTAATGTCTGAAAATGTTAATATTCCCCAGTCATATTTAAGCCCGATGAACGTTTTCTGCCTTGTCTTCCTATCTGACTTTTGGTTGTGAAGAATTGGAACAATAGTTTTGAATAATATTCTGATACAAGTACAGCTCATGCATGCACAATTTCACACTAGTTGATTTTCTCGTACTTTTTGGCTCATTTGATTATCATTATATTTCCTTTTTTCCTTGTACATATGTTAACTTTTTTGCCTTGCAATTTACAGATGGAACCTTGTGGAGATTGATGCTGATTTACTTAAGTTGACCTCTGAGTTGAAGCATGTCATGGAACTTATTAGTCCTGCTAAGACCTTCATGGTATTGTTCTCTGTTACAGACTTGCAGGCATATATCTTGTTTTTTATTTTTTTTCTGTTTTTTGGGATTCCCCCTATATTGTTTTATTAAGCTTTTACATATTACCAAGTATATTATACTCTTGCCGTTGTGACCACTGACCATTTACTTAAATATCGTATTTCTGTTATCTTAAGTGCATTCAAAGTTTTAGGAAGTATTATAAATTAACTCATTCATGCTGCCTAGTACTTATCATTGAGCTCCCTTTTGCAAATATGATCAGCCAACTTTATTTATTTGGTGTTCCTTAGTATCTCTATTCTCTCATCCAGGACCTGAATATAGGTTTAGCATTATGGCTAGCTGCTGGAGGCGATGGTTGCATTTATAATGAGACAAGTAGCAATGATGGCATACAGAGCCAACGTGTCAAGTACAAATCTACGGCCAGGATTCTGCTTGTAGGTTCTGGTGCAGATGAACAGTGTGCTGGCTATGGTCGGCATAAAACGAAATTTCGAAATAAAAGGTAGCGTCTCATTTTGTCTTAACATTGGTTCTCAAAATAAGATGATTTGCACTTCCTCTGGAATATAAAACAAAACTTCTGCAATTTTTTTGTTCTTCGCTCTTTTTTTATTTAATATTGTGTTCAAATCAAATGCTTTAGCATGCACACTTATGCATATTTTACTTGTGTGTGGCGCTTCGACACATGCATTATCAGTTGGCTTGGGCTCCACGAAGAGATGAAATTAGATATGCAAAGAATTTGGAAGAGGAACCTAGGGAGAGATGACAGATGCATAAGTGACAATGCAAAGGAGGTATTGAAAGATCTTTAGTACATATGTTTTTTTACTACTATTCCCTGTAATTATTAGAGTGCTTAGAAGATATATTGTTTTTTTTTTTTATTATCTGTTTACATCAGGCAAGGTTTCCATTTCTGGACGAAGATGTCATAAAGACTCTGCTTGATATTCCTCTATGGGAGATTGCTGACCTTAATCAACCAAGTGGAGTTGGTGATAAGAAAATTCTGAGGGAGGTATGCTTTTACTTGTAGTTGGATTTTTTTGCTGGCTTTAGCAGTGTGAGGTTTTCATTTCAAATTTTAACGAAATAGCATGCTGGTGATGCATTTTATTTTAGCTATGACATTATAGTTTGTTTACACTATTGCAGGTTGCACGATTACTTGGTCTGTGTGAAGCGGCTAATCTGCCCAAAAGGGCAATTCAGGTGTAATATTGTTGGCATATCACCACATTTTTGCATATGTTGCAACCTTGTTACATTGATTGTCTCATTCTTTCCTCGTTTGCCTTTTCAGTTTGGGTCCAGGATTGCAAGGGAGTCGAACAAGAAGAATTTTGGAAGTAATCGAGCCGCTAACCAAGCCTCTGCCGGAAGTGTGGTTATATTTGGATCTTCAGACTAAATCGATCAACAGAGAGGGTAAGGATGTTTTTATTATTGTCCAAAAGATATTTTTTTGCTCATTTAAAGAACTATTTGTGATCAAATATTTGCTAGCTCTTAATCATTATCATTTGAACAGCACTGCTTTTTATCTTCTTTTAAATATCTTCTAATTTCTTTCAATTTCAAGATGTGGCTGAAACCTTCATTCTCCTAGTAAGAACTTTGGTAAATTGATTTTTTTCTTTATTTTATTTTTATCTTTGTATAAATAAATCATAATCTTTGAATACCATGTCTTAAATAACTTTACAAAAATCCTGAAACTTTGTTAGGGGAATTGATAACAAAGTGTTCTATGAAACGGTGCTTAAATCAGACATGTTAGATACATGTTAGAGTATGAAAGTTATAAAGAGAATCTAATTCTATTATTCCCAGTGCTAATTTAATTAATTTAAAAGTTGATTTATATATATAGTATATACTTGGTCTGTGATACGTGTGATAGTTCAAATAAATAATCATATTACCATCGTATTCACAAGATTAGTTGGATAAAACGTACTAATCAAGAATAACTTGTGAATCCAAAGTTCGATTTACATTTATTTTTTTGAAAAAAATTGTATAATACTAATAAATTAATTCTAAAACTTATTTCTTTAATTCACTATATAATAAAATTATACTGGGTACCTTCACTACCTTGTATTATAATTCAACATCATTTCCATTAATTTTTAAATAGTAATTAATTAATGGATTAGTCATAGGACAACGTCATGAGTTATTCGTGGCTCAGCAGGTGGATCATCATAATCATTTAATGACTTTGGAATGTAAGACTCTTAAAATAAAATAATTAGCAGTCTCTATATGTAGCATTAATTTAAAGAAAAAATATTTGATGACTTTTCAGAAGAATTACATGAAATTCGTGATACTGATCATCTTGGGAAGGTAATGGCATATCACAATCTTGCCCAAAACATTTATTTTTATTACCTTTGTACCCCTATTTCTATTATTATTATTATTATTATTTTGTTTTTTACTTTTTCAAAATATTATTGCATAGTATATTAAAAGACTTGGATGGAATAAATAATAGTTTACTAACGTGGGCAAAAATAGAAACCTAATTACCTAAAGCCTCATGAATAAAAATCACACGTGGAAAATGTGAAGGTGGTGTATGGAGTACTGGAATAAAATATAAAATACTATGTGATTGTGTGTAGTCGTTATATTATATATATTGATATATTATTGATTAATAAATAAAATATTAAATTAAAGTATGATCAAATACATTCAACTGTAGATATGGGCTCCATTAATTCATTAGTGCAAAGTCGATCCCTAGTGGTGTTCAACAATGCATAATTAATTTACTACTTAAATGAGTAACCAAGAATTTTTTTATTTTTTAATAATTTAAATTCTAATGAATTTTAATGGTATATTCGAATGTAAAGATTATTATGTTTATAATTTGGCTAATTATCCTGTGCATCCGGGTGCACCCTAAGATAGGGTGCACTTACTTTAAAAAATGTATACAAATATAAACAAAAATATATACAATTATTAACAAAAATATATACAATTTAATTGTTAGTTTTTTTAATGAAAAATTGAGTGTAAAGAAATATACAATTATTAAAAAACATGTATACACTATTGAATAAAAAGTTATACACAGTAACACATATAGATACTAGTTTTTTTAATGAAAAATTTAGTGTGAAAAAATATACACTTATACAAAATAGAATAACATGTATACAAAATAGAATAAAAAGTTATACACATATGAGTTCACATTTACACCTGAATGCACCTAATAACCACTCCTATAATTTATGCGACCTTTGGAAATCGATTACTAAAATCAAATAATTAGGCAATAATTTATATATTCGTTTTAAAATTTTGTAAATAGATTTTAATTTCATATTAAGTTAATGTATAAAAATAGATACATATCCATTGACGAAATGGAATGTATGGTAATTGAATAAATAATGTATGAATAGGGTTTGTAGGTATAGGAATAAATAATGTATGAATAGGGTTTGTAGGTATTAGGCGTATAACCAAAATCCAAATCAAAGTTATAGGCACCCTACACCTTTGCCCGATAGAGTGGTGGATATGTTAATTAGAAGGAGTCCTTATTTTAAGAGATTATTCTCATACTATGATTGTAGAATTCGATTTTTGATCATAAGTACAAGATGTTACCTCTATGATTAGTTGAGCTGTACATGCGGGCATAATCAAATCAAGTTATTCGTGAATTATTTTAGTCTTAATTCGATAAAATATTCATTTAAATTCATTTGTTAAATTAAATGAGTCTGCCGTGCTTGAATAATTAAATGAGTCGCAGTTCGATAATAATTGTTCATCTTGATATACCTTATATTTTCCATTAGATTACCTTCAATTTCATGTTCTGTTTAGTCTTTGATCAATAATTTAATTATTAGAGTTTATTATTGAAAAGACGTTTTCATAAGTCAGTTTAATCAAAACGTTACATTCAAATAAACAAAATACTAAACTTAGCAATAGCGCTGTGTTATAGATAATGTAAACATTGAAATAGTCATACGTACATTTTGTAATTACCTCTTAATTTAATTTAATTAATTAATAATGAGAGATTAATTAATAAATAATAATAAAAGAAATTCGTTGCTCGTGGGCAGCTATACATACATTCCCCCAACTTCCTACTACAATGGTCAAGACAAAAAACCATCACGCTAAGGACCTTCTTAGAAGCAGCTTCTTTGCAATTCCATGCCATACCCCTCAATAATTAATCAACAGAGAGACAAAATAAAATAAATAAATAACCATAGCATATTTGATATAGTGATATTAAGAAGTCACTTAATAGCAGCACATTGATGAGATGTGTAATTCCATGCATTAATGAGTTTATGTACAATCGTGTACAATGCTAAATTTAAATTTCATAATTACGTGTAGTTATTAGTTACCATGTGTTTAAAAAAAATGAGATATTTTGAAACAGGAAATATAAGAGATTGAGATTGTATTATACGATAATGATTTACAGGAAAATGAATTAAAAATTATTACGTTCAATGATAAATTACTTTATAAAATAATACAGGTACTGTTCACTGCCAATATAATGAAATAAATAAAAAAAAATTATTTTTATTAAAGATAATACCTAAATTCCAAAAAAAAAAAAGACTAATTAATGAGAAGGACACATATAGTAGTTATAGATGACTGTCATGTTACATGGAAATTTCTTGCCAAGCAATGTTTTTGAAAAGTTCTAAGATGAGACAAAAATCATTTCAATAAAATAATTGTGTGTTCAAAGATGGACAACAAATATAATGTAGAAACCAATTTTTTTTCCAACTAATCAACCTAACTTTGTATAAAAAC
Organism: Pogostemon cablin; assembly: GCA_023678885.1. NCBI lineage: Eukaryota > Viridiplantae > Streptophyta > Magnoliopsida > Lamiales > Lamiaceae > Pogostemon > Pogostemon cablin. Next base: position 2,618,039 of record CM042980.1, on the reverse strand, counting down.
CCCCTCAATTAATTCATTCTCTTCATCAATCCAAACCCCACCCCTACCCACCCACCCACTCACAATCAACACTCACAGAATATGGATTCTGAAACCGAAATAATCGAAGATTCTTTCACACTTTTGAAATTGAGGAGTGATGCAGAAGATGAAGCTGTGGATAATCATGGTGATGACGATGAAGAACATGATCTGGAGTTAGAAGGAGAAGAAGAATTTTCTTTTATGTGTGAATTAGCAAATACGGCGGCGATTACGGCGGAGGATGCATTCATCAACGGCCAATTGAAGGCGGTATTTCCTCTGTTCAACGGCGAATTGCTTTTCTCCGACGAATTGCACGAAAATCTGCCCATGAGACCACCGGTGAAGAAGGTGTTCGTGGAAACCTGCGAAGATAAAGGACAGATGACGTCATCCACGCTGGAGGTGGAATGGGCGGACGGCGAGTGGTCGGACAGAAAAGCGGTGGAGGCGTCGCCGGAGATCTGCAGGAAGAGCAACTCGACGGGTTTCTCCAAGATTTGGCGGTTCAAAGATTTGCTTGGCAGGAGCAATAGCGACGGGAGGGATGCGTTCGTTTTTCTGAACAATAGCCACGCGGCGGAGAAGCCGGCGGCGGTGGCGGAGAAGAAAGAATCGGCTGCGATGGCGAAAGTAAGTGGGAAGGCGAAGACGGGCAAAACGGCGTCGTTGTCGGCTCATGAGGTGTACTTAAAGAGTAAGGCGAAGGAGGCAGAACGGCGGCGTACGTATTTGCCGTACCGGCCGGAGTTAATGGGATTCTTCACTAATGTTAATGGTGGATTAAGTAAAAATGTACACCCCTTTTAAATTCTTGTTACCATTCAACTGTAAATATATTACTCTCCCAAAATTAATTTAAAGGAAATGAGTTTTTCTCCTGTTTTTCAGGATTTACGTGACATCTATTGATCTTGTTTACGAATTAAAAAAATAATTATGCTAGTAAATGGGATTGAATTTTTAATTCATATTTTATTAGCATTTCATAACATAAAAAATTATTATATATATAAAATGATTTTTTTAAATTATATAAAATTATGTTAATTTATAAAATAATAATAATATGTCATTCATTAAAAAAAAATTAGACTTAAAATTATGTTAATTTATACCTAAAATAATTTAAAATATATTATACATCCAAATGTATAAAATTCCAAATTTTATGTGACCAAATTAGACTTAACTCAAAAGATAATTCCATTATTACTTAAATGAAACTCTTTTTTCATAAAATTAATACCCTTTTTTTAAATTAAAATTTATTTTTCTTGATCAATAAGAAATTAAATTCAATCTACATTTTCATTGAAAAATAATAACAATTAAAATAAATACTCCCTCCACCCCGTTTCAATGTTTATGTTTGTCTTTTGCATGTTGATGAAGGAGTATAATATTTTAATAGATAGTGGGTGTAAAATGTGTAGATGTATTAGTGTTGGATGATATATTAATTGTTTTAGGTGGATCCCATATTTCAAAAAGGAAAACGTAAACATTGAAATGAGACGCGCAAAATAGAAACGTAAACATTGAAACGAGACGGAGGGAGTATATTTTAAATAAAATATAATACCCTTTAATATCCTTGTATATTTAAGTGTGCAAGAGAGCAATTTTAATTTATTTATTTTTAAAATTATCTTATAACATGTCTGGTAAGAGAAGATCCCACAATTACATTGTTTCACTTTTTGGGTTAATTGTCACTTTAATAAATGTTACAATCATTTTTCATGTATCTTATCCAATTAGATTAGAAAAATATTACTCCTTCCGTTTCGTTTCAATATTTACATTTGCCTTTTGCACGTTGATTAAAGAATATAATATTTTAATAAATAGTGGGTGGAAAAATATAATATTTAATGCAAAATGGGTAGGTGTATTAGTGTTGGATGATATATTAATTGTTTTAGGTGGGTCCCATATTTCAAAAAGGAAAATGAAAACATTGAAATAAGACGCGTAAAATAGAAACGTAAACATTGAAACGGGACGGAGGGAGTACTATTTTTTATTATAAAAAAAATCATGAGACCGGCCATCCGCGGCCAAAAATATGTTTTGTTAATTGTTACAATATAATCTGATCTGGTTCAATTTTAATTTAAGATAGTGTAAGATATCATATTATTCATTAGTCAAAAGCCAAAAGGTAGAGCGAGGAAATCAGACAATGCGCTGTAAGTACATGTGAAAACGAAGATATGAATTCTAGTTTCTTGTTTAACAACTTTTACTTTAAGTTTTATGTGGATGCATATAATTGAAGCTTTCAATTGTCTCCAAAGATATTTGTTAATTAATTTAAATTCTTAGGAATATCTAATTTACCTACTCTTTCTTCATCTCTGAACCTCACATTATTTTCTAAGTTTCATACTCAATAGTATTAAATATCTCACAAGGATACCATCCTCGATGAGTTTATCATGACATTATTTGAATTTAATTTTTTTATATTATTATTATTATTTAAAATAATCATCTACTATACCAATAAAAAGCGTGTAAAATACAAACAATCTAATGTAGAATTTTGAATCCCACATTTTTTTTAAAGAGATATACTTGTGTACATTCTAATTAATGTATATGGGATGCATAGTAATTCCATTTCAGAGTTTTAGAGTATTTATTTTAGTTTTACTGTCAATTCATGAAAATCTACTTTAGTTTTAGAGTATTCCACAGTTTAGAGTATTCCATTATTTTAGTTTTATTTCATAAAAAATTGAATTAATTATCTACAATTAATATAACATTCTTATATTTACTTAAATTTTTATTGTGACATTATAATAAATAAATTAACTACTCGATTATATGTAAATCTATTATCCATACACATGGCAAAATGAATGTTTTATAGTATAATAAAACACATCAAGTGACTTAAGTTTTTAAATAATTGCGTCTTCATCATGAATAGTTTAACTGGTTATAGGGATGACAACTTGTACTAGAGTGTAAATGATCGAATCCCAATAGTGACAATGTAGTAGCAACATTTTAAAATGAGAGAATTCATTGTACGAAATGGATATATATAGTTTTAACCATCAATTGAACTATTATGATTTATTCCGCTACACCCTGTTATGCGGAGTGTGTGTAATGTTGTATGCACCTTCAATAGAAGTTGTATAATTTGTAGAACCATAGGTAGGTCTTAAGTATGTAAGAATATTCTAACCTTAAAAAAGAAGATACCGTCTCTTATCATGCTGATGGAGAGTAACAACCTATTGACTAAGAGGGCCCCAATTTTGTTACTACCAAAAATCTTTAAGCAAAATTAACATGCACACCACTTTTGCTTCCCAGCTACTAAAGCCTTAATAAACAACTCCTATTAAATATCTTTATTTATATTCTTTTACCCCAAAAGAAAAAAGTAAAAACACTTAGATGAAACCTTCAGAATTTGGTAAACACCAATGAGTGTGTGTACATAGGTTGCTCATATCATACCAACTAAGAGTAGTGGTGTCTGTGTCTCGTACCCACCCCACCCAACAATTTATTTAAAATTTCAATTTTATTTAGTTTTTTTATGAATTCAAACTAATATTGTCCTCCCATCAACGAGCCAAGTTCTACCACACTACAAACCAAAACATTTCAAATAATTAAAATTAAATGAGAAACTGATATTATCACTTTTTAATTAGATGGTTATTATTTTTCATCAATTATCAATCTATTACTTTTATTACTTTATGTTATCACTCTTTATGCATCAAAATTGAATTGAGATGATATCACACAAAATTTTACCTTAAAAAAATAAAATAAAATAAAAGTATATTATTCTTATCATTACCGATTGGTGAAGAACACGACTCATTCTTTTGTCCACAAGAATTTGTACCAACACAACCTTGTAATCTTGCGCATGTTGCGGACGCTCCACTTATTTTGAAATTTAGTTATCCATTTAAAAAAAAAATCTTTTTAATTATTTATAGTTTTATTTAGATATTTCCAATTAATCAAATGAATGTTTTGAATGTTAAGAAAATGCCATTATCTTTCTTGAAATTTATTCAAATATTGAATATTTATAGTTTGGCAAATCACAATCATTTCAGTAATTTTGCCAAAAATTTGCCAAATAGGGGTACAATTTTGCTCATAATTTGAGATTCATTTTATAATTTAAATAGATCTTTGAAATACTATATGAATTTTGTAGATAATTTTACGAGTGGATTTAGTGAGTAATGCGGCTTATAATGTTGTAATCGAGTTAATCTAACATAAATTTGATATTAGGGAATAAATGCAAGAAATTTCCTCCTGAGTTAATGTGGATGTTGTACTTTCGAATGTGTTTTGGTAGAAGAAGTGAGGAAAGATGTTTTTACAAGTATATATTCTTGTTACTGGCATTACACGATAGTGCCCTGCAGACTTGTACAACCATCAAACCAGACACCAAAGCAGGGCTCCACAAAACAGAAAGTATCATAGTACGGAAATTCTTGAGTGCCCAAATTTTAAGGGAATTTTTAAAAATGCCCAAATTGACAAAAATGACATTGACACGATACTTACTCGATTGTAATTTTTTAAAAAAATTATTATCGAATCAACTTTAAAAAAAATTGACTCCTATGGCAAGGTTTGGGCCTGACGATACGCCGTAGTGTTGGATTAATGGGCCGTTTGGTCTGGAAGGCAAAGGATTCATTTCCTGTTTAGTTGTGCTTCAGTTATTCAACTTTTTATATTGGCCATGTAAATTCATTTGATAATTTTAATAAATTGATATGTGGTAATTTTGAATGATAAGGTACTGGAATGAAATTGGATTTTGAAAAATCAATTTGATGTACGATAGAAATTGCTAGCTTTATACATGATAATTTCGAAAGTTACAGTATGACAAGAAAAATTAATTCATTACCTCTCCAAATCATAAAAATGACAAAAAAAATTAATTTATTTTTAAATGGGTAAAATATACTCTCTTTGTCCCAAAAATACCATTAACACTCTCTACACTTGTCTGTTCCATAATATCTAAATTTGTTTATCCCATAATATCTTTCATACCTCAAATAAAGAAATTCTTTTATCTATAACCTCAAAAATTACTAAAATTTCAAAATTAACACTCAATCTAACACATATCATTATTTTATATCATTTTTTTTAAGAATATTGTCACTTTATATTGATTGAGTATCACTTTTTATTAAAATGTTATCGTTTCTTATCCATTTTACGAAAGTCATTTTGTGAAATGATCTCACACATGTCTTTGCTGTAAAATAAAATGTCAACATTTCTCACTTTTAATATACCACAAAATTTTATTAAAATTGAATAATATACTATGTGACACTGTGAAGGGTTTCTCGGGAACGGAGTAATAATAATTATGTAAAAAGAGAGTTTACGAAATCTTGTTCGCATGGACTCGTTCCACATAGTTTCTTCCATTCAGAAGTAGACGCACCCCCTTATGATTGGTAATGTTTGGCCGATAACCCAAATTATATTGGACTGTATTGTAATTTTAATGGACCAATGAAGAATTGGGCCCATCTAACACAAGCCTTGCAAATCTTAAATCTTGTTGGGCTTGGCCACAAGGTCTTAATTACCGGCTTTTTCTTAGGTAGCCCGTATTTATCAGATTTACACTTCTAATTCGAAAATAAATAAAAGAACGAATTGAATTAATAATGATTTTTGATGCGATTTTTACTGGAGCAAGTTGTAAATGAACAGTTAGCTGAAGATTTTTCTACTCCATGGCTCTTTCAAGCGAAAGCAGAGCTCCTCTGCAATCAAATAGCCACAGCAGCGGTTCCGCCGCCGCAGTGTGGAGGGCTGAGGAGGCTATCGCCGGAAATTCGGAAGCCTTACAGACACTTCGTGAGCTCATTTCGTACCCTTTACTAACATTGCACACCAAGAGGATTAGTGCTCTCGCTGTTAGCTTTCTCATTTTCGTATCGATTTTTTTTTTAATTCTGATATTTCAGTGGCCTCGTGGCTTGCTGCTCTACGGTCCTCCAGGAACGGGAAAGGTTTGTAAGTTTATGTTGAATTTCTCTCATGTATAGGCATATAATTGATGTTTTGATTTTCTGAATTCTTAGACGAGTTTGGTTCGAGCAGTTGTTCGCGAATGTGATGCGCATTTGATAGTCATTAGGCAATGTTATTCTTTAAGTCTCTGTGAATTTGTGATAATGCTCTTGAATTGTTTATTTTATTTTTTTTTCTTTTTATCTGTAAACTAATTTATATTTTGTTTCAATGTGCCGTTCTTTATCAAAATCAAATCGGCATTACTTAGTCCTGAGTCTTTGTGGCACTTATGTAGGTGGTGATTCACAACTGAAGTAAAACAAAGTCAAACTACTTCAGAATTTACTTGATTTTATATTTCAATGTGTTTTCAAACACCGCTCAAAGTAATGATTTGCATGTTGTTTTGCAGTCCTCATTCAGTCCACAAATCATGGGGAAAGTGAAAAGATTTTACGCGATGCTTTTTCTAAAGCTGGAGATCATGCAAAATTGGGCAAACCTTCAGTTATCTTTATTGATGAGATAGATGCACTTTGCCCGCGTAGGGACTCAAGGTACCTGCAAACTGGACAATGTTTTGACCATTGGATGGTGTATAATTAGCAGTTGAATGATATAGTTATTACTTTTCGGAAAAAAATGAGGAAAATATTGTTGCAGAAGATTTTTAGTGTTCTTAACTACTGATAATAGTACAAACAAAATACAGGAACTAAACGGATAATAGTTGACATATTGTATCCTCAATTGCAGGAGGGAACAAGATTCCCGCATAGCTTCTCAGCTTTTCTTGCTGATGGATTCGAACAAATCTTTTTCCACATCTGGATCACATGTCGTTGTGGTTGCATCAACGAATAGGTAGTTATTGGATTTCTTGTGACAACAGTCCCTCATTGGTTGTTTGATTAAATCTATAGGGGTGGTTAGCAATCAGCTTTATCTATCAGAGTTTATAATAAATAACACTGTAATTTTTGTGGGGAAAAAAAAAATTATGTGATTTATCTATTATAATGTGAAGGTATATACCATCATTATCAACTCTTTTTGTTTAGAGTGGATTCAATTGATCCGGCTCTAAGACGTTCCGGACGTTTTGATGCTGAGGTTGAAGTCTCCACACCCAATGAAGAAGAGTGCTTTCAAATTTTAAAGGTACCATAACTGACAATATTACAAGCTCAGTCAATTGACTTTACGTTATTACGATCGTCAATCAAATATCTGCTGTCATAGCCAGCTCATAAAAAAATAGGACTTACATGGTTGGTTACTTATTTCAAAATTTCAGCTCTATTCAAAGAAGCTTCCTCTGGATCCAGATGTTGACCTCAAAGGTATAGCTGCATCTTGCAATGGTTATGTTGGGGCTGACTTAGAAGCTTTATGTCGCGAGGCTGTCATGTCTGCATTGAAAAATTCTTCCAATGTGGATAAAAACATTATGCCATGTAGCATAAAAATGGATGACTGGAAGACTGCTAAATCTGTGGTTGGTCCCAGTATAACAAGAGGTGTTACTGTGGGAATTCCTAAGGTGTCTTGGGATGACATTGGAGGACTAGAAGATGTGAAGGTTTGAAGCATAGCCATCTTATATTTATTGGTCATTGAGCATTGGCATAATCTGATAACATTTCTCACATATTTAACAGAAAAAGCTTCGGCAAGCTGTTGAGTGGCCATTAAAGCTATCTTCAGCATTTTCAAGGCTGGGAGTATCACCCATTCGTGGTATTCTTCTGCATAGGCCTCCAGGTTGCTCAAAAACAACTCTCGCAAAGTCTGCTGCATGTGCTGCACAAGCTTCTTTTTTCTCTTTGAGGTATGCTGTTCTGTCCTCTAAACCTTTCTCCACTTCTATTGGAGATCTTTTAATAACATTGTAGTTTTATTTGACAAGAAGAAATCTGCTGGCTTTGCGAACAGAAATTTCCCCAATTGATCTTTAATGTCTGCAACTTAATTGTCTAACCCAAGTTGAAGAAGACCATTTTAGAATATATTATCTTGAAACATGCCTTCCAAGATTGACATCCTACTTGCTAAAACTGGGAAGAAACTTGCAGTACTTCCTTGATGAACGTGACAGAAATTGCATGTCAAATTCCTTTAATGACTTGTAGCGATATCTGGATAATGCTCATCATACAATATACGCATGTATGACTTTTTCATAAGTAGCTTGGCAATGATCAACAATATTTAGATTTTACTTTGAATATTTTGTTGCTGTCCATATAAGCATATTGGCAAGCTTTTACTGTAGCCTGTAGGATCCTTAACTTTAAAATGAGAGAGGAATTTTTTTACCTATCCAGACCAACTTGTTGCAATTAAGGTTGTATTTTTTGTAGGAATTTGATGCTTTATTAGAAATGGTGGTAATTTTTTTTGAAAAAAAAATTAAGCTGCCTATAATAATAACTATGCTTGCGAATTTTGTTACTTATTATTTTCATTCTCTTAGATCATATACCTGTCAGTGGTGCAGAGCTATATTCAATGTACGTTGGTGAGGGTGAAACTTTATTATGTAATACATTTCGGAAAGCTTGTCTTGCTGCACCAAGCATAATATTTTTTGATGAGGCTGACGTGGTTGCTGCCAAAAGGTGATTTTCAATAGTAAAAGCTTTTCATCTTCAATAAGTATTTGCTTTGAACCTCATGAAGTCGTTAATATTTTTAGTTCTTTGTGTCTAAAGCTCTGGAGACTCAATCAGTAGATGTTGTTAGTCTATTAACAATAATCACATTCAAATGTATTGTTCTGTCTTCTGTGGATACTGATACATATTTTCCACAATAAATGTCAAAGCATGATCTGATCTTTCTATCTTATGCTTGAGAAGCCTGTCCATATTTTGTGTAAATGTGTGTGTTGAGTTCAGCTCTTAGTTCAGAGACCGAAGAATTGAGTTCCTGCGCCTGTCATTTGGTTAATGATGGCTTTGTATGCTTACTTAGCTTGTATAGTTGGACACTTTTTAATTAGCCTAGGATTGCTACCAGTGTTCTGCTTCCCCACTCTACACAAACATGTCTAATCTATTCCTGAATGCACCTTGTTTGATTTATGAAGCTCTCATGAGTATATATGTACTATTATATTTACATGATTTACCAAATGTTACACCTTCATTTGCAATGTCAGAGGAGGAATCTCAAGCGGAAGCACAACAGTCGGGGAAAGACTTCTATCTACTTTGTTAACCGAAATGGATGGCTTAGAGCAGGCTAAAGTGAGCTATATATTAAATTAACACCCACTTTCGCTCCATACATAAAACTAAAATCGGATTTTATTACTTTCCCTTGATTTTTTATTTTTTAAATCTAGGGAATTCTTGTTTTAGTTGCTACAAATCGACCTCATGCAATAGATGCTGCACTTATGCGTCCTGGACGCTTCGATATAGTAAGTTGTCTGTGCTCTACACCAGTATAACAAATTCTTTTATTAATGGCTGTATGTTAGGAAAGATTAGGTTAATGCTGATGGTATGTTTATTACATTTTACTCAACTGCTTACGGAACACTTGGTCTGCTCTGTCGAATAGGTTCTTTACGTCCCACCACCAGATTTAGAAGGTAGGCACGAAATCCTTCGTGTACTCACACGTAAAATGAAAGTGAACAGCGATGTTGATCTGAGACAAATAGCAGAAGATACTGGACTATTCACGGGAGCTGAGCTCGAGGGCCTGTGCAAAGAAGCAGGCATTGTTGCTCTGAGAGAAGACATATCAGCCACCATCGTATGCAGCAGACATTTAGAGGCCGTACTGAGATCACTGAAACCAGCACTTTCCAGAGAAGATGTTGATTCATATGCCTCATTTCTGAAGAATCCAATGTTAAGATCTGAATCTAGCTCAGAAGTGGGGAGAAGAGGGACCAAGGGTACATTGTTCCCAGCTGCTTCTGTTGCAATTGCTATAGCTTCCATAGTTTTGTATGCTGGTATCAAGGGTATTTCTGTCTATTCCAATAGTTCATCCTTGGAACTAGCAGCGACTTGAACATATTGAATACTGATCATAACTTTTTTAGTACCCTGTTTGTATTCCTCTAGTAGCCCTTTTTTTCTTTACCAACATTTTAGCTCATAAAATTTTCATTAATTTGTTATATAGAAGATTCAAGTCTTACCAAATTAATCAAGGAGGGAAAATCATAATGTCCTTCCTTTATATTTGTTCAATTCAATATTCATTTATCAATTCAACGTTTTTATTTTAGAGCAGTGTGAAGTACCTTACTTTGTAAGGTATTTGCTCGGGGTAAAAGGTGATTTATAAGATATATTTGTATTTTTGTTGTAATGTAAAATTTGAAAATATGAAGGTAGGAACAGATCAGCATATGCATTTATTTATGGGTAGACTTAACATATTCAAAAAGGTGTATGTACAAAAAAGAGCTTAAAACTATTTAAACTGATTTCGGGCCTGGTGCGGGAGGGGGAGCATTGATCTTTCTTTCCACTTCTGCAGCAAATTCAGCCAGAAGAGGTAGCCTTGGGTCGGTGTGTAGTAGACGTTGAAAGGTAATGGCCAATTCTGGATGTCGAAGAATTTTTTTAATAAGTTCTTCAACCTCTTCTTGGAAGTACTCGTTGTATAAACATTAACCACATGTGGAACATTCGTGTGAATTGGTATCCATTTGTATTAGCGATAAAGAGGTTTTAGTGAAAGTTGACGAGGTTACAAGTTAATACGTATGGTCATATATGCATTATCTATTTATAGTCAGATGAGTTATTTTTTACTCAGTAGTATAATGTTGTTTTTAGGTGCTGCATGTTATGACTACGTGTGAATAAGTAAGAGTGATTATATGTTATATTCTTGCACTATTTTACTTGTACTTTCTGACTTCAATTTTTATACTCTCTCTCTCTATTTCATAGAAGGTCACACATTTTTTAATTCTTCTATCTCTAACTCCACGGCACCCTATACCTCAAAAAAAATTTAAAAAAATTAAAAAATACTCTAAAAAATGTTACAAATTTAGTTAAAAAATTAATTTTCTTAAATAATGTGAAACGGTAAAAATGAAGCAATCATGTTACTCTTTTACTATTATTCATTTCACATACATGATACAACTCGTTTGGTAACTTTAGTTGGAACTATTGCTCCCTAGAATTATTTCACAATTTCACGTAACATAATTAAACCCTAATCTATCTAAATTATCTAATACTTCTCTTGTTAGCGGTAAAGTGCGGCGGCTGGCGGTGGCGGTGGCGGCAGGCGAAGGTTGGAGATAATCTAGAGGGAGAGTAAATGAATTCTTTTGTAAAATGCTAAAATTTGAGAAAGATTAATGGGAAAGAAAACAGTTTTCTGAGATAGACAGAGACGAACAAAGGGGGATTAGGGCTTAATTGAGATTGGCTTTATCTTTATATATATATATATATATATATATATATATATATATATATATATATATATATATATATATATATATTTTTTTTTTTTTTTTTTTTTTTTGAAAATAAACTTTATCTTTATATTAATCTTAAAATTCCTGTCTAATTAGGAATTTAAATGACGTCTTAATATAAAATATTCGTATTTATGTTTTCTTTGTAATACAAATATCAAAGCATGAAAAATAATTTCGAGTCGCACGCACAAGCATTTGCTGAACTACGCCATGCCTTCAATGGCTTCCAATAACTCTACACACACTGCAAATACCAACCAACTCAATGCCCTAACATCTGATTACGTCGCCAGGTTTTCTACTCCTACACATATATGAAATCTTTTTGTAATCTGTATACTAATTTTATGCGCTTGCGAATCAGTGATCTTGATTGTTTCAGGAGGAAAAAGATTGTGCAACACAGGGAAGCTCTGCCAATTGCTGCTGGTAAGTTTTTATGTGTTTTAATTATGATCTGTGTTCTTATGAAACACATTCATCTGGTGCTGGATGCTTAAGAAGTTCTTAGCTGTGGTGGATATTTAGTTGGGTTCAACTTCTGTAAATTTAAAGGACTTTAAGACTAAAATCAATGGCTGGGTTAACCGTGATTTTTTATGTGAAAGAAAATTTTTAGTTTCTGATTTGAACGTATTATACAGTTGAAAAGAGACTTGTGGAGGAGGTTCGCAATAACGATGTACTGATTATTGTTGGTGAAACTGGCAGTGGAAAGACAACACGTAAGTTTCTTATGGCTGTAATTTGTAAATGGAAAAGTTATTTTGTCAAATCGACTCTCTTAGCCTATGAGACATTCTTTTGATGTTGCCTTCAAAGTTACTCCTTGTATATTTATGTTAAATGACCATTAGTGTTCTTAGTTGTGTTACCACAAGGCCATATCAATGCCATATAGACGTAGAATTCTTTACACTCTATTATAATGCAATCAATGGTGATGAGGGCATATTTTTCTTTTCCAACAAAGAATTACTTGACCAAATCTACCAATTTCATTAATTGAGAACCTTGTTTAGTTTGCTTTATGGTCTGTCCTTTATGGATTTAATTTCTCCAATAGGTACACGTTGCTATTGTGTTAAATAGGTTTTCTTGGCTTGTTGACAATGATTTACATATTCTTGACAAAGCTGTTTAGTGTACAATAACTGAAAGAGATTGTGTTTTTGGTTTCTTTGTAAATATATGTGTATAATGACATGCGCGAACGCCCTTTATATGCTTGATTGATAAAGCTTAATCTACTTGTATCCTCTAGGATTTCCGAAGCATTGACAATATATTTTGTCTTGTTACTTGTGAAGTCTGAACATATAATCTTATGGAGCGATAATATTTAACAGAATTACCCCAGTATCTATTTAATGGTGGGTTCTGCTGCAATGGTGGAATCATTGGGATTACTCAACCTAGGCGTGTTGCTGCTGTTACTGTTGCAAAAAGGGTTGCTGAGGAATGTGGAGTGCAATTGGGCCAAAAGGTTGGATATGCTATTAGATTTGAGGACGAGACTTCCAACTCAACAAAGATTAAGTACATGACAGATGGTTTGTTATTGAGGTAAAGAGAAAATGGATATTTTTAGTTGCAAGTGTAGACAAATTAATTAGATCAAAATTATTGGCTAGTTGGTTTTTTATATGTGTGAGCCTGGTTATTTAAATTGAATAAGATATTTGGAGGGTATATATTCTTGAAGAAAAATAACCTAAAAACTTGCTGGTCATGGTTGAATCACCATTTACAGGGAAGCATTATTGGATCCATATCTATCTAAATATTCAGTAATTATTGTGGATGAGGCTCATGAGAGAACTGTCCACACTGATGTATTGCTTGGTTTGTTGAAGACTGTACAAAAGACAAGGTCCGCAGCTGTCAATAACACCGTACACAATCTGGATGGACAAAAATTCTCCCCATTGAAGTTAATCATCATGTCTGCCAGTCTGGATGCACAAAATTTTTCAGAATATTTTGGTGGTGCTAGGGCCGTGCATGTCCAGGGTCGTCAACACCCTGTTGATATTCTATACACTGTTCAACCGGAAACCGACTACATAGATGCAACCTTGATTACTATTTTTCAGGTTGATATAACATCTGTCAGTTTATTATTCTTATTATCGTATAAGTCCTTAAGTTATAAACTTTCTGGTTAACATCTATCTTATGACAGTGCTTTATTTTTTCTGGGCCAGGACAAGCTTTTTAAGGCAAACAACCCTTGCATAGTGGAGTTCCTTTGTTGTTTTTTTTTTTAAGAAATTAAAAACTTCCATTAAGAAAATGTACACTGAAAGTTTAATAGAGAACTGAGCCTAAGTTTTTAAAAGATATTCGATATTCCTACTATGGAAATGCAAACCGAGAGAGTGCATAATAGTGGATCTGCTTTTAAAAGCAAATCCTACTTCATCCCCATTGTTACTTTGGAAAATATTTTAAATGGGTTCGATCTTCATACTTATTTGTTTATGTCCCAGCAGGCCATTTTAATTTTTCAAGTTTTGTCTGTGCTCTTGAAAGGTTTTTTTTTTTTTTTTTTTTTTTTTTTTTCAAACTATGGTCTCCAGTTCAATTGTATAAGAAAGTAATTTTGAGTGCATGGATTCTCTTTGTTGTCTTCTTTTCAGATTATTTTTCTTTAACCTTTCAGATTCATCTAGAGGAAGGTCCGGGTGATATACTTGTGTTCTTGACTGGCCAAGAAGAAATAGAATCTATTGAGAGGCTCATCCAAGACCGCCTTCCAAAGTTACCAGAGAGTAAACGCAAGCTTCTTGTTGTTCCAATATTTGCATCCCTTCCATCTGAGAAACAAATGAAAGTCTTTATGCCTCCACCAGCTGGGTTTCGTAAGGTCAATTTATTTCCTCTGTTTTATCTGCCTCAATATGTTAAATATATGATTTCTTGAACTCCCTGAGGTTTATGAATCTTTGCATTTGAAAAACACCCATATATATTCCTTTGATTCATTTATCCTAAGATATTCTATTACCATCTTTGAGAAAACAAAAATTGTGTTGTCAAGTACTTTGCTTAATGTGTTATGGAAAAATGCTGAAGACTGAAATTCTTTTACGAGTTTATGCAAAAGAACAAGCATTTTCCAGCCTCCTATTGTCGCTTGGACCTTAATTCCTCAGCATATCTGACCATAAGTTTCTTTCTCCTGTTTACTTTAGGTAATATTAGCTACCAATATAGCTGAAACGTCAGTGACTATTCCTGGAATCAAGTATGTTATAGACCCAGGAATGGTTAAAGTACGCACATATGATGCTTCTACAGGGATTGAGCCTTTGATCATTGTTAAAACCTCTAAAGCACAAGCACTTCAAAGGAGGTAGGGCAGTTGAAATCATCCAATGTAGTCTCCAGTGGAATTTTGCTTATAAAGTGCACCAAATATAATTTATTTTGTATTTTTATGAGCCTATGAGGATTATATATTAATTTATTATGGCTATGCTTTTTATCTGTTTTCAATTCTCCGGGCACAATTGAGCCAACTTCCTCTTTCCCTGATAAAGGAAAGAAAAACCAACTACCATTTGAACATGTCTACATTAAGTGAAATACTGTTAAATTTAAAATGCAGTGGCCGTGCTGGCCGTGAAGGACCTGGGAAATGCTACCGCCTTTATCCAGAGTATGAATTTTACAAACTCAAAGACTCCACAACGCCAGAAATTAAAAGATGCAACCTCTCAAATGTAATTTTGCAGCTGAAAGCTTTAGGCATTGATGATATTCTGGGGTTCGACTTCATTGAAGAGCCAGACAGGTGATTATGTCCACAGTTATATTTTTTTTTAAATAATACATCCAGCACTGAAAATGTTATTCTGCAAGGCATGTATTTTTGGCATTGTGTGCTGGGCCTCCTGGCTATGTGTAGTTTTATCAGTTCAGTGGTCTGTTTGCTCGTGCAGGTTGGCCATCATCAAGTCAATGGAGTTGTTATTCTTGTTAGGAGCCCTTACGGATGGAAGTAAATTATCTGATCCAGTTGGTCATCAAATGGCCAGGCTTCCTCTGGATCCCGTTTATTCTAAAGCTCTCATTGTTGCCAGTGAATTTAATTGCTTGGAAGAAATGTTAATAGTTGTTTCAATGCTCTCGGTAGAATCTATATATTATGCTCCCCGTGAAAAATTGGAAGAGGTATTGCTGCAGTCTTCTCTACGAAATTCTGTACTCAAGTGTAGGCTTCAAAATGATAATGTTGTCTGTTAGAAAATATGTAAGGAGGACACCATCTATTTTTTGCCTAGTGATTAAGAATAATAGAGTGCATTGTGATTTTAAGAAATCAATTCTTTCCTCTGTTGCTGAGGAAGGTCAGTGAGTAAATTCTCTATTTAATTTGGTCAAAGAGTAGATTAAAATTAGAATATGTTTGCAATAATTTTGGGTTTGAAATTGAGAATCGGTTATGAATATATGCAAGCAGACGTTTCAATTTTATTTACCCAAAATGTCTGCATTCTTATATTTTGAGTTTCTTTTAACATCAATATTTACATACTGGTTTCGGCATTCGCCCACAGTAAGTGCTTGTACGTATAGTCCCTTTTATTCTTGCAGTATTGGAGCTATGCTGCCTACCTTCTTGTCGGTTTCTAGTTGAATGCACTGTGAGCTCTTAGATGATATCTCAAACTTCTTTCTGGTGCAGTCAAGAACTGCTTTGAGAAGCTTCTCAAGTCCTGAGGGAGATCATTTGACATTGCTAAATATATTTCGTGCTTCTGAGGAGATGCTGGAGAAGAGCAGGCTAGGGAGCAGTGAAGAAAAGGCCCTAAAGAAACTCAGAAAATGGTGCAAACAGAATTTCATCAATGGCCGTTCTTTAAAGAATGCTCGTGATATTCACAGGTTTGAATTGATTTTCTTCCTATTTTCTTAGAAAATACTCAATTGCTATGAGTGGCAGTTGTAATGAATATTGTCTCATGCTGGCAATCTTCTTTTTCATATATCAGAATGTAACATATAATTTAAATCAAGAAACCTTGATCTATTACTGATTATCCAATCCCTGGAAACCTTGTCTGAATGTTCTATGAATTTTCATCTCTAATTTGATTGTCCTTAATTTGTAGTCAAATACGGAGGAATGCTGAACAAATGGGTCTTCGTATGACTTCATGTGGAGATGACATGCTTCCACTCCGCAGATGCTTAGTTGCTTCATTTTTTCTTAATGCAGCTTTGAAGCAGCCTGATGGTACTTACAGGTAATCACTCATTTAATTCCATCGGCATTGTGCTTGTGGGTGTCAATGTCAAAATGCTGAAAATTGATGAATGTGTGGATAATTCTCGCTGTGTGTCTTGGATAGAATAAATATTTTGAAAAGAGTAACAAAAAACCTTAAAAAACTTGGCATGTTGCTCCAAGAATAGACATGCTGCATACAGATATTAAGAAGAGCACCCCTGCCTCAATCAAACACGACACTTGATAAGATCCTTATGGTCTTTATGCATGGTGATATAAAGGCTTAGTTTGTCGTCATAACTGCTACATTAGAAAGTGATGAGCGTGTTTGGATAGGCCTGCCTGATAGATGAGTAATAGAGAAACACACCTACAATGATTTGGATGCACATAAGAGAATTATGATGCATTAGTTTAATGGTTAGAAAGTAGAGAATCTTTAATGCAAATGAGAATTACAATGCATTTGTTTAAGAGTTAGACTCTTGTAAACCGGGTTTACGTCGTAAACCCTGTGGTCCCCTTTAATTTAAACACTCTAGCAATACATAGGGTATATAGGATTGGAAGGGGGGAGCACAGGGTTTACACGTTGAACCCGGTTTACATAAGTATTTGTGTTTGTTTAATGGTTAGAAAGTCAATATGGGGAAAGGCAAGACTTAAAAAGACTTGGAAATGAACTATTTAGAAAATATATAATATATTATTTATAACTCAAGGAGAGAACACAACCGAAGGCCGTTGTGAACCGATCCATATAGATGATTCCACATAGTGGGTAAAGGCAAGTTTGTTATTCCTGTGCATGGATGTCTACTTTTCTCCATTTCCCTTGATGCATGAAATTCTGAAATCATCAAATGGCAGGGCACTGTCAAGTGGTCTCACAGTGCAAATACATCCTTCATCTGTCCTATTCCGAAAGAAACCAGATTGCATAATTTTCAACGAATTAGTCCGGACTAATCAGAATTA
This sequence comes from Pogostemon cablin, assembly GCA_023678885.1. Lineage (NCBI taxonomy): Eukaryota > Viridiplantae > Streptophyta > Magnoliopsida > Lamiales > Lamiaceae > Pogostemon > Pogostemon cablin. The sequence continues at coordinate 2,600,265 of CM042980.1, read as the reverse complement.
TGTCCGCGACGTTACAACAATAGATTACCTGTGGTTACCTGAGCTTGCTCCTCAATGTTACGGCTTGCAGGAATAGAAGTCCCATGTTTACATGAAATACTTCGGTATGTCTACTGAAACCACATGCATGATCGTCCTGTAACTTAAAAGAATTGTTTCTTGGACTGATAAAGTTCTGCTTACATCTTTCTCTTAGGAAATGAACTGAATGCATGCTTATTTTGAATTAGAATTCAACCCATTTATTTTTAGTAAATCGTTGATTTTTATACTGCAGGTCATCTTACTGGCACATTTATCCAGAGAAATTTCTGAAGTGCAACAAGATTCTGAAAGGCTTCGATAAACTATATATGGGTTATGAAGAGAGCTTCTTTTAATCGATCCCATTCTTGCTTAACTAATGATCTGAAATGCATCTCATGGTGGCATCTTATACAGAAGTCCTCTTACTCACCATCTATCATACGAGAAAAGGTGCGTGGTTCTTAATGTTCTCTTCTCCGACTACCAACTTTCGTGTTTCAACTTCAACACATGTTATGACTCCATTTTCTCCACACCATGTATGCGTTCGCCTAGATGTAAGAACCTTCAAAACTTTTTTTGTATGGATGTCATTGTCATCTCATGTTTATGTTTGTCAATCTATTGCTTTCTTCTGGTATTTTTTTTCTTGCATTAACAAGTTTGGAAGTTTCATTTTGTTATTATCTTTGGTCAAGGCTTACTTTATATTATCTGCCCTTCATTCGAATGTAGGGCCATGTGTATTTTCAGCAAGAACCTGGTATTTCTGGACTAATATAATTGTCATATAATAGTCACCGTAGACTTTTCATGTATCAACCATATTAGTAGACTATTCAGTGTTCTGTTTGAAATTAAAATTAAATTAAAATAGAAACCAAATTATTTAGTTATGGAACACCAATTCTGACTGCCACAACTCACAAGGATATAAATATAGTTGGTGAGAAAGTAGATGAATGCAAATAAATAGTGAAAAATAGTTATATTTAGATTTATTTTAGAACTCTATGTTATTTATTACACACATGTTGTTGTAGTGATGGAATTATCATCTCCGGGGTGGGTGGCAAATATTAGTAATCATATTTTTTATAATTGGTTCAATAATGGTTTTGTCTTTTGATATTTCATTTATGCATGTCAAAATCAGTTTTCTTTTTTATATACCAATTATTAGTTCAATTATTAAATGACTAATTATACTGTGCACTGGGTGCACCCGGGTGCACTCACTTTAAAAAACGTATATAAATATAAATAAAAACATATATAATTATAAACAAAAATGTATACAATTTAATTGTTAGTTTTTTTAATGAAAAATTGAGTGTAAAAAAATATACAATTATTAAAAAATATGTATACATTATTGAATAAAAAATTATACACATATGGATGCTAGTTTTTTTAATGAAAAACTTAGTGTGAAAAAATATACAATTATTAAGAAACACATATACAAAATAGAATAATATGTATACAAAATAAAATAAAAAGTTATACACTTATAGGTGCATCCTTGCACACAGGTACACCTAATATCAACTCTTATTAAATTTTTTTTTGGCAAAGGAAAAATATTATTATTACTACGCAGAGTACAAATGGTACTCTAATCCCATTTACATCAAAGAAACTTCAAATATTACAGATAGATCTCATGTACCAAAAATTTTCATCGTAGTACTGAAGTAGGAAATGACAGTCAGTCTGAAAAAGAAGCATTCTCTCTGATCTTTCCTTTTGTCGTAAGCCATGATCATACCCTATTTAAATTTAATATACAACCTGATTTTTCATGAGTATATAATTTGAATAATAAAATAATTTAGTTATTAAACGGCATATATATTTAGTTATTTAATTACTCCCTCCGTCCATTCACAATCTATCTGTTTGCTTTTCGCGCATAGATTAATGAGTATTATTATTTAATGTGTAGTGGATAGTTGTATTAGTGGAGTGTGTAGGTCCCATGTTTTAATTGTATTAGTGGATTGGTGGGTCCCATATATTTAAAAATATAGATAAATTAAGAATGAACGACCCAAAATAATAAAATGAATAAGGAGTATAACATTTTGCTGGATTAATTAATTAATTAATTTCCTCGTCCTTACGGTAATAATAATGCACGTGCTTTATTTTTGCGGAATTCACTGGAAGAGGCGAATTTACAAATATACCCCCCATAAATTCAATATATGAACCTACACTCCCTATTTCCTCAACAGTCCACCTAATTCCAAATATTTAATTTGTGGTCCAACCTGACGAACTCTGCATTCCAAATTCAACCTTTATATCCACACTCGGAGAGAGATTGAAGTTATAAGAGACGTCTGCAAACTCCAAAATAATTTAGTTGCAGATTTTCGAGAATGGGGAATTCAGTTGCATGTTTCTCTCCGTCGACGATATCCAAATCATCACAGAAGGAGTTTCTTCCGCCATGGCTGTCTCCCGCGAATCCTTTCAGAAAATCGAGAAAAACAGCACCTGCTTCCCCGCCGAAGAAAACGACGCCGTCGGAGGTTTTCGACGATTCTTATATCAAGCAGCAAGCTCAGATTGCCACCATGCTTTACCGCCATCACTTGCAGAACAATGGTGGTGATCTTATTAGCATCTTGGATCGCTCCGTCTCCACTAGAACTCCATCATCGTCTTCAAAGAATAATAAGAAGTTCTCCAAGCGCTCTCTCTCTGTCTCCAATTCTTCAAACCCTCTCGCTTCTTTGCATCTCCCTCATCAGGTATCACGTCTCATCCTAATTTGTTTTTTTTTTATTATTGATTTTGTATTTTTTTTTTTTAAATTTAATTTTATTATTATGCATACTTTTTATTGTCAATTTGTCGTGGTCAAAACTGTAAGGCAGCGTCTTTAAATGAAATTTTACTTTTAGCGATTAGGGAAGACTATACTATAGTTCTAGCTTGACTAATTAGCAAGTACGATATAAAAACTCTTGACTTTTTTTCATAAAATGTATACTTTCATTATTACTTATTGTTTCTAGACCACATATTTAAACATAACTGCATTTTGACCCCTGTAGATTAGCATCCTCACACTTTTTCAACCATCACACCCTTGGAAGGATGTGAATGTCCAAAATTCTAAACAAAAAACACTTCCATTGAAGTCTGATCTTAATTCAGGGGATTATCTAATGTTTGTGATGTGTTAATTTAAGGATGTAAGAAATGATGGGCAAGAGAGGAAGCATTTTGTTTTGGTTCATGGGGGAGGATTAGGGGCATGGTGTTGGTACAAAATGATAGCCCTGTTAAAAGAAGGCAACTCTCATGTTGATGCAATTGACCTCACTGGTTCAGGAGCTAATTTCTGTGACATTAATTCCATTACAACTATCACTCAATATGCCAAACCTCTTACTGATTTCCTAGCAAATCTTGATCATGACAAAAAGGTAAGGATCCATATCTGGTCTCCATAATGTCCATTTTGTACTCATTAGTTTAGGTTTTTCAGATGGAACAAAAGAAGATTGTAATGATAAGTTCTTAATAATGCAGGTGATTTTGGTAGGGCATGATATTGGTGGAGCTTGCATTTCTTATGCAATGGAGATGTATCCAAACAAAGTTTCTAAAGCCATTTTTGTTGCTGCAACTATGCTCAGCAATGGCCAAAGTGCCCTTGATATCTTCTCTCAACAGGTTTGCAGTTTTGGACAAATTCTGTACTACAAACCCATGATGATTCTGTTGCTTTTTCTGAGTTCAATTCTTCATTTGCAGTCATGCTTAAGCGACATCAACCAACGTGCTCAGAAATTCATATATGCAAATGGGAAGAAACATCAACCAACTGCTATAGATTTTGATAAGCCTCTGTTGGAAGAATTCTTATTCAATCGATCTCCATCAAAGGTAACAAAACTACCTATATTCCCACCACGTTTTCACATTTTTGTCTACATCCTATCCAGGACTAGGAATTCTAATGCTGTCCCTTTAAACTTGTACCTGACCAGGATATTGCATTAGCATCAGTATCCATGAGAGCTGTACCCTTTGCACCAGTGACACAGAAGCTCTCCCTATCTGAAACAAACTATGGTTCTGTCTCGAGATTTTACATAAAAACAGACGATGATGTTGTCATTCCTGAACCAGTTCAGGAGGCCATGATACAATCAAATCCACCCAAACAAGTTTTCCATCTGAAAGGCTCTGATCATTCGCCTTTTTTCTCGAAGCCTCAGGCCCTGCACAGGCTTCTTACGGAGATATCCAACATCCCAGAGAAGTAACGTCCGAAAGGCGGGTAGAAGACATCAAATGTGGATAAAAATGGAACCCAATTATGGGGAGAGAGGGATAGAGAAAGAAAGGATTGTCAAACAGCCATTGACAAACAATAGCTGGAGAAAGATGTGATTTTTTAAAATTTTGATATGATAAAAAGGGTAATTACCCTGAATGGAGATAAGGTTGGTTGTAATTATTGTGTACACTTTATATTTTTATTCAAATTTAATCAACACAGTTATTATAAGTGAAAGCAGGAAAGCATATGTTGAAACAACAATGTCACAATAGTCTCAATATGTTATTGGCACCAACAAGAGTTTTATAGGACATGTCAGTGCTATAAGACCAATAAAATGGTATTAATGCACTCCAAAAATGACAACATATAGCAAACCAAAATATATCATAGATAACATGGAAGCCGCGTATAAAATGTCTCTCACAGGGTTTATTTAATTGTTCCTCGGAATTCCAAGCCTCTTGCGAAAATCTTCCTCCATAAGGGGAATTCCATCGCGCAACTTGACCTTTGGTTCCCAGCCTAACAATTCGTTGGCCTTTGTTATGTTCGGTTTTCTCTGACGAGGATCATCAGGAGTGTTCTCCACGGTTATGATTTTCAAGTTTGGATTGATCAACTGCAACATTTTTTATGTCAAAGATTCAGAAAGCTAATAATTAATATAGCACAACAAAATGTATTTCTCATCAACCAGAATATCGATGGAAGTAGTTCAGAAAGTTACCTCCTTCACAGTCTCTGCAAGCTCAGTCATTGTGAATTCACCTGATGGTAATATTCTCAGTGAGTTCTCATACAAAAGTAAATATTTGGCGATTCGATCAAAGGTTTAATATAAATGAATGAGCAATAGAATTTTTTCTGATATTCATTGATTGATTCTTACCTGGATTGCCAATGTTGATGGGGCCGGTATGATCTCCTTCCATCAATTTGATAAGACCATCAACCTTAGTCAAAAGCAAGTGGAATAAGACTATGCAATGCATGATGACGTGTCCTTAATCTCATATTAAAAAAAAAAATCTTTTTAGCATACCATATCAGAAACATAGCAAAAGCTCCTTGTTTGTGTTCCTGGCAACTGAACCGTCAAAGGTTCGTCACTGCATGGAGGAGAAATTAAGTGAATCACAAATGAAATACTTTATCTCACATGCACATTAATACAAGGTTTACACTTTACAGTTCTTTCTTTTTTCTTTTCTTTTTTTCTTTTTTCCCTCCACTTTTGAGTGGGGTTGCATGGTGGTTTAGTGGTGTAGCAAGTGAGCCAGGATAAAAATCAAGCTTATGGTTGGAGAGTGTTACCGTATTGCTTGAGCTAAGAAATTGCTTACAACCCGACCATCATCGATGTTCATCCGTGGACCATATGTGTTAAAGATCCGTGCAATTCGTATCTCTGAGAAATTTAAACACGTTCGTATTGGTTAGCACTTAGAAATGCATGATACTGGTTCCTGCAGTGCCCTTTTGGGAATGATTCATGTAAATAGAAGAGATTCTAATACCTATTCCATGTTGTCTATGATAATCAAACATCAAAGTCTCTGCTACACGTTTCCCCTCATCATAACAACTCCTAACTCCTGCAATGTCACAACAAGTGCTATGATGTGTTTGCAATGCTTCATTGACTACGGTAAAAACTTAATGGTCTATCGCAGCGGAGAAGTGCTACGTGATAATCAGTTTAGTTAAACTTTTAAGGATAATTCAAACAGGCTCAAGATATTGACTGCAGAAAATTTCTACTCTTAGCGACATCGTGTTACCTATGGGGTTCACATTGCCCCAGTAGTCTTCGGTCTGAGGATGCACGAGTGGATCACCATAAACTTCAGATGTTGATGTCAACAATATCCTATCAAAATATACGCAGATAAATTAATAGATTCAAAACAAGCAGATATCTGGACCAAATTTACTGAACCTTGCACCAACTCGCTTGGCAAGTCCCAACATGTTTAGTGTTCCAATCACATTCGTCTTTATTGTCTGCCAGGTTGAAAGAAAAACAAACATTAGTAGTTGGTAGCAAATATCTACTTGCTGTGTATGCATCTATGATAGAAGAAAAAGAGAGAAAGAGAGAGAATGAATCACCTTCACAGGATTGTATTTGTAGAAAATTGGGGAAGCAGGACAAGCAAGATGGTATATCTGGTCAACTTCGACTAATAAAGTCTCCGTGACATCTGAAAAAGAAAAAAATTTAAGTGAGGAAAAGAGATGGATTAATTCAACACAATATCATCCAAAAGAACCAAGTTAATATCAGAAAGGTTAATGCTTAATACACCAATTTAATCATGAAAAAAATCTCACTATGAAGATATCATTTTTTATGCAGGAGCTACGCTTTTTTCACCACGTATTAATTTGAGTGAAAAATACACCAATACATCTAATAACTGATGAACTGCAATACCTACCATGTCGAATAAGCTCAAATCGTGGATGACCAATCCATTGCTTTAGGTTGTCTTTCGATCCAGTGAAGTAGTTATCCACAACAATCACCTACACCAAATTCATCAAAAGAGTTTGGATTACATGTGTGTATTCTGAAACATATAGAACTATAGTTTGATGCTAGTGTAAAAAATTGCTTACTTCATTTTTCTCATTTTCCATCAGTTTGTCAACCAAGTGAGAGCCAATGAATCCAGCTCCACCAGTGACCAATATTCTCATGTTTGCCTGTCAATCCAAGATCTTACCATTAAGCAAAATTCTTATACAACAGGGACTGTTAAATTTTAAGTACATCCAATGAACAGAAATCATTAGCTGAACATATTAATAATACATGAACACAAATGCTCTCAAGCAAAGTTTGATCAACATAATAATTTATTTTTCATGTCCTTTTATAATTTGTAAAAGTTCTTGTCAAGTGTCAACCACCCCCAAAAAGATACAACAAGTTTCTTCAAAGCGAATGGAATTCAGAAACAAAAATATTTAACTTATCCCAAACCATACCTTAAAAAACTTTGCCCTCCTCAATGGTGAAGGCTCAGGGGGTGGCTTGGTGGTTACATGGTTCCCTCTGTCCGATGCATCATTTGCCATTATAAGAACCCTTCTTCAGTTTCTGAATTCATGAGCCATAAATGGTCAGTGCATTCCATTTTTAATTATATATATAAATCAACATAGGGGGAAAGGATAAAAAGAAGCCATTCTATCCACCCAATGTTGTCTGAGAGGATTCTCCAATTTTATAAGATATAGAAAATCCATACGACCGGGAAACTTATACCTTTAGTTAATCTATTTTTTCGTTTTCTTTTCGAAAAAAGCAAACTACTACATGTCCATGCACTTGATGAAACAAAACTAAGTTACAGCACAGAATCTGATAGAGAAACTAAAATGAAAAAGTAACAGCAAAAATTCCATTCAAAATTTTGCATCTCCAATGCAGATCTAAGCAGGAAATAAAATCTAATTCAGAAGAACAATATCTGAAATTAAACCAAACATTCAACGCAGATTTGGAGCAAATCAAACTGTAATCATTAAATATAGAGAACATATTCAATCCATAAAAAACAACAATATTATGGGTAGTGAACCAATCCCACCACAAACCCAAATCAGATTTCAACGATCACATAAGGAAACTAAATCTCTCCTATCAGTAAAGCATGATAAAAATATCATCTTTGGTGATACATTGTAAAAATCAAATTCTAACAAGTCAACAAAATAAGGAATATTTTCAACATAGAAATTCTATAATCTTTAAAGCAATGACTATAGTCCCAACCAATATTAGATTTCTTTTTCCACAAAATCAAATCAGCCCAATTCAAACCCCATATTAACAATCGACAGAAAAGCATAAACCTTACTCAAGAAAAACCAAGGGCGAAAAACCTCCACCAAAATCAAGGGTTAATCCAATTAATTATTGTATTGTATACTGTAACAAGAACAGCCTCTCACCAATTCAGTGGCAAAACAAGCAGCAACTTCGCCTTTATATACTACACAAGCAACAATTTAAAACAATTTAAAAACAGAATGAAATGTTAATAATAATTTATTTAATAAAAAAGAAAGATGGCACAGCGAATGGAAAAAAAAGGCAACCTTGTTATTACGATATACCAAGCGTAACAACTGGAGAGAGAGAGAGAGAGAAATCTTGAAGATTAAGCAAGACCAGTGTAGATGATCTGATATATTGCAATAAATCTGTGTGATTTTTTCAGCGTACCTTCAAGGTTACTTCATATCAAATCTCGGTGTAATGACAGGAAGCCCAACAATATAATGAAAATTTTCGTTGAAAATAAGGATCTAAAAAAATCCGTATATATATTAATAATATTTTAATATAATAATGAATGTTTTGAATTTTTAATTGAACTGGATCTGCGAATTACGTGGGTTCTTGCCTTGTGAGATGGTTGACTTATTGGGATTGATGACAATCCTTTAATTTTGTTTGAGACCTTAACTTTGCTAATTATATTTTAATATAAAAAATTAATTTAGAGTTAAATAAGTACTCTATTATTTTTTAAAATGAAGATTTTACTCTTTAAATTCTTAAAAATTAATTTATCAATTGTTTTTTAATATATAATACTAATGCTTTTTAGAAATATGAATTATTAATTACTTTATTGTTATTTAAAAATATTTTCGAAGGTTAATATGTAAATTCGATTTATACTAGACCCACCTTGATATCGATGCACGAACTTATTTTTCTGTGTACATTCAATTTATTTCAATTTTATTTAATAATTTATATATATATATGTATTAAGTTGTTCATTAATAAATTAATAACAAGAAATTTGTTAAAAGTTTGCTGATGAACTATATAAGATTTTTTTAATTAATGTAATGTTTTAATTAATAAATAATTAGCATCTTTGCGTCATACGGTTAATTTAATTAATTAATAATTTTTTTAAAGTATAATGATGAGTTATCCATCCTTATCATTTATAATAATGTTAAAAGAAATATTTTATGAAATATTAGTAGAGATAATTTTTACTTAATTATTAGTACATTACTATTAACAGATAATTACTTTACTCTCAATATTCTAAATAATAACTATTCTCAAAAGATCACCCTACACCCACTTATACACTTGCATAATTGCATTTCTTTTAAATCTATGTTGATTTTGGAATAATTTGTGCTTGAGTACATTTGACTTTTTAACAATTTCCCTTCAAATAAACATTATTGTGCTTGAATAGATATCTGACTTTTTTTGAACCATTTCCCTTTAATGAAATATTTCCACAAATTTAGAGTTAGGTTGTCACATTAAAAATTGGCATATGCTAAAGTATATACTTCTCTGTGTAACATGTGCATATATCACATGTATTTGTAAAATTAATCTGTTATGCTATATGGTAATTAATTAAGAGTGAGGCAATAGTATTAATTTAAGAATTTCAATGGAAAATTAAATTAAGGAAATTAAACATGTTAACTTTGGAAAAAAAAAAGAATTATGTAGCGTAATATCATTCCATCATCCACGGTTGCAATTTAATTATGGGTATATTTCTAATAATGAAAAGAGTACTATTATTTACATTTATTGGAGTTGGTGAGTATATAATTTTGAATAATAAATTTATAATTTTGTCAATATTTTAATTGGATCATGTAAAGATCTTCAAAAAATTGAAAGAAAAAAAAAACTAAATTTAATGATCCTTAAAGAAATGTTAGTTAGGAGGCAACAATTGAGTGATGCTTCTAATTAAAGTTTACAATTTTCTATGTAACAAACTTTAAAATGTCTGTCAAAAAAAAAAAAAACTTTAAAATGATTTTTTTTTTAATATTAACATTTTGTTTGAGGACCCATTTATAAAATCATAACCTCGTGCATGTATAAAACGTGAGGGCTTCTGTAAATTTGCATTTTGATCCCTACAAAAGAAATAACTTTTTCCACTCCAAAATTGGTCACTCCACTCCTGTACCACCGCTCCACGACCGACACACACCCTTTAATTAACCCCTTTCTTGCTATACCAACCGGAATGGAAGATTCGATAAGTTACTGGAAATAGTAATCTTTTCTGCTCTAATTAATAAATCATGGATCAGAACTCTGTAGTGTAGTGTGCTTTAACTCGCGAAAGGTAATTAGAGAAAAGAAATCTTGAATCCGGACGTTTCGTTATCACAAAACAGTCTTCTTTGACAATCTATCTGTCTAATTGAGTATGCTCTTTTAATTTAATTTATTTTTTTTAGTTTTTTAGTTGCCGATTTCGATTTAGGTATGATTTATGTCGGTTGAATGTATCATTTTCGGGATGATGATTTGGTGTGCTTGATGGGTTGTTGTTTGGCACTTGAATTGATTTGTATGGACTCACAATTTCAATTCCAGTTCTGGTTAATGCAATTAGTTGAAATCGTAAAACGAAACGAGTTCATTTTGCGTACTGTTGATGTTGAATTTTGCTGCTTTTTCCATTTCCAAGTGGTTTTGCTCATTTTTTCAACTGCAGTTAGATGCTTTAGAACTGAATGTGCTTGATCTACTCTTTGTTAATTTTGTTGAATTTTTTCGGCATAAGTTAGGTGTAATTACTTGAATTTGAGGCACGAAACAAACAAATTGATGTCTGAACGAGGGGAAACTGTGGTTTAGCCTAAAACTTTGTGATAGAGCTTAGAAGAGTCCTATGATCTGGATGATTGATTTTCTTTGCCTTTTACACAACGATCATTAGTGGTGTACCAGTTGCTGCAAAATTGAGTTAGAAACTGAAAGTTGTTTTTGGAAGATCATGAGGAGTTGAATTCAATTGTTAATAAGTCATCTGTTGATTTCCATTTCTATGGGAATTTGTACGTAATCATACAGATCTAGAAGTTGGTGTTCTTAAGCTTAAGCTTGTTGCTTTCATTTACTTTGTTTTGATCAGATTTGTAATTTTTTGATCTGGAAGGTATAGGAAATATGCGTCGTGGTATTAGCAATGGTGGGGGACAGAGCTCATTGGGATACTTGTTTGGTAACGGCGAGGCTCCAAAACCAGCAGCTGAGAAAGCACAAACTGTGCCCAATGAAACTAGGGTCGCAAGTAATGAACCTTCGGCGAAACCCAATGCTACTCCTCAGCCGGTAGATGTTAGCAAGCAGATTCCTGCAGGCATTCATAGTAGTACGAGCAACAACTACTTCAGGGCAGATGGTCAAAATACTTCCAATTTCATCACGGTATGTTTTCAATGAAACAAGTTTTTAATGTTTGATTGTTGTCGATGAGGATTACTTCTCCATGGTATTTTGGCCTGAGGAATAAAAGAGAGTTATACTGACCAATAAAAAACATTTTCACAATGGGAAATCCCAGGTGCTTGACTAGATTTATCTTGATGAGTTCATATTTTACCTTGTTTTCTTTTATTGATTGATGATTTCTTTTACTTCTAGTTTAAGTTCTGTTTGCAATGTTAGTTATCGGCACCTCACACAGCAACGAGCTAGATGCATGGGAATTATGTGGCACTTCCTCTGCCAGAATTCAAATAAATCTTACTCCTGACCTGAATTATAATGTTATGTCTGAGTTGTTGATCATTGACACTTGACAGAATACATGAGTTCTGGAGATAGTTCCTTACTTGTTTACCTTTATCACTCATTGTCTCATGTATGCATCTCATGGAAGCAATTACATGATGAAATACTTGTATGATGTTGATAGCATAGACGCTTCTCATTAGTATCTTTGTGACTTCATCTTTTATCATCATCATCACTTCAATTATAAATGTAGGTAATATTTTTTGTTCTGTTATCTGTGCTTTTTCCCTTTTCTGACTCCAATGGTCACCTATACCCACTCTTGCCTCTTGAGTTGAGATATAAAGAGAATACGGCTGAATAAAGTCTGATGAATGAATTCAACTTAGAGCAAGTTGGTTCATGTTTATTCAACTTTATGCTCACATTTTCATTGATTTGAGTAATTTCTTTGTGACAGGATCGACCATCAACCAAGGTCCATGCTGCCCCTGGAGGAGGTTCTTCTTTGGGTTACCTGTTCGGTGGCGGTAGCAATTAAGGCCCCCCTGCTAGTCTCAAAAATCGTGATTTGTGAATTCTGTGTGTTAATGTGGTGGCAATTGTGTCATATTCAGATTCAGTTAAACCTCTTGCAATGTTGTGTTGATTTCTTGGAAGTTTGACACTTATTTTTACTAAGTGCAATGTTATTGCCTATACTGTGGGTGAACTAGACGTGTTCTTGCAACATGCTACGTTTATGGTCGTTAAAGCCTATTTGTGTATTCTCATTAGCTGTTGTTCAATGGCTTGAAAAATTGAATATATGACAAAACGTTTGAATGCTATCGAAAGACTAGTATTCTCTTTTAACTTATGTTGTATCATTGTATGAGTTGTTCAAAGTTCAACAGGATGCAGTTGTTTACAATCAGGGAGATTCTCATACCCTTATTCTAATTCATAAGAAACTATCAGCAATTTCATAATCAAATGTCTCGTATATATTTACATTCGTTAGATTCTAATGAAGAACAAATTCTTCGACGATGAGATGCAACAAGTCTTTTCAGGCAAGAAATATTCCCCATATGCGACGAACATCTTCCAAATCCTCGTTTTAAATGGCGCTCGTCAAATCATTGCATTTCATACAAGAGCAAATGTGATGGCACTTGCTCACATATGAATTTGCAAATTGCAGTGCTTCAGATGGTCAATCCTAAAGATATCAAAATTTGAATAAGATGTTGTAAGAAATTCATACAAGATTACAGAAGATGGATGATTCTATGCCATCATGTACAATGGCAAAATTTGATGGCACTTGCATCGCTCACACATGTGAAGTTACAATTATATCATCAAATTTTAAACAAGATGGAATTGTAAGAAATTCATAAAGATTACCAGAGATGAGTAAGAAAACGTATTTTATGCAATGCATCACACATAGTATTGCAAATCAGATAAAGGCAGCTGATGAGCATAAATATATTCCTCTTTGAAAATCAAACAAAATTTTCTAGGTAAGAACATGCTTGTAGAAAACCACCACTTTTCAATAGGAGTGCATGATAAGCTTACCCTGCCCTCTGGACTCCTATTCATCCTCTCAAGCACCCTTTCATATGCAGCTTTCCAGTAGTCTCTCCCAAAGCAGCTATCAAATCGGCTTGACGTCGATCCATTAATAGTCGATCCAACTGCAACAGCAACTTGCTGCCATTCCTTCAGTCCAACTCTTATCATTTCCCATATCATGTAATTCTATCAAGCTGGTCAAAACCAAAATAAAATTAATGGGTTCTATATATCCCACTAAAACTAGCATAAATTTTACAAGCTATAGTCAATTTAACCTATAATAACAGTAAAGAACATTTATGATTATGCCGCAGTGAATGATCATGAAGTTTCCAAAAGGATGACAATACCAGAAGAAAGAAGAAGTAGAATAATACAAGCATCGACGCAATCAAAAAAGAATCATAATCAAAATTCACCTAATCATACAACAAACAGATATTACAACGTTAATTGGCAAATTTTTCCACAATGCAATGCCAGATATTCAAATAAAAATTTTTATAACATTTTTTTATGGAAAGAAGAGCAAAAAAAAAAAATCCGTGTATATTTGGCTTGGACTAGCGTGAATAATTTGGAAGTCCAATTTTTAATGTTGCCAAAATTGTGAACGAACTAAAGTCTAACGCTATGGAGTTTGTTTGTAGTTTCGTAAACATTCTTGTTTTGATTTTTCTTTTAATGATTGACTCGTCGATCTTAGAGCATATTTAGGGGTGTAAAACTGTATTTTTATTATTTTTCTCCATTAGTACTTTTGATAGTATTCTTTTCGGTATTACTCATATCCAATTCTATGATATATATATATATATATATATATATATATATATATATATATATATATATATATATATATATATATATATATATATATATATATATAACCGAAAATACCGATACCGTACCAATACCGTACCGAAAATTTCGGTATGGAAAAATTCATACCGATATTGATACCGAAATTTCGTTATACCAATTTTTCGGTATATCGAAATTTCGGTAAATTAAATCGGATCCTGACACCGTACCGAAATTTACATCATACCGATTTTTCGATAAATACCAATTAATACCTAAATGTTGACATACCGTTTCATACCGAAAATTCAACATACCGAAAAATATCGATTTACCGAAATCATATCGAAAAATAATATTTAATTTTAATCAAAATAATAAAATTAATATAGAAATATTTCAAAATAATTAAATTTTCTAATCTCAAACATTTTACTTTGACACTTATGTTTCTTTTAATTTATTCATAATTATATATTAAATAACAAATTTTTTAGTATTATATTTTTATGCTCCTATATTTTAATTTAGAAGTGTATTATATTTTTATTTATTTTTATTAGAGCTTATTTTAAATTTTAAAAAATATATATGAATAAATGTGATACATAATAAAATAAAAATAATTTAAATATATTAATAATATAATATATACTTAAATATAGTATTATGTATAATTAAATTTTTAAAAAATAAATATAAAATTTTCGGTATATCGGTATTGGTATACCGATATCGAAATACCAAAAATAATTTCGGTATACCGATATACCAAAAATTTTAATATCCAATACCAATACCGTATCGAAATTATCGGTATGGCAACCATACCGTACCGAAAATTTTGGTATGTTGAAACTTCAATATTTTTCGGTATTTTTCGATACAGCGAACGCGGTATACCGAGTTTTCGGTATTTTTCCCCACCCCTATGCACACCCCTATTGAATACACATCCCATTATTATTTTATTAGATTATAAATTTTTGAAAAGTTTAAAATATCATTAATTTATTAAATACACATTACACACCCTCTTCTTCCACTTCATTCTTCGCCATATCCTTTACCTCCCTAGCTCTCTCTCTCTTCTCTTCTACTTCTTCTCCCTCATCCATCACCTCCTCAATCACACTCTTCACTTGCACTCCCATTCAAGAAGAAGGTTTTTTTATAACTTGGTAAAGTCCCCCCTACACACATCGAATTCCCATTGATTTAACTACATACACAATCATTTAGGTCAAAATGACGATTAATTGTCGGGCTTTAAAATCAGATTGAGAAGAATAATTAGGGGAGCCGTAAAAAAACTCATTTTTCTTTTGAGTTAAAAATAATTTAAAAAACACTACTGTGGGGTAGGGGTATGCAAACTTTGGACAAAACCGAATAAATTGGCCAAATCGAAGCGAATTAAACAATTTGATTCAATTTTTGGTTTACGGTTTTTAAAATAAAAAATTTCGGTGTTCGGTTCGGTTTTCAGTTATAGAAATTTTAAAAATTGGTTAACCGAACCGAACCGAAATAATAGTTATATATAAGCATACCTAACCCTGGCACCCAACATTAACCAATTCCCATTCCTCATTTCCCATTCATGGCTGCGCACCCAAGCTTTCTGGCCTAGAAAGATAGAGACATTGAAGATTTTCCTTCATCTCTTTCTCTCTGTATCACTACGTATATGATTCGATTTTGACTCCCTTTTTGGATGCTCTGAAGTTTTGAAAAGGAGGTTACCCAGAATAAGGGGTTTGGAGACAGAGTTTTTTATGTTGGTGAATTGGGGTTTGGTTCTTGTATTTGGGGCTCCATTTTTCTCTTCGGATTCTAATTAATGCATGCCTAAATCTCTAGATCTGTTGTTCACCTCAGCACAACACCCCCTTTTCTTCCCAACTGTTTCAATGTGTTTGAGGCTTAAGAGGTACACCCATTCTTCCTTAAACCATCTTTTTGTCTTTTTCTTTTATTTATGTGTTTATATGGTTAGATATATTGAAGGATGATTTGGGGGATCTGTTTTATGCAGATGTGCTATGTGATTAGATGGGTTAATGGGTGGTTTTGGGTGTTTTATGGGCTTGTGTGTTATGTGTTTAGGTAACTTGATTAGCTATGTTTACCGTGATTAGATGGGTTTTATGAGCAGATCTAAAACATGTTTGCATTAATTATTTGTGGGCTTTGCTTGTTATGCAGGAATTTTTCTAGAGTTCAGTGAATTGGGGACATTAACAATGGCTTTTATTAATTGATCTAAGCATTTGCCTCAACGGACTAATGGTGGACGACCACCTTCTTCTCCAGTTCCGGAGACGCCGTCAGCACGATCTAAAAATAGAATAATGTGAATGTTGTAATGTTTACAGGTTTAAGCTGTGAATTTTCGAAATGTTGCAAGATTTAAGAGTGAATTTGAGAAATAATGTGAACATTGATGTTTAATTTTACATATTTTTAATTTATTAAAAAAAATATTTCGGTTTCGGTTAATCGGTGTAACCAATCGGAATATTTCGGTTTGATTTAATTCGGTTTTGACTTAATTTGGTTTGGTTTCGGTTTTCAAAAAAAATTCAGAAAAAAAATCAATTTTTGAATTTCGGTCGGTTTGGTTAACCGACAGACCGATGCACACCCCTAGTGGGGAAAGGAATGACATCAAATGTGCTTAATATTGAAGAATATTTGGTAGCCCTGCTTAATAATATCACTTTCTAATCATCAAATGTACTGAATATTTGATAGCTCTGCTTAAAAAAAAACTTGAACAAGTTCTTAATTTCCCAATCCCCACCACAATAAAAGGAGAGAGAATGGAAATTGATAGACACAATTGATCTTGTAACCTTGCATCTGTATTTAGCTATTTCATTTTTTTTTCAACTTGTCAATACCCAAGCACTGGCAACTCCACCCCTACTCCCACCTTATCTTGATCACATTCACGATGTTGCAGAATCAGAACACTGACCATGTCGTAGCCAAATGCTTGGCAGCTCTCAGGCGTGGACGTGACGGCACGGCTGCGTCGGCGGTGGTGAACATTTCTCTGGCCAGTTGCCAGATGCTAACGACAAGGGACCAATGGACGCCTAACCTGATTGTGAAAATAGGCCCGTATTTGTCCGTGAGATTTGCGAGTTTATATTGGAGAGTCTGCCGCCGTCGAGGAGGTGGAGATGACCAGTGAGGAGTTGATCGAAAAGGATTTAATGCCAATATAATATGAATTTTTTGAGTTAAATCAGAAAAAAAAATGAACCTGCCCCCAACTCTCTTCAACTATTAATTAGAGTTAAATTTGAAATTTTGAAAAGAAGTAGAATGTTTAATTAATCAAGATTGAATTGAGATTTTTCGTTAAGTTGATTCTGAAAGAGGTTAGTTATGTAATTTTAGGGGGTGTGTATACAGTAAAATTAAAAAATAAAAAATTAAAGGGGATGTGCATTAAATAATAGGTGTATATTCAATAAAATGGGATGTGTATTTAATAATACTCATATATATTACCGATAATTTTTTTATTACTCTACTACTATTGAAAGTAATACATTTTTTTTATTTATAATAACTAGTAACTGAACTCGTGCATTGCACGGAATATGTTATTTTTAAGGCAACAACTTTACTTATTATGATATTTGAATCGAATAATATTTATTTGAATTATATCTAACCTAATGTTTTAATATTAAAGTCAAATATAGTTATGAGTAAAATACTTATAAAACCTTGCGAGCCTATTAAGTTGATCAATTCGTATAAGTTTATTAATATCTTTTGCAATGAGGTTAAAATGTAGAATTTTAAAATGCAACAATAAAGTTTTCTTTTTTCAAAATTATAAGATCAGATTCTATATTACTAATTTATAAAGATCAATCAATTAATGAAATGTTTTATTATTAATTAACTCAATCAAACTTTCATTGCAAATAATTTAAAAAACTCATCTCAAGTTTCGCGTATACAATTATTTAATTATTTTAATGTATGACTGAGATTTATTTGAAAATTTTGAATATATTCAAATAATATATTTAATATTATTCAAATTTTTAATAAATAATATCTTATTTCTTAATTTAAAAAAGTCATATTTATAATTATGTTAATAGGTGACTGAGATTTGTTGGAAAAATACATAATCAGGTTTTGGACTAAATTACTTTTTTATTTAAAAAAGTCATAATTATAAATAAACTGACCTAAACTCTAAACCTGCGTTTCATCGCCATTGGAAGAATGCCCACAATTCTTATACGGTATGATTAATGAACTCTTGGACAAGTTTGATTGGGAAGACGAAGAATCTGATAGTAATAGCGACAGCGATGGATCTGGATTTAAGCGCAAGTTGGACCGCAATGTTGTGAAGAAATTTCTTGAACAAGTGCGGAACTTTTTTAATTTGATGTTATTTGAATAGGCCTTTGAAATCGTTTGGTAAATTAGGCTTATCACTTTTAAATTGCTTATTGAATTTAATTGAAATCGTCATTACATTAGGGTTACGATGTTCCTGCTATCTCCTTTCATTGTTTGTTCCCTGTCCGAGTTGGAGGAGAACGAGAATATGCGCAATGGACTGTATGGGGCAATGGATCATATCCAATTCAAGACTGGAAAGCCTTACCAATTAGAATAAGTGTTGAAGTTTCTTTACAGCGTAAATAGGATTTTTCTGACAACCTTCACTGCTGAGGAAGCTGTCCCCCAATCTGCATTGGAGACTTTCCTAGCATCACCTTTTTGGTTAAAACCCAACAATAACGAGAATAGAGTTTTAGAGTGATTTCTTAAGCTGCTCCTACATTTTGATGCGAAAGCATCAACTTTGTATGTTTAATTCTCATGAAAACACAATAGTTTTGTGCACCTTATCCATAATCTTTTCTTGTTTGATTTATCATTGCTATCAATGTAATAATTTGAATTAAATAAATAGTTTATTGGAATTTATTTAAGAAATAGATGGTGATTAAATTATTTCTTAATTTGAAAAAATCATAATTACAATTATTTAATTATTTTAATGAGTGGTTAAGATTTATTTGAAAATTTTGAATATATTCAAATGATATACTCCGTACATCCCTAATCTATCTGTTTGTCTTTTGGTGTAGTGGATAGTTGTATTAGTGAGTTGTGTAGGTCCAATATTTTAATTGTAATTGTATTAGTGAGTGAGTGGATCTCATGTGTCTAAAAGTGGAAATGGATAGAGACCCAAAATGTAAAATAGATAGATTGACAGTGGACGGAGGGAGTATTATTCAAATTTTAATAAATAAAAGTTTATTTCTTAATTTCAAAGAGTCATAATTATAATTATTTAATTATTTTAATGGGTGACTGAGATTTGTGTGAGAAATAGATGATCAGAATTTTGATTAAATTATTTCCTTATTCGAAAATGTCATAATTACAAATATTTAATTATTTTAATGAGCGCCTCAAATGTTATAAACTCTAAATCCTTTAGAAACCCTAAATCCTAATAAAATTAATACTCCCTCCCTTACTAAGAGGGTCTTTTGTTTGAGGGTCATTTATATTCTAGCACGTGAATTAAGAAGTACTATATTATTATTATTTAATGTGTAGTGATAGTTGTATTAGTGAGAGTGTGAGTCTCATATTTTAATTGTATTAGTGGATGTGTGTGGATCTCATGTATGTAAAAAATGAAAGAGAGCTCTTTGTGTGGGACGCATGGAAAAAATTCATTTTTAAAAGGGATGGAGGGAGTATTTAGATTAAGATTCGAATTTTTAATAAAATATTTTAATGTTCAATTTTATCACTTTTTATTATTTAAGCATAATTTTTTATTACTCCATATGAATTGTTAATAAATTATTTTAATACAATTATCATTTTTATTATTGTGTCTTATAAAAATCTCAAATGTATACATCGTTAAGTACGTTGTTGATATATAAAATATTTAATTTGATTAAAATAAATTAATTAACATTTTTTAAATAATCAAACTAGGCAATAAGACGTTTTTTTAAATTATCTTATTTCATTGATTTTAGTTTTAATTGTGAATTAGATGGGTTAAAATTTGAGCGGAAGATAAGAAGATTAGTCCATCTAGGATTAACTTTTTGACCGTTCACTTTTAGCAGAAAAATCCCAGAAAACAGCGATTTTTATTGAAAGCCAAACAACCTAATTCCAAAAATTACTTACCCCTTTCGCCATTGTTGTGAAGAGAGAGAAATAGAAAACCAAAATGACACCACTGAACTGCGCACACCAGCCATGGCTGACGGAGTTCTGGCTCCTCCTCGCCGTCATCTCCAACGCCAACGGGTCGGTTCTTTTCATGACCCGTTTCCTCGACTACCCGGTATCCTGGTTCGCCGCCGTCGTCTTCATCATCGCCTACCGCCTCTTCTTCAGCGTCAAAATCGCCATGCCTATCGCCCTCGACCTCTGCATCTCCCTCCTCTGCCAGTTCCTCGTCACCTCCCTCAAACACAACGGCTGGGAATGCGCCGTCTCCGCCGCCTTCCTCCTCAACCTCTCCGTCTTCCACGGCGGCTATTTCAGCACCTATTTGCACCAGGAGTACGTTAGGTTAAAACATATGCATCCGAAGAAGAAACCAGCCATTAACAACCTCATACATCCGCTCTCCGTCGAGCTCCTCTTTCGAGCCATGATTGTCGTCCACATCTTCCAGGGCTTCTTCTTCGTCTTCACCTGGTTCTTCCCCTTCGGCGACCGGTTCTACAAATTTTACCAGATTTTTATCGGGTATTTCATGGTGGATGAGAGTGTTACCTTCTTAAATTGCTACCGAGAAATCATCGCCGCCACGGACGCCACCGCCAATCAGAAACAGAAGAGGCCGTGTTTAGAGCAAACCGATTCCTTCCAATGAAATTAAAATCACCGTTTGTACATACCTTAGAATTAGAATCCCTTTTCATTTTCCTTTTCCTTTTTTGTGCACATTGATTAATCTTGCAGAAATTCAATGGAGTATCTAGATGATTATTAGGGACGATGTAATTATGTGTTCAATTAATGTATATTAACGGCACTCGAGTTCTTGAAACCACCCTGCTATTGTTGTTTCCAAGCTGACATTGCCATCAGATTCCCTGCATTCTGTTTTCTCCAAGTGAAAATTGTGTATTCTCACAAGAAAAAAGAAAATATAACACTCCAATAAAAATAATACTCATGTCTCCTAAAAAGATATGAGATTTAAAAAAAAAAAATTAATTCGGAAAACAATAGTTAAATTTAAAAAGACAAAATTTATACTCTTTTTATCTCATCCAAAGTCTATCATTTGCTTTTTGTATGAATATTACTCTCTCTTCTATTCTTAATCTATCAATTTTCCCATTTTGATAGTTTATTCTTAATCTAACTATTTTTTCATTTTGGCCGCCCACTCTTAATCTATCAATTTTTCCTTTTAGACATATGACTCATACCTTCACTAATACCATTAAAATATTGGACTACACCCTCCACTAATACAACTAGTCATTATATATAAAATAATAATACTTCTTAATTCAGGTGAAAAAGCAAATTGATAGATGGACAATGAACGAATGAATTATTATTTATCTGTTTGATTGTAATGGGCTCATATAGTTTGGAATAGAGGCTTCACGGATCAGTGCCTTAATTTCGAATGTGGGCTTCACTTAATAAAGCCCAGTTAAAAATTTGGGCTCAAAACGATAGTGAGGACTGAGTACATTAGCTTCCCTTCATTTATAACAAGTGGGTTTGATGAAAATACCGAAATTTCGGTATACCACAGTTATCGTACTGCAAAATAATAAATTTATCGAAAATTTCAGCATACCGTACCGATTTTTTTGGTACGGTAATGGTAAGCTAGTTTAAAAAAATTGGTATTTCGGTATATACCGAAATACCGAATTATTAATTAAATAATATTAATTATAATTATAAGTAATTATATACTGAGTTGAAGCTTTCTAATTCTAACCCAAAAAAAAGAAGTTAAAAGCCTTGGTGATGTGGCTACTCCTATCAGCAAACATATATTTCAAAATAACAATTGAAGTTTGATTTTAAACCCTAGCCTCAGTCGACAGCCCAACCCTATTTCTATGTTCTTCTTCTCCATCTATAGTTCACCTTCTTCACTAGCCTTCGCCCTCTTGCCGCCGACCTTCGCACTCCCGTCGCCAACCCCAACTATTTTTTCTCTATTTTACTTCTCCATCCGTGGTACATCTCGCCTACCAACCACCGTCTTCCTGCCGCCGACCCGACCCTTTTTTTCTATTTTGCTTCTCCATCTGTGCACATATCCGCTCCCCAATCTCCGCCGTCTCTTAGTCGCTAGTCATTGCTGGTGCCGGTCTCTCAAGTTTCAATCTTTACTCACTCTGCTCCTCGTATGTTACTAGAAGAATGTTTTGATTTTTCTTTAATTATTTTAGTGATGACCAATGATATTGTGTTCTAAAATAGGTATTCTTAGAGAACGATGAGTTCGTTGAAATTTTGGGTCAGTCAGATTAATTGTATTGTTGAAATTTTAGGTTAGTCGGATGAATTGTATTCTTTTTTAGAAGTTTGTTGGATAATTGGGCAAATGCAGCAGTTTTTTCTTTTCTCGGTATGAACGGTATGTATTGATATATTGATAAGAAATACTCTCTACGTCCCACAAATACACGTATTCTCTGGCACAGAGTTTAAGAAAAGTAACTTTTTGGTGGTGTGATGTAAGAAAGAGAAGGGGTTGAGTAGAATAAAGTGTATGATATAGTTGACTTTGACTAGAATGTGTGTAAAAAGAAAGTGACATTTTTGTAATATTGTAGTATTGTAAGGTTATTGATATTGTGTATTGTTTCTATTTTTAGGGAGTGAATGTATTCTTGGCACGGATCAAAATGGAAAGTGCGAATGTATTCTTGAGACGGAGGGAGTAATATTTAAGTATGCGGTATAATACGGTGTTGATTATTAGTGTACCGAAAATTTCGGTATACCGAACTTTCGGTACGGTATCGACATGCATTTTTTTATGCCGAAAATTTCAGTATACGATATGCTTGAATATTTTTGGTATATCGTATCATCCACTCCTAAATTCTCAACAGCTACAAACGAATTTGTGTTTATGCTATACTAGATTAGGGGTGGATATCTGGTTTTTCAGGTTTCGGGTCCGGGTACCCCAAATTTCGGGTTTGAAATTTCATTACCCGAACCAGAACCGATAATATCGTTATCCGTAAATTTTGGTTACCCAAAATTACTCAAAATTTCGGGTACCCGATCCGATTACCCTGGTTTTTACATAATTTTTTTATTATACCGTGGTCAGCGGAGGCAGTTGGATCCTTCTCATTTTAAAATACACCGTTGGATAAAAAAATTAATTTTTAATTAAAAAACTACCCCTTCAACCGGTTTTCCCTCATTATTGTGACAGTCTGAAAGAACCTGGCCAATGGAGTGAAGAGAGAATGTGACAGCCTGCACATTCCGGAGAAGAGAGAGAAATGCACCGACGACACACACCACCTCCCCCTTCTTCTCTCTCAACATCCATTCCAAAACAAGCTTGAGTTACAGTTCTGTGAGTTTGATTCCACTTTCATAGGTTGTATGCTCACTGTGCCTTCCCTGTTGATCTCGCTGCTTAGTTTTTGCATGAGCTTTTTATTCACAAACACACACATAAATAAACTGACTCATTTGAACTCATACAGGTGGGCGCCTTCGCCATGCTTTCATTGGTATTGGATTTCGAGAAAGACCTGAGGCATATGATATTCAAGCAGCCTTCATGACCATATGAAGTATTATTCCAATCTTTATTCACACTTGCCTTCCATTCTATTTAAAGTTATCTTAAGCAACTCTGCTGCTGAGGCTCCACTTCAATTTTCGTTAAATCGTATAGGTACTTGAATAAGAAGAAAACCGCAGAAGAGATGGAGCAGCAGTTCCAGCAAACATTTCCGACACCAAGCGTGAATTTGTGCGATATAAATGGCGTCGGAAAATTTGATGACGATGGAGCAGCCATCGATGCTCCGCCCTACATTCGCCGCCCATGCTTGGATTTCCGACATCTTCACCAAGGAAAACGACACTAACGAAGGCGCTGCACAAGTCGTTCTCGGCGACGTCCTCCGACGCCGACGCCTACTCCGCCGAATTGGTCGAGTCTCTCTTCGCGCAGCCGGCACAGCTTCAGGCGCCGACTCCTTCCGGCGGCTCCGAGAACGAATTAGCTCAGCTGCAGAAGCTGTTCCGCGGCGGCGTCGCGCCGACCGGCAGGGTGGCGAAGCGGAAGTCTCGAGCGTCGAAGCGCGCGATCACGACGTTTATCACGGCGGATCCCACCAATTTCCGGCAGATGGTGCAGCAGGTGACCGGCGTGAGGTTCGGCGGCTTGACGCGAACAGAATATAGGTGACGCAAGAAAAATGAAACAGAGAAGGAAAATAGAGATGATACATTAACTATAAAAAAATAGTAGTAATAAATATTTATACATGCAAAGCTGCAATGTGTCAGAGAAGCCTGCATGAATTGTACTGTTAGGTGCTTTTCTGCCCCCCTCCAAACTTATAACAGGCTAGAAATTGGGTAATCACCCTTTATTATATAATTTTAAACTAAAAATATTTATTTTACTTGAATTTTAATAAGATTTTTCAACTCACAATAATTGATGTCTAATATATATATTATTCCATTAATTAAATATTAAAATCAATCCATAACAATCCCATAAATAAATAAGTTAATTTTTATTTAGAGTGTATATTGGGTGTACCCAGGTGCATATGTGTATGACTTTTTATTCTATTTTGTATACATATTATTCTATTTTTTATACGTGTTTTGTAATAATTGTACACTTTTTTCACACTAAATTTTTCATTAAAAAAACTAACATCCATATGTGTATAACTTTTTATTTAATAGTGTACACATATTTTTTTTAAAAATTATATATTTTTACACTCAATTTTTCATTAAAAAAATTAACAATTAAATTGTATACATTATTGCTCATAATTGTATATGTTTGTTGTTATATTTGTATATGGGTGCATCCGGGTGCACACTATAATTAACATTTTATTTATTTATTTATTTGTTTATTTAACAGTAGCATTTTCTAAAACAAATTTTTAAGCAAATTGTTCATCAAATCAATTAGCATGTTGAATCATAACCTATTAAATTGCAAAAAAAAAATGAAAAATTTTGCAAGAGGAGAAGTGTAAATTAGAGTAATAAAAGATATTTTAAGGAATTGATGTGGTGTAAAAGTTAATACTTGATTTGTGAAATGTGTGTGATAATTGATAAAGACAAAAGGTGTGGGTGAGAAATGTACTTAGTATATATATTATATTATATTAATATACTAATAGAAATTTAAAAAAATTAATCGGGTAACACGATCAGGTAATTTTGAAAACTCGTTACTCGATCCGGTAGTGAATAACCAATTCCGGGTTTACCCGATACCCGAAATTACCTGAAAAAACCGAGTATTTTGGGCAATTTTTTTCGGATCTGTTCGGGTACCCGAAACCCGAAAAAAATATATGCCCACCCTAGACTAGATGATAAATCAAACGATTTGGCCCAATTTTAGTATAGTTGAGATATGTGGGCTTCACTTCTTTAAGCCCATAACTATCATATTTAAGAGGATAAAAACCCAAAAAAATAAATTTGGAATATAGTAGTAATTTAAAATCTAAATTTATTATTTTTACGGAGCCAAATTTACCACATGAACAGGTCATCGACAGCAATGACAGGTGGCAGTGTGAATTACTATCGTTTTCAACGATTTTTATATAAAGCGTTATTCGGAAACGAGCTGAAGGAGTGGAGTGTCACGCTCACACACACACACTGCTCCGCTGGTGTTGAAAGATGGACTTCTCGCCGATGTCCCGGCGACCGCGGAAGCCCCCGCCGCCGAAGAATTCCGACTTGTATTCTACAGTCGTGGTTCACGACAAGGACGACGCCGTATCGAGGGAGCCCGAATCCGATATGAGTTCTTCTGACTTGTACGCGACGACGGTGTACAAGGACGACGTCGTTGAGGATGAGGAGGAGTCACTGCCTCCTTTATTGAAACGCCTCCCCAAGGACTTCGGTGGCGGCGGAGATGACATCGACGACTTCGACGATGACAAAAGCGCCGCGTCTATCTCCGGAACGATGATTGTGAAAATTGATCGGAGGAGATCGAATTACTCGGATAGGAATGTCAATGTTTCCCCTTCTTACGCGAAGCCGAGGAGTGGGGCTGCGACTCCGATTTGGGAGAGGAAAAGCCCTATGAGCAGAATTGGGGATGAGGAAGAGGATAATGCTGGGGACTTCTCCACGTTTGTGGTGAGAGATAGAGACGACGACGAAGATACTGAGGAGGAAGAGGAGGAGGGGATGGGGACTATGGTGAGGAGAGGAGGTGGTGGTGGAGTAGGGGGGACAATGAGGAGGGCAGTTGAAAGTATGCAGAAGGTGGGAGATGTTGGAGCAATGGGTTATGGGAAACGGAAGAAAAGCAGTGGTGGTGGCGGCGGTACGGTGGGCGAGGGGAGCCATGGCGGTGGAATTGCGCAATTAAGGCAGCAGGGGAGTGGAAAAGTTTCATCAAGCTCCATACCCGAGTGCATGATCCGCGAGGATCCTTTCACTAAGTATGAGTTGCTCCATGAGCTCGGTAAATATTCAAGTTTTGAGTTGAAGTGCTTGCTTGTTTTCTCTCATTCGTAGTTGCATAATTGGTGGGAAAATAAAGTTATTGTCCAAATCTTAGATGTGGAATGCGAATCTTTTGCTGGCGTATATACCGAATGTAATCTAGCTACTGAATAATCATTCATTTCTGGCCTAATGCGGTGACATTTAGATCTGAGCGTTTTCGGGAGACTCATGGACAAATGAACTGTTTCCTAACTTTGATTTAGTGGATTGGATTTCAATAAATGTAAAAGTTGTATATAGTACTTGCCTGTATTTGTTCGGTAGCTGATTCAAATTTTGCATGCAAATCATGGTAACTAGTGATGCTACATCAGACAGTTTTGGATCAAAAGGTGTGCTACCTTCTGTTTGATTACCATTAGACACGGCCATGTGCCCAGACTGAAAGTGTGATCTTATGGTAATCGGAGTGTAGTAAGATGGTATCACTCGAAGCAGTCTCCAATTTATTCAGTCATTAATATTCTTAGGTCATATGTTGCAAAGAAATTGGCTAGTCTCTATTGCCATGGTAAGAAGGAAAAACGCCAATTGGATGCCTGGGAGTGAGTTTGAACTTTTCTTTGTGAGTGTTAAGTTTCACTTCTTTTGTAGCCATGATCTTAAGATTAACTTATAAATCTGAATTAATTAGATTAGAATCAAAGCTACATCAAGCCACTCATAATATTGGATTTCTTGTATCATTACCAACCAGTTGAAATATTAAAAGATCAGTGATCATTTTTTCATAGTGATAGAGAGTGGAAATTTAGGCTTTATAGAAGTCCTCTTAAACACGTAGATTTACAGGATCTAAGTCATTAATAAGCAATTTACTGCGCAAGGTAAGAAAATATAATGGTGTAATGGTTGTGGAAATTTTCTTATTTTTCAATTTTCCTTTTAAACAGTGATGATATATTTTTTATAATATGGATAATAATTTTATTTATTTTTATACGATGAGTGGTAGAGAAAAATGATTGTACATATTTGTAAAAATGAGTGTGACTGGAATGATTGGATATGAAGCATTTTTATTGGAAAATGGACAAGGGAAAAACTTTCTTGAATTCGTTATTTTTTATTTTGCCTAAAATAATTACCGCATGACTTTAAATTAAATTGAAGTTGATCCTCTAATCCACAGGAAAGGGTTCATATGGGGCTGTCTACAAGGCTCGAGATTTAAGGACTTCAGAATCAGTTGCTATCAAAGTTATATCACTGACTGAAGGGGTATGATTGATATATATGGTACCACCATGTGTATTTCAATGATTATTTAAATTATGAAATTCAATATGTTTGCAGGAGGAAGGTTACGAAGAAATTCGTGGTGAAATTGAGATGTTGCAGCAGTGCAGTCATCCTAATGTTGTTCGTTATCTAGGAAGCTACCAAGGAGAAGAGTTTCTATGGGTATGAAGAGGATTTTTTTCTAATGCTGTTTTTGTTTTTATTGTTTTGGTTAGATAGGAGTTCCGGCTTTTACATTTTATGCTTCCTCTGCGTGCTCTTTTGAATTTGATTATAATTGTTCAATATTAAGTTAAGTGAAATCCTCGATTTTCTTTTTTGGCAGATAGTAATGGAGTACTGTGGGGGTGGAAGTGTTGCTGACTTGATGAATGTTACGGATGAGGCTCTTGAGGAGTATCAAATAGCATTTATCTGTAGAGAAGCTTTGAAGGTTCCCTTGTTTGCTAATAAAATATGTTATTATTTATTTTGCCATGAGCATTATCTTGCTTGGTATCTAGATAAAGTGTAAGCATTTCATTTGGGTAAGCTTTGTTATCTAAACACTACATCAAAGCTGATGCAGCTATTTTTCATTCCAAAGATCATCAATTTAAGCAACGCATTGTGATCTATGATAAAAGCTATCATTGTTTTGGGACAAGCGAAATTCATGATTATGGCTCCTGCTTATTTTATGTATCTGTCAATGCAGGGTCTGTCTTATTTGCATTCAATTTTCAAGGTGCATAGAGATATTAAAGGTGGTAATATTTTGCTGACTGAGCAAGGAGAAGTTAAGTTGGGTTAGTCTTGAGATTACCAGTTCCACTTTAAAGTTTATGATCTGTTGCTAAGAAAAGAAAAATATTTATAGGTGACTTTGGAGTTGCTGCACAGTTGACAAGAACTATGTCCAAGCGTAACACGGTATATTTGATTATTCACATTTCCTTGCCTTAACTATATTAAATTCTGACACTTTATATGGAAAATAGATATTGCTGAATATAAGCCTGTTAATTGCAAATCTAATACTTTCCTTAAGGATTATGCTACTCCAATACTCCATCTGAGCAAACTGATATGCTTGTTATGAATCAAATTAAGATCACATATCTTTCATTGGTGTGAAACAGAAAAGGTTTTGTATATTTTGTTCTATATGTAGGTCAGATTCTCTGATCATATGAAGAATGAGTACTTAAATATTAAAACTTTATCCAGCTATGCATGGTTCCACAGCATAAAGTTACCCTTTTAAACGAGAGCTGGATATTCGAGGTTTAATTTATGCGTGGTCTTAGAGGTTTAATCTATGCATGGTTTTACTTCGCAATGCTTAGCCCTTGATCTCTTCTTAAGTTTGATATATATTTTTTAACAGTTTTATATAATTGAGGTTTTATTTTCTTAGTTCATCGGTACACCACATTGGATGGCTCCTGAAGTTATTCAAGAGAGCCGATACGATGGAAAGGTATATTCTTAGATTAGTTTGTCTGAAAGAGAAGTCTTTGATGGCTCATTCTTAATTATAAAAAATTGTCAGACATTTCAGAATGGAAGGCTGTATTTATACTCTTAAATACCATCCTGTTTTTACAGGTGGATGTGTGGGCTCTTGGAGTATCTGCAATTGAAATGGCTGAGGTATGTTATTAGCTCTAGTTTTTCCCCAGCCTTATCCTTTTGTTCCTGCAGTAATTATGTGTTTGACTTACAATGCACTAATTCATAACTATATTTGGTGCTAACTCTGGCTGTTTGAATTTGGTTTCTTCCAGAGATTCCCTCCGAGATCAGCTGTTCATCCTATGAGAGTGAGCCTATAGACCTTAGTATTAAATTTTGTATTTATAGTTGTTTTATGCACTTATAAGATGAGACCTTTTTGTAAAATTTAATTGATGGTTCAAGTGCTCTAATATTGCATTGTACTGATATTGGTGCATTCATGAACTATGGCGCATATGCTATCTATTTTACTGGTCATTGTATTATCTTACCCTTCATATGCCTAATGTAATAGAGTAAAATAGTACACTCATTGTGTAGTAATGCTGCATAAAGCTTGCACTATAGAGTATTTTATTTAACTGTTGTATTCTTTTTTTTTTAATTTATATATTTTTTAAATTTTTTTTTAACTGTATTACTTTTAGATGCTTAACTAATTCAAAATTGTGGCAGGTATTGTTTATGATTTCCATCGAACCTGCTCCAATGCTTGAGGATAAGGAGAAATGGTTTATCTTTGTATCTTTTATTTTAGTTTAAGCAACTTCCATGGAAATTTATTTGTGCTCAACTCTCGCGAAGTGTAATTTTCTGGTGTGTATAGTTGTTAAGACTTGATAACATATTCAATTAGGTGTTCTTATATGCTAGTAATTAATTTCTTTGGCAATCCTTACTGGTTTTGAAGCTGTCCGCTTCATCATAGATATATTTTAGTCAGGTACATGACATATGGGCCTCGATTTTTTAGTAAGGTGTTAAATCTTAACTAAGTTCTTAAGTAATAATACTGTATGCCACAATTATTATCTGTCAAAAACCTCGACAAAAAATGCAATCAAGGTTTCTTCTTTGTTGGATCGAGGAAACAGGACTTTAGTTTTAGAAAAGGATATTGCAGAAAAGGATATCTGCAGATCAAGTTGTCTCATGAAACTTAGTGCATTATAACCTACATCATTTTCAAATAAAAAAGTGAAATCTTCGTTGGTGAAAGGAGTATATTTGCATTTAATGCCTGATTCTGCATGTCTTTATGTTGACATAGGAGAAGTTTGTAAATGTTAAAGAAATATTTGCACTTGATGTTATTTCCTTTTTCTGGAAAATTTTGGCAGTGTAAAATTTTGCAATATAAGAAAGTATGGCAGCAAGCCTTCTATTTTAATCTGTTTATAGAATCTGTACTATCACACACTCAAATGAATTAATCAACTATTTTAGTTTGAATATTGTTGGCATGTGGAAAGCTTTAGATTTCTGTAGCCGGCTTGATTATTCATTGTTACAGGTCACTTGTGTTCCATGACTTCATTGCAAAATGCCTGACTAAGGATCCACGACTTCGTCCTACGGCAGCGGAGATGCTGAAGGTATTCTCTTTTATGTTGCTCAAACTTTCAGCTTAAATCAGATCCCACACAATATTTTTGTTACATTTACAAGTGTTTCATGACAATTTATTTGAAGTTTTTAGTGTGCCTTGATGTAGTTTGGAAAGTTTCTTCTTACTAGGAATTCCCCATTGAACCAAAAACCACTTTACAAAAATTATTTGACTTATTTTATATATTTATTAGTTTATTATCTTAGAGTTTATATCTTTTCCCGCATAACTGTATTTTTTATGTCATCTGCAACTAATCTATGCATCCCATGCTCAAAAGAATGTTGGAAATAGTATATTTGAGTTTGATTTTGCTTCGAACATGGTTGAATATTTGCAAAACTTTGAGCAAAGGGAGCATGAAAAACAAATATGGTGAAAATGAATTAAAAAGGTTGATGCTAAGCCTATGCATAAGCACTTCCACACTTGTACACATGCTAAATTAATCTTATTTACTTCAGTTGTTACGTCTTATCACTTACTTTTTGATCATTTGTAGCACAAATTCATTGAAAAATGTAGAACTGGTGCATCAGCTATGGTGCCAAAGATCGAGCAGGCAAAGCAAATTAGGGAATCAATGGCATTGCAATCACGCGACATTGCATCAGATACAACATTGCCAAGAGAAGGGGTACACCTAACTTTCCATTAGATTTATTTAAAACTTGATGCTTCAACTGCTGTTCTCAACACTCATTCTGTTGTACCTAGCATAGTAGGGAAAAACATCCTTTTTTGCTCTGACCTGCAACAGAGAAGTCTATATTTTCTGACTGCTACACATTTTGGGTGTTGTAGCCTCTGGGGGGTTCAGCATCAAATGAAACCATTGCCCGAACTGTTCCATCTAGACCTCAGGATGGCCAGCATAAGTCCTCTAATATGCTTGCTGTTAGCACAAAGGATAAACTTGCTCCAACAGATGGCAGACAAAATGCTGTAGAAGGTGACATTCCCTCATTTTCTATTGGAAATAGATACTTGTATTTTAGAGCATGTTGGTTTACTTGTGTACTGCATTATTATAAAGTACTAAATCAACACATAACGAGGGATTTCAACTTTATACATGAATGAAAAGCTCCAAATAAAATTGTTGGGTTCCTGTTGAGCATGTCTGGTTTACATTGACAAAGGTTGTCTTCTTGAAAACTGTGAAAAGGTTCAGATGAAACTGGGTAGTTTGGAATGTCTCATAAAATCGGTAGATGTCAGAGGAAATCTGCTTCTTTTGTTACAGAAATATGTTCTGCATCAAAACCTTCTTGTTATAGTTAGAATCTAGACCTATTACTCATTCCCTCTTTTTGTAGAGACAGCTCTCTAATTTTGCCAGTGCACTGATAAAAATATTCTTACCAGGTGATTTTGGGACTGTAGTAGTTCATGATAATGTCGAGATAACCAAAACAGATACACTGCCCACATCTGCAAGAGCAGAAGAGTCATCTCCTGCTACTGGACACGTCGGAAAACCTTCAGTCGAAGATAAAGCAAAAGACTCTCTGTACTCTATAACTCATCTCTTTTAATTTATTTGGAAAATAGAACTGGAGCAAAATTTTCTTTTCACTCTTGCTTGCAGTTAAGAATTATTGGTAAGACGTAATTTGATCCTTAAGCATATCTTGAAAGAAGTTCTTTTTGCTGTTTCTCTCATCGGCAGAAGCTTTTCCTTGAACTAAGATGACATGGGTATACCTTAATTATGTATTTTCAAATATACTGCCTAGCACTCAATAAATGCTCCTATTCTGAGTAAAATACTCAACAATGAAAAGGAAAAAGAATTTTGTTATCTTTTATCTGTTCTATCAAATTCTGCACATGCATTAACCAGATTTCGAGATTCCCAGTATACACTGTTTTAGTTTTGATAAGCTATTAGGTTTGGCTTAGCAATTTTCATTCAACTCTTCGAGAGTTTTATCTAGTCATGCATTCATCCTGGAAATGTTATTCATCAGAAGACATGAATGTTAAATCAGTTTAATTTGTCTCTCGCTTAATAGTAGCTCATTCATAATAACTTGTCAGGATGGGTAGTCCTGCTATTGTCGGGCATCTGACTACAAGATCGCAATCACCTGAGCAAAACATCAAGGCAAATAGTGTTTCCCGAGTGACTATTGGTGGTGATCCTAGCCTGACTGTACCTTCAGCTACTAGTGAGACCGTCAGTAGAAAAGCATTGGACAAGGTAGTTCTATCATCCAAACTTGTACAATCAGTAATCAAATTTTCTAGTGCTAAACTTTACTGTTTTGGTAACTATATTTTTACAGCTTTGGTCTATATACACTGCTGGTAACACGGTACCAATTCCATTCTTAAGGGCGACTGACATATCCCCAATTGCACTTTTGTCGGAAAACGTGCTTGGGGGCTGGCAGCATGATCATGGTGGGAACATAGCTGTAGAAGCAATGCATGAACTTTTCTCTGGAGATTCTCAGCCTAAGAAGGGTAGAAGCAGACAAAACGAGGTCTTCCTAGTGCTGATGAGCTCCTCCCCACCCCCACCTCACCCTCTCCCCCTAGCTTATTAATACCTCCTCTGACTTATTACAGGTACCCCTTCCGCCGAGCGTGTGCCAGAGGCTTACTTCTTGTCCGACTCTGATGAATCTTGCTCAGGCATTAGCCTACCACAAAATGTAAGAAACTCCAGTTCAACCCTGATATCATTGTCAGCTTTTTTCAGCTATTCGATATACGCGTTGTTGCAGGTGTTCTGAAGAGATGCCGCTTCAGGAAGTGCAGGCTGCGCAGGAACAACAGACCATTCAAAACCTTTCTGATACCCTTAGAACTATTCTTCGGTTGTAACTATATACATAAATTAATTTAAACTGAAGATTGGTGCAGCACTAGCTTATTTATGTAAAAATCATTCAATTGTTGTCAAGAATGTCATGCGAACAGTTGGAAACACAACTCTGCATCTGTTGTGATTGACTCCAACCATTCCGGTGTCTAAATTCTCGAACATTACATATTTACTGACATGCAGACTAGATAGAAACTGTATGATTTTAGATGATGAAACAAAACACATCATCAAGGTGATTTGTGTTTGGATTTGAAGATTTTATTTTGAGAGAGATTTCGAGGATGGACTTGTAATTGCTCCATGTACAGGGATTTCGAAATCGTATACCACATTTTATATTCAAACTAAGGATTTGGAGTTCACATATACCAGTGTCCCTTGTATTATATGGAGTATTACGTGAAATTTGAAATGGTGTTTAGATTTTTCCTTCTATAACATAAAAATTCACTACTTCCTATTTTCAACATTTTGGTTTCGGTGAATTTTAAGTTATTAAAATAAAATTGGTGAACAAAAGTTTATCTGGCGTAATTTTTTTGTTTTCTTTTTCCGGAGGTAATTATTTGGTGGTTCATATTTTGATTTTGATCAATTCAATTTTCAAAATTTTGAAATTAATAATTATTTATAAAAAAGGCATGAACGATTTACACTAAAAAAATAATTTTTTAATAATGGAATTTACCAAAGAATTCAATCTGTTGGTAATTACCGGCAGATTAGCAACAAAAATGACATTTTTCTTTTAGTAACAGAATACGAACGGATTTATTCTCTATTATACTAATGGAATTCAATCCGTTGGTAATTACCAACAGATTACCTAGAGAATCTTTATATAAATTACCAACGGAATTGAACTTTCGTTGCTAAAAATATATCAACCTCCACTTTACCAACGGATTCCGTTGATAAACCAATTTAACAATGAAATTATAGTTTTTACCAACGGAATATTCATTTGGTAAAAAATACTTCATTATTTTTGTAGTGTTATTAAATTTAATGTTAGTTTGAAATGAATATAATTTTAAATTTTTAATATAAATATTAAAAGATATTAAAATTCATAAGATTTCCAACCTCTTCTTCCATCATGCTATCTTCATTGCATGAACCAAATAGTTGGTTTATAAGATTTGTTTTATCCTCATTTTGAGTTCCTTCAATGAATCATCCATGATAAATTAAATCACCAGAAATGAACTTACAATATTATAAAACAACATTTTATAATTCTTTCTTTTATATATATATATATATATATATATATATATATATATATATATATATATATATATATAATAAAAATTAAATTAAATTATGGATGATTGTGTTTCATGGCTATCAATTAAATTATGGATGATTATATTTATATGGCTATTAATTAGGGAAATTATATTGATTAATTGGAATATTTACCTCTTAATAATTTAGTCTATTTCCACGACTCATTTAGAGTAATCTTATTACTATATATTCCTACGGCTATATATATATATATTATTTTTCTCTCGTGCTACACTAATTTATTTGTATACTTTATCTTAAATTAAATTAGTTAAATATATTTTATTATTATTATGAACATAATATTTATGTTAATTAAATACTTTAGTTAAATTATTAATTTATATAATTGCTACTCTCCTCATCCCACCGAAAGGTCCCCATTTTACTATATTAGGCGTCACACTCAAAGGTCTCCATTTTCTCTTTTTAATAAACTCGACTCATTTTACTTAACGAGTCCAATCGAGCTCAACTCGGCTCAAAAATTACTCGAGCTCGTTCTTAGGATCATTTCTTTAACGAGTCGAGCTCGGATCGATAATTACTCGACCCGATCCCGAGTACCCACTATTTGAGCTCGCTCGGCTCATATAACAGCTCACTGGATCTCAATATATTATAATAATTATCTTCTTGAAATAATTAATTAAATATTTTTTAGATATATAATAGTGATATAATAATAAATGTTAATATATAATAATAAAAAATAAAACTTGAAGTATTATATATGTAATATTAAAATAAAATATATAAAAATATAACGATTAACCACGTTGCAACACATCATATTCATAAAATTTATTTATAGTAGCATATTCACAATTATACATAAAATAATATATATAATTGTTAATTTAATTATATATAAATGAAAAAAATTGTATATTTATAACAAAAAAAATCTTTAATTAATGTTGTTACGCTATATAACATGGATTATTTAAATATAAAAAATAAGAATAATAATTAAATGATCCCGCGTTATACGCAAGTTTTATACTAGTATATATATATATATATATATATATATATATATATATATATATATATATATATATATATTATATTTAATATACTAAAGAAGAAGTTAATTTTGATGAGGTGTCATCTCTACAATTTTTCTCAATTATTTTAATTATAATTTAATAATGGGAGTACATATTTTTATTTTAGGATTTATAAATATTATCAAATAATTAAATTTAATTCTTAATTAATATTTAATGTAGATAAATACATAATTATTTTAAGATAAATATGAATAATTATTTTAAATCTAATATAAAATATTAATAAAAAATATTTAATTTTCACCACTTATAAATAATGTCACAAATATTTTTCTCCTACGTTTATTTCACTCCCGACATAAATTTTTTTCTCAAGTTTCTTTTGATTTTAAAGAATTTACTGTATGCAATTTATTTAATTAATTAATTAATTTTATTTTTCATGAGAACTTTATTTTTTTTTCTCTTATTATTGCCGTTAACTTTTTTTAATCTTTATTTATTATGTTACATATGATAATTTTATTATTTTTATGTAGAATTGTAAATTTTTAACATGTTAAGTTTTTATGTTATTATTATTATTATTATTATTATTTTTTAGGTGTGAGAGTTTTTTTATTTTTATGTTATTTACACATTTTATAAATATGAACAAAAAAGTATTTTTTTATATTAAATATATTTCATGTTTAATCCCCATAATTATTGTCTATTAGTATATTTTAGTTATTAATTAAAATTTAATGTAGATAAAGATATATATTTATTATATATATTTAAAATATATGTGTATATAATTATTAGTAAATAAATATAACTAATGAAGAATTTAATTATTAAAATTATAAATATAATTATTTACTAATAATTATAAATCCATATATATTTTAAATATTAATATATGTATATATATTCTTATTAATATTATTTTATAAGAAAAGTAAAACAATTAATGCATTTCATTAATTCAATTAATATGATAGATTCTCATTTAAGTTTTAATTAATATACTACCTTATATGTTAAAAAGGTAATTTAGTCTTTAATTATTTTTAGTTATTCAAAACTTACCATAACAATCCAATTGATCGGATCAATTTGATCCATTTATATTTATCCTTTTTTTATTTCTTGAATTAATTATCAAATTTGACTTCTTAATTGTTATTATTCTAATAAATTCGTTCATTGTCACTATTTAAGAAAATGGAATTAATGAACTTAAACAATCAACCTCAAATCAAATAATTTGAAGCAAAATTAGAATTAAGAAAAGAAATTACTACACTAAGAAAATATAATCCCAAAAAATTACCCCCATCTTCCAGAGTTGAACTAAAAGAGGATGAAAAATTCACCAGTTGGTGGTAGGATTTGCAGGCGTTTGCAGGAGAGATGTTCAAGGAAAACTTCCCTTTCTTCGAATCCTTTTTCTCGTAGGCTTCATCTTCGGTTTTCTAAGTCCCCAGAACCTGGCCTTTATAGCATTCTTGATGCCTTCAAAAGCAACGCTATTTCTCTACAACCCAAATCGTGTTTTGCTTCTTGGACCCCTTTTCGCCACTTGCATGCTGCTGCTTCTACCCCTGATGAAACCCAAATCGTGTTTTGTAAGAGCTCATCAGTACCAGTTAAGCAAGGAGTTAGCCTATCATCTCTTCAAGGGCCTCAAACAGACAAAGAAAGGTTTGAGATGGGTAGAATACCATATGCAAGTGCAGTGGGCAGTCTGATGTATGCTATGGTATGCTGTAGACCAGACTTAGCTTATGTGATGAGTGTGATCAGTAGATTTATGAGTGATCCTGGTCTGATTCATTGGGATGCAGTGAAGTGGGCACTGAGGTATGTTAGAGGAACTATATCAGTAGGCTTGAAGTTTCAGAAACAAGATGCTTGGAATAATGCTGTTGTTGGTTATGCTGATGCAGATTATGCAGCCAACCTTGATACAAGGAAATCAATGACAGGTTATGTGTTCAAGCTATTTGGTACAGCAATAAGTTGGAAGGCTACACATCAACACATTGTGGTTTTATCCACCACTGAAGCAGAATTTGTTGCTCTTACAGAAGCAATAAAGGAAGGTGTTTGGTTGATTGGTATTTTGAGAGAATTTGGAGTTCAGCAGAATAACATTGAGGTGTATTGTGATAATCAAAGTGCTGTACATCTCTCAAAGCATCAAGGATATCATGAGAGGACTAAACACATTGATGTGAGACTTTATTTCATAAGAGATATGATAGAAGAGAAGATAGTTGCTGTCCAAAAGGTTAAAACAACTGAAAATCCTGCTGATATGTTTACTAAGGCTCTACCTATTCAAAAGTTTGAATTGTGTAAAAGTCTTATTGGAATTCACTAAAGGAGGAAAGAAAGGTGAGCTGCAGCCTGTAAGTGTAGCAAGGTGGAGAGTAGTTTGTCACTTTTGATGATACATGGTCTAAGGTGGAGATTTGTTGTGTATGTAGACCATGCTTGCATGAGTACATGTGTGTGTAATATATATAACAAATAAAGATATAGAATATGGTGGTTGATGAAGCAGCAAGATGGATGAACAAGTGAAGGCATCAAAGCTGTACAGATAGGTGGAAACTGAAGCATGACAGTTCTGTCATCAAAGATCAAGAAGTGATGATCAGTTGGTAAAAGTTGGTTGTAACCAACTGATCATTGTTGGTTAGCTTGACAGTTGAAGTGTGGGATTGATGCAACTGATAAACTATCATCGTTTGACAGCTAGAGCATTGATTGGAGTGTTTAGCTAGATCAAGAGGGAAGTATCATTCCTAAATGAAAGAGATTCAACACATATGATCAAAGCTTAGAATTGAGCAAGATCAATAAGTATACTAGTTGGTTGGATTGAGAAGATGAAGTAGTTACAAAGCAGTTGCAACTGAAACCAACCACATGACAGTTATGATGTTGATGGTGAACTCAGATCAGTGGAGTATATATATACATGATCATACACAGCAAAGCAGGAGAAGAGAAGTAGAAGTCGATCATCATCATCATACAAGTTAGCAAATCAAGTTAGGGTTTTCTTAAGTGTTCTAAGATTCATCATCTTCATCATATTGTAACCATTGTTTCATCAAGTTAGTGATTATTCTCCTTAAGAGTGGATGTAGATCAACATGATCGAACCACTATAATTCTTGTCTTCTTTCTTCAAGTTTTTCAATTCTATTTTTGGTTTCATAATCAATACTCAACATTAGGGTTAATAGAGCAAGCTTGAAGTCTAAGCATTGCTGTCAAGGTTGTGTTGTATTGCTGTTAAATTGTGTTGATTTCATAACAATTGGCGCCGTCTGTGGGAAAGCCAAATCAGAAGAAGAAGAAGAAGACTCAGCGGAGAAGAAGAAGATCAAATGGTTACCACAAAGTTTGATATTGAAAAATTCACAGAGAAGGCAGACTTCAGTCTGTGGAGGATGAAGATGGAAGCTATCTTGGTTCAACAAGGTCTGTCAGATGCTATTAAGACATTGCCAGAAGGTCAGATTGCAGGAGCTGGTGTTGCAGCAGATCAAGAACAACAAATCAAGGCCAGAAGTGCTCTCATTTTGTGTCTTGGTGATAAGGCTCTAAGGGAGATCTCTAAAGAATCCACTGCAAGAGGTGTTTGGAAGAAATTGGAGGAGTTGTACATGGTTAAAAGTTTGGCAAACCGTTTGTACATGAAGCAGAAGTTATACTCATTCAAGGTATCAGAAGATAAGTCTATAATTGGTCAGTTAGATGAGTTTAACAAGATTATTGATGACTTAGAAAACATAGATGTGGCTTTGTCAACTGAAGATAAGGCAGTCATCCTCATGTCAGCACTTCCAAAGTCATTTGAGGGATTGAGAGATACTTTATTGTTTGCTAATGCTGAATCAATCACCCTTGAACAAGTGTTGTTGGCAGTCAAGACAAAGGTACTTCACAAGAATCCAGAACAGCAAGCAAATGCAGAAGGATTGACAGTGAGGAAACAAAACCAGTGGAATAAGAACAACAAGAATAATAAGAGTGAGGTTGATAAGAGGAAGCCTGAAAAGAATCATAGTGCACCAGCAGTTGAAGAAGAAAACAAGAATTGTTTCCACTGCAATAAACCAGGACATTATAAGAAGCAGTGTTACAAGTGGAAAGCAATGGTAGCAAAGTTAATAGCTGAAAGGAGAGGAAATAAGAGGCCTCATGCAAACCAGGTAATAACTAATCATGATGCTACAGGTTCTGATTTCATTGAAGCAATGTCTGTGAGTTCTAATTCAGTTTCAGAAGAATGGGTTATGGATTCTGGATGTACTTTTCATATGACATCAAGAAAGGACTGGTTTACTGAATTGAGGTCACAAGATGAAGGAGCAGTAATGCTAGGTGATGATCATACTTGTAAGATTGTTGGAATTGGTTCTGTCAAACTTAAAATGTTTGATGGTAAAATCAGGATGTTAAAAAATGTTAGATATGTACCAAGCTTAAGGAGAAATCTAATATCTCTTGGAATGTTAGTTTCTCAAGGTTATGAGTGTCATTTGAAGGGAGATACACTTGCTGTCATAAAGGGAAAGTCAGTTGTTGTTAAAGGATTCAAGAAGTCTGATCTGTACTTCTTGGATGGTACAGTTGTGACTGGACAAAGTAATACAACTAAGGATGAGAGTAGTGTTAATGTTTGGCATGAGAGGCTTGGTCATATAAGTGAAAGAGGATTACAAGAACTTGCAAGACAGAAGTTGCTTGAGATCAGCACAACCTGTAAGCTAGATCAATGTGAGGCTTGTATATTAGGAAAAGCTAAGAGGTTGAAGTTTGGTGCAGCTGAACATAATACCAAAGCTAGGTTGGAATATGTTCACTCAGATCTTTGGGGGCCTTCCAAGACTTCAACAATAGGAGGTGGGAAATACTTCATCTCATTCATTGATGATTATTCAAGAAAGGTATGGATTAAAATTCTGAAAACAAAGGATGAAACACTATCAGTTTTCAAAGTATGGTTGACAGAAGTAGAGCTACAAACTGGAAACAAGATCAAGTGCTTAAGAACAGACAATGGTCTTGAATTTGTGTCACATGAATTCAATAAGTTTTGTCAAGAGAAAGGTATTAAGAGGCACAAGACAATACCAGGAACACCACAGCAAAATGGAGTGGCTGAGAGAATGAATCAGACACTTCTTGCAAGAGCTAGGTGTATGATGAGCAGTGGAGGTTTCTCAAAAGGTTTCTGGGGTGAGTTAGTTTCTACTGCAGCCTATTTGATTAATCTATCACCATGCACAGCACTTAAGTTTAAGCCACCTGAAGAAGTATGGTCTGAAAGGGTTCCAGATTACAGTCAACTGAGGGTTATAGGATGTTTGGTGTATTCACATCAGAAACAAGATAAGTTAGATCCTAGAGCAGTTAAGTGTGTGCTAGTTGGTTATCCTAAAGAGGTAAAAGGGTACAGACTATGGTGTTATGAGAATAACAAGTTCATAGTTAGTAGAGATGTGACATTCAATGAAGGAAGAATGCCTTTGTTGGAAAGAGGGTCTGATAAGTTGATAACTACTGATAAATGTGAGTTTGAGGTGGAGCATGATGACAAAACAGTTGCACAGCATGATCAAGATCAAAGAGAGGATAATGTACATGAAGAAATTGCTGCTGAAGAAAGTCCTGAATCATCTAGTTCAAATGATAGAAGAACTCTAAGTAGTTATCAGTTGGTTAGGGATAGATTGAGAAGGCAGATCAAAACACCTATAAGGTATATAGAGGCAGACACTGTGTCATATGCATTATATGTTGCATCAGATGTTGATGTCTATGAACCTAAGACATACTCAGAAGCAGTTTCAAGTAAAGAAAGTATGCATTGGCTGGATGCTATGGAAGAGGAGTTGCAATCATTAAAAAGAAATAATACTTGGATGATTGTTGACAGGCCTGCAAATCAGAAACTTGTAGGTTGTAAGTGGATATACAAGAAGAAACCAGTTACTAGCAAGGAAGGAGGAATTAGATTTAAAGCAAGGCTTGTAGCAAGAGGGTTTTCACAGCAAGAAGGTGTAGATTATAATGAAATCTTCTCACCAGTGGTGAAACACTGCTCCATAAGGATCCTGCTGTCATTAGTTACTCAATTAGACTTAGAATTACATCAAATGGATGTAACAACAGCTTTCTTGCATGGAAATTTAGATGAAAAGATTTATATGAAGATACCTGAGGGAGTTAATCTACAAGGAGCAGACTCTAAGGCTTGTCTATTACTTAAATCATTGTATGGTCTAAAGCAAAGTCCAAGACAGTGGTATCTCAGGTTTGATGAGTACATTACTTCAAATGGTTTTGACAGAAGCATGTATGATAGCTGTGTATACATAAGATGTGATAAAGGAAGCTATACTTATCTTCTTCTATATGTAGATGATATACTGATAGCTTGTAGAGATATGATAGGAGTCAATTCAGTAAAGGATACATTGAGAAAGGAGTTTGACATGAAAGATCTTGGAGAGGCAAGGATGATCCTTGGAATGCAGATAGAGAGGAATAGATCAGCTGGAGTATTAAGGTTGTTTCAAGAGTCATACCTGGATAAAGTTTTAAAGAGGTACAATATGAATCTTTGTAAGAGCTCATCAGTACCAGTTAAGCAAGGAGTTAGCCTATCATCTCTTCAAGGGCCTCAAACAGACAAAGAAAGGTTTGAGATGGGTAGAATACCATATGCAAGTGCAGTGGGCAGTCTGATGTATGCTATGGTATGCTGTAGACCAGACTTAGCTTATGTGATGAGTGTGATCAGTAGATTTATGAGTGATCCTGGTCTGATTCATTGGGATGCAGTGAAGTGGGCACTGAGGTATGTTAGAGGAACTATATCAGTAGGCTTGAAGTTTCAGAAACAAGATGCTTGGAATAATGCTGTTGTTGGTTATGCTGATGCAGATTATGCAGCCAACCTTGATACAAGGAAATCAATGACAGGTTATGTGTTCAAGCTATTTGGTACAGCAATAAGTTGGAAGGCTACACATCAACACATTGTGGTTTTATCCACCACTGAAGCAGAATTTGTTGCTCTTACAGAAGCAATAAAGGAAGGTGTTTGGTTGATTGGTATTTTGAGAGAATTTGGAGTTCAGCAGAATAACATTGAGGTGTATTGTGATAATCAAAGTGCTGTACATCTCTCAAAGCATCAAGGATATCATGAGAGGACTAAACACATTGATGTGAGACTTTATTTCATAAGAGATATGATAGAAGAGAAGATAGTTGCTGTCCAAAAGGTTAAAACAACTGAAAATCCTGCTGATATGTTTACTAAGGCTCTACCTATTCAAAAGTTTGAATTGTGTAAAAGTCTTATTGGAATTCACTAAAGGAGGAAAGAAAGGTGAGCTGCAGCCTGTAAGTGTAGCAAGGTGGAGAGTAGTTTGTCACTTTTGATGATACATGGTCTAAGGTGGAGATTTGTTGTGTATGTAGACCATGCTTGCATGAGTACATGTGTGTGTAATATATATAACAAATAAAGATATAGAATATGGTGGTTGATGAAGCAGCAAGATGGATGAACAAGTGAAGGCATCAAAGCTGTACAGATAGGTGGAAACTGAAGCATGACAGTTCTGTCATCAAAGATCAAGAAGTGATGATCAGTTGGTAAAAGTTGGTTGTAACCAACTGATCATTGTTGGTTAGCTTGACAGTTGAAGTGTGGGATTGATGCAACTGATAAACTATCATCGTTTGACAGCTAGAGCATTGATTGGAGTGTTTAGCTAGATCAAGAGGGAAGTATCATTCCTAAATGAAAGAGATTCAACACATATGATCAAAGCTTAGAATTGAGCAAGATCAATAAGTATACTAGTTGGTTGGATTGAGAAGATGAAGTAGTTACAAAGCAGTTGCAACTGAAACCAACCACATGACAGTTATGATGTTGATGGTGAACTCAGATCAGTGGAGTATA
The DNA here is from genome assembly GCA_023678885.1 of Pogostemon cablin. NCBI lineage: Eukaryota > Viridiplantae > Streptophyta > Magnoliopsida > Lamiales > Lamiaceae > Pogostemon > Pogostemon cablin. Next base: position 2,555,723 of record CM042980.1, on the reverse strand, counting down.
TATATACATGATCATACACAGCAAAGCAGGAGAAGAGAAGTAGAAGTCGATCATCATCATCATACAAGTTAGCAAATCAAGTTAGGGTTTTCTTAAGTGTTCTAAGATTCATCATCTTCATCATATTGTAACCATTGTTTCATCAAGTTAGTGATTATTCTCCTTAAGAGTGGATGTAGATCAACATGATCGAACCACTATAATTCTTGTCTTCTTTCTTCAAGTTTTTCAATTCTATTTTTGGTTTCATAATCAATACTCAACATTAGGGTTAATAGAGCAAGCTTGAAGTCTAAGCATTGCTGTCAAGGTTGTGTTGTATTGCTGTTAAATTGTGTTGATTTCATAACATACATAATCTCAACTTAATTACAATCAGAGATAAACCACGAAGGTTCATATAATCAATTATGTCAATCTGATTCCCACAAGTGTTTGCTGAAACTTATGTACGGCAAAGCTAAACCAGAACATGACTAGAAGGCCCACAAGTGTTTGCTGAAACTTATGTACGGCAAAGCTAAACCAGAACATGACTAGGAGGGAGGGAGAGAGAGAGAGAGAGAGGGAGGGAGGGAGGGAGAGAGAGAGAGAGAGAGAGAGAGAGAGAGAGAGAGATTTACAAAGGGGCGGTTTCTCTTCAGTAGAAACTGAAATTTCATATCAGCACAACACGATCAAACTGCCTTGTAATTGAAGACAAATCAGCAGCCCTTCTTGAGCTGGTTTTCTTGATCTGTAAAAGCTTTTCATAAACACACCATGGGAAACTAATGTAATGATCCCTTTTCAATCCTTCATTGAAAGAGTGTCCCTTTTTTTTAAAAAAAAAATTGTTTTATACATCTTTCCTGCTATTATGTTTGCAATTACATTTATGATTTCATGCATTATTTTTTTCACACGACGCTACACACAATTATATCATGCATTTATATACAATTTCTTTTTACTAAATATGTGCGAGTTTGTGACACTTCATGCGATTACATGTGCAACTTTAAATACAACTACATATTAATAATGGAGTATATACTAATGGAGAAGGGTAAATAGGTCAAAAAGATATTTTTTTCAAATAAATTATGATGTGGTGCCAAATTTCAAATCAACTTTAATAGGGCAGTTTTCACTTTTTTTTTTAATTAATTTTCTTTAGAGCTGATTAATTAATTGGGCCCTTTGAAAATACCTACCAGACACAGCCTGATGGGCCTTGTACATAAAAGCCCATCATCTTGGATTCTTGGGTAAGCTAAATGAAAAGACAAAAAATTAAAGTTTTATGAACGTTTGCATTTAAAATAAAATTCCACATAAACCATTGGATGGAATCTTATATACTCATAGAAAATGTTATAGACAGAGAATTAAAAGTTAATAATGTTGATTAGGTATAGATGGAAAGAGAAGGACGGCAGGCTAAGACTAGCGTATGCTTCAGTAGACACTAGATTAAGTAATGAAGTTTTAGTGAAAATATAGCTTGGAATACGAAGATCGTGTGGGCGAAGAATGTATGCCAAGTGGGTTCTTACATCTTCATGATAGAGTTTGCAAATGAGAAGAAAACACTAACCCCATCTTCCCAGTTTTGAAGAACAAATCAATGAATAGCTTTTCAGTATCCTATGATTAATTATTTTTATATATTTGTGTTTCTTATAATACTCTGCCCCATTGTTCTTATTGAGCCAATTTGATTATGTTTAGATGCACTAAAACTATGATGAGATCAAACCTGACAGATCCTTAATTCTTGATGTACATTTCAGTTATTCAATATAATTAGTTTTACACTTTTTTCTGTGTTGTACCATACCACGTTTATATACAATCTCAACTTAATTACAACAATATAAACTAGTATCTAATTAATCATTGATTCTGATAATCGTTTTCAAATTAGTGTTTCAACTGAATAAACTTGATGTCAGGTTATGATTTTAACCCCCAAATCGCCATATCAAATAAATCCTTGGACTATTGTTCAGTAATTTTTTAACGAGTATAGTATGAAACCTAATTCATGTGAACCCTACCCATTTAAAAATAGTAAAGATAATTATATATTTAAATATTCTACATCCTGATAACAAACATTAAACTCTAAGAATACAATAAAAGATAAACCACTAAGGTTTATATGATCAATTATAACCCAATTCAAGCAAGTGTTTGCCCGAACTCGTGCAGCAAAGCTAAACCAGAACATGACTAGATAAGGGAGACTGAGAGAGAGAGAGAGAGGTGTTAACAGTCATATTAGGGCAGTTTTTCTTCAGTAGAAACTGAAATTTCATATCAGCACAGCACGATTAAACTGCCTTGTAAGTGAGGACAAATCAGCAGCCCTTCTTGAGCTGCCCTTCTTGATCTCTACAAGCTTGTCATAGACACACCATGGGAAACTAATGTAATGATCCCTTTTCAATCCCTCATTGTAACAGCCCCAGTAATCTGGATGATAAGTCACATGATACCATGCTGATGCCTTTGCATACATGTCATCTGTTTCACTCCCTTTTTTGAACCATGATAGTGCTTCGTTTCTCAATGATCTCACAGCTGCTCCGATCGCCTCTGCATCCTTCCTCCGGTCAAAAGTCTTGTACATCCTCATGATACTGCCACTCAGTATCTCAGCCTCTGTTTTTATATCATAGAAATTCAACAAGTTGCCCAACTTGAAATCATAATCGGTTTTGTAATCAAAGGCCTCATCGATGTAGTCTCTGAATCCATCGAATTCCATGTCAGGGTCGTACGACCTCCTGGCGACTTCCTTTGTGAAGGATTGGAAAGTCACTGTGGAAGGGGATATATCTTTCACCTCCCTGAAAAGCTTACCAATTATGCGTGTAGACTCGTAGGCTGTCTTGTCGGCCTTCTCCATGAAATCGGGGTATTCTTTCACTCGTAAATGAGAAGGGATATCTGCAGGAACGCCCGTTTTAGGAAAGTCGACTGCTATGGAGAAGAGCCTAGCCAGCTTAATACAGTCTTTGCTTAATGCCTTGGATACGTCCTTGTCAGCAAACACAGTATGGGCGTTTGCAATGATTCCTAAACTGTCATTCACAATGTATTTGGTGAAGTACTCTTCTACTTCCTGTAGGTCACACAGAACAACATGAAAGTGGACTGAGTGCTATTTCTATGATCACTAACACTAGATAGTAAGAAATCACCATACCTCAATCGTCACCTCGTGCTCGACTAACATGTTTGGAGCAGGGCTGTAATCCATCGGCTCGAATTGTCTGGGGGGAATCAAGTCAGGGTCCCAACACACAAAGTATATATCTCCATCCAGATCACTCCCAGAACATTCATTTGGATGGGGCCTGTCATTACACAAGTAGGCATTACATAAGACAATGCAGTTATAGCTCAAAATCTCCAAACAAGTCTGTTTACCTCTTTCCTTTTCTAGGGAAGACAACACAGTCCACCATGTGACGCAGTCGTGGGACGTCAATGGCTGTCAAAACACGAACATCACCAGGGTGCAGGCATGGATTCTTAGCAACAGCCACCTTTCCCTGAATAAGGTAATTGGACCGAGTTGATGTATTGTGATCAAGCATCACGGATTGCTCATACCTTCTCGGTCCAGCTCTAGAAAATTGCACAAACACCTGCCCATATTCTAAAATGCCGGTTTCATCCATGCATCCCATCATTTGCCTGGCTTGTGGAATAAAGATTCTTGCTTTTGTCCGCAAATCCAGTAACTTAGACGAGCGAAAGGTTTGCAGCATCATTGAGAGAAATGGTTCCACATTGGGCTTGTAACCACAGTTTAACATCTCTTTCAGAATGTTAGTGTACTCTCCAGGAGCCATCAAATCCAGAGCTTCCTCAGCTTTTAAGGGATCAACTAAAATTTCATCCAGCTGAGCTACTGCTTCTCTTTGCTTCTTCTTAAAGGCGCGATCCCTGACCCCGAGAGTGGATAAAAGTGTAATGATTTGACGGTTCAGGAAACAGGGCTGAAATTTGCTCCAGGCAAGAACATCGAGCTTTGTGTTATCTGAGTCATACTTTAACATGCTTGGTCTCAATGATAGCTTTACTTTCGACTTGGGATCGATTGCAACGACTCCCTTATAGCCACCATACCTTATCTGAAAAGCAGAAGGGACTGAACCTCTAACTCCACATTTTATAGCAACTCTACGAGCAAAGTCAGCTGATATCTTCCCTATTCCATCAGAAAATGTATATTGGGTTCCATCTTTGACATCAGGGATTTTTTCAATCTCATTCTTTCCTACACCGAGTGTTTCTTTGGACGAACCAAGGGATTGACCGAGCCTGGCAGCGTACTTTGCCACGTTTTTAATATTGCTGAAGTTTCCCATCCATTGCCTAATACCATCAGCATTCAGATCAGCGGTTGGAGCAAACATCCAGAGGGAATTATCACGTAACTGGCTCGAGGAAAATGCAAGAAAATCAAACTTCTTGTTCCCTATTTTGATGCCGTTCCTCAGTGTTGAAAGTATCCGCTCATACAGGTTTGTTCTTCGATTCTCAATCCCAGTAGCTACCTTTGGAACTAGATCAGTTGAGAACAGCTTGCTCCACTCCTCATCCACAAACGAAACACGAAGGAAGTTATCTATGTGCTTATTAAAGTGGCGTAACACACGATTTGAGACATTTACTTCAGGGCCAGAAAAGTACACTTTGGTTGGAGTTACTTGAACCCTGCGAACGTATACCAGACCCTCATCTAAACAAATAGTAGGAAGTCTTGGCATCTCTTTGTTTGTCCGATAATTGCGATACTGTTCAATAAGCCACGCCGTGGGATCATAGCAGCAATCCTTTAAATAGTAAAGCTTCTCAAGTGCATGCTCTATGTATCTCATTTCATATCTTCTTGGATCGACCAACTGAAAGAAACTCCGCCCTAGCTTCGGCCCTGGAAGGCATCCAGTCTGTACCAAACTGCAAACTTTGAACAGTATATTATATGGCAATTCTAGCCCATGGGAAGGTTTAACAATTGGAACTAGAGGTAGCATTTCAGAGTATGGGGCTACATTCTCCAAAACAAGGGCATTTTCAATTTCTTTGTAGTATGGAAAACTGTCGCTGAAATTTGGAAGTCTCATGCCGTGAGGAAGTTGGAGACATAAGCCAGAAGACTGTCCGATGTATGATGGAGTGAAATCTGTAGTTCTGACCCACTGATCATCTTGGGTATCCTTGTAAAAGCAGAAAGTGGAAACACCGAGCTTCTTGAATATTCGAGGCGCACCAAATAGCTAAACAATAAGTGATAAGCTCATCAGTTTCCATCATCGAGATATGGATAATAAGCCCATAATAATACAAGTAGATTACAAGTATTTGGGGGCAAAATCATTGAGATGAAGAGTGAGCAGCCAAGAGAACATGCTTACCTAGTTAGTTCTAATAATTCTACTGGTCATGAAACCATGAAGGGAAGCTATTTAAGGTAAAATAAGATGATTCTTAAAATCTTCAATTTCATGCCTTTCCAGACTAAATCAATCTCAGTTAATTTATAAGCAAGTCTTATAAATTTATATGCATTTTTTTAATAATAGAAATGAGCTTTAAATCAAAACTTCCCTCTTAAGCATGTATCCCTTCTCAGCCGTATCTTAGAGTTTATCCAGAGGCACCATTGGCATTAACTAATGGAGTACATAATTGTCCGTCGACAAGATGTAAAGTTTATTACTTACCAAGCTACAACAAGGATGAAAATAGGTATTCCTTAGGCCTTCCCCAATTATAAAACACAAAAAGTAGATTTTTTGTGTCCACACTTCAAAAGCAAAAATCCCCCACAAAACTCTTCCACATTAATAAAATCAAAAAGTAGGTTTTTTTCATAACACCCACTTCAATTTCATTTTATTCTCATTTAATTTATCAATTATATCTATTTAATTTCCAAATAAATTATAAATAATTATATATTTAAATTATTTAAATTTTATAAAAAAAAAGATTGGAAAAAAATATTATTATATTTTTAATTACATAAAATATAAAAACAAAAATTAAAAACACATTAAATGTGTAGATAATTATTTTTATAGTTTTACAATGGAAACTAACATATCACAATGCCGACTAACATATCTCTTTAGATTTTTTTTTTTAAAAAAAAAACCGTAATAAAGAAAGCAAAAGCAACCTTGCACTATTTACATAAAAACAATAAAATAAAATTAATTTTCAAACATATTGTAATTTCTAAAAATTAACGTCAGAAAATTGAAAATAAATTAAGAATGGGAAAAGAAATTAAAAAAAGGAAATAAAAACCTCTCCCTATGGTTTTTACAATTCCACGTGGGCGAAAAAACCTCCGATTGGGGAGGCCTTACACAAAAACATCTGAGACCCTAGATAAAGAAAGATAATAACCACACATTATATAGTTTATTTGGACCTGTATGAGAAGAAATTTTGCTGTGTGACCACGTGGATTAAACAGCACAATCTGCCATATATTTTCATATGAGAGCTGAAGCCTGTAATCAACTGAATTATGTTGCAAATGAAAGTGCATTTTCTTCAGCCCAATTCCAAATTTAACGTCGACATTTGTTGCTGTCCACATAACTGAAAACTTCTCTTCTGATGTCTGACATCCTAACTTCAACTGTACGTCTTCCATTTCATACACAAACGATTGAGGATTATTCGTTATGTCAGCATCCAGTGCATTAGCCTTCAAATCATTAGTACCATAGCATAGGCGATATTTTGCCTTCTCAAGAATGATCTCTGCGCAGTGGCTACTGATAAATTGAACCTTCGCATATGCTCTTGAACCTCTTTTGAATGGCTTTACTTCTAAAGCAACCACAGTCCCTTGGCCTGTGTACTGCTCTAAAAACAATTTTATCATTTGAGCAGGAATGAGATAAGGGAAGCTTGACAGTTGAATTGTCTTTGCCATTTGTCTGGATGACAACTGCAGTTTGATCATGAAAATGATCATTCATTAGACACAATTATTTTTGGTTAACAACAAAGCATTTATGATCTATCTTTAAAAAAGACATTCATTTAATGTATCAACTAAGGCAACATCATATGAGGTAATGGTAAAGATCAGTATATTGCTTGTATGAATACTCATGGGATTCTACATGATGTGGATTTTTTTCATTAGATCCACCAAATGGATACTTGGATACCATCAATTTTTTTCCTTTTTTTTTTTTTTTTGTTTTCTTTCAAGAAGAAAATTCAATAGTACTTAAAAAAACAAAGGCTATTTGCTGGTAAGAGGGACAAATTCATATAAAATACTAAATTTGAAGTTCTCAATCAACAGATAACAATGAAAAGTGGGGATTTGAAACTAGTTCACAACAACAATGAAGTTTCTTGAAAATCATGAACGATCATCAAACCCACTGGAAGAACATCATAAAAGATCCAAAATCTTGCAGTATAATGACAGGTGGTGTTTGAGGAGAGAGAATGGGTGGAGAGAGAAGGCTAACAGCGAATAGGTGACAGTGTAGTCCCAGTAACACAAAGTAGAGAAAACAATACATCATCAGGTAAGCATTCAATCATTTAAAATTACAGATAAATCACAAGAATTAACAGTAATGAGTATCCCATTCTATCAGGGGGAAGAGAGAGAGAGTCACCAAGAAGAGGAGGGGAGGGAAGTTGAGAGTAACAGAATGAAGAGTGATGGAGGAAGAGAGAATAGAATGAAGTTGGATGAGAGAAAAAGATTGGAGAGCCACTCACTGTATTCCCAACTCCCAAGTCAAGAATTATTCAACGACTACTTGCCAAAGCAAAGGCAAAGATTCCATCAGGGTTCTTTCTCTATTCATGAATGGAGTCTTGAGAACCTCTTTATTATCCAACAAACCAATCATACGAAACCAAGAGAAGGCCCACCATTTTCGAGGGAAATTCCGGCATTTAAGGTTATGTTTACTAAAAATTTTAGATTTGGCGGCACTATTGTCACCCGAGATATTACTAACTGCACTCGATTCTTAAAAAAAATGGTAGTGGAAATACTATTTTAACCCTGCACCCAAATTTATAACTAAGTCCTAATTTACTATATTTTGTGGTGTTTCCTTAGATTTCCATCAGATTTCACGTTGAGGTGATGGACGACCATCAATATATCACCATGGCATAGCAGAGTGTGCCGACCCTGCCGCATTTCCCCAACCCATCAAGAAGGAAGAGAAAATCGGGAATAATAAGGCAACAACTCTTAGGTCAATGGAAATCAAAGATTAAAACAAAAGAATGACAAATCGAAAATCTGCGTCAAACTATTACTATAATTATGAGTATATTATTTATTTATTTTACAATTTATTAATATTTTTTGGAAATGACGTCAAACTATTTTGAATATGAATCTTGGAGTTAAAATTGTATAAATTTTAAAGGAAATTAGGGTTGAGAAATTGGGGGAAAAGAAAAGGCCAGGTGGCTCAGCGATGATAATTACAGGAAGCTTGAGTGTTTCTTTTCTTGGTTTTCAAGTTGAATTGAAGAAAAACTGTATCATAAAATAGAAAATGGATTTTTTCATTTTTTCAAAAAACAAGAATTCAATTCCGAGTTAGAGTGTTTCCAGATAGTAAATTGCAATTGGCATGGTATTGGGTGTAGTTAGTAAATAAAGTAAGGATTAGTAACAAGAGGATTAGGTAAGTGAGTTGTAAGATCCTTACAATATTTATTTTTTAAGTTTGGGTGCCTTTAGTAATCATTTGGGTGACAATATTGTCACCTTTTAGATTTTCAAAATCTATCCTGTTTCGCCTCTGTTTTTTAAATATCGACTAACATTTTATAAATCATTATTAAAATTTAATTAATAAAAATATTATTTTTCATTAAAAAGATGGATTTTGAAATAATATTAATTTAGAAAATAAATAAAGGCTCGAATTTGGGCCCCAAGATGTTAAAATAGTCTTGATTGGAGTCCTTATCAACTTTAACGTAGCCCACTGAACTAAGTAACTCTTTTCAATTTATTTATTATTTATTTTGGTACTATGGAAGAATATGTTCTTTATTTTCAGCTGTTCTACTATTTCATAGTACGAAATATTTTTGCAATTAAAAAAAATTAATTTGAAATACTAATCCTTGCATGTTTCGAAATATTACGTTGTCACAATCACGAGTTCTTTCATCCTAACACCTTACACCTTTGATTCGAACAACATACATCCAAAAATCTATCCAATTAGTAAGAATAATGATATGGAACATCAACATGCAGGAAGCTTAAGATAATTTTCATGAGGTTGATGAAGGAGAAGGAACTAAGGTTCTGTATTCCTTCTCTGTAACCGATCTTATACCATGAGCATCTGCTTCCACATCCATGCCTTCTTTCGCCTGATACCCCAACGCTCGCGCTTGTAGCCATTGATCTATAACCAGTGCAGGTCCTGACATTTTCGAGGTTCGAGGCGAACAAAAATAATAGACCTCATTGCTTTATACATATTTATTAACTAAAAAATTTTCATTATTTTCTTCATTAACACTTTCTTTTCTTCCATTAAAAGCCAAAATTTATTTCTAGCAAGTCATTTTATTATAGCAATTATTCTCAAAAGAAATTGTCTCCAATGTAATTTTTCTTTGGAATCTTTATTTATGGTTCTTTTTAATCTAATTTGCAAATCCATCAAACTATTCATATTAGTGATATGTTCCATAGTATTTTTATACATGTTAAGTCTCTCACTAAGATGTTCTAATCATTATATCTTTCGAATCTTCCAAATTCTTTGAAAACATTTATCTAATAATCTTATTTGTGATAAATGTTATGATCTTTTTCTTCTTCCTTTCTCACAAGGGATGGACTAAATGCACACCCTTTTTTATTAAATACACATTTCATTAATATAAAATTAAAATATGTATTCTTAAAAAGACTAAATTGCCCTAAATTCATTGAATACACACTCTTTCAATCTCTTTACTGTGACCACGTTTCCATCATCAAAAACTGCTGACGGCTGAACCCACCATTTCCGAGTATTTCTGTCGAGGAACGCAGCAGGTCCTCCTACTCCAACCTTCTTTTGCCATCGAAGAAGACCGTACAAATGGGCATAAATACTACAGACGATCTCCCAAAGGTGAGGAACAATACTACACACGATCTCCCAAAGGAGGAGGAGGAGTCACAAAACGACACCGTTGAAGTCTCTTCCTCTCTCTCTCTGTGGCCAGATTCAGTCTGTGGGTGAGATCAGAGACTAGGGCTTCTCTCTCCTTGGCTGCTTTCTCCCATGCTCTTGCCTCCATTTCTGCCCCCTTCAGAAAACCTTTGTTTTCTAGACCAAGTCTAATTTCTAGACCACAGATCTCTACTAGAGTTAAGAGTTTAATACATGAATTAGCTATTAGTACAACTTTATTTATCATCATTTAATACATATTGTCTACAAGGCTAGCTCATGATCCTTTGATTGCTTACACGTGCTAATGATGAAGCAACATTCTACACTTGTTGTTTCAGAGCCATGAATTTGAGCACTGATCTATCTTCACTTCTCCTCTTGAAATCACACATCACTTGTTCCTTTGTTCTGCTTTTAACCATGGCTAATTCTTCATCCTTTTGCACCATTGCAGTCTTCAATATGGATTCGTACTGCTGGATCATAACTGCCTGCTGCCGAGTTTCCTCTTCCAAGATTGACCTTCTCAACCTCTTGCTCTGTTTTTTTTTAATCAGTTATACATCAAGAAACTGTTATTAAGGGATGAATGCAGATAGTTGAGAAACATCAAAAAACGACAACCCCATTTGGTTTTTTTTACAAGAAATCAAGGTTCAACTTTTTGCAACATAAGAGAGAGAGAGGGGTTACCTCGTGGGAAGGCAACCTGGTCTTAAACATGTACTGTGGCGGCGGTCTTAACTCTCGGTACCAGATGTTGAAGGTTTCGATGGGAGTTATGAGGTGATTCCTAGGGGTGATCCTCCCGTAGATGAGGACGGAGTAGCCCCATGAAATCGATAAGGACCAATTTCTCTGCCAGTAGGTGCAGATGGTGTGTGGAATCGAAGCGGTCCATGTTTGGGAAAATAGAATCCACCATGTCGAAATGTTGGAGGGAGAGGAGTGGGAACTTTGGGTGGTATCATAAGAATCCTGAGATGTCTCCATGCAGATCCGTCTACATAATAGCGTTAAAGTTTTTTTAATGAACCTGTATGTGGGAAGATAATGGAGTTTCTTGATTTACATTTAAGATTGAATGGTGGATTAAAGGTGGATTATGAGGGTGTATAATTTTAAAATAAAAAGGATAAATTAGGGTTTTCAGAGGGTGTGTATACAATAAAATTAAGATTTTAAGAATTTAAAGGGGGTGTGTATTCAATAAGGGTGTGTACTTAATAAATAGGAGTGTGTATTTAACAACCCTCTTCTCATAATTAGGTTCATGCTTTTTAATATCTAAATATAGGACCCCTTTTCAAATCCAATAGATTTACAGATCAAATTTTATGAAAACTCTAACGACCTAATATAAAATATGTATTTTATTAAAATATAATATATATATATATATGTGGGGCCAGGGCGGTAGCCCTTCTCGCCCATCCTCAGGGCCACCACTGTCTATAACGCCACAGCTCATCGCGTACTTCACCGTCCGCTCCAAATACCCTTTATAACACACAACAGTCAGCATTTTCAGTAAACCTGTACCAGGTTTCAGAAACATGTCAAGCTCCATGGCCATCAAATACCAATAATAAGATGAAAGAACAATGCCATCTCCAGATGCTGACATGTCAGAAGTATAAGGAGTGATGGGTGCATCGTCCATTCCAAGCACGAAACCATCGTGTTCCTCCGTGTAGTAATGTATCTTGGAAGTTCCGTTGGTCACAGCTGAGAGACAACTTCTGGTGAATAATGAGTGAAATCGTCTGTGGTATCAGATCTTTGGATTGGTGTTATACCACAAAGAAACTCCAACTCTTGCTTTGTGACCTCAATTATATCAGATAGATTCCAGAATCTCTGTATGAATGTCTTGGTTTCTTCCCTAGATTGCCAAAGTGGAAATGGAAGGTTGACGTCATAAAACACAACATTCTCAAGCTTTTTCGCGATGTTCACAGCATGCAATGCTGTTGATCTCATATTTGGATCAAGGAGGCTGAATGTGTTGAAGTAGAACATTTTTGCCTGAATGAGTAAGTGCTATTCAGTAAACATCAGAATTCATGCGATGACCTACGAATTAGAGCATATACAATAGACGACACAGAAAGTATATGATATAATATGAGGCTAAAATTGGCAGATGTTCCTCTGAAAGACAAGCACAAGCTTGATGATTCAGCTAGAGGAATATATGGACCTCTATATCGATTCGGAGTAACGAAAAACACAAACAAATTGAATTACTTTCTTCAATAAAACAATCCTCAAAGTAAAACAGAATTGCATATAAATATCAGATAGATTCAAGTATGACTATATACTAGGATATCCTTCTTCCTACCATGTGTAAGCCTCAAATCACCCCAACCCCCATCACAAGACAAGAGATTCTTGAATCAATGTAATAAAGCATAAACTTCATGAACTTAAGCTAAGATATCTGACCTCTTTCAACACATCAATATTAATCTCAGAAGGTGTTAAACAATCCTCAACACAAGGTTTGACACTATTCATCCTCAAGCCACCTCTCTTACCAATTTTCATGTGTGACACAGTTGTTGTCTTATTTTCATCTATGCGTACACATCTGGTTTGCACTTTATTGGCGTTTAGAAAATACAACAAGGACTGGCCCCAGGCGTCGTCCCCGAGTTTCCCCATAAATGCAACTTTTCCTCCCAAATTAACTTGCAAGTGCCACTGCAACATTACTAGCACTGCCTCCAGAAGCCCTAACAAATTTCTCAGGCTCCCACAGAACATCCTTCTTTCGCTCATGGATTTCACGGTCGACAAGCCGGTTAGCTGGTCTTCCTGCTGGCACAAAACCATATTGTGCTGCACCAAAACAACAAACTAGGGGTGGCCATCCATAGGTAAAGCTTATATCCTCACCATCATCTATGTCGAAATCTAGTTCTACTTCGCTCTCTTCATCTAATACTGAAGTAAAAGTGTCTTTCTCAACGTCACTAAGTTCTGTCTAGCTAACTTGACTATCTAGGTGTGAGGAATAGACCATGCATGTGTGTGTGTATTGCATGCATGTATACAGTCAGCATGAACATGTGTGTGTTTTGAAGGGGGAATTAAGAACATGACACATGGAAGAGGATCATTGGTAGATCAAGTGAGTAGAAGATCATGTACATTGGCCGTTAGATCATTGGAGCATCAATTGATCAAGCACGGCAGTTAGCATGACAGTTAGCATTGAAGAAACAGTTGGAAGCATCAGCTGAAAGTGGAAAGATCGGTTGGTTGCAACTGATTCATCAGTCGGTTGCAACTGATTAATGAGCATGTGTTTGATTGGATGAAAAGGAGTCTAGACGTTGAACTCACACGTTGAAGGAACTGCCAAGCTTATAAGTAGATCATCATCATCATACACTATCCGTACACACACACACATCAGTTTAGAAGAAGGAGAAGCAAGCTTAAGATTAGGGTTTTCTAGTGTGCTTGTTGTCTTGTAACCTTTATCAACGTTTAGTGAATTCTTCTCTCAAGAAGTGGATGTAGGCTTATGCCGAACCACTATACATCTTTGTGTTGATCTCTTTCATTTTCATTCTTCATTCATTAACCAATTTGTGTGTGAAACGTGAGTGATCAAACAATAGAGTAAGTGCAAGTTCTTGAGTGATCTTCTTCAAGTTTTGCTTAAGTTTTCATAACACTAGGACATCAGCCTTTTTCTTTCGTCCTCTTTGCTTTGTAACCTTCGTATCCCCCTTTTCTTCGGCGGTTTCGGTTGCTGATAATCAAACTATGAACTTGCAATTTGAATCTTTATGAATTGGAGAAAAAGGAACCAACATAGAGGAAATTCATACTACGTTATAACCTTTTTTGGATGTTCTAGTTCGGGTTTTCCTTGCAACCTCATTTAAGGCTGAGGTTCCCTCATCTCTAACACTGCTATTGGCTGGTGATTCTTCAACAGAACTCTCCAACACCTTTTTCCTGCTTCTTGCAGACACTCTTTTACTTGTTCTACGAGTCTTCTTCTCTACACTCCCAGATTCTCCATCTGACACCTCCTGAGATAATGAATCGTTTGCTTCATCCCACGAGAGTACTGCAAGAATAAACATTTTACTTAATCTATAGTCTTGAATCTTCACTGAGTTCATACAAGGATAAGCATTCCCATCTAAGTGCCACCTACATATCCTGCATGACAAGGATCTCAGTACTTGTATAGTCACTCAGAATCAAGAAAATCCAACTATATAATGTCAAAAAAAGAAAAGAAAATCCAACTGTATGCCACAATTATCTGTCAAAAACCTCGACAAAAAATGCAATCAAGGTTTCTTCTTTGTTGGATCGAGGAAACAGGACTTTAGTTTTAGAAAAGGATATCTGCAGATCAAGTTGTCTCATGAAACTTAGTGCATTATAACGTACATCATTTTCAAATAAAAGAATTGAAATCTTCATTGATGAAAGGAGTATATTTGCATTCTGCATGTCTTTATGTTAACATAGGAGAAGTTTGTAAATGTTAAGACATACTTGCACTTGATGTTATTTCCTTTTTTGGAAAATTTTGGCATTGTAAAATTATGCAATATAAGAAAGTATGGCAGCAAGCCTTCTATTTTAATCTGTTGATAAAATCTCTACTATCACACACTCAAATGAATTAATCAACTATTTTAGTTTGAATATTGTTGGCATGTGGAAAGCTTTAGATTTCTGTAGCCGGCTTTGATTATTCATTGTTACAGGTCACTTGTGTTCCATGACTTCAATGCAAAATTCCTGACAAAGGATCCACGACTTTGTCCTATGGCAGCGGAGATGCTGAAGGTATTCTATTTTATGTTGCTCAACCTTTCATCTTAAATTAGATCCCACACAATATTTTTGTTACATTTACAAATGTTTCATGACAATTTATTTGACATTGCCAAGAGAAGGGGTATACCTACCTTTCCATTAGATTTATTTAAAACTTGATGGTTCAATTGCTGTTCTCAACACTCATTCTGTTGTACCAAGCATAGTAGGGAAAAACATCCTTTTTTGCTCTGACCTGGAACAGAGAAGTCTTATCTTTTCTGACTGCTACACATTTTGGGTGTTGTAGCCTCCGGGGGGTTCAGCATCAAATGAAACCTTTGCCCGAACTGTCAGTAGAAAAGCATTGGACAAGGTAGTTCTATCATCCAAACTTGTACAATTAGATAACTTAGTAATCAAATTTTCTCACTTCAGTTATGAGTGCTAAACTTTAGTGTTTTGGTAACTATATTTTTACACCTTTGGTCTATATACACTGCTGGTAACACGGTACCGATTCCATTCTTAAGGGCGACCCACATATCCCCAATTGCACTTTTGTCCGACAACGTGGCAGCATGATCATGGTGGGAACATAGCTGTAGAAGCAATGCATCAACTTTTCTCTGGAGATTCTCAGCCTAAGAAGGGTAGAAGCAGACAGAACGAGCGTGGCCTAACCCGCCGCCTGCCCCACCAGGGTCCGCTCCACTTGAGCCCATCAAAAGGTGGGTTGTGCGTTAAACCGCCCCACCAACCCATTCTGACAGTTCTACTAATGCCTCCTCTGACTTGACTAATTACAGGTACCCCTTCTGCCGATCGTATGCCAGAGGCTTACTTCTTGTCCGACTCTGATGAATCTTGCTCAGGCATTAGCCTACCACAAAATGTAAGAAACTCCAGTTCAACCCTGATATCATTATGTCAGCTTTTTTCCAGCTATTCGATATACACGTTGTTGCAGGTGTTACAAAGAGATGCCGCTTCAGGAAATGCAGGCAGCGCAGGAACAACAGACCATTCAAAACCTTTCTGATACCCTTCGAACTATTCTTCGGTTGTAACTATATACATACATACATTAATTTAAACTGAAGATTGGTGTTCTGTAATGCAGCACTAGCTTATTTATGTAAAAATCATTCAATTGTTGTCAAGATTGTCATGTTGGAAACACAACTCGGCATCTGTTGTGATTGACTCCAACCATTCCGGTATCTAAATTCTCCAACATTACATATTTACTCACATGCACTACAAACTGTATGATTTTATTTTGAGTAAATATCAAAATTGGTCATGTAAGTATGACGTTTTCCAATTTTGTTTTTTTTCTATTGCAATTCTCAATTTTGGTCATTTTTGGTCAACTTTAGTCCTTTTAGTCCAAATTTAGTCCTTTATGTTAAAAAAAGTCCAAAAATGGTCAGAAAGTGTATACATTTAGAACCAAAAGTGAATAATAAAAGGATCAAATTTTGAAAAAATGATCAAAACTGAACCAAAATTGAGAATTGCAAAAGAAAAATGACTAAAATTAGAAAACGCCTTACTTACAGGATTAATTTTGATATTTACCCTTTTATTTTTTGATGATGAAACAAAAACATAATCAAGTTGATTTGTGGATTTTATTTTGGGAGAGATTTCGAGGATGGACTTGTAATTGCTCCATGTACTGGGATTTCGAAATCGTATACCACATATTATATTCAAACTAAGGATTTGATTTTGTTTTCGGTGAATTTTAAGTTTAAAAATTAATTTAGTGAACAAAAGTTTATCAGGCGTAATTTTTTTTTTTTGGAGGTAACTATTATTTAGTAAATATAGTGGTTCATATTTTGATTTTTGATCAATTCATTTTTCAAAAAATTGAAATTAATTTGGTAATTTTATAAATTTGATTTTTTTTTAATTTAGTGATCGATTTAGGAAGCTAGCACATAGTCACTTATATAGAGCTTCAGTTATTTATTTTTTGAATTAATTAATTTGTAAATATATCAAATTTGACTTCTTAATTGTTATTATTCTAATAAATTCATAGTCATTAGACTTGAAGAAAATGAATTGATGAACTTGAACGATCAACCTCAAATTAAATAATTTGAACCAAAATTAGAATTAAGAAAAGAAATTACTACCCCGTCTTCCAGAGTTGAACGAAAAGAGGATGAAAAATTCACCAGTTGGTGGTAGGATTTGCAGGCGTTTGCAGGAGAGATGTTCAAGGAAAACTTCCCTTTCTTCGAATCCTTTTTCTCGTAGGCTTCATCTTCGGTTTTCTAAGTCCCCAGAACCTGGCCTTTATAGCATTCTTGATGCCTTCAAAAGCAACGCTATTTCTCTACAACCCAAATCGTGTTTTGCTTCTTGGACCCCTTTTCGCCACTTGCATGCTGCTGCTTCTACCCCTGATGAAACCCAGCTGGATGCTGCTGCTTCTACCACTGATGAAACCCAACGAGACTCGTTTGATGGTAATTAATCAGTTTCATTCTTTCTGTGCGTACCATGTGTTTGATATTTTGTCTCTATGGTGATTTTCGAGGTTTGAACTAAATTTCTGATCGTAGAAGGAGCTTTTGTTCTGAATGGATGTCCTTTGTTATGCTATTGTTGAAGGGAGAAAAATACTTGCGGGGTTACGAAAATGTCATTGTATTCTGGAAAAAAGTTGCAGCCTTTTCCCATTCAGTTGTCAGATTCTAACATTGTTTCCTTGCTTGTAATTTATGTGCCTCCAAAGATTCAGATGATTCTAATGGAGAAGTGGTACCAATTGAGTCCTGGGAGGACGAAGATGACGCTGAACCTGAGGTGGGATTTGATGTTCGTTATTTTGCCGCAGAAATTGCAAATTTAGCTCCTTTTTTACATGACATTATTAAAAAGTTTAGGTTGGTGATGGAGGAGATGGTGGTGGAGTAGTCCTGCAAAGTTGCAGTTGGGGTGAGAGAGCATTGTCAATAGCCCAACAAGTACTGCAGGAGTTTGGTGAAGAGATGAATCTTTATGCATTCAAAACTTCTCCTCGTGGTTACATTTATGTGAGACTGGATAAACTTTCAAATGAGTAAGCTCTTTGTGCAATCAGTCTTGCATTTTTATTGAGACCAACTGTTTTTAATACTCAGAAACTCGTTCGCGTAAAAATATTGACAATAACGATCAAATAATTTACTTTTGATTTCCTTGTTGGGATGTCTGAAACGAATAATTGGTTTGAATTATGGTTGTTTCCTACTGTTCTTGAATCAGATATGGGTGTCCCAGCATGGATGAGATTGAATATTTCAGTCGCCAATATAAGAAAAGATTAGATGAAATTGGTGAAAGTGGAGAAATCCCAGATGATTTAGCTCTTGAAGTAATCCTTCAACTGACTGTATCTTTGTTATTTGCATGTTTTCTGATGTTCCAATATAGATTTTTCATTTTCAAGTAAAGCTAATGGATCATCTGATTTCGTATTACATTTTCTTGGGATGTACCTTCTTGTGAAGGTTTCAAGCCCTGGTTTGGAGCGGCTACTTAAAGTACCCGATGATCTGTTGAGGTTCAAAGAAATACCCATGGTTATCAGCTACATGGAAGACACAAATGGTAGAAGCCTTGAAAAGGAAGGAGTGTATTTTCTGGACTCAGTAGAAACAGAATCGGAATGCTGTGTTTGGAGATTGGCAGATGTGAGGGAAAATCGAGATCCAAAGGCTAGGGGACGGCCAATAAGCCGTAAACAGAAGGACGCCAGGCTAAGACTTGCGTATGCTACGATTAAGCGGGCAACTTTCTATCTCAGTCACTAGACACTAGATTAAGCAATGAAATTTTAGTGAAAATATAGCTTGGAATACGAAGATCGTGTCGGCGAAGAATGTATGCCAAGTGGGTTCTTACATCTTCATGATAGAGTTTGCAAATGAGAAGAAAACACTAATCCCATCTTCCCAGTTTTGAAGAACAAATCAATGAATAGCTTTTCAGTATCCTATGATTAATTATTTTTATATATTTGTGTTTCTTATGATACTCTGCCCCATTGTTCTTATTGAGCCAGTTTGATTATGTTTAGATGCACTAAAACTATGATGAGATCAAACCTGACAGATCAAATTAATTCTTGATGTACATTTCAGTTTTTCACTTCATTAATTTTACGCTTTTTTCTGTGTTACACATAATAATCTCAACTTAATTACAATAACATAAACTAGTATCTGATTAATCATTGGTTCAGATTATCGTTTTCAAATTAGTGTTCAACTGAATAAACTTGATGTCATGTTAAAATTTTACCCCCCAATCGCCATATCAAATAAATCCTTGGACCATAATGTTCAGTAATTTTTGAACGAGAGTCTCGTGTGAAACCTGTTTCATATGAACCCCTTCTCATTTAAAAATTGTAAAGATAACTATATCTTTAAATATTCTAAACACTAGGAACAAACATTAAACTCTAAGAATACAATAGGAGATAAACCACCAAGGTTCATATAATTAATTATGTCAATCTAGTTCACACAAGTGTTTGCTGAACTTATGTACAGCAAAGCTAAACCAGAACATGACTAGATAAAGAAGACTCGAGAGAGAGAGAGAGAGAGAGAGAGAGAGAGAGAGGTAGGGAGGGAGGGAGGGAGAGAGAGAGAGAGAAACCGAAATTTCATATCAGCACAACACGATCAAACTGCCTTGAAAGTGAGGACAAATTAGCAGCCCTTCTCGAGTTGTCCTTCTTGATCTCTACAAGCTTGTCATAGACACACCACGGGAAACTAATGTAATGATCCCTTTTCAATCCCTCATTGTAACAGCCCCAGTAATCTGGATGATAAGTCACATGATACCATGCTGATGCCTTTGCATACATGTCATCTGCTTCGCTCCCTTTCTTAAACCACGATCTAGCTTCACTCCTCAACGATCTCACAGCTGCTCCGATCGCCTCTGCATCCTTCCTTCGGTCGAAAGTCTTGGATATCCTCATGATACTGCCACTCAGTATCTCAGCCTCTGTTTTTATACCATAGAAATCCAACAAGTTGCCCAACTTGAAATCATAATCGGTTTTGTAATCAAAGGTCTCATCGATGTAGTCTCTGAATCCATCGTATTCCATGTCAGGGTCGTATGACCTCCTGGCGACTTCCTTTGTGAAGGATCTGAAAGTCACTGTGGAAGGGGCTAAATCTTTCACTTCCCTGAAAAGCTTCCCAATTATGCGTGTAGACTCGTAGGCTGTCTTATCGGCCTTCTCCATGAAATCGGGGTATTCTTTCACTCGTAAATGAGGAGGGATATCTGCAGGAACGCCCGTTTTAGGAAAGTCGACTGCTATGGAGAAGAGCCTAGCCAGCTCAATACAGTCGTTGCTTAATGCCATGGTTGCCTCCTTGTCAGCAAACACAGTATGGGCGTTTGCAATGATTCCTAAACTGTCATTCACAATGTAGTTGGTGAAGTACTCCTCTACTTCCTGTAGATCACAGAGAACAAGAAAGTGGATTGAGTGCTATTTCTATGATGACTAACACTAGATAGAAAGAAATCACCATACCTCAATCGTCACCTCGTGCTCGACTAACATGTTTGGAGCAGGGCTGTAATCCATCGGCTCGAATTGTCTGGGGGGAATCAAATCAGGGTCCCAACACACAAAGTATATATCTCCATCCAGATCACTCCCAGAACATTCATTTGGATGGGGCCTGTCATTACACAAGTAGGCATTACATAAGACAATGCAGTTATAGCTCACAATCTCCAAAAGTCAGTTTACCTCTTTCCTTTTCTAGGGAAGACAACGCAGTCCACCATGTGACGCAGTTGTGGGACGTCAATGGCTGTCAAAACACGAACATCACCAGGGTGCAGGCATGGATTCTTAGCAACAGCCACCTTTCCCTGAATAAGGTAATTGCACCGAGTTGATGTATGGTGATCAAGCATCACGGATTGCTCATAGAACCTTCTTGGTCCAGCGCTAGAAAATTGCACAAACACCTGCCCGTATTCTAATATGCCGGTTTCATCCATGCATCCCATCATTTGCCTGGCTTGTGGAATAAAGATTCTTGCTTTTGTCCGTAAATCCAGTAACTTAGACGAGCGAAAGGTTTGCAGCATCATTGAGAGAAATGGTTCCACATTGGGCTTGTAACCACAGTTTAGCATCTCCTTCAGAATGTTAGTGTACTCTCCAGGAGCCATCAAATCCAGAGCTTCCTCAGCTTTCAAGGGATCGACTAAAATTTCATCCAGCTGAGAAACTGCTTCTCTTTGCTTCTTCTCAAAGACGTGATCCCTGACCCCGAGAGTGGATAAAAGTGTAATGATTTGACGGTTCAGGAAACAGGGCTGATATTTGCTCCAGGCAAGAACATCGAGCTTTGTGTTATCCGAGTCATACTTTAACATGCTTTGTCTCAATGATAGCTTCACTGATGAATTCGGATCGATTGCAACGACTCCCTTATAGCCACCATACCTTATCTGAAAAGCAGAAGGGACAGAACCTCTAACTCCACATTTTATAGCAACTCTACGTGCAAAGTCAGCTGATATCCTCCCTATTCCATCAGAAAATGTATATTGGGTTCCACCTTTGACATCAGGGATTTTTTCAAACTCATTCTCTCCTACACTGAGTGTTTCTTTGGACGAACCAAAGGATTGACCGAGCCTGGCAGCGTACTTTGCCACGTTTTTAATATTGCTGAAGTTTCCCATCCATTGCCTAATACCATCAGCATTCAGATCAGTGGTTGGAGCAAACATCCAGAGGGAATTATCACGTAACTGGCTCGAGGAAAATGCAAGAAAATCAAACTTCTTGTTCCCTATTTTAATGCCGTTCCTCAGTGTTGAAAGTATCCGCTCATACAGGTTTGTTCTTCGATTCTCAATCCCAGTAGCTACCTTTGGGACTAGATCAGTTGAGAACATCTTGCTCCACTCCTCATCCACAAACGAAACACGAAGGAAGTTATCTATGTGCTCATTAAAGTGGCGTAACACACGATTTGAGACATTTACTTCAGGGCCAGAAAAGTACACTTTGGTTGGAGTTACTTGAACCCTGCGAACGTATACCAGACCCTCATCTAAACAAATAGTAGGAAGCTTTGGTATCTCTTTGTTTGCCCGATAATTGCGATACTGTTCAATAAGCCACGCCGTGGGATCATAGCAGCAATCCTTTAAATAGTAAAGCTTCTCAAGTGCATGCTCTATGTATCTCATTTCATATCTTCTTGGATCGACCAACTGAAAGAAACTCGGCCCTAGCTTCGGCCCTGGAAGGCATCCAGTCTGTACCAAACTGCAAACCTTGAACAGTATATTATATGGCAATTCTAGTCCATGGGAAGGTTCAACAATTGGAACTAGAGGCAGCCTTTCAGAGTATGGGGCTACATTCTCCAAAACAAGGGCATTTTCAATTTCTTTGTAGTACGCAAAACTGTCTTTGAAATTTGGAAGTCTCATGCCGTGAGGAAGTTGGAGACATAAGCCAGAAGACTGTCCGATGTATGATGGAGTGAAATCTGTTGTTCTGACCCACTGATCATCTTGGGTATCCTTGTAAAAGCAGAAAGTGGAATCACCGAGCTTCTTGAATATTCGAGGCGCACCAAATAGCTAAACAATAAGTGATAAGCTCATCAGTTTCCATCATCGAGATATGGATAATAAGCCCATCATAATAGAAGTAGATTACAAGTATTTGTGGGCAAAAACACAGAGATGAAGAGTGAGCAGCCAAGAGATATATAGAACATGCTTACCCAGTTAGTTCTAATAATTCTACTGGTCATGAAACCATGAAGGGAAGCAATTTAAGGCATAATAAGATGATTCTTAAAATCTTCAATTTCATGCCTTTCCAGAGTAAATCAATCTCAGTTAATTTATAAGCAAGTCTTATAAATTTATATGCATTTTTAATAATAGAAATGAGCTTTAAATCAAAAGTTCCCTCTTAAGCATGTATCCCTTTTCAACCATATCTTAGAGTTTATCCAGAGGCACCGTTGGCATTTAACTAATGGAGTACATAATAGTCCGTCGACAAGATGTAAAGGTTATTACTTACCAAGCTACAAGGATGAAAGTAGGTATTCCTAACACAAAAACATATGATTCCTTACACAAAAACATATGAGACCCTAGATAAAGAAAGATAATAACCACACATTACATAGTTTATTTGGACCTGTATGAGAAGAAATTTTGCCGTGTGACCACGTGGATTAAACAGCACAATCTGCCATATATTTTCATATGAGAGCTGAAGCCTGTAATCAACTGAATTATGTTTTAAATGAAAGTGCATTTTCTTCAGCCCAATTCCAAATTTAACGTCGACATTTGTTGCTGTCCACAGAACTGAAAACTTCTCTTCTGATGTCTGGCATCCTAACTTCAACTGTACGTCTTCCATTTCATACACAAACGATCGAGGATTATTCGTTATGTTAGCATCCAGTGGATAAGCCTTCAAATAATTAGTACCATAGTATAGGCGATATTTTGCCTTCTCAAGAATGATCTCTGCGCAGTGGCTATTGATAAATTGAACCTTCGCATATGCTCTTGAACCTCGTTTCAATGGCTTTACTTCTAAAGCAACCACAGATCCTTGGCCTGTGTACTGCTCTAAAAACTTTTTTATCGTTTCAGCAGGAATGAGATAAGGGAAGCTTGACAATTGAATTGTTTTTCCCATTTTGCTGGACGACAACTGCAGTTTGATCATGAAAATGATCATTCATTAGACACAATCATTTTTGGTTAACAAAGAAGCATTTATGATCTATCTTTAAAAAAGATATTCATTTAATGTATCAATTAAGGCAACATTATATGAGGTAACTCATGGGATTCTACATGATGTGGATTTTTTTCATCAGATCCACCAAATGGATACTTGGATACCATCAATTTTTTTCCTTTTTTTTTTTCCTTTCAAGAAGAAAATTCAATAGTACTTAAAAAAAGAAAGGCTATTTGCTGGTGAGAGGGACAAATTCATATAAAATACTACATTTGAAGTTCTCAATCAACAGATAACAATGAAAAGTGGGGATTTGAAACTATTCACAACAAAAATTAAGTTTCTTGAAAATCATGAACGATCATCAAACCCACTGGAAGAACATCATAAAAGATCCAAAATCTTGCAGTATAATGATAGGTGGTGTTTGAGGAGGGAGAATGGGTGTAGAGAAAAGGCTAACAGCGAATAGGTGACATAGTGGTTGTGAGAGAGGAGTAGGTGTAGTCCCAGTAACACAAAGTAGAGAAAACAATACATCATCAGTAAGCATTCAATCATTTAAAATTACAGATAAATCACAAGAATTAACAGTAATGAATATCCCATTCTCAGGGGGGAAGAAAGAGAGAAAGAGAGAGAGAGAGAGTTACCAAGAATAGGAGGAGAGTGAAGTTGAGAGTAAGAGAGTGAAGGTTTCAAGAGTGATGGATGACGACAGATTAACTTGTTTCACTTGGATGGTAGCATAGTATGAGTATGAGAGAGAAAGGTTGTAGAGCGACACACTGTAGTGTATTCCCAAGTCAAGAATTATTCAACGACCACTTGCCAAAAGCAAAGGCAAAGATTCCACAAAGGTCTCTCTCTTCATAAAAATGGAGTCTTGAGAACCTCTTAATTATTATCCAACAAACCAATCGTACGAGGAAAGGAAACCAAGAGAAGCCCCACCATTTTCGAGGGAAATTCCGGCTTTTACTCTAATGGATATCAATTTTAGATTTTCAAAATCTATCCTGTTTCGACTCTGTTTTTTAAACATTTGATATTATTTTTTCATTAAAAAGATGGATTGAAATAATATTAATTTAGAAAATAAATAAAGGCTCGAATTTGGGCCCCCAAGATGTTAAAATAGTCTTGATTGGGTCCTTATCAACTTTAACGTAGCCTACTGAACTAAGTAACTCTTTTCAATTTATTTATTATTTATTTTGGTACTATGGAAGAATATTTTCTTTACAACTAATCTAATAGGATCACATTAGGCCTTAATCTATAATTTTGTACATTTAAACCTTTAAAATTTATAAATAAGATCAAATGAACCCTTAATTTCTTTTATTAAATATATTGACCCTTCTGTTAAAGTCAGATGACGGTGTCATCCATTCTTTCTTCACGCTCTCTCCGATCCGATCCCCCAAAAAATTTCACTGTTTCTCTTTCTAAAATTCCCTAACCCGTCAACATTCATGGCTTTAAAGTGGGTAGTTCTTGGCTATGCCGTCAGCAATCATGCTCCATACTATTCAAAGATCTTTTAAGCTATATGGTTTAGGGTGGTAGAGACTAATGGAAATATTTGTAGCAATTCAAAGTAATAGAGGTTGTGTTGGAATTAAAACTAAACCAGGTCTTCTTTTCTTTGAGTTAATACCTATTTTCAATGACTTTATTTTGAATTATAATCCTCTATATTTCAGTAAGACCAAAGCGAAACTTGATTATCGGCTCCATTTGAAATATTCAAACCAGATACTAATAGAATTAATATGAGCACCTATAATGTTCTTGGCTTCTCATTTGTTTAATGCATGATATATGAAGAATATTTGTGTTAATATTACTAAAAGTTTCGTCTATGAATTGGATGAGATCAAATATTACCTTTCCCCAACTTTCAAGTATGATTCCTGTTCCAAGAGTTTAATTTTGTTGCTTGCTTCAAATAGGATTACAAATACTAAATAGCAGTGGAAAGTATTATGCTGGCTAGAGTTGACTTCTGACACCTGAAGATAAAAGCCCGTTGTTTCAAACGACTTAGATTCAGGAAGTGCTGGTAGAAATCAATATATAGAGGTGAATGAGATGAGCTTTGATTTAAATGTTGATCAGGATAGGATAGAGGCAATTAGGGCCAAGAGAGAGAAGGTGAGGCTCCAGCTTTAGACGGAGGGAGTAATCACGGTGAATGTATGAAGACTTTGAGGACAGAGCAATGCCAAAAGATAGGGGAATTGAAAACGAGGACGAGGAGGATAAGACGTGGGAGGAAGATCAAGTAAGAAAAGGGTTGGGGAAGAGGTTGGATAATGGTGTTGTAAGTCATGAAGTCGAGGGTATCCAGGATCAGTAACAAATGGGATTCACCATTTGGTGCAAAGTGTGATTGGTAGCATTCTATATAGTACTATTGGATGGGGTGGTATTGATATATTTGATGTCTGTATCTCAACAAGCTAAACTTGCTAAGAAAGCTCTGAAAGAAAACTTGAGAAAATAATATGCTCTAGGTAAGAGAATGCCTCGCCACTGCTGGTTTTTCACATCAATTTAACACTATAAGAGGTGGTTATGGAACAAATCAGCAGCTGCCCTTCTTGATCTCTAAAAGCTTGTCATAGACACACCATGGGAAACTAATGTAATGATCCCTATTCAATCCCTCATTGTAACAGCCCCAGTAATCTGGATGATAAGTCACATGATACCATGCTGATGCCTTTGCATACATGTCATCTTCTTCGCTCCATTTCTTGAACCATGATCGTGCTTCGCTCCTCAACGATCTCACAGCTGCTCCGATCACCTCTGCATCCTTCCTCCGGTCAAAAGTCTTGGACATCCTCATGATACTGCCACTCAGTATCTCAGCCTCTGTTTTTATACCATAGAAATTCAACAAGTTGCCCAACTTGAAATCATAATCGGTTTTGTAATCAAAGGCCTCATCAATGTAGTCTCTGAATCCATCGAATTCCATGTCAGGGTCGTACGACCTCCAGGCGACTTCTTTTGTGAAGGATCGGAAAGTCACTGTGGAAGGGGCTAAATCTTTCACCTCCCTGAAAAGCTTCCCAATTATGCGTGTACACTCGTATGCTGTCTTATCGGCCTTCTCCATGAAATCGAGGTATTCCTTCACTCGTAAATGAGGAGGGATATCTGCAAGAACGCCCGTTTTGGGAAAGTCGACTGCTATGGAGAATAGCCTAGCCAGCTCAATACAGTCTTTGCTTAATGCCTTGGATACGTCTTTGTCAGCAAACACAGTATGCAATGATTCCTAAACTGTCATTCACAATGTAGTTGGTGAAGTACTCCTCTACTTCCTGTAGATCACAGAGAACAACAAGAAAGTGGACTGAGTGCTATTTCTATGATGACTAACACTAGATAATAAGAAATCACCATACCTCGATCGTCACCTCGTGCTCGACTAACATGTTTGGAGAAGGGCTGTAATCCATCGGCTTGAATTGTCTGGGGGGAATCAAGTCAGGGTCCCAACACACAAAGTATATATCTCCATCCAGATCACTCCCAGAACATTCATTTAGACAAGTAGGCATTACATAAGACAATGCAGTTATAGCTCACAATCTCCAAACAAGTCAGTTTACCTCTTTCCTTTTCTAGGGAAGACAACGCAGTCCACCATGTGACGCAGTTGTGGGACGTCAATGGCTGTCAAAACACGAACATCACCAGGGTGCAGGCATGGATTCTTAGCAACAGCCACATTTCCCTGAATAAGGTAATTGCACCGAGTTGATGTATGGTGATCAAGCATCACGGATTGCTCATAGAACCTTCTTGGTCCAGCACTAGAAAATTTCACAAACACCTGCCCGTATTCTAAAATGCCGGTTTCATCCATGCATCCCATCATTTGCCTGGCTTGTGGAATAAAGATTCTTGCTTTTGTCCGCAAATCCAGTAACTTAGACGAGCGAAAGGTTTGCAGCATCATTGAGAGAAATGGTTCCACATTGGGCTTGTAGCCGCAGTTTAACATCTCTTTCAGAATGTTAGTGTACTCTCCAGGAGCCATCAAATCCAGAGCTTCCTCAGCTTTTAAGGGATCAACTAAAATTTCATCCAGCTGAGCTACTGCTTCTCTTTGCTTCTTCTTAAAGACGCGATCCCTGACCCCGAGAGTGGAGAAAAGTGTGATGATTTGACGGTTCAGGAAACATGGCTGATATTTGCTCCAGGCAAGAACATCAAGCTTTGTGTTATCTGAGTCATACTTTAACATGTTTGGTCTCAATGATAGCTTTACTTTTGACTTGGGATC
Source organism: Pogostemon cablin (assembly GCA_023678885.1). Taxonomy (NCBI): domain Eukaryota; kingdom Viridiplantae; phylum Streptophyta; class Magnoliopsida; order Lamiales; family Lamiaceae; genus Pogostemon; species Pogostemon cablin. Next base: position 2,527,621 of record CM042980.1, on the reverse strand, counting down.
GATTGCAACGACTCCCTTATAGCCACCATACCTTATCTGAAAAGCAGAAGGGACAGAACCTCTAACTCCACATTTTATAGCAACTCTACGAGCAAAGCCAGCTGATATCTTCCCTATTCCATCAGAAAATGTATATTGGGTTCCACCTTTGACATCAGGGATTTTTTCAATCTCATTCTTTCCTACACTGAGTGTTTCTTTCGACGAACCAAAGGATTGACCGAGCCTGGCAGCGTACTTTGCCACGTTTTTAATATTGCTGAAGTTTCCCATCCATTGCCTAATACCATCAGCATTCAGATCAGCGGTTGGAGCAAACATCCAGAGGGAATTATCACGTAACTGACTCGAGGAAAATGCAAGAAAATCAAACTTCTTGTTCCGTATTTTAATGCCGTTCCTCAGTGTTGAAAGTATCCCCTCATACAGGTTTGTTCTTTGATTCTCAATCCCAGCAGCTAACTTTGGGACTAGATCAGTTGAGAACATCTTGCTCCACTCCTCATCCACAAACGAAACACGAAGGAAGTTATCTATGTGCTCATTGTAGTGGCGTAACACACGATTTGAGACATTCACTTCAGGACCAGAAAAGTACACTTTGGTTGGAGTTACTTGAACCCTGCGAACGTATACCAGACCCTCATCTAAACAAATAGTAGGAAGTCTTGGCATCTCTCTGTTTGCCCGATAATTGCGATACTGTTCAATAAGCCACGCCGTGGGATCATAGCAGCAATCCCTTAAATAGTAAAGCTTCTCAAGTGCATGCTCTATGTATCTCATTTCAGTTCTTCTTGGATCGACCAACTGAAAGAAACTCGGCCCTAGCTTCGGCCCTGGAAGGCATCCAGTCTGTACCAAACTGCAAACCTTGAACAGTATATTATATGGCAATTCTAGTCCATGGGAAGGTTTAACAATTGGAACTAGAGGTAGCCTTTCAGAGTATGGGGCTACATTCTCCAAAACGAGTGCATTTTCAATTTCTTTGTAGTATGCAAAACTGTCCCTGAAATTTGGAAGTCTAATGCCATGAGGAAGTTGGAGACATAAGCCAGAATACTGTCCGATGAATGATGTAGTGAAATCTGTTGCTCTGACCCTCTGATCATCTTGGGATTCCTTGTAAAAGCAGAAAGCGGAAACACCGAGCTTCTTGAATACTAGAGGCGCACCAAAAAGCTAAACGATAAGTGATAAGCTCATCAGTTTCCAACATCAAGATATGGATAATAAGTCCATCAAAATAAATGTAGGTTACAAGTATTTGGGGGCAAAAACATTGAAATGAAGAGTGAGCAGCCAAGATATATACAGAACATGCTTACCTAGTTAGTTCTAATAATTGTACTGGTCATGAAACCATGAATGGGAAGCAATTAAGGCAAAATAAGAGACAGCAAGGATGATTCTAAAAGTCGTCATTTTCATACCTTGCTAGAGTAAATCATCTCAGTTAATTTATAAGAAAGTCCTATAAATTTATATGCATTTTTAATGATAGAAATGAGCTTTAAATCAAAAGTTCCCTCTTAAGCATGCATCCCTTCTCAACCTTATCTTAGAGTTAATCCAGAGGCACCATTGGCATTTGACTAATTGAGTACCTAATAGTCCGTCGACAAGATGTAAAGGTTACTACTTACCAAGATATAACAAGGATGAAAGTAGGTATTCCTTTGATGCATACACACAAAAACATATGAAACCTAGATAAAGAAAGATGGGTAAAGTAGTTTAACTGCACCTGTATGAGAAGAAACTTCGATGTGTGACCATGTGGATTAAACAACACAATCTGCCATATATTTTCATATGAGAGCTGAAGCTTGTAATCAACTGAATGGTGTTGCAAATGGAAGTGCATTTTCTTCAGCCCAATTCCAAATTTAACGTTAACATTTGCTGCTGTCCACAGAACTGAAAACTTCTCTTCTGATGTCTGGCATCCTAACTTCAACTGTACGTCTTCCATTTCATACACAAAGGGTCGAGGATTAGGCATTATGGCATTATGCCATCATCCACTGGATAAGCCTTCAAATAACAAATATCATAGTAGTCTAGGCTATATTTTGCCTGCTCAAGAATGATGTCCGCGCAGCGGCGATTGATAAATTGAACCCTCACATACGCTCTAGAACCTCGTTTCAATGGTTTTACTTCTAAAGCAACTACACTCCCATGGCCTGTGAACTCCTCCTCAAAAAACTTTTTAATATTTTCAGCAGGAATGAGATAAGGGAAACTTGCTACTTGAATTGTCTTTCCCATTTAGCTGGATGACAACTGCAGTTTGATAATGAAATGATCATTCAATAGACACAATCATTTTTGGTTTACAACAAAGCATTTATGGTCTCTTTAGAAAAGATATTCATTTAATGTATTAACTAAGGCAACATTATATGAGGTAATAGTAAAGATCAGTTCATTGCTGTATGAAGCTGGAACTCATGGTGTGAAGAATAAACCTTATTCAATCATAGTTAAGTATTGATATGGAGTTGGTGGATGTCTTAGTTTGAGTATGGATATGATACATGGAAGAAATGGATGTATCAGTGGGATAAATACTCAAAAATGACAGCAATATGGTACAACCGATGTATGCATGGAACAGGGCCTGTTCGTGAGGGTTTTTGGATGGCTAAACGGATTAGTTAGGAGCGGTTGAGCACATTGCTAGAAAGCTTGACACATCAGCTGTTAGTTGGGATCGGTTTCAGTTAGTTTGGTAAACGTTTGATACTCCAACTGAAGACTCAAAGATGCTTCAGCAAGTTGGTCCTGTAACTTTCTGTTTCATTAGTTTGTGTATATAAAGTTGTATTCGCAGCTTTATTCGTGTGTAATCACCTCACCTATCAATGTAGCAATAAGATCTCTCTCCCGTGGACATAGAAGTTTCATCTCCGAACCACGTAAATCCTTTCGTGTTTTCGTTTTCTTTCTTTCAAACCTGATATTGGCCATTCCCATGACACATGGGATTCTACATGATGCGGATTTTTTCATCAGATCCAACAAATGGGTACATTTTTTTTTTCTCTTTCAAGAAGATTAGTCAATAGTACTTAAAAAATGAAAAGCTATTTGCTGGTAACTTAGCAGAGGGACAAATTCATTCATATAAAATACACTACATTTGAAGTTCTCAATCAACAATGAAAACAACAACAATGAAGTTTCTTGAAAATCATGAACGATCAAAGGATACAGACCCACTGGAAGAACATCAGAAAAGATCAAAAATCTTGCAGTACAATGATAGGTGGTGTTTGAGGAGAGAGAATGGGTGAAGAGAGAAAAGGCTAACAGAGAATGTTAAGCAAGGTGAAATAGTGGTTGTGAGAGAGGAGTAGGTGTAGTCCCATTAACACAAAGTAGAGAAAACAGTGTTATCATCAGGGCAGGGTATGCATTCATACGACAACCATTTAAAATTACAGATAAATCACAAGAATTAACAGTAATGAGTATCCAGTACTCGAAAGAAGGAAATTCAGGGGGAAGAGAGAGAGAGAGAGAGAGAGAGAGAGAGAGAGAGAGAGAGAGAATAGGAGGGGAGGGAAGTTGAGAGTAACAGAGTGAAGGTTTCAAGAGTGATGACCCAATAGCAACAGATTGAAGTTGGATGGTAGTATGAGAGAGAAAGGGTGGATAGCGACTCACTGTATTCCCAAAAGAATTATTCAACGACGACTTGCCAAAGGCAACGACGACTTTCTCTGTTCATAAATGGAGTCTTAAGAACTTTATCCAACAAACCAATCATACGACCTTTTTCGAGGGAAATTCCGGCATTTAAGGTTATGTTTATTCTAATGAATATCAATTTTAGATTTTCAAAATCTATCCTGTTTCAACCTTCTTTTTTAAATATCGACTAACATTTTATAAATTATTATTATAATTATTTTTTTATAGCATTTTGTTTCCGAAGTGTATACATTTTAGACAAAGTATCTTGTGAGACGAGTTATTTATGAGACAGGTTGACTCTTCACTAAAGTATATGCTTCTTATATAGATAAATTATATTTAATGTTTGCTAAAGTATGTTTTCTAAAGTATGCTTGATTTTATGCATTAACTTATGATTTTAACGTGTAATAATTGATTTATTATTAACATACTTTAACTATAAATGTGCATACTTAGTAAGCATATTTTAGTGATGGATCGACTCGTCTCACACCCGTCTAAAAAATAATACACCTTACAAGAGAGTGTCTATTATATATAGAAATATTATTTTTACACTAAAGAAATGATAGAAATAATATTACTTTAAAAAATAAATAAATAAAGGCTCAAATTTGGGCCCCATGATGTTAAAATAGTCTTGATTGGCATCCTTATAAACTTTAACGTAGCCCACTGAACTAAGTAATTCTTTTCAATTTATTTATTTATTTATTTATTTTGGTACTACAGAAGAATAAATTCTTTATTTTAAGCTGTTTTATTTTATAGTATGAAATGAAATACTTTTTGCAATTAAAAAAAATATTAGGTAATTTGAAATACTAATCCTTGCATGTTTCGAAATATTAAGCTGTCACAAATCACAATCACAAGTTCTTTCATTCTAACACCTCTGATTCGAACAACATACACCCAAAATCTATCCTAGAAAGAATAATGATATGGAACATCAATATGCAGGAAGCTTAAGATAGTTTTCATGAGTTTGATGAACTAAGGTTCTGTATTCCTTCTCTGTTACTGATCTTATACCATGAGCATCTGCTTCCACATCCATGCCTTCTTTCGCCGGATACCCCAACGCTCGCGCTTGTAGCCACTGATCTATAACGCCACAGCTCATCGCATACTTCACCGTCCGCTCCAAATACCCTTTATCACACACAAGGTGTGGCTGAACAGTCAGCATTCTCAGTAAACCTGAACCAGGTATCAGAAATATAGTCAAGCTCCATTGCTATGAAAAACAAATATTCCATTTGTAAACCATTAATAAGATGAACAGAAAAGGTAAACCTGCAACAATGCCGTCTCCAGATGCTGACATGTCTGAAGTATAAGGAGTGATGGGTGCATCCTCCATTCCAAGCACGAAACCATCGTGTTCCTTCGTGTAGTAATGTATCTTGGAAGTTCCGTTGGTCACGAACAAGACCTTGAGATTTTCATGCCATAGCTGAGAGACAACTTCTGGTGAATAATGAGTGAAATTTGATGGATCATCGTCTGTGGTATCAGATCTTTGATCTGTTGGTGTTATACCACAAAGAAACTCCAACTCTTGCTTTGTGACCTCAATTATATCAGATAGATTCCAGAATCTCTGTATGAATGTCTTGGTTTCTTCCCTAGATTGCCAAAGTGGAAATGGAAGGTTGACGTCATAAAACACAACATTCTCAAGCTTTTTCGCGATGTTCACAGCATGCAATGCTGTTGATCTCATATTTCGATCAAGGAGGCTGAATGTGTTGAAGTAGAACATTTTTGCCTGAATGATTAAGTGCTATTCAGTAAACATAGAATTCATGCGATGACCTACGAATTAGAGCATATACGATAAACGACACAGATAGTATGATATAGTATGAGGCTAGATGTTCCTCTGAAAGACAAGCACAAGCTTGATGATTCAGCTTAGAGGAAGATATGGACCTCTATCTCGATTCGGGGTAACGAAAAGCACAAACAAATTGAACCACACCAAACTACTTTCTTCAATAAAACAATTCTCAAAGTAAAACAGAATTGCATATAAATATCAGATAGATTCAAGTATGACTATTACTAGGATATCCTTCTTCCTACCATGTGTAAGCCTCAAATCACCCCCAACCCCATCACAAGACAAGAGATACTTGAATCAATGTAATAAAGCATAAACTTCATGAACTTAAGCTAAGATATCTACCTCTTTCAACACATCAATATTAATCTCAGAAGGTGTTAAACAATCCTCAACACATGGTTTGACACTATTCATCCTCAAGCCACCTCTCTTACCAATTTTCATGTGTGACACAGTTGTCGTCTTATTATCATCTATGCGTACACATCTGGTTTGCACTTTATTGGCGTTTAGAAAATACAACAAGGACTGACCCCAGGCGTCGTCCCCGAGTTTCCCCATAAATGCAACTTTTCCTCCCAAACTTGCAAGTGCCACTGCAACATTACTGGCACTACCTCCAGAAGCCCTAACAAATTTCTCAGGCTCCCACAGAACATCCTTCTTTCGCTCATGGATTTCACGGTCGACAAGACGGTTAGCTGGCCTACCTGATGGCACAAAACCGTATTGTGCTGCACCAAAACAACAAACTAGGGGAGGCCATCCATAGGTAAAGCTTATATCCTCACCATCATCTATGTCGAAATCTAGTTCTACTTCGGTGTCTTCATCTAATACTGAAGTAAAAGTGTCTTTCTCAACGTCGCTAAGTTCTGTCTCACTTACTTGACTACTATCCAGGACATCAGCCTTTTTCTTTCGTCCTCTTTGCCTTGTAACCTTCGTATCCCCCTTTTCTACTGCGGTTTCGGTTGCTGATTGAGCTGCACATTAATCAAATTATGAACTTGCAATTTAAATCTTTATGAATTGGAGCAAAAGGAGCCAACATAGAGGAAATTCATACTACTTTAAAACCTTTTTTGGTTGTTCTAGTTCGGGTTTTCTTTACAACCTCATTTGAGGCTGAGGTTCCCTCATCTCTAACACTGCTATTAGCTGATGATTCTTCAACAGAACTCTCCAACACTTTTTTCCTGCTTCTTGCAGACACTCTTTTACTTGTTCTACGAGTCTTCTTCTCTACACTACCAGCTTCTCCATCTGACACCTCCTGAGATAATGAATCAGCTGCTTCATCCCTCGAGACTGCAAGAATTAATTTTTTACTAAATCTATAGTCTTGAATCTTCACTGTGTTCATACAAGGATAAGCATTCCCATCTAAGTGCCACCTGCATATCCTGCACAAACAGAAGATGACAAGGATCTCAGTACTCGTATAGTCTCCCAGAATCAAGTGTAAATCCAACTATTTACTCCAAATTACGAACAGCCTGAATTCCGCAAAACCCTTCTGAATTAAAAGCTATTTAAATGGAAAAAAACTCAAGATTCCAAAAAAATACGCAATCCCCCCAGAAAATCAAAACTTAAGCAGGAAATGAGAAGATAAGAGGTGAGATTCACATACACACACAATTTAACTCTTCTGTTATTTATGTAGATAGCAAGAGAGAGCCACTAAGATAAAGATAAGCTAATTTATTTAATTTAAAGGGAAAGAAGATTGAGAAAACAACCTGGGAACCAACGAAAATTGTGTGGCATACATCGAAGCCATTGCACTAAACCCAGGAGAAGGGGTTTAGAGGAGAGAGTGAAAATGAAGAAGTGAAGTAGATAATTTTGATTTTCCAAATAGTTTTGCTTTTCTTTTTTTTTTTTAAATTTCTCGATTTATTAAATGACTGTTCTATCCTTCTTCACTTCACATCTACGGATCTTAGGCTGCCACATGGCCCACATCGCATCGTCAGAGAGAAAGGGTATGCACAGCAATCAGCATAACCCACTTCACTCCTTGCTTTCTTGGACTGCGACAACAATGAGTTTAGACATTCTCTTTCCTTTCCTTATTCTCAACCTCCACGAATAACGGAATAAGCTAACACAATTTGAAGCAGCCCCGACCCGAAGATTTAATCGCTCTTTTCAAAGGTGAAGAGAAGATGTCAATTTGTTTTACATGCGTAGCAGGTGTTCGAGAAAATTCCTATATGAAATTTTCTTACATTTATGAGTTGTTTTAAGTTGATTTAAGTTGATGCTTGCTATCAGTGATGAACTATATACATTGTTCTTTTATTACTTTTTTTTTTTTTTGGTGATTGCAGAGCATAATGTGTGTCATAATTTCAGGGGGATTGCATAACCAACAGTAACTGAGCATCATTGGATCTTGGTGATTTTTCTTTGATGAATATTATCACACAGCTGGTGCCCATTAAATATGGGGAGCGAGTTGCTAAAATTTCTGGTAAAGGTGATTTCTTTACTACTTTCGTACAATATTTACCCGTTATTCTTTGCAATCTCTCAACTAGTATGTTGTTTTCGTGTGACTTGTGGTTATGGTAATGCCTCTCCATTATTGACGCTCTATTTGTGGTGCCATATTTACTAATGATAAGTATCTGTGTTTGTCTTTACAAGTCGCTTATTTGTATCTATGATCTTATTTGTGCAAATTCATGTGCTTACCACTGTTGACGGAGTGTAAGGATTCGAAACGGCATAATTGTAGGATAGTGAAGTGTCATTGAATAGTTAGACTATGTTTGAAGTAGAAGAACTTGTATTTTTCTTATGGCCATACCTTTTTTTCTATCTTCACTTTATGGTGTTGATGAATGATGCTAAAAGATTGTCCAATGAAATTGAAACCTTATTGAGGAAATGTTGCTCTTGAATTTATCTCTTCACAGCAGCCTTGCGTCTTTCCCGTCTATTTCATGATAGTGCGGTGGAAGTTGACTCCAAAGAGCAGGAAGTTGTTATAGCTCTAGGAAGTAATGTGGGTGATAGGCTTCGTAATTTTGAGGATGCACTGGATCGGATGAAGAAATCGGGCATCCAGATCACAAGGCATGGCTGCTTATATGAAACTGCGCCAGCTTATGTAACTGATCAACCACAATTTCTTAACTCTGCTGTTAGAGGAGTCACAAAACTCGACCCTCACAAACTGTTAGGAGCCTTGAAGGAAATTGAGAGGAACATGGGTCGTACAGCTGGCATTAGGTATGGTCCTAGGCCAATCGACTTGGATATTTTGTTTTACGGCAGCCAAACTGTGAACACGGATACTCTTACCATTCCACATGAACGAATATGGGAGAGACCATTTGTAATGGGCCCGTTGATTGATCTCTTGGGGCTACATACGGAGAATGATACGGTGAAATCATGGCATTCCCTTTCAAGACATCCCGGTGGACTTTTTGAGGCGTGGCAGAAACTGGGTGGTGAGTCACTCATCGGTAAGGATGGGATGAAACGAGTACTTCCAGTAGCGAATCATCTGTGGAATTGGTCTACAAACACCTCTATCATGGGTATACTTAATGTGACTCCAGATAGTTTTAGTGATGGAGGGAAGTTTACATCAACCGAATCAGCTGTTTCTCAGGTTCGAACAATGCTAACAGAAGGTGCAGATATCATTGATATTGGTGCTCAATCAACGCGACCAATGGCAACTAAGCTATCCCCTGAACAAGAACTGGAAAGACTAGTTCCCATCTTAGAAGCAGTCAAAAAGATCTCAGAGATGGAGGGGAAGCTAATATCCGTCGACACATTCTATTCACAGGTTGCTTTGGAAGCTGTTAGCAAAGGTGCTCATCTTATCAACGACGTCTCTGCTGGACAGTTAGACGAAAGCATGTATAAGGTGGCTGCAGCTCTGAAAGTTCCCTACATTGCCATGCACATGAGGGGCGATCCATCCACAATGCAGAGTCGCGAGAATCTGATGTACAACGACGTCTGTGCTGAAGTGGCAACAGAGCTATACACAAGGTTTAAAGAAGCTGAGTTGTCAGGTATTCCTGCTTGGAGGATGATCATAGATCCTGGTATTGGATTCTCTAAGAGTACGGAACAGAACTTGGACATTCTTATGGGATTACCAACCATACGATCCGAGGTTGCTAAGAAGAGCTTAGCAATGTCACATGCTCCAGTACTAATAGGACCTTCAAGAAAGAGATTCTTAGGTGAGATTTGTGGCGAGCAGAATGCAGGTCGGAGAGATCCGGCTACCGTTGCGTCGGTGACGGCCGGAGTTTTGGGCGGAGCGAACATAGTAAGAGTGCACAACGTGAGAGATAATCGAGATGCTGTCAAACTGTGTGATGCAATGCTGCAAAGGAAAAGAATCAGTAGTTGATGTAACAGTTTCTGGTTATAATGTTTTTTTTTTCTTCAATTTTTTCAGAAAAAATGACACTTTTAATACTTTCATTTTTAAAAAAAATATGTTACCCATTCCAATTTTTTTTTTTTTTAGATTTTCCCTTTTTTTTTTTAAATAAAAATTTGGACATAATTATTCCTAGCTTGTGACTACTCTATGGACTATATTTGTATGACTTCACTTATAATTTTCATGCAACATATTACGGGATTATACTATTGTTCGTGATTTTATGTACAATTTTTTATATGACCCTTCGTGCTATGCTATTATGTTTGCAATTATATTTGTAATTCTATGCATAATGTTTTCCACAAGACACTATACACAATTATATCTGTAGTCATATATAAGCCCTTTTAACTAAAAATATATGCGACACTCCACGCGATTTTATGTGCAATTTTACATACAACTACGTGTTAATGGAGTACTCCCTCCGTCCCTGAAGTATTTCACATTTTCTTTTTTCATTCGTCCCTCAAGGTATTTCACACTTTACTTTTACTAAATTTGGTAAAAAATACATTATAACAATACTCACTTTTTACACACATCTCAATATAATACTTACTTTTACGTACTTTTTCACATCTTCCAACAACTTTACACACATTTTTCATTAAATCAACTAAAATATATATCCTTTTTCTTACTTCATATATAAAAATACAAAATTTTCTTAAACTCCGCGCACACCAATACGTGAAATACTTGTTGGGATGGAGGGAGTATATACTAATGAAGAGGGGTAAATAGGTAAAAAGATATTTTTTCAAATAAATTATGATGGGGTGCCAATTTTCAAAATGACCCCTATTTGTATTTATAAATATATTTATTTTCTCATCTACTAGTATGTGTATGTTCATTTAATCCTGAAAAATATGGCCACAATTACAATACTAGCCCTCCCTCGTCTCATTTCAGATAACACATTTTTCATTTTGGGCAGTTCCACAAAAGTTTGCATATTTTCATAAAATACAAAAAGTAAAAGACAACCACTCTTCAATATACACTTTATTTACAAAAAAAAAAACATATCTACCTCTCATACATTATCATTTATTTATTACAAAAAAATACAATTATACTCATAAAAGTTATCACTTCCTTAATTTCCGTGCCGGAATTGGGGGGCAATCTTTTGTAGGACGGATGGGAGTATATATTTTTTAAATGATTCTTTAAAATTAGAGACAAAAATGCAACTAAAAAAAAGTGTGTATTTTGTGAAATTAATTTCATGTAAATTGGAATTAAAATATCAAAGTATGCTCTTTAAAACTCCTCATGATAAAGTAACAATTTAACATTTAAAATATATATATATATATATATATATATATATATATATATATATATATCATCCGAAAGTTCCATAATAACCTTACAATTACAAGATCAATTTTCTTTCATAAACCTCAAAGCATATTAAATATCAAAAGAGGGTGTCAAATAGAAGACAAAGTGTCTTGCTCCAAGATAATTATATGATACTAAGATACATCGATTATTGTTAAAGTATCATTATTAAATAGGTAAAATATATTTATTAGTAGTTAAAGTATGTATTCTTAAAGTATCATGAATAACAAATTAGAAAATATATTTAAAATGTTATTGTAATATAAATTACAGCAAATATAATTTAACTCAATAATCATATTTTAGTTATTATGTATAATAATCATACTTTTAACCTTTGATAAATCCGTCTCACTATTCAAAGTGAATAACTCCAAATGGAATATTGAAAGTTATTGTTAGAATAAAATAATAATAACTCATTTAATTAATCGAAGCAAAACTAGTCAATAGTGTTTGAATAACGACTTTTATGATTAAAAATGCCAAATCGCCATGACTCGGTTCTTCCCTCTATAAAACCAGGTTTCCAACACAGATCAACAACACCTCTCCTCCTCCTCCTCTCTCTCTCTCTCTCTCTCGGGCAAAATACACACAGCAGCAATGGCAGGAGAGAAGGCAACGCCCCTGCTGAAAGATCAGTTAGACATCGTGATTCCCACCATCAGAAACCTTGATTTTCTGGAGATGTGGAGGCCATTCTTTGAGCAATACCATCTAATTATAGTTCAAGATGGCGACCCTTCAAAAACCATCAAAGTCCCTGAGGGTTTTAACTATGAACTCTACAATCGCAATGATATCAACAGAATTCTCGGACCAAAGGCTTCTTGCATCTCCTTTAAGGATTCGGCTTGCAGGTGCTTCGGTTACATGGTCTCTAAGAAGAAGTACATTTACACCATTGATGATGATTGCTTTGTAAGTCTTTATTTGGACCCTTTTCAGTTTTCTGCTTGTTTGTGGTTTAATGTTCAAGATTGGATCTTTGATTAGTTGGGATTGAAGTGAAAGATTGGATCTTTATAACGACTTGAAGTTTTGTGTAGTGGAGATTTGGATCTTAGGGTTTAGTGTGGGTTTTTTAATTCAAGAATTAGTGGTTCCTCTGTCATTTGAACTGAATTTGTGATGCTGTTTATGGAAATTTGATTAATGATGCTGATTTAGTAATTATTCTTGAGATTAAATCAATGGAACAAAATTGTGATTGTGTGTTCTGTCAATGTGAATTGGGGTTGTTCACTTTGAATATTTGTCTTTTTGTTTAGAATTTCTTTATGTGGTGATGATATTTCTAGTTTCTACTGATATAATTGATTGCAGAGAATCATATTGATCAACTCTGCATTTTACTGATCTACTTACATGTGTAGATCTAATAACATGGTGACTCTCAAAATGTTGAGAGATTCTCACTCAGTGTTCATATGCTTTGTTTCATTCTTTTCACTTATCATACTGCTGCAAACTTGACATTAATGTAGGATGTTGTGGCTTGAGACTTGAGTCATTAACATAGTTTTCGTGACGAAGTCAGAACGAAATTGCTCAAGATTTTGACTAGTCGTTGCATCTTTCCTCGTAAACTTACAGGTCGCGAAAGACCCGTCTGGGAAAGACATCAACGCTCTTGAGCAGCACATAAAGAATCTGTTGTGTCCATCAACACCATATTTCTTTAACACACTATATGATCCATATAGAGATGGTGCAGACTTTGTTCGCGGATATCCTTTCAGTCTTCGTGAGGGTGTCCCGACTGCTGTTTCTCATGGCCTTTGGCTCAACATCCCAGATTACGATGCACCCACCCAACTTGTTAAGCCCCAGGAGAGGAACACCAGGTACGTGTTCCCCTCAAATTGAAATTATCAAAGGTTTCATGATGTACAGAGATTTTACTTAACCTATCCTTGCTCATCTGATTTTAGATATGTGGATGCTGTTATGACAATCCCCAAGGGTACCATCTTCCCAATGTGTGGTATGAATTTGGCATTTAACCGTGACCTGATCGGACCTGCAATGTACTTTGGGCTCATGGGCGATGGTCAGCCAATAGGGCGATACGACGACATGTGGGCTGGTTGGTGCACCAAGGTATGTTAATGTGCTTTCTCCACCTTGACACAACACAAATTCGACCCAAATTTATTGAGAATAATATGAACGTCTTGAATCCCACTCAAATTTCGAACATGGCATGATAACTTGAACTACCAGCTCTATCTAGCTCTTGTAAACTTCTGTGATTCTAGAAACAACATAAACGTGCAGAATTTGATTGACACGTATTTTGTATCTCGAAGGTGATATGCGATCACTTGAATCTTGGTGTGAAGACTGGTTTGCCCTACATATGGCACAGCAAAGCTAGCAACCCTTTTGTCAATCTGAAAAAGGAGTACAAAGGGATCTACTGGCAGGAAGAGATCATCCCATTTTTTCAAAAGGCAACCCTTCCGAAAGAATGCACCACTGTGCAGAAATGCTACATTGAGCTGGCTAAACAAGTGAAGGCGAAGCTTTCTTCGGTCGATCCTTATTTTACGACGCTGGCTGATGCCATGGTCGCATGGATTGAAGCTTGGGATGAGCTCAACCCATCCGGTGAAGTTTCTGCTAAGCCCAGTGCTGCCAAATAGATTCCATCTAAATTTATCAGTATTTATCTAGTCTCTGCTTTTTTAATTTCACTGAGAGTGGGTAGAATTGGATTCGGCCGTTTGAGGATATCTATATTATTTATTTAAATTATTTTTATCTAGGATTTTGATGTTATGTTCGAGTTAGATCTCATCCCAGCATTTGTTTCACTTTCATTTGATATATAGCAGCAGTTTTCACGTATCTTATTAACTTGTAATGAAGTGATGTAGTCCTTTCAATATAGCATATCTATTTTTCAATTTACATATTACACTAACTTGGATCTAGCAAGATAACTTTAACTGCTTATTCCAATATCCAGCAGATGGAAGAGCAAATATCACCATAGTATGATTCATATGTATTTATGTACAAGAGAATGGCATATTATTATATATTTATTTATTTAATTACAGCAATCAATCATTAATAAATCTTGGTAAAAGTTGTTCAAGCTGGAAGATAAACCAGGAGCTGGCCTTGCTATGGCTAAAGCACCTGAGTTTGAAGCATCGGCCGTAATGCAAGAAACTCTGCCACCTGAACGAGATGAATTCGACAAAATTTTCAAATAAAATCACCTTCAAGGAGCAGTGAAGCTTACAATGAATGATGCTTACCATCGAAGGAGTGTAGATTTCCTAACTTGTTTCCTGTTGATAACTCCCATGCGTAAACTTGACCATCGCGTCTACCAATTATTCCATGACCAGCAGCAGCAGCAGCTGCAGTTCTGCAAGATGATATATCCATCAAGCAAGTGAGCGAGAGAGATTTCATGTATAAATTCAGCATTAGATTACCCTGAATCCACTGCACTTCCAGTGATCACCATATTGTTGACCAACAGAGCAAGCCTCCAGCATATGCCTGCATTAGCTTCTTCCTCACTTGATTGATAACATTCAGAATCTACACTGGAGTTTGTTGATATCAAAAGCCAAACAGCAACATTTTTATCCTCTTGTGCAAAGATGCAGCTTTCACTTGTTCCTGTAAACCCCATTTTTGTGGCATCCATGATTTCACGTACGAGTGATGTCATGTTGTGTTCTCCTTTCCTTTGCCAGCTGAAAACACTGACTGGAATGCACTCCAAAACTGCCATGTCTGGGGACGAGAATCTTGATATGAGATGACGCTTGTCAATATCCCTGCACAACACGAACAATAGTTGATTACCATAATTTTGATCTAATCTCTACACTTGTTCCGAGTATTTCTAATGCCTGAAATTTGATTACAGCAAAGTGAAGCACGCAGGGAATCTCATGAATAAAGCAAATTTGAATCAGAGAAGATACACACAAAGCTATAAACATCTATGCACATATGATGCAAACCGTAAAATTCATGCACAATTCTTTTCTGAGTTGTGATGCTAGCTGTGATTTACTCTGCAAGACTGCCACAATTGATATAGATACAGAAGAATCTTAAAGTGCTTGAGCAGATAATTTATTTGTCATGCAAATGTGATTGTCTCGAACGCAACTTCTTGGATTTCTAGAACTACATAAATACATATAAATCGTAAAGCCAGCTTAGGGATAAAATTTTGCTTGCAAAACTCTAAAAAATCCAACATACAACAAATAAACACCGAACGTAGCATGATAAGTAACACTTGATAAAGCATAAGAAGTGAAGTCAAATGAACGGCAACAACATAAAAGAGATGTTTTAGAAGGAGAAAACAGCGTACCATATGCCAAATTCCCCACACCCATTGTGGCCAACAACCAAAACTGCAGACCTCGGAACTGTTTTCAACTCAATTATAGTAGGAAGCGTGCAGTCAAATGTAGGTAAATACCAATCTTCTTGCGGTCCACTGTAAATTGTGAAGAAATATCACGTTATACAAAACATAATAAGCATTAGAAAAAAGTTGTTCAAAAAGATTAATTATGTTACAACAAGATGCTGTAAAGAGTGAAAACAAATTAGACATCCAAAATTATGAGAAGCAAGTGTACTAGCATGACGTAACACAATACTATATTGTCAGCATAAGCATGAATTGATCCACACTAGAGATCATTTAGAAAGCATAAAAAGGAAAGGGATTAATCACCTCCATCCAGAGTTCATAGCCCACAGCTTCAGCTTCCCGCCCTCCTCGGCAGCCAGAAGGAAACTGGTTCCACAAACTAATAAACAACACACAGCTTGAGTCGTTTTCAGCCTCGTCACCAGTGATGCATATCCCCAGTTCAATCTCACAACTTTTACGGCATTACTCTCAAGGCTACCTGAAGCACAGGCTGGACACGAGCAGTGCAATTTACCCTCCCTGGTAACAAAAGGGTGAAGTGTGTCTCAAAAAATATGACAGATTCATGAATGAATGGTCTAAACAAGAGTACAGTATACGAATACATAACCATTACCTACAACAAGGTAATTTAATGTTGTTCAATAGAACAAGTGATTGCCCATCTGGGATTAACTGCAATAAAGATCTCCCAGAAGCAATCTGCAGAAGAGCTACACATTTAAGTATTCTAAAATAAGAAAGACAACTAATGATACAACAAACAATCAAATCATTCATCTTACATTTCTACCAAGTGCATTTTCTGAGATGTGAAAATCTATTGGCGCATGACCAATTAATGAAGGGCACCCCATCTTATCTCCATTTTTTTGAGCCTTGTAGAGAAAGAGGGTATCCTCCTTGGGCTTTAAGTTTTCACATGTAACACATATGAAAACCTCATTCGATTTTACAGTTAACTGCACCATTGAAATTGGCGTGGGGTGGGCATAGCATGCAAAAAGCTCAAAACAATCCCGTGTCCTGTTATTTAGTCTCGACTTATGTTGAAGATTTGACCTTGAATGATCATTTATATTGACATTTTGACTGCATCCACTAGTACATGGTACCTGTGAATTTGAAGAAAGATTATCAAAACACAACATTTGTCACTTTATGCAACTGGCATACCAACTTCAGCTTACTCAAGGCATGAAAATTTAAAGAGGTCGAAGAATTTGGTTTTACATGTTCAATAATTGACTAGCAAAATTGCAGGCAAATAACTATTTTTGCTGTACCTCGGAGATGCAAATATCAGAGGAACTTCTGCAGACAATACTATCTGATATAGAAGTTCCATTCATGGTGGATAGATGTGTTGAAGTACGGCTATCAACTGAATGAAAATTAGATCTGTCTTTCTTTGAGTTGGCAGTAATTTCCGTGACAGGAGTTAGAGCATCCATTGCAGCCACCAATGTCGCACCAGCTGTCCTAGTGTCTGTTCATACACAGCATGAAATGATTATACCTGAATTAAGAAATTTTGGAGCAAGAAGGGGTGATGCTTCAGGACATGAAATTCACTCGTTATACCTTTTGCTTTCAGTAAGGATTAACTAAACTAATACTTGCATCCTAATCAATTAAATAAAATAGCCTTGTTAAGTTCTGTTGTTCAGATAGGAAAATGCAACTATGATATATTCACTTTTAGAAAAGAGCCTCAAGTATAATAAGCGGGCAAGAAACCCAACCCATGCCACTAATAAATTGCCAACATTAGAATTTTACAGGTACTAACGAGATTCCTATGTCATTTGAAGTCTGGGATAATGAAACTCAAAAGAAAATTTATATATGAAACATCACCAATTTTAGGCATATCTTATTAAGAAGTAAAGATAAAAACTCATACCATGCATGCTACTTTCACTGTTACGAAGGTTGACTTCTTCATCGTCATTCTTTACCAGCTGTGCATGAGGGTCTGGAGCACACAGCAATTGACCAGCTTGGACAGCATTAGCATGAGGAAATAGATCTTGAGGATCATCATTATCAAAACTATCAGGAACAACAGAAATTGAGTTTCCCGCGGTGGAGACAACTGCATCATGAGCAACACATGGTATACATTCCTTCTCATTCTTCCTTCTTGAATCTGAATGCTCAGCTAGCCCTGTGGCTAGTGAGTTCATAAAAGTCAATAAAAAGAACTTGACACTGATACTGGTTTTACAGAAACTCTAAAGAAACTCAAATCTACAGATGCAATAAAATGCATGCATGCTTTAAATCCTTACCGATAGTTGTCTCATTCATACTAACGCTGCATATGTCATTTACTTCTTGAGAGATATGAGTAAGGGGTTTTGACATCTTTGCACTTTTCTTTTTCCTTTTAGAAAATGTTTTAAGAAAAGGAATAGCTTGAGGAAGTAGAAGAGCCAACATGGAATTGGCTACATCTTGAACAGCTGAATCAGTGTCACAAGTTTCATAGTTTTTATAAACTGATATTTCTATTTCATCTTCTGGGACTGAATCAGTGGCTAAAACCTCAGATTTGGTTACATCACTGATAACGGCATCTTTCAAAATGCAATCCACTTGCACATCATTCTTTAGGAGAGAAACATTAGAGCTATCTGCAGAAGTATAAAAAGTGTGACTCAAAGCAAGTCAATAAAGAACAAAACAGAAGTTTGCTTACAAGATAGATAAAATGCCCCTAAAGAATATAACATATTAGGAGATACCTTCAGCATGATCAAAAGTGTCAGGTGCATAAAGACCAGCACCATTGCAAACTGGTGCGTCATGAACATTAGTAGCTCCATCCCCCACTGGTAATATGATATCAGACTCTTGAAGCTCATTATATTTTGATTTGTCACTCTAATCATAAATTCACCACATTAAATAAACTTACAAAGTAGCTGTGATAATGCAAAAAATTATTATTTGATTTTTTATGAACTCGCGTACTGGTAAATGATTACAAAAGAGAACAGATTTAATTATTATAACTTACAAACTTACAGGTTCTTGTTTTTGTTGCAAGTTATCAGTATCCAGCGATTCCAGTTCAAAATGATTAATAGGAACAGTGAGGATTAGTTCTGTAGAGAGGGCTCCTCCTGGCTTGAGATTATCAGATATCTCCATGGCATCCAACTGCAAACCTCCTTCTGCAGTGGCGAGACATTTTCCCTTCTTTATTTTGGAAGCCGAGTTTTCTGGTCCTGGGCGGATATAAACCCTTGAGACTTCATATACAGCATCAGAAGTTGGAATATCTCTGCTTGTACAATTAGATTGATCTCTTTGCTCGGCTATTAAGGAGGTAGCATTGTTTGCGCATTCTTCTTGCTTATGTTGTTTGAAATGATTTCCATTGAGCAGTTTACTGCTGCCAACTTTGTCATTCCTGCTTCTCTTCCCTTTACAATGTGATGATTTCACAAGATACGTTAGCAAATCTGGATTTGATGGTTTGCATTGCCGTTGATCAGTGATCACACAAGTATCACCTGACAACTTTGACGGAAATGAACTATGTTCAGTAGTCCCACCAACATTTGCTACTAATTCCCGCAGTAACCTCTGAACTAATGTGTTTCTGAATCCAAAAAACTGCAAATTACAGAGAAAATAGGAAAAGTATATGAAATACACAACCTCTAGATCTTAATGAATTTCTCAAGCAAAATTCAGCATACTAGGTCATTAAAAGGATTGTTGACATTATCACTGTGGTGCTAGGCAGAGGTCTATGCAGAATAAAACAGTGATAACGTCATATAATACAAGAAGACAAAAAAATATAGCTGTGAAAACACAGGTATGCAAGAGTATTGAACAGCAATTGAAGTCTAGGTTCTCAGATAACACCGATGTAGAATATCCAAAACTATAAAAAAAAGTGTTCAATCTAGAAGTTTTTCTAGAAAATATGAGTTGAGTAAGAAAGAACAGAAAGGGAAAGGAAAACAGGTGCACCTAGTGACAACGTCATGTAATACAAGAAGACAAAAAAGAATATAGCTGTGAAAACACAGGTATGCAAGAGTATTGAAAAGCAATTGACGTCTAGGTTCTCAGATAACACCGATGTAGAATATCCAAAACTATAAGAAAATTTCCAATCTAGAAGTTTTTCTAGAAAATATGAGTTAGAGTAAGAAAGAACAGAAAGGGAAAGGAAAACAGTTGCACCTCTACTCCGTCTATCTTACACGAAAATCTCTTTGCATGCCACAACTTTGAACAAGCTTTCTTCTGAAAACTCTCCCACACCATGTCTGGAGTCCCTCCAGAACATACATTTCCATCAGTAGAACTGATCTGTATTGTAATAATAAATGCCAAGATTATTCGTTAAGATACGACCAAATAAAAATATATAAATTGCATGAAGGTTTACTGTCGACTAGCCCGACTCACAGTGAATGATGGACCTTTAACACCTTCGACAATTTCCATGGTATAAGTAACCCCATTCTGAGTCCTCAGTGATTTGTATCCCACAGGATAAGGATAGCGGTCTTTGCCCTGAAAAGTGAAGAATTAGAATGGACTAATGTTTAGAGATTATATATCATTTTATACAGCTGCAATCCTTAGCATCAGCTCACTAGACTGGAGTGCAATTTATGGCAAATTTATCATGATTTGCATAACTTTTCAGATATTGATGAACAAATGGGGCTAATAAACTGATAACCTTTCCTCTAAATTAAGATACAAGACAACGTACATGTGGAATTTCAACACTAGAACTCAGTGCAAAAAAATAAAGAAAGAAAAAAAAAATGAATTCCCGAACTTGCTTTTCTTTAATTGAACAAATTTTGCTGCACCAGTAATTATTTTAAAGCCGCTTGTATTTCAAAATCGTTTAGCTGCAAGAGAATTTCTCATATATTTAACCACATTTATAATCAACTAGCATCGGGGCCAAATAAATCAAATATAATTACTTCAAAATTATCCTTAATAAGTAACAAGAAAAACTAAAATCATCATCAGAAATTAAGAAGAGAAAGAAAGGCATAATTATAAAGCGAGACAAAACTCACATAATTTCACGAAAAACGCTCATGAATCAGGAAGTAAAATAAATTGTATTGCATAATTTAAACTAGAACAAGAGAATCAATCCCGCATAAGCTCCATTACATCACGTATCCGTCAATGAGGAAGCAGAATCAGCAGTATCGAAGAGAAGTAAATACATAAACTGAGGAGAGCAAGAAAGAAAAAGCCCTAGATGAAGAAAACACATAACAAAAGTAGCAGGCGAGAAATCAAACCCTAGATGAGCTCCAATACTTTTTGTACCATGGACCAGTGTAGAGCTTTCCGATTGATATAATATCTATACCGTCAGATTTATCTTCCTTGGATGATTTCCCCATCAATATCAAACAATTCTCTCTCTAGGTGTTCTTGTTCGTGTTTGGAGTGAGAGAGCGTGGCGTGGCGGGACGGGAATGAAACATTTCAAGACGGCTTATTAAAAGTGGCGCCAAATTTAAATTGGAAGTGAATATGGGCCTGAAGTATAAATGAAAACACAAGTACAATGGGCCCAAAGCCCAAATGGAGAAAGAACACAAGGTGTAAAGATAATGGGCTAAGCCCAATTGGAACACAAGGTAAAAAAAAATTAACGCCGTTGCCGGGGATCGAACCCGGGTCACCCGCGTGACAGGCGGGAATACTTACCACTATACTACAACGACTACTTATTAGTAATTTTGGTGTGTTTTAATTAAATTTTAAATATTATTATTTTTGAAATATGAATTATTATCATTTTATTTTTTTTAATTTAATGGCGAACGGTACCCAGATGCAGCAAGTAAGATTCTTTAATTCAATTAGTTAAGTGGTAATGCCAAGATAGATATTTCGAGTCAATGTCCCTACAAGGTATGGTCTTTTAAATTTAAGTCATAAATGAATGGTCAATCAAAGCTTAATCACTATTAAGCTCAAATTATAAACTGATGAAAGCTGGAGAAACGACAAAATTCCATGTATATACCATTCATCACCAAATTACCTATACAATGACAAGTTAATACATGAAAATTAAAAGGAAAAATAATTAAAGAAGATATTATGTCTATGTAGGCAGGTGTAAATCTAATCCTCAATCTTGAAATTCAATAGAATAGAAGATGGATGAAAATCTAAACCCTTACATCTAAGACTTATGCATCAACTCAAATATAGATTTTATTTTATTTTATTTTCTACATGTTACTCGTTTTTTTATAAGGGAGTAATACATAGAGTAAAATGTTAAAAAAAAAAAAAAAAAAAAAAAAAACATTGGAAAGGTTATTAAGTGGAAAAGAAAGGTGGATGGATGTGGTGGGATTAATGTGGAGGTGTCAAATCTGAGGTTTCCTAAAAAGGATAAGAAAGAGGGGGAAAGATAGGGGAAATGATTATGGCCAAATGCATATAAATAAGTGAAACGCATGGCTGAACCATTCATCAATGCTCATACATCGTACATCCAGTCAATTGCATGCATGCCTCCCTTCCCTTCCACCACCACCTATGGAATCTCAACCCCCCACCCTCCCCCCCCCCCCCCCCCTCCCAAACCCCCACCCCACTCTTTGCAAGTAATTACATTAATTTATACTTAATCCTTTCAATTTAAAGTTAGTTTTTTCATTATTTAATTTATTTATAAATAAATGTGGGACCTTATTTACCAAAATGTGAAATTCATACTTTTGAGATAGCTAGACATGATCTATTTAAATGTCAAAATTGATATTTTTTGAGTGAAACAACAAAACTGGAAATTATTTAGCTACTATATTTCTATTGCTAATCCTCATTTTTTGTTGCTGTTAGAGATGAAAATTCATCACTGCAAATTTCGACACTACACGAGTGTAGCTAATACTATTTGCATTTTTTTCCCCATAGCAAATGTTAATGATGAAAAAATAAATTTTATTGCTAATATATATTTTACCGTAAATAAAAAAATTGAATTTATCACAAATATATAACGGGAAATGTTAAATTTAAATTTTATCACCAATTATATTTTCATCAACACTATTAAAAGTAACTACGAAAAATACCATTTCATTGCTTAGATGATAATTAGCAATTAAATTTTGACATACAGATCAGTATGTGTGTACATGCATGTCTATATATAATAATCAGTATAGAGTTAATATTAATTTCGATCATTTAATTTTGGTGCAGTAATTTTTAACTTTTTTAATTTTAGTTATTTTATTTTTTATCAATTACAATCCTTAACTTTTTATATATATTTTTTTTTTAATTTAGTCATTTTGCAAAACATTTGTAAAGTTTAAAGGAGGTGTAAGTCCTGTAAGTTTTTTTTTTTATCGAACAATTTTACTTGTTAGTATAGTTAGTAGTTAGTATAGCTAGTAGGTTGTTCACCAAACATTCATACCCCCTGGTCTCCAAATCTCCTTATAAATCTCCCTCTATCCTATTCATTCTCGAAGTAATCGAATCTGAGTTGTTCACTTTAGTGAGGAGCCCAATAATCAGGTGGGATGGTTGTAAGGCGGTAAGTTTTACTTATTCTTTTCAAATGAACTGAAATAATTAAAAAAAAGATTGAAATTATATGATTGTAATTGATATAATGTAAAGTCAAAAGTTAAAAAAGCCAAAATTGAATTTGATTAAAGTTAGGTATAAAAAATTGAGATTTTATCATAATGAGTATGTGTAGTTTATATATGCAGTAGAAATGAAGTATTAATTAGAATATTTGATTTGATAAGATAAAAAATGATATGAAATTGATAGGAATGGAATTAAAGTTGGTTTTCACTAGCAAAGGAAGGTAATGTAAAATTGGGTAGGTATCCATGTTTGGCAATCTCTAGAATAGTCCCATCATCCTCCTTTTCCTTTTATATGATGTGACTACTGATTTTGGCATCTGTCTATTTCACATCTCTTTCTTTTTTTCTTTTTCTTTTTTTAATTATTTTCCACCCCCTTAATTTCCTTGCTTTTCATAATTACTCCATCCTATACTATAAATTGACTTTGTTAAAAAACAACTTCTATACTCACCTTTGGGTGATTATGATATCCACATTAATTATGGAGTTAAATCAGATTGACTTTCATATAAGTGCGCTAAAACTATGTTATATACTCACTAGTCTTAAAGTAGAATTTCAATTATGAAAAGACTCATACATGTTGGACTATACATACATATATAAGACTTATATCCTCTATTGTAAATTCATTTTTACTATGAAAGGAATGAGCATTTTAACTTATTTGATCCAATTGTAATATATGATTTTTTTTAATGCACGTGTATTCGATCAACTAATTGGTAAGTAAGAATCCAACGTTAACTAGCGGGACCCTCATTTTAATTTTTAAATTAGAATTTTGTATGTTGTATAGATTGACCCTACAATTATTGATTGGACCCACAAGTTCGAATTCTCATTTTAAGCTAGAGTTTTGCACGCTGCATAGATTGACCGAACATATAATATTTGATCGGATCAATGAGTTTCTTGATCAAACCTTAAAAGAAATTATACCTAAGTACTTAATGCTAAGCCAATAGGATTTTTTTTCTTAAATGAATCCTTGCATCTTCCATCTCAAAAAACATGAAAAAAATATAATTAATATTTTAAATGATCTAGGGGTGGGGGGGGGGGGGGGGGGGGTTATGTTAATTGAAAAGATAAGATTGACATAGATGAGTCGTGGAAACGTACTGGAAATAGCAGCACCTGAGGGTGTTGTACCCTGCACCAACCAAATTTATAATTTTTTTTTATTCATATTATTTGATTATTCTTACCATAATGATTTTCCTAGGAATACTTTGGAATCTCGTATCTTGCCTCTTGTCTTTTTATGTGACATTTTTCTACTTTCCTCACATTTTCTTAAAAAAAAATAGTGATATATATATTAGAAAATAATAATTAATAATTTTTATTTTCTATATTATAATTATTTAAGTCGAGATCACCACACTAATCATTCTAACTGCCAAAGGCAGCTAGCAACAAGTTTGTTATCAACTTTTAGTCTTATCACAAAACTTGATTGCTAATTATTTGTTTAGAACTTTAAAAATAAAAATTGAGGCTATAGCATGCATACAGCATACATGCCATATATAATATTTTCAAAAAAGTATTGTTCATGATATGAACTCGCGTGATTATTAGATTTTTATTCACCACTAAGTTAGATAAGCAAGCTAGGACGTATTAAAGAAGAAAATTGAACATTTCCCCTTTCTTATAAGATGTACGTACGTAGATTTTGTTTCTTATCTATATGAAGTTGAAAATCAAACCAAATTATCCGGGACTCGACTCAAATTTGTTCAATAAAAACTCGTTTGAGCCCGATTTGATAAAGACATCAAATAAGCTTGAACAAACTTTTATATTTGATAAAATTAAAAGCTTAGCTCGAATAACTCGATTCATGAAAATATGTAAAGTAAGTATAAAATTTATCAAATTACTAATCGAGCTCGGTGCGTATTTGGCTCAATATTAGCTTGTTTTGGCTCAACTCGATTGCTTATCAATCAAGCTCAGGCATGTATTAATTTTAAAATAATATTTCAAACAAATTTGGACCGATCTTCATTCGACCTCACCTCATTTACACCCTTACTTACCTACGCATCACTTACACTAGTTTTTCAAGATAGAAAGTGTAACACCAAAATATAACGGACCGAGTTCGTAGACTTTAAACACAAGACAATGGTAATAAAAAAAATGAAGGAAAGAAGTTAATGAATCCTAGTACGTACCATGTCAAAGCTAGATACCCAGAAACAAGTGAGTGGTAGGAAGGCCACATGAATTTGTCTTATAGTCTGATGTAAACCGTACCATGTATGTATGTCTGTCTGTCTGACCAACATAGTAACCCTAGAATTGAAGGTGTACCACATCATCCAGCTGTTGTAATTCTAAATCAACCCTCCCTTCAAACCCTAAACTCCACTTCTTCATCATTTCTTTCTTTATAAATACACACCTAATTAACTCCTCCTTCCTCTTCCACTCAACATCATCATCAAAACTGTCATAACCTCACCATGGATTTGGTTGAATCGGCCGACCACCTTTGCTACGTCCGATGCAACTTCTGCACCACCGTTCTTGCGGTAACATACAGATCTGTATTCAAACATAGAGATATATAGTATATAATTTGATCTAGCTTGTGGTAATTGAATTAATTTGAATTTTGTTAGGTTAGTATTCCGCGAAAGAGGTTGTTGGATACAGTGACGGTAAAATGTGGGCATTGCAGCAATCTCTCATTTCTCACTACCAAACCCCCATTTCAACCCCAAACCTATGACCATCATCAGGTTCTCTTTTGTTTTTTTTTTAATTATTATTATTTTTTATTTTATAAATTAGTTAAATTAATTATATGATATATATATATATATATATATATATATATATATATATATATATATATATATATATATATATATATATATATATATATATATATATATATATATGTAGTTCTAGCTTCATGTTATGTTAGTATTGAGATGTTTGTGGAAACAGGCGTTGTGTGGTGAATTCAAGAAGAGTTATTCTTCGTCGTCGTCTTCATCGACATCGACTCATGAACCCTTGTCCCCCAAAGCTCCGTTTGTGGTGAAACGTATGTATAACAAAGTGTGTGCGTATATCTGTTTATACATAAATTATGCAACGCTTATTTTTTTGGGAGTTGTGGTTTGATTTTCAGCTCCTGAGAAGAAACACAGGCTTCCATCTGCATACAATCGGTTCATGAAGTAAGAAACCTAGCTAGCTAGTATATATAAATATTGCTTAATTAATTACATGTGCATAAGTAAAATTAAACAAATTAATTATAGTGTGTGTATGTATGTATATATATATATATATATATTTTTTTTTTTTTTTATTTTTTTTTTTTTTTTTTTTTTTTTTTTTTTGAAAATTAATGTTGGTGTAGGGAGGAAATACAGCGCATCAAAGCAGCCAATCCAGAAATACCCCATCGGGAGGCTTTTAGTGCAGCAGCAAAAAACGTAGGGTTTTTTTTTTTTTAAATCATTAATCTTGAAAAAATAATTAATTAACTGATAAAAGCTGTTTTGAATGAATCTGTTGCAGTGGGCTAGGTACATTCCGACCACCTCAGAAGGGTCTATTTCCAACAGCCATAAAACTGTAAGAAATTCATCATACCTTAAATACTTTTGATTCATAAAAAGCTCTTATTTTTGTTCTTTAGTTGTCCCTTTTTTTTCTTCTAATGATGATGGTTTTATTTTCATGTAGGTTTAAGAAATGGTGATCAAATGTTGCTGGTTTGATGGAGATTTTAATTAGTTGTCGATTATGCTGGCTGTCCCAAGTGGAATTCATGTAATATCTAGATCTGCAATTTAATTTGATGTAACTTAACTTATGCTAGTTGTCTTAATTAATTTAAGCAGAATTCTTCATAATTTCACTCTTTTGGCACTAGAATTTAGTATTTATAATATAAGTACTTTGAGTATTATTACTATATATGATTTGAGTACGCGATATATATATTATGTTTCGTGTGCCACACTGTGAACGACTTGTAGAATAAAGAATGACACTAAATCTTAAAATTAGAACACAAAAGAAATAGTAGTTTTCATCTCTTCCAATACTTACAACTAAATAAATAGTGAAAAATTAAATTCTCATCTTATGATTACTAATTTTAAAAGATTTGACAATAGAGAGTAGTTAAGTGTCTGCTCATTTTAAAGTACTTACTATGTTTCACACAGAGATACATAATTATTTGAATGACACTCATTTTCGTTGTTAATTTTCCTCAAAAAGAATAATCAATCGCGTCATCTTTTAACATCGCTATTCTTTTAACACAATTTATTGCAATTGGTTGCATGTATAATCGTGCGGTTCAAATACTACTTTGTACTCTTATTTTAAAACTAGTATTTACTCGGCCGCGCGTTGCGCGGACGCGGACATTTTTTAATATTTTTATATGTAAACTTTTTTTATGAGTTTAATAATATTCTATTGGAATTAAATAGTAATTTAGTTTAATCTAAAACCACAACGATCTCATGCATGACTTGATTGTGATTCTTAAACCGATGTCATCTGCAACTATGAGGACTGAAATGCTTAGTTTGGGAATAAGCATGAGAAATGTGATAGTTTTACCTGGTGATGTTGATCAGATGGATAAGTACACGTTTGTCGTTCTAGGTTGAATTTCCCAATTGTTGATATTAGCATGTAATAGAGCTTGAGCATGAAACTAAATATTTGGAAGAATATGCAAATTCATTGTCACATTAGATAGAACTTTCATGAGGAAGATTATAGATTTGTAATGATGATAAAGGTTAGTGATATGTAAAATAATGTGAGTACTGAATTACAACACTGCTAAGCATGTTAATAACTAATTATGTTTGAACTATGATCAATTATAGCCATCATGTGTTTCTAATTCATTTAAGAATTTATTCGCTCAAATTAGTGCATATGGTTATTAGTTAAAAAAATCTGGTTATTTAAATAATAATCATGAATACTTAGAATTTATCAACAAAATATTTTTTTGGCAGCAGAAGGGATATCCAATTACCATAAACCAAGTGAAAATTGAATCAATACACATTATTCACTTACAATCTTTCTGCATGCCAAATGGTTTCATCAAGTTATATTCACTCTCCAATTACATGATGTCTTTCATCGTCTTATCAAGAGCTTCGATGCACCACCTATTCACCATTGGTGGCTCATCCCAAATAATTAGCTTGCAGACCTTCAAGAGATTAGCTAGATCACTACTCTGTTTTATGTTACACAGATATAAAACTTACCACAGTGAACTATAAAAGTATTTACTCGGCCTTGTTAAAAAAAATTAAATTTAAACTTGGACCGTGCTTGGTCTGTGTAGGGATGACAACTGGTACGGTTCCCACTATTTTGAGGTAATCGTACACGTAACCGATTAAAAAACAACCCGTACTCAGGTTGTGAGTTGCACGGATGGGGATGTTCGTCAAGTAGGGATATCAACGGGCCATATTTTGGGTGGATAGTTAATTACTCGGACCCGTTCCGTTCTTAAAAGGCCCGTCCCAGACCTACCCCATTACATGTACGGGTCCTATATTGCATACCTATGCCCAGACCCGTATTAATTTTGTATTTTATAATATTAATTATTTTTTAAAATATGTATATATTAATTTTTTATAGCTTATTATGAATAGAATGGCAATATGTAGGCACCGCTTATTTTGGGATACATGTAGCTTTATTCATTTAATTATTAATTACATGTATCAATCTTCGTCTCATTTAAAATTTTATTATGATACTCGTACCCGTCTCATACTCATTTATTAATATCCACAGATTACCCGTACCCATTTATAATCATTTATTTTATCTATGTTTTTATTTTTTATTGTTTAAATTAATGTTCCATTAAAAATTATGCAGTTATTAATTAAATATATAAAAGTTATTAAACGGATACCTGGATACCTAATTTATATATTATACTTGTCCTAAATCCTTATTCAATCCTTTTAATCACTCTTACCCATCTTAAATCCATTTAGAATTACTATGTTCACTGCTCAAAAAGATTCGGAAGAGGAAGTACTTGGAAATTAATAATCGTCCAAAGGGATTTTGTATAAATAAAACCACATTTTGCACATAGTATGAGGAGTATATAACGTCTATTTCGTATGATGATTCATACAATATAATACAAATTAGATAATAATTTAAACAAAGAATTCAATGTCTACTCGTACAATAATTTAAATATAATAACTCTATGATCAGCAATTTTAAATATTCAATCAAGGACTAAAACACAAAAATGTATATGGAAATAATTATAGCTGCAAAACATTTAAGCTTAAGGTTAAACACATTTTTAATTTTTAAAATCATAGCATAATTTTTTAGTTTGTTTGATCCTAATAATGTAGGAAATGAAATCGAAGATCAACCGATTCATGTTTCATGTCATAATTAGAGTTTTAATAGCGTTTTTCATTGTTTCAATGAGAAAATAAGAAAGCTCCTTCTAACAGTCTTCCTCTCGTACTTGCCTAATAACAAAATGAGAAAACTATGTTAGTCAATTCAACAAAAACTAACATGCCTATATCAACAGAAACTAACATGCCTATAGGCAATCAAGTAATCAATAGAGCTCCATAAAATTTGTAAGAAATCAAAAGAAAGTGCATGCCGACAAAAATCAATTAATCAATAGAGATCCAAGAAAATTTTAAGAAATCAAAAGGATAAATAGCCTATAAAGTTTTTTTTTTCTTTCTCTACTAATCAATTAAGAATAATTTATCCCTCAACCTAAAGATCAATACGTAGAACATGTATACCTCTACTGAGTTTGCCACAATTGAAAAAAAAATCATCAAACTTAAACGCTCTTATATAATTATTAATAAGACATACTTAACTATTCACGATTCTTCTGAAATTAATGACAGGATATTATATTGGATTCTAAACTGTAAAACAAAAAGATAAGTTAAAGTGATTGTAGAATATGATAACTAACTAATTCAAATTTTTAAGGGATTCAAATAATTAACCATATCAACATTTGATCTCATAGTTTCTACTTCTAGGGACATTTCTTATCTTTTATTTATCAATTGTGTGAGTCTCTTAATATTTTTAGACACCTCAACTTTGTGAGTACTTCAGGAAATTTGAAATGCAGCTAAGGCATGCACAATAAACACATGAAATTAGATGACATATATCCATTTTAGTAAAAAAGCCTATTAGACTAAGTAACACTATGCAAATCATGAATAATATCCATCCTAATTTGTCCATGCAGTCAAAACCCGCATAAAGATAGGAAATCACAAGATGACACTGGAAACATGGGAGAATCAAGATAATATTCAAACATAGTTTGTGAATTGTTATTGCTGGATATATATATATATATATATATATATATATATATATATATATATATATATATATATATATATATATATATATATAACACATGTGAATGAATCTGAAAAGCTTGAATAATAAACTTATCAAAAGCTAGTAATACCCGTCCCGTGCGTTGCATGGTCACCCGTTTTTATAAAAGAAGTATATACTCACTTAAAATTTATCTGAATTGGAATTTTATATAATATAATCCCTCAATCCATGCTACATATGTTCTTTTCTAGCAGTTAGAAGATCAAGAAACAACGCATTTCAAATATACTAACGAAAGAAAGTAGTGGCAAATATGGACCCTCAATCCATGCTACGTATGTTCATTTTTAACAGTAAGAAGATCAAGAAATAGTGCATTTAAATATACAATGAAAGAAAGTATTGGCAAAGATTGTAGGAAATTTAGAAGCGGAGATTAAAATTATTATGTATTGCATCTGATATGATGTGAATGTTAGAACCAGGAGTGAAATGAATCGATATTGGGACTGCTAAAAGTTTATTACTCACAGGTAATATTTTTTTCTCGAAGATTCCATTAATAAATGAAAAAAAAAATTTAACAGACCGTTAACTTAAAATTGTTATTATATTTTTGAAAAATGGAAACCCCCACTCATACATTTCTATAAATCTCTCTAAAAACTACATTTCTACTCCAGACATAATTTGATTACACTTATTTCAATGAATTATAAGAGTGACTTCCAGTTATTTAAATGAATTATAAGGGTAGCTCCCTAAAACCTTTTATATATATTTCTCATAAATTAGCTGTAATAGAACAAATGATTAATTTCTCATACCAAGTATTTCTAATACCAAGTAATCAAATTAAACATTAAGGAATGTACTATTTTAATTAATATTAGTTTGAGAGATATAATATTTTAATGTATAAAGGGTATTTGTAAGGGATGACAGAGGGTAGGATACCACTTTTATAGGGGTACCCGTATTCATATCCGTTTAAATATTAAACTAATCATATCCATACCCGTCTCATTAAAAAAATATATTATATCTGTACCCATCCCAAAACCGTATAATTTTGAAATATATTTGAATTTTGATAGGCTTTATTGATTTTATTCACCTATAAACTATTATTAGTAATCCCTTTTAAGCATGTTAAATAATTCACATAATCTCCCTGATAATATCAAATCAAGCATTTAGATCTCAAATAGAACTTTAGTACTCAAAATGACTTTAATTCTTAATGAGATCATCATAACTTTATCACTATTATTTCGCAAACGACCAAACCAAAAGCTAACTAATTTCATCCATCATCCTAAAGTTGTAAATTCTAGTTATGTCAACAATCACATTGTACTATAAATCATGTATTAAATTTTTTTATAGAGTGACATATTAAAATTGAAGTAAATTAATTGCAACAAACCCTTGAAAGCAAGAATTAAAAAACATGATTAATGACATAAAAGTTTCCCTTTCAACTTTAAACTTCACCACAATGTCCTGCCCTATCATTATCACTTAGTCATCCAAATTTTAACTTCGCCACAATTGGGCTTCAGACTGTAAGATTTTGTAAATGTTATATTGACAATGTCACTAAGTAAAGACACAAAAGATAACCATAAGTCATTGTAAATGCTTTATAAGATTTTGGGCTTCTTATTAAAATAAATTTTCATTCTTAGAACATAACTGCTCATAACAAAACCCAAGATTAGATATATGCTCGTAGGCCAATTAGAAACAATAACCATGTTTTCAAGAATATAGACCAACAGGAAACAACAAACTTTTATAATAAGCAAAATATGACCAAACGTTATTATTCCAAACATGCACAGCAAAACCCTAGATAAAATGCACAGTCCAAATGAAAAACCATTTTCGAGTGTATAGCCAAGTGTATACATGACGTTACATCCCTTTACTTGTAGCCATTCATCAGTTGCTAAAATACACATATTAACCTGTAAACAAAAAACTTCTAATCAGCTCAATGAAAATAGAATGACATATTATTTATCAATAAAGTTGCAGTTATATTATGCAACATATGAAAAGTAAATGAACTGATTAGATACTCCCGACAATCATTTGCATGAAGTACTTCATAATTACATCAAGGTATGAATAATCTGGTGGTGAACTTAAAGGTCTTAAACATTGGTTATAACCTGAGAATCAAACGATTCATAACCATCCCACCAAAACTCTTTAAAGGATTGGTTAAAACCCGAAAATCAAACAATTCATAACCATCCCACCAGAACTTTTTAAAGAATTGATTAAAACTTGAGAATGAAATGATTCATAACAATCCCACCAAAACTCCTTAGAGGAGGAGACTGAAAGAATACTGAGAAAACTCAAAATGAAAAGGATGACCAATTTCATATTCATAGAATAGTAAAATAGTCACTAAAATAGATTTATTGTAAATAGGAATTGCAATTCAAAGAAGCACTTTCATTATTTATTTCTTGTGAAACTTTTTTAAAGTAAATACCTAAAGGAGAAATTTAGAAATATGAAAGTAACAAATAATAATAAAGTAATGCTTACACTGTACACCATCAGCAGCAAGGCTTGACCACCTACTATTTGTATAAACAATGATTAGAACTTAAAAACAGGCTCAAAATGACTACCGCCTCATGTTCACTTGAGCGGTTGATCACTTCATATTAAGTATCCAGCACAAGCTTGTTAAGTTTGAAGACTATTGCAATATGATCCTGATATTTACAATTCTCTTGCCTCATAGTGTGATCATTATCGTAATGGAGACATAAAAGCCCAGCAATGAAGCACATACAATAATTTTAAGTCCATCTGTAAATAACTTTGAAAAACAACACATGAATTTCTCAACTAAAAGAGAAATGCCAATTGAAATTCTTGTTGATTCATTTTTCCCGGAACACTAAGAGAAATGGACACGTTAATGAGATCTAAATCCCTTGAAAAACTTAAATTAAACCACATATGCATTAGTTGTGTTCACTATTAAAAAAAAGACGAATTGAATAATGAAATCATAAAACAAAGTTTGATGCCAATTCCGATCCCAAGACCTCTCCATATCTATTTAAAAAAAAAGAATAAGGACATCATTAGATGTGTCTTCTAATAATCATATGCCAATTCCCATCTCAAGACCTCTCAGTATCTATTTAAAAAAAAAGAAGAATAAGGACATCATTAGATGTGTCTTTTTATAATCACATGCCAATTCCCATCTCAAGACCTCTCCGTATCTAATTAGAAAAGAAGAATGATAAGGACATCATTAGATGTGTATTCTTATCGTTTACATTGTCAATTTGCAGAAACTTAAAGAAATAAGTTGTGTAATTCAAATTTACCAAAAGTAGAGAAAAATGATTCCCCTAAGTGTATGAAAAAAAATAAAAATTCAAGAAATATCCTTGCAGTTTCCAAGTAAGTAAACATGCAAGGAAAATATACGGATGAAGTTTTCAAAATTCAAGCTTTATACTTGCTGCATAATTTGAGAGACAAACTTCAAGCCCAATATATGAGCTCATGCAGAAGCAAGAATAATATCTTCATAAATAGTTACTTGATGGGAATGCACATAATTAATGTTCAAATTTTTGCAGATATTAGTATAGATACAACTAAATTGCTTAATATGGATGTCAGAGATTATTGCTAGATAACGTTTTAGATAGCTCTAAGTAAACAGAAAAGAATAAACATTAAAATTAATTTAATTCCAGATAAAAGTAAATAAAAATGAAATAGATAAATGACATTTGGGGCTTTCATTCCTTACCTAAAAGGCAGTTGTTAAGGATGAATACAATTGTCAGGATGAGGCTGCTCAAGTGTAGTAATCAGATATCTATCATCTCCCTCTCATGTAACCTTTTAGATACAAAAAAAGACAGCTCAGCTAAGCATTTTCATTCAAGGAAATGCACATATACATTGATTACTCATGCAATATACAATTATATTTCTAAGTATTATTAACAATTTAACTATGTTAATAAATTTTAAACTAAATTCCACCCGCACATGAACAGGATACAATATCTATTTTGAAATTTAAAGACAAAAAAAAGAATAATAAAACAAAGCTAAACTTACAGAAAACTTGAGCTGAACATGCACTTTCATAATTTTGCTAATCTCCTTCTCAAATAAAAATGCCCAAATTTTGCTCGCTTATCTGCCTATCTCATGAATCAGATCGGTGGCCAGATGGAGGCAGAGCGTATAGAAGACAGAGCAAGAGTCTGACCTTTGATTTGATGAGAGAAAATTAGCAAATTCAATAATAAAAGACACCAGAAAAAAGAAATCCATACACATTAAGAAACAATTACAGGACGCATGAGAAGTATCCACATTTCACAAAATTCAATCATGCTCTAATGTCTAGACTATTATCAGCCAAAGATAACAAAAAATAAATTAAGAAGAAAAGAGGTGAAACCCTAAATCTATACTAATAAAAATATACCACATAATCAACCAAATGTAGTTAAGAATTCAGAATTACATATGGTTCAAGATTGGGTGACCTTCCTGTGTTGAATAGGATGCAGGAACTAATAATGTAAACACTGAAAATAATTACCTCTAATGGATGCAGGAACTAATAATGTAATTAGTTTTGGACTTATAAATGACATCAAATAAACCGGGGATCGAAGGATTTCAAGACATGGAAATCATGTATTGAATCAACATTGAATGGTGACACAATCAAAGGCTATAAAAATAATAATAAGAAAAGGTTTAGCAAATCTCAATAGTCCAACAACAAAAGGCAGAAAGAAATTACCGTAACACCAGCAGGAGGATCATGATACCTGGTTAGAAGAGCAAAAACATAGTTCAGACCATAATGGCGGGCCTGAGAGGAAAAATAACAACCAATTAAGGCACAACATAATTCAGAAGTCTATCTTTTCTCAAATAAAACTGCTCGGTGTATGATGCGCGTTTTCTTTGCACGCAAAATTAATCCCTAAGTATTATGGATATCAATTGCAGCTTAAGCAAGGGACCAAGTGAATATCGAACCCAAGGGACGGCGTAATATCAATTTAATTATTTACTAAATTAATTAAGACGAAGGCAATTAAGATTGTGGAATTAATTATAAACTACTAAACAATTAATTAAAATAACAAATAAAATAAAAGATCACTCGAAGAATACGAAAGTGGATCAAGTAGGAGAATAGGTAGCCCTAGGATAATCCAGTTTCACGCATTAATTTCTCTTTCGTGTATTGATGTCAGACTCTTGCCTTGTGGAATATGGACACATCACTAAACCATGCATATCTACTCTATAGACACAAGTAAACATGCGTGTAACACGTGTGAATAACCTCTAAGCAAGAGATATAATTCCACCTCCTTTCTAGGTACTATCAGTATCAATTATTTCCCTGTCCAATTGGTAATCTAACCCGATATGATCTCCCTTTATAGGTACTATAAAATTATACTCTTTATCCTACTTAATAACCCGAATTCAATTCAATTAATAATTATTCATATATGATAGTTCTAATGAAGTTTCGGAGTCCCCTCACTTAGAATCATAATATGGAATCCTACTCAACAGTGAACGCACTCAATCAATAATCAAGATATGTATTCAAACTATACATAACAGTTAATGATGCACAAAACGACCGTGAGTATGAATTAAAAAAACACAATCATATATAAAATAAATCCACAAGTAGTGTTGTACGGAGTTTATACACGAAAGTTCAATTAATTGGTAAAAACCTTCACAACCCTAGTTCTACCAAAAAGGCTTTAGCCCATGATGTTACGAAGAATAATCATGGGTGTTGGATAGATCTTACCCGGATGTCCAGAAAATACAAGATAAATTAGGAAACGAATAAAACCCTAGATGCGGGAGTCGTCGCGTCCTTCTCCATCTTGAATCCTCCTCTTGGTTCTCCTCTTGATTCCACAAACGAATCTTCAAAGTGATTGATGGATGGATGGAAGAAAGGATGTGGATGATGGTTGGGGGTGATCCCTCCTTGTGGGGTGTAGGATGGATTTGTGGCTCTCTTCCTCTAATCTATTGTATTCTCCCTCAATTTATGAATAATGATGTGAAATATATATAGGTGTAAGAATAGAATTAAATAAGGAAATAAATATATATGGGTGAATCATGGAGGATTATGTGATAAGGAGATAAATTAGGTAATTTTAGGAAATTTTCGGATATTCTCGAAAATTCTCGCTTGCAGCTGCGCAACTTCACAATTTTAAGCATAACTTCCTCGTCTCATCTCTGATTTGAGTGATTCTTGCGCTCACGCGATCCTCTCTTCTTTGGCTTTCTCTGAATATAAAGAACTCACCGAAACTCTAAGATTTGTTAGTTTAACAAGCTATGCAAAATAACACAGTTGTTCTATTCGGCACAGCTCGCGTGACGTTACCACTTTGATCATATCTCTCTCGTTTGGATTCCAATTGGGGTGTTCTTGATGCCAAAACGATCCTCTTTTTAGTGGCTTTCCAACCATAATAACATTTCCCGTTCAGATCTCCACACGAATACAAAAAATTACGAAAGTTGGATGTGCGTTTTCAGCATTCTTGCACAAATTGCACATTTTTTCCAACTTTGCACTTTTCATCATTTTTCCACCTAAAACATAATAAAACACCTCAAGTGCACCTTTTTCTCACATATAATAAATATAAAATATTTATGCTAATATATAACAAGAATTTCTATAAAAAAGATGTTCAATTGGACACTAAAACATGCTAATTTCCACTCTCAACAGTGTACTACTTCACTAATCAGTAAAACCTTTTTATAAAATCAAAACTACTAATATATTCATCGTCAAATGCAGTTTACTTAATTGTAAATAAATAAATTAATCGATGAATACCAGATTATGACTCCGAAATAAGTGAATGAGAACTCAAGCCACGGAATATAATCATCATCACATACACACACAAACTCATGCCAAGCTAACAATGTCTTCACATTCACCACAACAAAATCAAGGCTCCAATTATTGCATTAAAATTGACAATCAAATAAATAATCTTACCCAAATAGAACAATATAAGATAATACCCCACAAGCGTACTCGATGATAACATTCTGAGGACATGACCAGAAGTCTTCCATCATGAATGAAAGATGCAACATACTCCCATCTCCTTGAGACTACCATCTTCTGCAAAGGCCCAATCTCCGGACACAGGGGTCGCACTTCATCCTCTTCAACCAACAACACATAATCCCTGACTCTTAGAAGCACCTCCACATTACTCGATTTCATGTATTGCGGCTCGATCACCATCATACAATGGGGAAGCTCCTCCATAAAAAATTGAAAAGGCCAATAAATTGAGACCCTACAGCCATTAATTTCTGCAAATTTTGAAATGCAGGGGATAAAGGAAGAATAATTTATAGTAAATATTTCAGGAAGAGGAAAAAAGTAAAAAAACTCGTACTACCACGTTCATCGCGTTTACCAGCTATGTGTCTGTAGGGCTCCTCGTCCCTGTCGTCATCTTCAACTCCAATTTCATCTGTAGAAAAATAATTGCCACATAAAAAATCAAAAATTAAGAACCCGAATAGGGTGACGTTCAAGAAAAGGAGAAATTGAGAAGCTAATAAAAATCACAATTTAAACAGTTCACCTACTTGTGCCAGCAGGCTAAAATAATGTCTACAATATGAGGATTCAAAGCCTGTGGAATTTTGAGTATTTTTCTCTTGAAACCAAGTGCTGCTACGATCTGCAAATTGTAAGTTATCTCACTCTAAGCGGACTCAAACAAAATCAGACACAGTATGTTTATTGTGGCAATATACATATATAAGAAGTAATGCAAAAGTCCATGTATCAATTCACATGCAATTAACTCGAGAGCATTGTATTGGAAGAAACTATTTGTCTTGAATTAGTGAATACATAAAAGGATATGAAAGAGGCTCACTTTGACCGAGGCATAGAAAATGTTTGATTCAACCTGAAAATCATGCATCTTCCTGTTAGATGCCTCTGCAAATTTAATTAACGGTTGAAATCAAATCCCTGAAAACATGACCAAGGAATTCATAACAATCAATTTGTATTCACTCGTATATATGCAAAAAATTCCATTTAGATAGATGCAATTCCTCAATAACTTAAACGCCAAATTAAAGAAATGAAAAAAGTAACATACTTATAAACAATTCACATTTTGTTAAAGCCACACAACCAAAATCCAAAATCTCACTGCTTGAGAAGGTGCGCATGTAGGGTGTAGAGTAATATGCAAGATTTTTATTTTTCTTAAGTCAACAGTCACTCTTTTCCAAACACCCATAACATAATTGGCAATATTTGCCCATTAATTGAAGCAAACGAGGTTAAACAGATTAAATAAACTACGACATTATGAATTTCCATCAGACAACTTATAAATTTTACATTAGATAGGAATTTTTTTTGACATAATCGATATCCACCGTACATACCTCATACAGTCTATTTGCACCGCGCGACAATGGTTGACAAAGCCGAAGGCAGCAGCGAAATCAAGAACTTGACAGCGGCGGAAAATTGTGATAGTTGCGTGCGGAAGAAGATTGTCAAAATGTGAGATTAGGAAGAGAAATCGTGATATCAGGAAGAAGAGACTTATGAAGTAGATGGCATTGGATGTGGATTCACGAAAATGAGAAATGAGAGACTGCAGAAATGAAGAGAAATTTAGGGTTTCAATCGAGTTTTGTTCGTTATACTTTCTTTATTCATAAAGAGGTCCAAATATTTTGTTTGAATTACACAAAAACCACCGAAATTTAATACTAAAATTATAAAAGAAAGATCAATGGTGTAGATGAAGCTATAAAAGATAGATGGTTAAGATCTAGCAATAAAAGTCAAGATTGGTCAAAATAAGTGGAAATATTTTGCTTTTATATTAGTATAGATTATTATGAGTTCAACTAGAGTGTATCGTTGCACCTGAACAATCTTAAAATTTATTTACAATTCAATATCTATCATTAAATAAAATAAAATAATTAATTTTTAAAAAAAAAAAAAACTATCAACTACCCTTTTTAACCTATAAACTTTGGGTGCACCAGATTTACCCTAAATTTATGAGTATAATCATAATTCATGTAATATTATACTTGGTTCATAATATAATTTTCAATGTACATAAATATTTTCAGCTAAATTGGTTATATATATGTACAAGTAGTTGAATGCAGTACATTTTTTTTAATTATTTTGACTGTAAATTTAAGTTTTTTCATAAAAAAAAATAATGAAAATAAAATGAAGTCCCTATTTTCAGGAAAGAATAAAAATATTTGAATTCATACATATATATAATATATATTGGTAAATACTAGTATTTGATTAATGATGTTTCTTGACATCTACTACTTGATCACTACTACTACTAGTCATGAATGGGCTGGAAGCCTAGTATAATTTTTTCATTTCTCGTCATACAAAGTGGGCAAAAGTCCAACCCGGCCTCCTTTGGAATGGACTGCTGATGGCACATTAGTGAGTACCATGGGCCCAAATTAAATTTATATCTACTTTAGGTTTAGTCCGAAATGTTTAATAATATCTTCAAAAAAAAATTTACCATTTTTATTTTGGTCCAACCCACAGTAGTTTTTACCTATTAAAAAATTCCAATTTTGTGTAAGACCGTCTCATTCTAAATTTTTTTAATCAGTGATAATTTTTTATTTAGTATGTTATCATTTTTTTTATAAATGTTGTTACTTTTATTTTAATTATAAATTATTTGTAAAATAGTTTACTATATCATTTTCATTAATTGAATATCACTTTTTAATTAAAATGTTACTCCATTATTTCTTATCCGTCTCACGAAAGTTATTCCGTGAAACGATCTCACCCATGTCTTTGAAAATTTGAATTAAAAAATAATCAAAACAACAACCCTCCATACACTTTATTGAAAAATAAAAATAAAAATCATACCTAATATGCAACATACTTTACTATATATATATTAAGAATATGTTTTTTAGAATATTAATTTGAATTCAATCACAACTATACAAACTAATGCATGATTCATGAACTTATGAACAATCATATCAATTCTCAAAGTAGTGCACTTTGAACATCAAACTTTCCAAAAGGAAAAAAAGTGGTAAATAAGTCGCAAGTTATGTATTAAACTAAAAATTAAAAATAAAAAGTAAAAAGGCAGAATCGTTATCCCGATATTGTCACAAAGATCAATCATTCATTCATTCGTCACACTTTCCAAACACCATCGAGGAAAACACTACTAACGAAAAGTATTCCGTGTGATTATGAACATTAATTAATTATTGGAAATCGGAGCTTCGATCCGGATCCTACCCACGTTCGTCGTTCCATAAACGGGCAGACCCAAATCATAGTTGGGTAGGTCAAAAAGATCCGAACTTGAATCCGAATCCGCTCCATCATCCAAATCATCGCTGAATTTTCTGAACCCCCCTTCATCTTCGCTCCAATTAACAGCTGCAGAATTCCTCATCAATCTGAATTCGTCAGCATAAACTACGCCGTTTCTGCGGAGATCGTACAAGCACCTTCGATCGTACGATGATTTTGTCGGAGTTATGGCGGCCGAACTGGAGGTCGACGAATACACCGACTTGGATTCTTCATTACTGCTGAAATGGCTGATGCTGCTTCTTCTCTTCCTGCTCGATTCTTCTAGAATCTTCGATTTCGACTTCTTCTTCTTCGAATCAATTTGGCTGATAAGAGAGTTCAAGAAACTGGCGAGCCTGCCGCCTGGTGAACTCGGCTGCTTGCATTTCTTCGCCGGAATATTCTCTGAGTTGATCGGAATATTCCTCATGGTGGGCATATCCAGGCTCATTCGAGCAGCTCTCTGTCTGTTTTCTCCGGGAGAATCGCCGTAGCCTGGATAGTCTCCGACGCCGGAGAAATATCTGGCGGCCTCGAAGACGTCGAGCTCGCCGGAATCATTCCTCCAATGGAATGATTGAATCTTGTTAGGGTTTGATGGAATCCCTGAAATGGACATGTTTCGAACTTAATATGATCACTCTGCACAGATGTGCAATTGGGAATTTATATTTATAGGGCAAATATGAAGGTTTAAATATTAAAAATATTTAAACTATAGTGTGAGGATAGGACTAGACTGAGAATGTGGTTTTTGGGTTCCCATTTTTATAGCAACTAAACAGCTCTGCCTACTTATTTCTTCGAATTAATAATTAATGAGGGTTAATAAGTAATATATATATACTTTTAATCTAAATTAGTATTAAATACATGGAATTTAAATAATTACTCTCACATACAAAATATTAAAGTAAAATACCAAATATAACCTTATACTGCATACACTTTTAAACCAACAACCATACCCCTCACCCACCCACCGGCATTGACCATCATTTGTCGGGCGTTGACCGCCGCTAACCGCCGCCTCCTACTGCCGGAATTTAAAATGTGCAAAAATAAAATTGTGCATAACAATTGTGCAAAATAAAATTGTGCAGAACCAAATTGTGCAAAATCAATTTGTGCAGACGAATTGTGCAAATATATAGACGACATGACTCAAAGCACTTTTACTCATAACTACACAATTATGACTGTAATACCATAAATACTCCTATATATTTGCACAATTTGTCTGCACAAATTGATTTTGCACAATTTGGTTCTACACAATTTTATTTTGCACAATTGTTCTGCACAATTTTATTTTTGCACATTTTAAATTCCGGCAGCAGGAGGCGGCGGTCAGCGGCGGTCAACGGCCGGTCAATGCCGGTGGGTGGGTAAGGGGTAGGGTTGTTGGTTTAAAAGTGTATGGAGTATAAGGTTATATTTGGTATTTTACTTTAATATTTTGTATGTGAGAATAATTATTTAAATTTCATGTATTTAATAGTAATTTAAGTTAAAAGTGTGTATCTATTAGTTATTAACCCAAATAATTAATATGTTATCTTATATCCATACACAATACTAACACACCTACTTATTATACATTAAGATATTATATCTCACGGCCCATTATATATTAAAATACAATATTTTTTTTATAAATAGAAAACTTAATATTATTTGCAAATGGAGGTAGTAGAGTAATATCTAATTAAAAATATATTTAATAAAAATATTTAATTATTACTTGTCTCGACCTTGAGACTTGAAAGTGTCATTCAAGTTTTCGTGCA
The DNA here is from genome assembly GCA_023678885.1 of Pogostemon cablin. Classification (NCBI taxonomy): domain Eukaryota; kingdom Viridiplantae; phylum Streptophyta; class Magnoliopsida; order Lamiales; family Lamiaceae; genus Pogostemon; species Pogostemon cablin. Next base: position 2,484,509 of record CM042980.1, on the reverse strand, counting down.
ACTACAATTGATTGATGTTAATTTTGATGTGCTATGTAATTAATTCGACCGTATATGTTAATAAGTCATTATCGCATCTACTGTCATTTAAAAATCTTATGACCAATATTGGCAGCATGGGCATATATATACTTCAATTTTTATTTATTTTTTGACAGAATATATATACTCCATTTTCAGTTCAAGTGTATCCGTCAGTATCCATCAATATGAAATCAAACATGGAATTTATTACAAGTATGATTAAAACTTAAAAAATCTACCACTATTAAGAGGAACCACAAATTCTGTCACAAAAACTAGAGGTTGGAATTAGGGTTACACTTGTAAGAGATTTTCTCAAAAGGAGATTAATTTTAAGTTTTCAACTTAGGATAAAATTACTATACATCTGGGTGTACCTCATGATACGGTGTACTCACTTTAAAAAATGTATATAATTATAAATAAAAATATATACAATTATGAGAAAAAAATGTATACACTTTGTTAGTGAATTTTTTGTTAGTTTTTTTTAAAAGTTATACACACATGGGTGCACCCTTACACCCGGGTGCACCAGACATCAACTCTTCAACTTAATTAGTTATTACTTTTTATTAAATAGGTTATCATTTTTCTTAAAAAATATTATTATTATTCATTTATAATATAAATTGTCATAAAATAATTCATTGCAGCACAATTATCACTTTTCATCCATTTAGCATTACTTTCTATTAATTGTCATAAAATAATTCACTGCAGCACAATTATCACTTTTCATTCATTTAAGATTTAACATTACTTTTTTAAAATATTATTATTTATTATCCGTACTCTAAGGTCATTACAAGATTCATACAAGACTTTGCTTTGCAATTAAAGCTAATTATCACTTAATATAGCATAAAATGTTTAATATAATTAATTAGAGCGTGACATACTTTGTTACATGCCTATATATACTTCACACTTTTTTGGAAGTGCATGATATGATTAGTGTTGACAAAATATTTAATTGCAATATAAAATTATGCACATGCACATCGGATCCTCTGCGCGTATTTTTATGCATCATCTTCTCTTTCATACATTAAGTGATTAACACGTAAGAGAGGGAAATAAATCCAACTATTGTTCTAGGGTTTGAGGTTTATAGTATAATTTCTCTCTCCTACGTGTCGTCCATCTAATGATGTAACACATGAGATAATGTACCAAATGACACAAAGAATTCGAGCAGATAAACATGAGTGTATTTGAGACGTAACACCAGATTACATACATATATAAGGCAAATCTAAATTTAGTAACGAAGAAGAATTTTAACTTCCTCCAATTATTATAGAGTTAATCCAAATAAACATGTGAACACAAATATTTAAGTTGTGTACATCATGTGTGTCTTTGTCTTGTATTAATCACACTCTAGTAATTACATGAATTGACACGATAATTTAACGTTAGACTACATTACCTTGATATCATATCACGTGAGATTTTTTTTACATTTTTGTAAAAAAATAATAATTTTTTTATTAAAAATATTGTATTACTTTTTATTTATATACTATGAATTGTTCATGAAATAATTCACTACAATATTATCAATTTTTATTAATCAAAATATTATTTTTTATTAAAATGCTACACTTATTATTCGTTTCATGTAAGTATTCTTGTAAAACATCTCACACTAAGTGTTGTCCTTATCATTAATAAATAAACATGGTAGCTTAATAATTAAGCCGTGGGTAGTGCTAACTACAAGGATTTTTAAAAAAAAATTGATTTGTTAATTAAACCACATCACGTTACCCTTAAAAGAAAACAAGAAAAATCACATCATGTTCCACATCAAAATCGCTGTCTTTATGAGGAAAAATGCGTAATAACATGTGCTTTAATTAAAGTCATTACCAAATTAATAAATAAAAAAAATTCCAGTTCAAGATCAAATTGGCCATTAAATTAAGAATAATTAATTAATTAAAAAATGTAGATTGAGTCCACTTGCATGTACGCATGTCCGGGTAATAATACTATATTTATATGGGTAGTTTAGGGCTTATTTTTACTTTTATAATTTAGACAAATACTATTGTACACTAATTTTTAAGGTGTAATTGAGTCAAAATTAACTCAGGCATATTTATACTTCAATTAGTTAATTGGGTCATTAACTCATTCCACCTCTATCCCCTCTCTCTATCCTACGCTTTCTCTCTCTAGCTTATCTCATTCTCCGTTTCTCTCCCTAACACTCCACCCCGTTCTTCACCATCACCGCTCTGCTCCGTCTCCATTCTCTCCCTCCACTGCATCTTCCTTCGTCTCCATTTCTCTCGTTCGTGTTTCTCTCCACATCTCAGTCGCCAACCATCCAGATCTTCTTCAAGATCTCCATTCGCCAACCGTACAGATCCGTCTTCACCTTTTTCACTTCTCTCACTCATTTCTTCCCCCACGTCTCCCTTCGCCAGATCTTTCTCAAGATCCACGTCTCTGTTCGACAACTGTATCTTCTTCGATTCGAGATCTTCCAAATATCTAATCCAATTGGTGATTTATTAATTTTTTATGAAAACAGTATGAATAGTGTAGAAATTTTGGTGTAAAAATAGTAGGTAGATATTTTATTTTTATGAAACTGTTATTTGATTTTTATGCAACTGTAGAAATGGTGTAGAAATTTTTAAAAAACTGTTTAATTCGATAGCGTATGTATTTTATCATATAAATGTATTATATTTTATTCTTAAATATATCATTGAATCTGTATGCTCCCTCCGTCCCAAGTAATGAGGGTCAGAGACCTTATGTTTATTATATGTCTCTGGCCCTCTTAGCCTGGTACGGAGGGAGTATAAAATTTGAATTGTATTAAAATTTATTGATTTCTAATATGCATTTTCATAATCAAATGTATTAGTTGTAATTTAATATTGTATATATTTTTTCATATTAATGTATTACATTTTATTCTTAAACATATCATTGAATTTATATATAAAATTTGAATTGTATTAAATTTATTGAATTCTAAAAAATAAATATCATTAAAAATATAATACAATTATTAAAAAAATATATATACATTATTGAATTCCAAAAAATACAACTTTAAATAAACAAATTTTGAAGCTAACACGTCAAAATTCAGAAACTTGGAGCTTTGAAAATGCCTTTCTTCACCTGCACTACTAACTACTGGTATACGAAAATGAATAACCCTCCATGAACATGAACACAGTAAGTTAAGAGGAGAAAATATACATCAATTGAAAAAAGAGAAAATAATAGTTGCTGGTCAGAAGATGATTCACATAAAAACACACTTCAATTCCAGATGTTGCACGAAGGTAGAGCGACAGAGGTGGTGGTGCGGAGGTTGAGATCATAGTGGTGAAGGAGCGACGCGACAGATCTGAGGAGACAGAGCGACGGCGGATCAGACAGAGCAGCGGCGGAGGTTGAGATTGGAGAAGACCACCGAAGGTTGAGATTGGTGGAGAAGGAGGCGGCGCCACAATCTGAGGGGACAGAGATGCGGAACGGCGGTGGAGGTTGAGATCGGAGAAGACCACCGAAGGTTGAGATCGGTTGAGAAGGAGGCGGTGCCACAATTTGAGGAGACAGAGCAACAGAGGTTGAGATCAAAGAGGACGAAAGCCACGGTAGATCTTGAAGAGACGGAAGTGGACGCAGAGGTTGAGATTGGAGACGGGTGCAGTGGCGACGCGAAGAAGAGGTGGAGAGGGGAGGGAGAGGAGAGAGAGGAGGGAAAGGGTCTACGAGTGAGAGTGAGAATAAATGACGTCATCTCGGGTTATTATTCTTTTATATGGACCCATTTTTTAATTTGAGTTATATTTTTAGTATGCACAAATGACACAATAGATCAATTACTCCATTGAATGTATAAATCTATAATTCATGCACGCACAAAATATTCACTGATCTATTAATAGATGCAGATGTACATAAAATTGAGTGCACAAAAAACTTACTATATTTATTACAAGTACAAATAAAATTGTCAAAATATCTCATAAATTATCAGGTATTTTATAATTTACATTTACTTACTATTTTCATTTTATGATTTATACTACATGTTGTGATGAAGAAATTAAAGATGCAGATTGAGTGATGGGCTTAGTAAAAAAAAAAAAAAAGCCCATTAAAAGCCCGGATTGAAAATTTGTGGGCCATGTGAGAATAGATAACTAATAGGCAGAGGACACGTGGAGGGCTATGAACGTGTCTTGTACAACGTCTGAAATCAGTGTTTTGTTTGGTTTCATGATCTTTTTGTGTGCACCAATCGTTCCAGCACAATTCTATCTCCAACTCCACTCTCTCTCCTCCCTTTCTCTCTCTATACACATGTGTGTGTGTGACAGTGTGTGTATAAACCTTATCAAGATTTTGATTTGCTGTGAAATGAGGCGTCAATGGGGTTGGACAGGGACCCACTGTATGTTCAATGTTCGGACAGAGACAAAGGAGTGCGATATATCCAAACGTACATGTCTCCCAATCCTAACCGTACATTGCCATTGGCTCTGCTCGCAAAATTAATATTTTAATATACAGCAAATAGTATACAGGAGTGTGTAATGACTTGTGAGATGAATAAGAAATGATAATATTTTAATAAAAATGCTGTAATTAATTATTTTATAAATAATTTATGATGTATTATAAATAAAAAGTGACAAAATATTTTAAAAAAAGTTATTTATCAAAAAGTTATTTTAAAAAAATGTAAAATGATCTCACTCTAAACCCTAATATATAATTAATGTTGATTCTCAAGTCGTATATCCCTTTTTTTAAGTTTTAATTTTCATATTTTTCTTTTAAGTACTAATTAATTTTAGGTGATGATTTCTAATGTTGTTTACTATATCTTCGATCTTTTATTATATCGTTGGATTTACAAGACGTGATTAAATTTTTAGGAATATAAGGATATTCATTTATCTTATTAAATAGGAACTAATTAGATATGATCATGTAATTTATAGTGAGTTGGATTTTTTATTGAGCAAAATTTTAGTACTCATATTATTAGATAATTATATGAACGATCTATATTATCAATTAATTAGTATCATAAATGAAATTTTAGGTCAATTAATTACACATAATCAATAATGTTGCTTTGAAGATGTGGGATGCAGTAAATGTTGTTATGCAATCCAAAGATAGCCCTTTATACAATGTTCGATGATGAATCCCATTCGATGTTTGCCGATAAGAGAGCAAAATAAAGTGTCTTTTTTTCTTTAATTATTTAATTTCTACCAATAAAACCCTACCTTATCTTCTTACAAACAAAGACCATCACTTATCACTTTGCTTTTTTAGGATCATTGTTTCCGGAGGAAATAATGTCTGATCATGGGGTCTATACCTCATACATAATGACAAATGATTAAAATATATATATTCTCTCCAATATCCCATTTCAATATTAAATATTTTAATTTGTGAGTCCCACTTCAATATTTACATTTTTTGTTTTTGTTTATAAGACTCACACAAAACAATTATTTCAAATATATCATCATAAACTCACATCTAACACTAATACAACTATCCACAATACATTAAAATACTCTCTCCATCCCGATCATAGTCCTCATTTGTTTTTTGCACGTGGATTAATGAATATTTTTATTTTATGTGTAGTGGGTAATTGTATTAGCAGTGAGCGGTGAGCCAATATGTAAGGTCCTTTTAATAAAAGAGGAAAATGGGGACATTTGAATGAGACGTCCAATATATTATAATGATGAACTTTTGATGGGATAGATGGAGTATTATATTTTTAACTAACTACACATTAAAATATTATATTTTTTAATCTCCGTACAAATATAAATGTAAACATTTATACAGGACGGAAGGAAGGAGTATATGTATACATAAAAAAACAAGGGAAAGCACTATACACAAAAAATTATATATATATATATTTATTAAGATATTAATTGAATTATAATTTGTATATGTATTAATATTAACTTTACTCCGTTCCCAATTGTGAAGATGCAAGAAAATTCGAAGAAGAAGAGGTGCTATTAAAATCAAGGCTTTTAGGGCCATACTAGGCTTTTAGGCCCAAACTAGTGGCCCAGAGCTGTAACTTTATTAATGTAATAGAACTTCAATTCTTAAGTGGACCTTGTAAAATAATCTTAGCCCAACACGACCCAATTTGAATGGTCCAAATTTATAAAGTTTAGTTCATTAGTACCAATATGCTCTGATATAAATAAAATAATAAAGGAAATGTATTAAAAATAAAAAAATCAATGTTATAAGTTAATAACCTATTTAATTTGCATTAGAATAATAATAAAATATATCCCAATCTATATTTTAGATATGAGTTAGGTTTATTTATAGAAAAAAATTTTAACAAAAAATTATATATATTCATCAATACCCAGAATTAGATAGTGAAATAAATGCAAAGCTTCATAAATTTTCATTTTTTTTTAAATAGAAAAAGTGCTTAGGTGGGCATGCATGCCACACTTATCCTTGGAGATTAAATGAAAAAAATAGTAGGGTGCAAATTAATGAATTGATAATTGTAGCATAAATTCGGTAGCAAATAATTTGTTATTTTTCAAGAAGAAATTAATGGATGTGTGCTATTTAATTTTCAATAAAGAATTGAAAATTGGTTTCACAGTTTTCAACCTAGGAAGAGTGTTCCCATTAAGTAGTACCTAACCCTCTACTCTGTATTGAATATTACCAGGTACTCTATTATTATGAGATGGATTAAATATATAAATAATAACCGGCTACTATCAATCAATATATTTTATCATTTTGAATCGTTCATCCTTAATCTATCTATTTCCCTTTTTGAAATGTGGGACCCACACCCTCTACTAATACAAATAAAATATGAGACTTACACCCTTCACTAATATATCTACCTACTACACATAAAATAATAATACTCCTTAATCCACGTGCAAGAAGCAAATGTATACATTGAGGATGAACGGAGGGAGTAATATACTCCCTCCATCCCGGGTATTTTCACTCATTTGTACGGGCATGGAGATTAAGACGTGTTATTTTTTTAATATTATAATGTAAGAAAAAGTAGAGATAAATTAGTAATTTAAAAAGAAAAAGAAAATAAAGTTATTGGGAATGATGAATAAAGTGTAAAAAAGTAATTAAAGTTGTTGGAATTGTAAAAAGTAGGTAATAAAATATTTTGTATTCTTAGAAAAAAATGAAATGAGTAAACATACGTGGGACAACCCAAAATGGAAAGTGAGTCAAAATACATGGGACGAATGAAGTATAAAGATTTAAGAATGTTAGAGCATCTCCAAAAGGCTCTTTAAACTCAAATTTTTAGTTAATTTAAAGAGTAAACCACAAAAACTCAATCTAAAAGGCTCTTTATAATAACTTTTGGGTTTAACTTTTTTGTTTCACTCTTCAAATTTAGAGAATCTACTAACTCTTTAAAATTTAATTCATTAATTGATTTACAACTTCCAATACTAATTTTATAGGAATTTATGAAATGTGCAATTAATAAATTATAACATAATTATATGATTGGATAAATAAAATATATAAATAAATAAACATGGGAAATTGAACAAATAAAGAGTTAAATTTAAAGAATGTATTGGAGAGTCTTACAAAAAAAGTTAAAATGAATAGATGCTCTTTATTTTACATAAAAATATTCATATTCTTTTGGGTTGCTCTTAGGGTTTGCACTTAGGAGTCGAATACGAAAGAAATTTTGATAGGAAATTAATTAATTTATTTGACACCATTAATGGGGATATTATTTCAGTTATGCGTTGTAGTTTGTACTGTAATGTTAATGTATGTATTTATTTCTTACTATATTATTTTCCTAAATTTAAGAAACCAAATTCTTAACTCATAGTACTTTTATTTAATTCGTCCTCACCTTGAGAAATAAATAAATAACTTGAGATTTAATCATGTTTTCAGGTTAAATTTTTTTTTTTTTAAAAATGAAATTAAAGACAAAAGTGCAGTATATATAGCTAGTACTCTGATCAAGAATCGCGAATATGAATCGTACTTGATGTTAGTTTAGTCATAATAATTCAAAAAACTATTATTTTTCCTTCAAACTATTGAAAATAAAATTTCAAATTAAATTTTTTACTAACACTAATGTAAATTCCAAATATTTTAATGTACAAACAATTTAATCCAAAATGCATCTAGGCTACATGACCTTTTTGGCCTTTTATTTTCTACAAAAGAGACTCAACTCCGTCAAGATGTGTTGGACCAGTGGTTAAGGGGTTAACATTGAGGTGCTCCTTATTGAAAGGTCAGGGGTTCAAGCCACTCATGATGGAACAATTAATATCGAATCCATTGTGTGGTTACCGGTTTACTTCTGAGGGGTCGGACCCTTTCCTCAAGGACTAAAAAAAGAATGTTTACATTATAAGTGACTTTATAAACTTATTTTTTTCAAGATAATATAATGTCTTTAGATGTTAAAAAAAATTAAAAAAATAAAATATTTGTAAGGTAAAGACAATATTATTAAAATAATTTTAAAATAATGTCTTACGTGGCAGGGTGACACTTAGCAAAAAGCCTACAGCAAACCAATAAGAGAAGGACACGTAAACAATTTTTATTTCTCTTACGTCGCAATTATCTACGTGTGTCATATCCAACCTTCTTTAATGTCCGAGAATTTCACAACATTCTTAATACATAATATTACACCATACCTTTAATTTTAAGAAATACGTATGCTTCATAAAGATTAAAAGTTAGTAATATTACGAGTTAATAAAGTTAAAATGTACTCCCAGCTTCCTCTTATAATTATTTTAAAAATTTTTGTTTTCATCCTTCTCAATTTTTAAGATAAAAAGTAAAAACAACTTACTTTTATTATACTCCCTCCGTCCTATAGAAGTTGATATAATTTTTTTTGGGCACGGAGATTAAGGAGTATAATAATTTAATGTAAAGTGGAGTAAAGTGAAGTGAGAGAAATAATATTTAACGTGTAGTGGGTAGTTGTATTATAGGTGATATGTGGGGCCCATGAGAATAGATTAATTGTTTTTTGTGTGGGTCCATGTATTAAAAATGAAATGTGTCAACTTTAGTGAGACAAACCAAAAAAAAAAGTGTGTCAATTTCTATGGGACGGAGAGAGTATATTTTATTTGTAAAAATTTCACTCCTACGCATCTCACACTCCCAACATATTTTATCATTAATTTTTTTTAATGATAATTCCTTTAAATTTTTATTAGTTTCATGCGATTTAATTTTCCTCCTTATATAAGTTAAAGACAAAGTCTATTATGAAACGGTAATTATGTGAGACGGGTTGACCCATTATTAAAGCATCATTGTTATATAACTAAAGTAAGCTTCTAGTTAGTTAGAGTATATTTTTTTAAAGTATGATAAATAATGAATTAAAATATTCTTTTAGGGTGTTATAGTATATTCACTACATATATACTTTAACTACGAATAAACATACTGTACATAACAAATATACTTTAATAATGAATAGACCCGTCTCACGATCCGTCTCATATATAACCGTCTTACAAGAGAATACCTCATAAGTTAAAAGGATTTATAGTACTCCCTCCATCCGCTTGAAAGAGGGTTTTTTTTTTCATTTTCGTCGTTCGGCCCAAAGAGGGTCATTTCTTTTTTTACACATATGAGACCCACACACCCACTAATACAACTAAAATATGTGGTCTACCCTCCAACTAATACAACTACCCACTACACATTAAATAATTTTGAATCAGGAAAATAATTTTATTGCTTTAAAGGGCACGAGATTTACCCACTACACATTAAATAATAATATTCCTTAATCCATATGCACAAAAGTAAAAGACCCTCTTTCGAGCGGACGGAGGAAATATTATTTTATTTAAACTTAGTAGTTGTACAGTATAGTATGTGGGATTATAATTGAGGTCCTTTTCACTAAAGACAAAAATTAATATCTTTAGAGTCAATGTCACGAGAGTAAAATAATATTTTATCAATAGAGGGTTATAATTTAATGAAAATTCTTACTTATTAGTGAAAATGCCAGTACATTATCTTACAAGTTGATACTATATGGTATTATATACTTACATTATATAGTCTCTCCGTTTTAAGTAAATATTTATTTTTATTTTTTCACATAAATTAAAAGATAGTTATATATTAGTGTTTTATGTGTGCCCCATGTAAAAATATTAATTAATTTGTGTAGACCTAGCTTGTCAAAAGGAAATTCATGTAAACTTTACCATAAAACAAAAATAAAATAAAACGTAAATCTTTGCTCAGTATACACTACAAAAAAAATATTTTTTAGCAACCGAATTTAGTAACGGAATTCAATCTGTTGATAACTACCAATGGATTAGCAACAAAAATGACATTTTTATTTTAACAACGGAATGCCAATGGATTTATTTTCTATTTTAGCAAAGGAATTCAATCCGTTTCTAATTACCAATAGATTAGCAAATGAATCATTATATAAATTACCAACGAAACCATTAGTAACAGAATTATTTACCAACGGAATTGATTTTTCATTGTTAAAAATTTAGCAACCACCACTTTAGCAACAGAATTTTATCAACGAATTCCGTTGTTAATCCGTTGTAAGCAATTTAACAATGGAATTAAGGTCTTTAGCAACGAAATATTTCATTATTAAAAAACAGTTTTTTTGTAGTGATGATAGTATTACATGATAAAAAAAAACTGGTATTTATTTCCCTAATAGGAGAGATTAATTATTCCATTAATATTTTTCCACGATTACTCCCGATTTTGTAAAAGGCTCTAATTTAGAAATAAGATAAAGAATTAGTATTATAATCTTTTTCTGGAAAAAAATATTACACTTCATTTTCATAAAAATTCTCGTTAATGAAGTACTTTTTCTCAAATATGGTTGTGTTAAAAGGAACTAATAAGACTTAATTTTTTAGAAATATATAATTGCTTAGATACCACTTCGTCTCATTCTCCAAAATGTCCTCTGAAACTTGCTTTTGTTCTTTTTTTCGAGGAATATGGCTTTTTACCTCCCACGATCGAACAACTAAAATGATGTTGAATTGACTATAAAAGATAAGGAATAAGTACTTCATCTATCTTCTTACAATTAATTAATTGATTCTTTTTTAATGGGATACTTAAGTGTTTTACTTTGAGAAAATATCAATTAAATTGCACCATGGAAGTATGTTCAAATTCGATCATAATTACAAGACTCATCTCTTGTGATTTTGGACGAGACGTTAAAGGGTATAACATTTTGTTACAAATGACATATATATGTTTTAATTCACAAGTTATTATTTCTTAAAAGAAATAATTGGTTGAAATATGAATGTTATTAATAATTTGAATAAGATTTTTTTTTCAAATAATGAAAGGTACAAAATTTTATACTAAAGGATATAAATTTTTATGGTCATCGGATCTAGACGGGAGCAAACAATTTTTATCTTAATTATAGTTATTTAAGAATCTCTATTCTCAATTTTAATTTTTTTTCAATTTTTAGTCCTTTAATAGGAAAATTTTAAATCTGGCCCAAATTCTTAATTTTGGTTGTTTATTTTATTTAAAATCTGAGAATATTGTTATTTAAAAGGGAAAAAGAATTCCTCCAAACGGCAAAATTATTAACCCTAACTAAAAATTCAAATCATCACCAAACCACATGAGAAGCGCACGTGCGAAAATAATTTTAAGCAGAGATATGTAAACATGATTTAATATATATGTATGTGTGGATGCATGCATGTATATATGGTGATGCATGTAATTACTAATTAGAAGTATTTAACATACATGAGGGATAGAAAGCTAGGTAAGAGGTATACCCCCACTAAATAAGAGGGATTTCCCATCAAGAAAAGAAAGAAGTTAAGGGTAAAGAAAGAAATAGGTATAAACCCTATATTTGTGCACCATATATGTGTGTTGGATCTAAAAAAAGAAGTGTGTGTTTCATCTTCAAAATTGATGAGAAGCTTTTAACAACACACACTCATCTTGAGAATTAAGTTAAACACACACACACATATAGATTGATATTTTATACCATAAATATATACTCTTAGCTATTGAATATGGGGAGAGGGAAAGTGGAGATGAAGAGAATTGAGAATAAGATAAATAGGCAGGTGACATTTGCTAAGAGAAGAAATGGGCTTCTGAAGAAGGCTTATGAACTCTCCATTCTTTGTGATGCTGAGCTGGCACTTATCATCTTCTCCAACAAAGGCAAACTCTACGAGTTTTGCAGCTCTTCAAGGTCATCTCTCTCTCTCTCTCTCTCTCAATTTCATTAATTTTATTTTTAACCACTCAAATAAAAAATATATAGTTTTAAAACAAATTAGGTTTTTTTTTTCTTTTTCTATCCAATTTAATCCAGAGCATATGCAAGTTGCAACTGCAAAATCTTGATCCAAAAATTAACTATGAACTCATCTGGCTTATGCATAAATTAAGGCTATTGTTCCCCTTTGATCTGCTACAAATTTCCATTTTTTTAATATATATTTTCCCCCCAACTTTGTGGCCCTAAAGCTGCAAATATATATATGCATACCTTTATCTTTTGTTCTTTTGTGGTTTGGGAAAGTTTGAGTTAAGAAATTTTCTTATTTTATAGATATTGTGAATATAAATATCAAATTATAATAGAATACTATATACATGTGTTTTTCATGATCACAAGTAATGATCTTGAAAAAACTTTAAAATTAATTTAATGAGTGGCCAAAGTACTTAAACTTTTTGTCAATTTCCCTTTGCTTTAATTAAATGATACCTCTGATATATGTATATCTGGACTTTAATCATTTTAAAGTATTTGTCAATTCAAACCTAATCATCATTAATATATATAGTTAACAAATTGTAGGGGCTTCTCATCTTGTTTCAAACTCTTGGGGTCAAGCCTTCATAAATGTGATATTCATGATTCTTCTCAATTGGCAAATTTAAGCAAGAAAATATTTTAGAAAAAAAGAAAAAAAATGATCTAAGCTAATTCTAAGACATAAGTTTGATCATGTCATTTTCTTATATAAACTTGTATGAAATGGGGGGTACTGTAGGTATAAAATAGTAGAGTTTAAAATTAAAATCGTCTCATATAAAGTACTATATTCAAAATTGTTCAAGAAACTTAATTTTTCCAAAATAGTCTCATAATTTTTAAATTCTAATCAAAATTGTTATTTTTACTTAATCTAATTTCATGGGATGAGACTGAATTGGTGCTTTTACAAAGGTTTTTGACAAAATTAGTAAAAAAAATATTGTTTTGAGACAAAATTAGAAGAACACTGATAGATATTTGACGAAATTGAATGTCATAACTATTTTGAAACATTTTCGAATAAAGTAAAAAAATACGTCGATTTATGTTTTAAACTCAAAATAATTATCTTTTGGGAATAATAAATTATTACATCTCAAATGAGGAATCACAAGTGAGCTATATATCTCATGATTTAAGGGAGTAATTAATAGTTAGTAATTATTAAAATTGGTTACAGTAACATATTGACAGTCAGTTAAAAATAATCATTAATTCCCTTAATTCTTTCATTGGGTAATTTCACAATGCCATCTTCTACAAAATGGTGAATAGTATGGGAAAAAATTTAGTTCAATTTTTTCTTTCGTTAAACATTTTTATCAGCCTGAATATTTTTTTGCACAAGATATATCAGAAAGAATTAATATATCCTGTAATATTCCATGTTATAGTGTCACTGTGTGAAATTATTTTAATTTTTTTTATTTGCTCTTCTTAAAATTAATTAGCATGGCCAAGACACTGGAAAGATATCATAGTAGCAGCTATGCTCAAATTGAAGCTCAACAATCCCACAATAATATTGATCAACAGGTATATGTCTTTTAGTAATTGAAAAAAAAAACTAGAAAGAAATATATATGTATAATTATAAAAGGAAATAAACTCAATGTTGAAATCTTGTACGTGTGGTATTTTGCAATTGAATAAAAAGGGAATTTGTTGATTCAGAGTGAGTATGAAGAGTACTTGAAGCTTAGGGCAAGAGTGGAGGCTCTACAAAAAACTCAAAGGTATGAATTAATTATTGGAGAATTAGTTTAATTTTTATTTATTAAATAAAATAAAATAAAGTATTTTGGTGGAATTAATCAGGTATTTTTTAGGGGAAGACTTGGGAAAGTTAGGTGCAGAGCAACTGAATGAACTTGAGTGCATATTGGATATATCTTTGAAACGAATAAGATCCAAACAGGTACTGATTTTAGTTTTTTATATAAATAATGGGTAAAATGCACTTTTGGTCCCGTACAAGTAGTTCAATTTCACTTTTGGTCCCTAACCTTTTTTTTAGTCCCAAAAGTTACAATTTTGGTCCTATCCGTTAAGTTTTGGATGGAAACCGTTAAATTAATAAATTTATATATAAAATAATATTTTTTTCTTTAAATTAAGAATTATCGTCATAAAAAACACTAACAACGATTAACTGCAGACAATCCAGAAAACATCAAAAAAAAAAAATTCATTGTCAAACTTTTGAATCCCACAATTCCAGAAACATCCAAATAAAATTTCATTCCCAAACTTTTGAATCCCACAACAAACAAAAACAAATTCTTCTACAATGTATGCTCTCAAACAATTGATATAACAGCAAAAAAATCTCTAATAATTCTAGAAGAATTTAGAAAATGAATTGTTCATTTAGAAGATGTAATCTTTATAGATTTTCAAGATTTGACCTCAAAATATAGGTATATGATGAGCTAATCGATTTGTTCACTTTACTTTGAAAGGATTTTCCTAAATCCTAAAGGGGTTCACTAAGAAGAAAAGAGAGTAGATACACGTACACCACCTTTATTGAGCCGTTACCATGGAATTCTGAGTGGAGAATCGGCCGCGTCAATGTCATGCTTGGAGCATACCACCTACCAGAATTTGGATCCCATCTATTTTGCGATCACGGACAGTCTCTCAGCGAGTCGGAATCCACCGGACCTTCTGCTCATCGCCACAGATCCACGACCCGTCCAGCGCGCCGGAATCCACGGGCCTCCTACTCATTGCCCCAGATCCACGACCCACCCAGCGTGTCGAAATCCACCGCGTCTCCTTCTCATCGCTACACATCCACGAGCCGCCCAGCCTCCGGAATCCACTTGAATCCTGCTCATCGCCACAGATCCATGAATTGCCATCGTCGGTTTTTTTTCATCACCACAGATCCACGAGCATCTTCGCCGTCGTATGGTTTACATTCATCACCGCCTGAGCACACCACAAATGCTGCTAAAACTCGCGACGTCGGTCAGATTCTTCAATTCCTTTCACCGGAGTTTGCCCAAATGGTTGTCAGAATTCACTCTAGCGTGTTCGTCCACCGCAGGTTGCTGCACTGGCAACCTAATCTCCCTAGAAATAATGATGTGCAAATTTAGGTTGGAGAGAGAGATGGGTTATGGCTGAGAAAAGGATTGAAAGTTAATTAAGATTTGACCTGCTAAATTAAAATTAAAAGAATATCCTAACGGCCACGTCATGCTTTCCGTTAAATTGATAGACAAAATTTAAAAAAAAAAAGTAACGGGACTAAAAATGTAATGGAAAGGACTAAAAGTGAAATTGAATTATACTAACAAAAAAATAAGAGTTAAAATAATTTTTTGTCTCATAACTATAGAGAATTTTTGATTCCGTCCCAAAAAATATAAAATTTTTAATTTCGTCCCGCAACTCTTGATATTAGCCAATTTTGGTCTCAAAATCACCGAAAATTGACTTTTTAGCCGGAAAATCGCATGTGCACCGCACATGACGCCTCAAATTGGGGCTTTCTGGTAGCTTCATCCAACGTGGCAATTGAGGAAGAATTTGGACCAATCGAGCACTAAACAATGGAGAAAATCCAGCACAGAACGATGGTCGTTAATGGGCTCAATATGCACGTCGCTGAGATCGGGGAAGGCCCCTTGGTGCTCTTCATCCACGGCTTTCCCGAGCTCTGATATTCATGGCGCCACCAGATGCTGTTCATGGCGGCGAGTGGTTACCGTGCGGTGGCGCCGAACATGAGGGGCTTCGGCGAGACCACCGGAGCGCCGATAGACGATCATTCCAAGTCTCGGTGGTCCACTTGGTGGGCGATCTGATTTCGCTGCTGGACGCTGTTGCTGGTAATGCAGACAAGGTGTTTGTCGTTGGTCATGACTGGGGTGCTTACGTTGCTTGGCATCTCTGTTTGTATAGACCTGATAGAGTGAAGCTTTGGTGAATCTAAGTGTGTCTTTTACACCCAGGAGTCCTGAGATGAATCCAGTTGAGATGTTCCGGAAAGTGTATGGAGAGGATCACTACATCATCAGATTTCAGGTGAGATGATTGGTGCACGTTGGATGAAGTTACCGGAAAGCCCCAATTTGAGGCGTCATGTCCGGTGCACATGCGATTTTCAGGCTAAAAAGTCAATTTCCGGCGATTTTGGGGCCAAAATTGGCCAATAATAAAAGTTACGGGACAAAATTGAAAATTTTATCTTTTTTGGAATAGAATAAAAAATTCTCTATAATTATGGGACAAAAATAATTTTAACTCAAAAAATAAAGTAAAATAAGGTTCATCTCCTGCCAAAATTTTCATTTTAATGTACTATCATTACATTAAATATATGGGGCAGTGGATAGCGTGAGATCATTATACATTTTGTTATACTTTTTTATTGAAATATTCACTTTTTATTAATTTCACTAATGATCATGAGGCAGGGGATACTGTGAGATCATTATACATTTTGTTATACTTTTTTTATTGAAATATTCACTTTTTATTAATTTCACGAAAATCATTCGTTACACGTGTTTACTATATCTAGCGAATATCGAATTGCTGTTTTTATATGAATCAATTATTTCTAAAGGCCTTGTTTGGTTATGTGGACTTAATCTCCAGAAATCTTGAATTAATCATCTAAGAGATTGCCACATCCATCCATCTCATTCCTTAAAAAATTTACATTTAATTTTATTAAAATATATATATAATTGTTTTACATTATTAGAGAAAAAATTGATTTGGGTACTGTTTCGTCACAATGCATGTGTTCAGACTCGATACTTGTTCCACCAGCTTTCAATTCTTCAACAGAAGGTATTTATATTATATTTTATATCTGCTATATATATTAATATATATATATATATATATTAATAAGCTTTATAAAAATTTTAATTTCCAGGAAAAAGATTTGATGGAGGTTAACATGGCTCTCAGAACCAAGGTTCGCAAGCTCTTAAATACTCTAATTTCTTTAGAAATAAAATGGACTTTTAAAACATAAATCAATGTATATCTTTTTATTTTATTCGAATTAAAAGGTCTCAAAATAGTTACTTTATTCAAAAAGGCTCATATATCAGTTTTGCTCCAATTTCATCTTAAAATAATATTTTTTTTTGTCTCATGATAATCATAACTTTGTAAAATTACCGATTTATCTAATCCCATAAAATTAAAAAAAATTAGATATTTTTAAGTATAAAATGATCATTTTTGTGAGAATTTAAAAGGTATAAGACCATTTCACATAAATTAATTTTTTTTTGAATTAAACTACTAAAATGAGTAGAATACATATATATCATGGGAATTGTAAATCTGACATTTTTTTATTTTTTTGAATTTAAAATGTTATGAAATGTAATAGTATATATATATAATTATTAATTACAGGTGGAAGGAGGTGGTAGTGTTGCAGCAGTAGATAAAGAAAGAAGCAGGCAACCTCAGGTGTTGTTCGACTGCAACCTTGCGCCACCAATTGAGTATGTTTTATTTTATATTATCTAATTAATTAATTAATTAATTGGGTAGATGAATATTAATCATGATCATAACTACTATAATTATATTTTAGTTATTTATTAATTTATTTTTTTGACAGACCAGATAATGATGAATCTGGCAAAGGGATACTACCTGGATGGATGCACTGAATTTAATTCATGTTAAATCCCATGGTTTTTCATTACTCATTATATTATATTATAATGTATTATATTATATTATAGACTTTGAATTATTAATTGTGGATATATTATGTGACAATAATACGCACACGAAATTGATCAAGATAAAAAACGTTCAAAACTACTGATGAGTAATAAATTTATGGCAATTAACTTGGGTGGAACATTTTACGATTCATATATTATTATATTTTCAATTATTGTATAATGTTGATTTTAAGAATATGACTATAGTTTATGTTTCTTAATTATAATATTTTATTGTTCATGTGTAACCTATTTTACTCTTGGATCTATAAAATGTTGTAATTCTTTATATACTCAAATTTTATGCTATTTTTTAGCAGATAATTATAATTTCGTTGTTATGATTTACTAAAGAACTCACTTAAAAGATATACAGTGTTAATCTATAGAAAATACTATTGTCTAGTTAACTCATAATTTAAGAGGTTCACCCGGCCGTTTTCTGCTCTTGCGAGACGGATAAATTAAGACGGGTCGATCCATTTTAAAGTATGATTATTATATAGTTAAAATATACTTATTGATAGTTAAAGTGTATATGTCGGTAGTATAGTATAACAACTTAAAATTATATTTTAATAAATCATACTTTAATATATTATTAATCATCACACTATAAAAAAACGTAAATTAACAATTTATAAATATATTTTATCTATATAAAAATTATACTTTTAACACATCTTACAAGTATAACGATTATACTTTTGACACGTCTCAACCAACTCACAAAGAAGAGGCATTTTCTTTTTAAATTAAGCCTGTTTCTATTTTACATAAATTACAAACTCAAGTATTTTATTAATTTTGTGGGTAACCGATTATTTGTTATCCGAAAGAATTGAATTACTCCACATGATATCTTCAAATTGAATTTAAATACGAACACAAATTTTATAAATAAATACTCCCTCCTCTGTCTGCATGGTTTAAGTTTCCATTTTGCGTTGTCCCAAGTTAAGGTTTACATTTACGTATTTTTTATTACATGTGACTCACACAAAATAATTATTTATTAAATATTGGGTCTACACACAATACTAAACATTAAAGTATTATATTTCTCTACCCATTTTCTATTAAATATTATATTTTTAAATTTCGTTCAAAAAACAAGCGTTAACGTTAATGTGGAACGGATGTATTATATAATTGCATGGAGTATTAAAGTAGTGGGTCAAGACTCAAGAAGCATTCATAGAAAGTGGGCTTTCATTATCATTATGGTGCAACATTGTCCAGGATGGCTAAGGGAGCCCAATTTTCAAAAAATAGTAAAATTATTAGTATTATTCAAGAATCATCTTAAATTATTACAAATCAAATTCCTTATTTCACTCTCTGCTCCATCTCATGTTTCATGGAGTAGAGAGTGTGACAAGTGTCACATTTTCACACAATGTGACACTTGTCACACTCCTCATAAAATATGAAATAGAGTAGGGAGTGAAATACGAGATCCCATGTGAAATTATTAGGAGTATTGAATAAGTACAATTATTATCCGAGGTTTTTAATTTACCAATGACTAGCCTAATTTGGTAAAAAAATATTTTTACAACGTTTCTTTCTTACCTTACCTGGCAAACCTGTTACAGCTAGCTAGTAGCTACTTAGAACTCAAAAGAATTAAATATACACAAATACGTTTTTAAAAAAATAAAAAAAATCATTTAATATTTGAATGTCACCTTTTAATTAGTGTAGCCTATAGGAGGAGTCATGAATATCAAACCTAGTATTTTTGTTATAAGTAAACCAAATTATCTTTTAACAAAATATCGATTATTTTAGTTAATTAGGAGTATTACACAATAATAATATTGAAATTGTAAAAATAGTAAAGAATATTAATAAAATAGTATGGAGAAAAAAAAGATGAACATTATGGGCCTATAGGCATTGCCCATTAGCTAGTTGGTAGTACTCTATGCCTACTTTGATTGTTTTGCTGCAAAGTGTCACCCCACGTGAAATTTTGTCCTTTTAGAATCAAATCATGTCTTGTTTATGGATTATTACTGCTCCCTCGTCCGGAATAATGCCTTCCGTATACATTATTTAAAAAAAATTATTATTTTTACTGAATTAATTAATTTTAGAGGGTATTGTAATATTTATATGTAATAAAAAAATATAAAATGCCGATGTATGTGAAAAATGAGTGACAAATTTATAACTAAAGTATTGTTGACAACGTAATGTTTTTTTTAGAATGTGAAGGATTGTATGAGACAAACAAATAAAAAAAAATGTGAAGAGTTCTATGAGACGCAAATAATACAATTTATTAATTTCTTAAATCATAACATTGAAAATAAAAAATAAAAATAATGGCACGAAAACTTGATGAACGCAACAATATACTCCTATAAATTAAGATAAAGTGTTTTGTGACACGCTGTACGGGACGGTTTGTAAGACGTGTTAATGTATGATTATTATATAAATAAAATATGTTTATTAATTGTTAAAGTTATTTTTATAAAGTATGATTGTCATATAAGTAAAATAGGCCTATTAATTGTTAAAGTTTATTATTTTTTAAAATATAATAAATGATGCAATAAGTATAATTCAAGATTGTTATAGTATGATTTATTACAAACATACTAACTTTAACTACTAATAAATACTTCATCCGTCCGCTTTCAAGTGTATCATTTTTCCATTTTGGGCATCCGCCCCCAAGGGTCTCATTTATTTTTTTATCCACACACACCCACTAATACAACTAAAAAATGGGACCCACACCTCCACTAATACAACTATCCACTACACATTAAATAACAATACTCCTTAATCTCCGTGTCCAAAAGCAAATGACACAGTTGAATCCGGACGGAGGGAGTACTTCCTTTGTCCCCTTCAAAGAATATTTTTTTTCATTTTAGACATCACATCCAAATAGTCTCATTTTCTTTTTTTACACACATGAAATCCATACATGCACTGACGCACTAATAAGTATGGGGCCCACACTCCCACTAATATAATTTTTCACAACACATTAAATAATAACATTTTTTAATCAATGTACAAAAAGAAAAGAACCTCATTTGGAAGAGATGGATGAAGTATATATCACTACAAAAAAACTATTTTTTACCAACGGAATATTCCGTTGGTAAAAACTTTAATTCCATTGTTAAATTGGCTTACCAACGGATTAGCAATGAAATCCGTTGGTAAAATTTCTTTGGTAAAGTGGTGGTTGAGAAATTTTTAGCAACGAAAAATCAATTCAGTTGGTAAATAATTCCGTTATTCGTTGCTAATAATTTCGTTGGTAATTTATATAATTATTCCCTTGGTAATCCGTTGGTAATTACCAACGGATTTAATTCCGTTGCTAAAATAGAGAATAAGTTTGTTGGCATTTTGTTGCTAAAATAAAAATGTCATTTTTGTTGCTAATCCATTGGTAATTATCAACAAATTAAATTCCGTTGGTAAATTCGATTGCTAAAAAATATTTTTTTTATAATATATATTTTACATACATAAATTTATATTTTAATAATTGATCAACTCGTTTCACCAATCACGATTCGCCTTCCATATATCTGTCTCATGATAGAGTTCCCCATAAATTAAATATCACATGTGAAAATCACTTGATGGAAAAAAAAAAGAGAGAAAAAAAAGTTTAGTAATAATTGAAATTCGTACATAAAATTAGTTGTAAGATGGTCGACTTTCACTATCATTATAAATTCCTATTTATTTTATTTTATTTCTTTTTAGAAAAATAATTGTTGATTAAATGTAGTCCCGTAATGCACGGGATAAGTATTACAACTATGGATAAATGGCATTCAATTTTTGCCACTCCAAACATATAATTTAATGCAAATAAATGTAATTTATTATAAAAATAACTATCAAAATTCATTTAATACTATGTCAGTAATCAATCCCTAACGACAACTTGATCCGTACACGTGTGTATACACAAACAGTAATTTCGTATATTTTCGTATTTTAATAAAATAAAAAATTTCGAAAAATACTAAGAATGATATTACGGAAAAAGAAAGAACAATATACATGCTGTTGGTCTACCTCAAAATGAAATGTTTTTTATGTCCCAAATTAGCAACTGGTAAAATATTAATTTGTTCACTTGTACTTGTAATAGTATTATTTTTTGAACAGCAAAAAGAATATTAATTATTTTATTTACAATTTGTACTAATTCTCAATATAATAAGACAATATGGATTTAAATTTAATAAGAAATATAGTAAGTTAAATTTATGAATGTGTGTCGTTTTATCATTTATGTCTTGTGTGACCTGAATTAAAGAAATATTTATTATAGAATTGAGAAGAAAAATAAAAATTTGGCCCTAAATTGACACTTTAAATTGAAATTAATTGCAAGATAAATTAGACATAGCTTATCATATATTTATATTTTTTATATGTTATAATAAATATTTATGCATGGAAAGGTGAGTTTGATAGTGAAACATTAAAGTATGTGGACTAAATGGAGATACATAGAAAACAAAGTCCTTAGTAATAAATTAGAAAGTTATTGCAAAAAATAAACAATGCCATTTGGTCCCCCTATGAAACCAACCCTAATTTGATGACACAT
This sequence comes from Pogostemon cablin, assembly GCA_023678885.1. Lineage (NCBI taxonomy): Eukaryota > Viridiplantae > Streptophyta > Magnoliopsida > Lamiales > Lamiaceae > Pogostemon > Pogostemon cablin. The sequence continues at coordinate 2,461,756 of CM042980.1, read as the reverse complement.
ATTTACACCTCCTCTTGCCTCTGCCCACCTCTCCTGCTACTATATACTACTTATTAATTAATTAAGTAAAATATTTGGGTGTGATCGTTTACGTTATACGGTTTTTAGATTTTTTTAAATAATTTTTATTTTTTATTAAAATATTATTATATAATATTAAAAATATTAATAATATAAATATTTACCTTAATTATAAACAAATTGTCAAAACTTTCACCAAAAAAATAAAAATAAAAATTAATAGACAATATATATATATATATACTACCTTTTTCAATATGATAAAACTTAAATTTCGCGCATCCAAGATGTCCTGTCCTCCTGTTACTTTTTGATATTACATCTCATGTTATACGTATTAGATGAGTGACACAAATGCGAGAAGGAAAATCACAACTTTTTCTTCTTTAGAGTTGATATTTCATTTTAGAGTATAATTTTATTATATACAACATGTCAATTGTCTAACAAATTGTAATATGAAATGTAACACAAAAAAATCGATACACATCAAACTTAATATAAACTTGCACTGATCAGAAAATTTAATTTGGGGCTTCAATTAATTAACCCTATAATTAACGCATGAATATATAGATTATTTTTCTTGCTATAAAGTTTGTGGTAATGTAGGGATAATATTAAAGATAGTTACATGTATTCGATCTGTTCAAATCTTAATAGAGATCGAAGTTAATTTTTGATTATTAATTGGTAACAGATTTTCTGACAATTAATAGCTAGGTTTCAATTTTAATATCCTGCGTATATGTACACGTTTTATTTATTAATGTACTATTGCATGAAATTTTGCTCTAAGTATTGCCCTCATGCATTATAGAAATATTAATTTTTTATTCTTAGATGTGATTAAATTGATAACTTTATAATATAACAAAAAAATTAAATAACTATTTCTTAATCCTAAATGATTATACGGTTCCAAAAAAACTTCTTATGAAATTGATTCTCCAACTCATGAATTTGTGCAGAATATTGGCTCCATCTGAATTAATTTAAGAAATAGTTTAATTTAGAAAATGAATAAAAAAATATTTTTGGTTAAAATGATTTAAATATATTCTATTTAATAAAATTAATATTAAACTTGAAAATTAAATATTAATCTTACAAATAAAATAGTCACAATTTACTAAATTATACATGAAATATGGTTCAGGAATTAATATTAAGCAAATCTCTAGCTATAGCCTTTCCACTTAGTCTGGAGATAATTTAATATTATTATATTTATTAAAAATGATGATTACATTTAATAGACTTATTATTGATATTTCACAATTCTCCAATAAAATTTGAAAATTATTTAATATATAATTCAATATTTTCTTTTAAATTAGGATAATTGTTGGGTTTTTAAAAATAATTGGGTTTTTAAAAAAATAATTAAGCACCATTATTAAATATAATTCTTTTAGTTAATAATTATTAATTAAACTATATAAAATTATTTTTAAATTTATTTTTAAAAATAATTTATATTAAAATTTTCTAATTATAATCTTATATATTATTACATAAAATTTCTATCCTATCTGTGGCTTATTTATTAATGTATATGAATAGGCTATCCGCATATGTATTTCATAGACAAGTTGTTTAAAATATGTGTACATATATTTATGGAGTAATTATTATTTATGTTCCATGACCATATACATGGAGTAATTGTTATTCAGGTTTTATGGACCATTTGATAGGTGGTACGGAGGGAGTATTATTTTTTATTGGTAAGTTATTAAATGACTTATCAATTTTTTTTATTAATGTGCAATAATTATATGGAGAACATAGAATAATATTGTCTATCATATGAATTTATTATTATTATTAATATACTTCATCTGTCCCATTTAAAATGATGTCTTTTTTTTATTATAAAATAATATAAAGAGAGATGCTATTTTAAATGAGATTGAAGAAGTAAATATATTACTCTATTTTAAGGAGTTAGTAATTCCACGTGAACTACATCTGGGGTGGATCTATGTGGGGCAGTCCCGGGTTCAAAGCCCAGGGCTGTCCCCAAAAGCCCATTATTCTATATGTAAATAATTTGTATTTTTAAGTTTAACCCAGTCAAAAAAAATTTTAAGTCCACCCAAATAAAAATAAAAAATAAATATATCTTCTTAAATAATATATATTCTAGGAGCCAATTACAATAAATATTAAAATTTAGCTCATTCTTCATCCACTTTTAAGAAGGTAATTTGTATATATATATATATATATATATATATATATATATATATATATATATATATATATATATATATATATATATATTAATTATTATTTTTAATTATTATTATTATTTTTTATTTTTTTTAATAAACTTAGTCCACCCCACTACGTTTTTCTGGATCCACTGAACTACATCATAAATTAATATGATAAATTTAATTAGATTGTCGAGCTTTATTATTAAAATTATATTTTGATATATGAGAAAATATTATATTCTTATATTATGATATCAAATCAAAATAAAAGTTATTTATACTTATAATAAGTTACGAATTACGAAATATTAGAAGAATTTTAAGTGGATTCATGAATCATGCATAGTTAAACCGAGAAACGCTTCCTCTCAGCCCGGTTTACCAGATTTGTTAAACGGGTCAGCTTTTAGCCCAGTCCTATTAGACTTAGGCAGCCCTACAAATTATACAATAAAAATTACAAAACGTTATAATAATAAATTTTAAATTTAAATTTATAAAACATAACTCAATAAATACAAAATTAATTCATTAATTATTTAAAATTAATAATAATTAGTAAAATTATACACGAAATTTTTTTATTAACTATTTGTGATAATTAAAATTAATTTATTTATATTTTATTGCCTTTCAAGATAATTAATGATCTTCTTGAAAAAGTTATATAAAAATTTTGTACTTTTAATTACCATAAAGATTCACCTATCTTAATAATGTTTATAAAAATATTTATTAGGTAAATAACAAAATTGGTCTTGTAAGTATGACGTTTTCCAACTTTAGTCATTTTTCTTTTGTAATTCTCAATTTTGGTCTTTTTTGTCCACTTTTAGTCCTTTTAGTTCAAATTTAGTCATTTATGTTAAAAAAAAGTCAAAAAATGGTCCGAAAGTGTATATATAAAGGACTAAAAGTGGAAAAAAATGACCAAAACTAGACTAAAAGGACTACAAGTGGACAAAAAGGACCAAAATTGAGAATTGCAAAAGAAAAATGATTAAAGTTGGAAAACGTCATACTTACAGGACTAATTTTGATATTTACCCATATTTATTTAACATAAATCTTATATTATTTAAAATTATATATAAAATATGGTTTAATTAATTTAATTTTTTAAATTTAAATAAAGAAATAAAGCGGGGCAAAAAGAGTGAAAGAAAATAGGATCCGAATCCTCTCCCGTTCTTAATCTCTCAATTTCGTGCATCTCCATTCTCCCACCAACAATAACTTGGCACGTCATCCACTATCACAATTTTTTTATTTAATTAAAATTTAAATAATTATTTTATCACGTGTATTTATGTTTTTCTTACATTATTTTGCTAAATAACGTGGCAAATTCACGTTCGTAAATAATAATTGAATGATGCAGATAAGAAGAAATTCACATAAATTGAGAAATTAAGTAAGAGAGAGGATCCAAATCCAAGAAAATAATATTAACTAAATAAATATTTAGTTAACATAAACATCATGCATGTTAATAATACTAACTAATAAAACATTGCTAAATCTTCTCAAAAAATTATATTGCTAAATTAATATACTTTATTAATTTAAGATAAAGTAAATTAATGAATCGAGGGAAAAAAATTAGTATATTTATTTATTTAAAAGTGAGTAATTAATTCTCCCCTTTAATTCCCTGTTTCCAAAAAATAAATAATTATGGAATGTGGACTGCTGATAGGGTCTGCCATTAATGAAAAAGACAATACAGCACATTATCCAGCTTATAATACGACTATTCAAATAAGAAACTGATGATTAACATATTTGCTGGTCCAACTCTACGTAACACTACCAATGGCTGCATTTTATTATTTTTATCATTATTATTATTATTATTATTATTATTATTATTAATATTTTTTTTTTGGCACTTTTTCTTTTTGCAAATAATTTGGAAATAATATTAAGAGTTGATATCACGACAACTTGAGTGCACATAATTAATTTCCATGCATTTAATTTGTTTTAATTTTAGTAATGTATACTTATTTTATATTCAACATTTTTTTTTACTAAAACTTCACTATCTATAAATTTTTGCTTATTGGTATATGTTTTGAATGTGGGAATTAGTATCCGTGTATGGGTGCACAAGATATTTTGGCTACAAATTGTTGTGGCCCCTACAATTTTATTTTTTATTTTTTATTTCGAGTTTAATTTAAATTTATTTCATGGTAGGAACGAATAAATGATTTTTCATCAGAAAATGTACTTACGAACGTAGAGTTAGGACTATTCAATTAAGGTAAAAAGAAAAATAAAAATAAAAAAGTCATGCAATTTGTACTGCATTTGATTAATTAAGTAGAAATTCCTACATCCACCATTTTTATTGACATTAAAAGGAGTTGGCATTATAATTTATTAAAATATTTAAGGTTTGTATAACCGAGGAATCCTTTATTCTAAATTATTGGTGGATTATTTTTTCATATAATTAATTTAAGAATTAATGGTAAGAAATCATAAACTTTTCGTTATTTATTGCACATAATTCTCAAAAATGGTATGAAAAAACTTAGCCTTTAAATATTATTGTAAAATGAACTTAATAGACAATAGTCGGGCAAACATCTATTATCCGTTTGGTTTGTTTTACAACAATTTTTAAAAATATAATTTTTATTATTATTTCTCAAATATAAAAATTAATTTTACAATTAAATTAAATTTTGTAATTTTTCATGCTATTGACCCTTGATTTAAATATACGATTTTGAGATAAGGTAGTTATCTGCATGCCTTCTGGCGCAAAATAATGGAGTAGTTATTAAATTAAATTATATTAATGCATTTTATTTAATTCATGAATAGTTATTTAATTTTTTTAGTTACGTTTAATATATGATACTTCACTGTTACATGATGTATGTATAGTGATCAGTATTATGTCATGTACACATTGAATTGTTTTATAATAAAGGATTCAAATGAACCAAATTAAAAAAAAAAAATTAAAAGATATATTTTTAATAATTCTAGTTTAAATCACATAATCATGTAACATTGACAATAATGACAACTTCTTCAGTTCTTCTTGCTTCGGGACAACTTTATGCTTTTCTTCTGTAGGACAGCGACCTTCTAGCTAATTAATAAAACCTTAAATAAGTATTGTTTTAATAATTTTTAAATTACCAAGAAATTAATAAATTATTAAGATCAGACGAATGTGAAAGAAACTAAAAGGGACGTTTGTATAAGTCGTAAGATTAGTTACTGTTGCATTATAGTATATTCCCTAAAATCAAGCTTCCATAATTTCTCGGTGGATTGTGGATATTTATACCTTCCATTCATATCCCCCGAAAGTTATACTTTATAGTACTCTCTCCGTCCCAAGAATATATTCGTATTTTCAATTATGGTCCGTCCAAAAAATACTTTCACACCCTAAAAATGGAAACAATATACAATATCAATAACTTTATAATAATACTACAATATTACAAAAATGTCATCTTCTTTTTACACATAATATAATCAAAGTCAACTATATCATACACTTTATTCTACCCAATTACCCAAAATACCCCCTCTCTTTCTTACATCACACTAACAAAAAGTTACTTTTCTTAAAATTCATACCAAAGAATACGAGAATGTATTCCTGAAACGGAGATAGTATTAAACAGGCACAGAATGTTCCGTTACATTTGTGTACGATTATGAAAAGAAGTTAACTCACAACCTTTGGTAACCGTTCCCAACTAACCACTGGTTTACACTTTCACAACCAACATCTGCATACTTAAGTTCATATTAATTCACAAGTAAAATTACATTTTTACCCTATCTGAATATTCATATTGATAAAGGAGGTTAGCATCATTGATCCCAAATAAAATTAGCCTTTATGCCATTATCAACTTTGTGACGGTTATAACTATTGTTGGTTTATAAGTACACCAATCAATCACTATTACAATGAATATGGAAATAAAACGGAGAATTACTAACCTTTCTTTTAGATCTGGATCTAGGATCTTGAACGTCTCTTGATCTACGATTTAGGATCTTGAATGTCTCGGGATAATGGGCGAAGTCGAGTCGAGTAGAACTTTTTCCGCAAGAAGAAACACGCCCCGGTAGTGCTCCGGTCTTGGCGGATCTTCCCCAAAGGTGAAACAACTTCTCGTTTCCGGCGAAGCAGCACCTCTATCACAGAACTCCGGCGAACTAAAAAGAATGGAGAACTGGATCGTCTAGACTATGCACTATGCAAGTGTATGCAGATGTTTTATGTTTTTTGTGTCTTATTATGTTTTCGTGTGTTGTGAATAAATGGACAATGACCCTATTTATATGTTCCAAATACCACTCTCATGTGGTAGAATTGTTATTTTAAATAGTGATCGTGATCACTACCATATTTGATCAATTACCATATTTGATCAATTTACCATATTTGATCAATTTCACATGTGAGACTAATTTCACTCACTTTAATTATTATTTAATTGATGATTAATTTATTTGTTAATCCTTACTAACCAATTAAATTCCCCAACAATCCCCTACATGAGTGGAATTCGGTGCCTATAAAATGCAGACACATAATCCAGTCCTCGTGAAACATTAATGTATCCAGATAGGTAGCTTGGGACTTTGAACCTTCTGTAGTCCAACACTATCGAGTATACCGGTGGCTTAGTAGACATGATGTCTTTGAACTACTCATCCTTAGCGTATACTGAGACAATAGTACGAACGCATCAATGTCTTGCATTCTTCTTGTTCTCACGTTTTGGTCCGTTTCGGCCATGGACCTCTTTGGATTCATAAGTGTTTTAGTTTGAAGCGGCCACTCACTTCACATTTACATAGGTGATCTCCTATCTTGAGTATCCCGTTATACTCAACCAGCCATTACTTAGCCTTTTAGGATTCATTAAACGTCAAAAGACGTAACCTCACCACAATACGGGTTCTATACTTGGTAGAATTGCTCTACTAAGGAATGATAGGTACCAAGTTTCACTCGAACCTCTACAGTTTCATTGTCCATTTGAACCAAGTTCTTGGGATCTCCAGTCATCATGGTTGGGTTTTCACTGTTTTGGCTCATTACTTTGTGGATTTTAGCCTCATTCATTCTAGCAATTTATTCATTTGATCTCGATTAATTGCTTTTGTAAGCAGATCCGCTATGTTGTCTTTTAACTTCAAGTAGTCAATTGACATTACACCACTCGAGATCAATTGTCTCACCGTGTTGTGTCGCCTACGGATATGTCTATACTTTCGTTGTATATATCATTAAGAGCTCTTCCAGTTGTGGCTTGACTGTTACAATGTACCATCACCGTAGGGACCGGTTTGTTCCAACATGGAATGTCCTCAAGAAAATTACGAAGCCATTTTGCTTCTTCTCCGGCTTTATCTAGAGCTATAAACTCAGATTCCATTGTGGAACGGGCTATACAAGTCTATTTTGTAGACCTCCACGACACTGCTCCACCTCCAATAGTGAATACATATCCACTCGTGGAAAACAAGTCTTTTGTGTCAGATATCCAGTTTGCATCACTGTACCCTTCGAGTACTGTTGGATATTTTGTGTAGTGTAGCCCCACATCAACAGTGTATTTCAGGTATCTCAACGCTCTTCTCAATGCTTTCCAGTGCTCATTGCTTGGGTTACTCGTGTATCTACTCAGTTTGTTAACTGAACACGCTATATCAGGACGCGTACAATTGGTTATGTACATTATGCTCTCTATAACCCTTGCATACTCAGATTGAGCCACTAATTCACCTTTATTCTTACTAAGGTGTACACTTGGATCCATGGATGTCTTTGCCGGTTAATCATCGAATGCATTGAATTTCTTCAACATTTTCTCAATGTAATGAGATTGTGACAAAGCAATTCCATCAGCTGTTCTTTGAATCTTGATTCCAAGTATCACATCCGCTATACCCATGTCATTCATGTCAAAGTTCCGATTTAACATTCGTTTAGTGTCAACGATTATGTCATTATTGCTTCCCATGCTAAGCATATCATCTACATAGAGAGAGACCATGACAAATCCTTTTGGTGTATTTCTCACATACACGCATTTGTCACACTCGTTGATTCAAAAATCATTTGACATCATTCTGTTGTCAAACTTCATATGCCATTGTTTTGGAGCTTGTTTAAGTCCATACAATGATCGCACGAGTTTACATATTTTTTTTCTCATTTCCAGGTGCTATAAAACCTTCTGGTTGGTCCATGTATATTTCTTCTTCTAACTCACCATTTAAGAAGGTTGTTTTCACATCCATTTAATGGATCTCTAGATTGTGCAATGCAACAATCGCTATAAGTACACGAATAGACGTAATTCGTGTCACTGGTGAGTAGGTATCAAAGAAATCATACCCTTCATTTTCTAAAGCCTTTAGCTTCCAACCGGGCTTTATATTTATCTATTAACCCATCAGCTTTATATTTTATTTTAAGGATCCATTTGCATCCTAAGGTCTTGCAACCATTTGGTAAATCTACCATCCCCATGTATGATTTTGCATAATAGAATCAATCTCGCTTATCTATAGCTTCTTTTCAGAATGGTGCATCTGGACGAGATAGAGCTTCAGATACGGATTTGAGTTCATCTTCAACTGCGTAGGTGAAGAAGTCTTGACCAAAGTCATTTTCTACTCTAACTCCCTTACTACGTCTTGGTTTTGCACTCACTTGTGTAGATTGAACCGCAGTAGTATCTACAAGTGGTCTCTTAGAAGATGTCACTTGTTTATTTCCTTTGCTAGGAAATATGTCTTCAAAGAATATTGCATTCCTTGATTCTATCATAGAGCCTTCAGTCATGTCAGGTACTTTCGATTTATGAATCAGAAATCTGTAAGTACTGCTGTTAAGTGCGTACCGTACAAATATACAATCAACCATTTTAGGTCTGATTCTAACTTGTTTAGGTGGAGACACTTCAACCTTGGCCAAACACCCCCACACTTTGAGGTATTTGTATGACGATTTACGTCCCTTCCACATTTCATAAGGACTTTGATCCTTAGATTTCTGTGGAATCTTATTTAGAATGTGGTTAGCTGACAGGATAGCTTTCCCCCACAAGTTTTGAGGCAACCTGAACTGATTAATATTGCATTCATCATTTCTTTCAGAGTTCTATTCTTGCGCTCAGCAACGCCATTTGATTGAGGTGAATAAGGAGCCATTGTTTGATGTATGATATCGGATTCAGCACATATTTATTCAAACGGTGCTATGTATTCGGCACCTCTATCACTCTGAATTGCTTTAATTCGAGAGTTAAGTTGATCTTCAACTTCATTCTTGTAGCGTTTGAATGCTTCTAAAGCTTCATCTTTGCTTCTCAAGAGATACACATAACAGAATCTTGTGCAGTCGTCAATAAAAGTAATGAAATACTTTTTCCTCCCTCTAGGTTGCACACGTATCAGTGTGGATCAACTCTAGAGGTTTAGTGCTCCTTTCTGTTGTTGGAAATGGTTGTTTTGCCATTTTTGCTTCTACACACTTTACATTTATTTGAAGTCTCAATATTTGCTACTTTAAGCAAATCAAGATTATTTAATCTTTTGATAGATTTAAGATTTACATTTTCAATCTTAAATGCCATATTGAGGAGTACTCAACGATATAAGTAGAAGTAGAAACACTCTTATTCATAACTTTCTTGCCTTCACGGCTTACAACCATAGTATTGAGCTTAAAAGCCCATTATCTAGATAGCCACGGCCCAAGAATTGGCCAAATTTGCTAAGCACTAGTTTATCAGACTCAAATACAAGTTTGAACTGATGACTAACTAGTAGAGAGCCTGAGATCATGTTCTTGCGGATGTTTGGAACATGCAGCATATCCTTCAACTTCAGTTCTTTCCCGGAGGTAAGCTTCATAGTCGCGCTCCCAACACCGACTACTTCAGATGAGGCATGGTTTCCCATGTGCAGTTTCCTCCTTTCAACGGGTGCATAAGAGGAGAAGACATTTTTCTCCAAGCAGACGTGGTAGGTGGCACCTGTGTCCACGAACCACTCCTTTGGATTTGCCACCAAGTTGTCTTCAAAAACCACAGCAGTCATGTCGCCATCAGTTAGGTCTCGTTCAACCACGTTAGCATTGTGGTTCTTGCCTTTGTTCTTCTTTGGTAGGCGACAGTCTTTGGCCTTGTGGTTGGGCTTGCCATAGTTGTAGTAATCCCCACTGAACTTGGGCTTTTGCATTGGCTTCTTGCCCTTGTTGTCAGATATCTTTCTCTTTTTGGAGGGTCCCGCACGATATTTAGTTAAGTTTGCCTTTGCCTCAATTGAGGATTGGTCAAACTTCCAATCCATCTTCCTGTTGTCCTCTTCGATTCTCAATTTGACAATTAAGTCTTCTAGAGATATCTTCTTTCGCTTGTGTTTGAGATAGCATTTAAAGTCCTTCCACATTGGAGGTAGCTTCTCAATCACAGAGCCGACAACGAATGCTTCTGAAAGCATCATCCCCTCGAAGAGGATTTCGTGCACTATCAGTTGGAACTGCTTCACTTGTTCAACCACAGATTTAGAGTATACCATCATGAACTCCAAGTACTTGGCTATCGCGTACTTCTTCATACCGGCATCTTTCGCCTTGTACTTCTTCTCCAAAGAATCCTACAGTTCTTTGGATGTCTTCATGTTTAGATACACGTTGTACAATGCATCACTAAGTCCACTAAGGATATAGTTCTTAAACAAGTAATCAGCGGAGGTCCACTGATTAAGAGCTATACGCTTTTGCGTATCAGTCTCATTCTTATCCACCACTGGTGCAGACTCCTTTAAAAAGTTTACCAGATTCAGCGTAGTGATGTAGAACAACATCTTTTGCTACCATCTCTTGAAGTTTGTATCCCAAATTTCTCGAGCTTCTCCGCTGGAGCAGGAACCATGAATGGTCTCGACTTTCCCATTGGAGGATACATCCTTTGGGAATCAGTCCTAATAGGAATCTCAACATTAACTCTCTGGGAGTTATTAGCATTGGATATTTCAATCCCGTCAATATCTATTGGATTAGTCATAGTAATTGTAGGGTGTGGAGGCTAGTTGTTTCTTCTTGCGATTGTTGGTTTATAAGTACACAATCAATCACTATTACAATGAATATGGAAATAGATCAGAGAATTACTAACCTTTCTTACAGATCTAGATCTTGAATCTTGGATCTTGAACGTCTCAGGATGATGGTGAAGTCGAGCCGAGTAGAACTCTTCCCGCAAGAAAAAATACGCTCTGGTAGTGCTCCGGTCTTGGCGGATCTTTTCCAAAGGTAAAATGACTTTCCATTTCCGGCGAAGCAGCACCACTATCACAGGAACTCCGACGAACTAAGAGAGAATGAAGGACTAGATCATCTAAACTACGCACTATGCAAGTGTATGCAGATGCTTTGTGTTTTTGATGTATCAAAGAGTGTGTTTTGAATGAATGCACAATGACCCTATTTATAGGTTCCAGAGACCACTGTCATATGTTAGCATTGTTATTTTAAGTAGTGATCGTGATCACTACCATATTTGATCAATTATCATATTTGATCAATTCCACATGTGACACTAATTTCACTCACTTTAATTATTATTTAATTGGTAATTAATTTTTTTTATTTATCCTTACTAACCAATTAATTCCCCCAACAAGAAATATATAAGCTAAAAGCATATTAATTCCCAAAAGCAAATCAAGTTACATCTATGACGATTAAGCAAAGCCAATACTTACAGGAAAGTAACATGGCAACAATTTTTTTTTTTAAATATACCATGTGTCAATCATATAATTAATAATTGACACAAGAAATGATATATAAATGGTTCAAAAGATCACGATGCATTTATAGTAATATAATTTTGATTTTATTAATTTACGTTAACAATACTAAGAAGAGAATATAATGGCTTTTAAGAGTAGATGAATAAACCATATATCAATGGGTAATATTAGTATGAAATTTTTAATACATAATATAATTTTGAATGAATTGAAAAATAAAAATCCTAAAAAAATGCAGTAAATGTTAATGAATAAACCCCAAACATAAAGTTAAAATAGTAATAATGCATATATTTATACATGATAAATCTAGGTGTACGGAAGATATTAGCAAACTTTTTCTCATATACTACAATATTGAATAATTTAAGATGAGTTGAGGCAAGATTAATACTCTTACGTAGTCTCACTTACTCGAAGATTGGTCACTTTTAGTGTACTAATATTAAAATAAAGTTATTTGTTGAGTAATTTTATTGACTTTTTGGGTTAATGTGATATTATTAGATTAAAAATAAAATACTGTCTCAGTCCGCTCCTAAAGAATCATTTTTTTTTGGACGTCCACCTTAAGGATTTTATTTTTCTTTTAATATGAAACTCACACACATTCACTAATACAATTAAAATATGAGACTCATACATCTACTAATATATCTATCCACTAAATAAAGCATTCCTTAATTCAAGTGCAAAAAACAAATGAATCTTTTGAAATGGGCGGATGTAGTATAAAATATGTTATATGTAAAAAGAAAGAATGATATTTTTAAAATTAATATGTGCTTTTGAAGTATTATATTAATAAAATACTCCATCCGTCCACTGTCAATCTATCCATTTTACCATTTTGGGTCGTCCATCCTTAATCTATCAATTTCTCTTTTTGGATTATGAGACTCACACTCTCCACTAATACAACTATATACTATACATAAAATAATAATACTCCTTAATTCAAGTGCAAAAAACAAATTGATACATTGAAGATGGACGGAGGGAGTATTTTTTTTAAGAGATGAAGAATTATATAAAATGAAGCAATAAAAAAAAGTGAATAATGGTTTGAGGGAGATAGTATTTCACATGTGATGTGGTAGCCCCCCACCCAGGGGTGAAGAAGGGCAAACTAGAAAAGAGCATGACAAGACATAAAAGTGGTCATAACCGTGGGAGCCAATGGGAGGACGACAGCACATCCTTAATAAAACGAGTTGTTTATCAAGTTTCAGGTTCAGCATCCCACAATTGTGCATGCTTTTCAGACAAGGGTGTTGAAAAAGAAACTACACTAATAAAAACTTTCTCCCTCTGCCCTCACTCCTCTCTAAGGATACGGAGTATTTATGTAGTGTAAAGAGTATGAATATTATTTAATTTGTTTTGATTAATTGTATTAGCAGAATTTAAGTAATACGTGTGAATCCTATATGTATAGAAAAATAAATAATACTATTGCCTTCGGTGAGGGATAGTACATAAATAAATAAATAAAATGGGGTGATTGTAAAAAAGTACTGCACATTCCCTACAGCCCCCTACCTCACAATATATATATTTTTTTTAACTTAATAGTAATAAGTAAGATAAATCCTTTTCTTTATCCATGTTGGTGAAAATTACACACACTACACAACTCAGAGGGTTTCCTTTTATAGCTTTTTTTCCTGCAAGCAGTAGATCACTACTCCAGAGAGAGAGAGAAAAAGGAGAGAGAGAGAGAGAGATGGGGAGAGGGAAAGTAGAACTGAAGAGGATTGAAAACAAGATCAATAGGCAAGTGACTTTCTCAAAGAGGAGAGCTGGTTTGCTGAAGAAAGCTCATGAGATCTCTGTTCTCTGTGATGCTGAAGTGGGATTGATTGTTTTCTCCCATAAGGGAAAGCTCTTTGAGTATTCCACTGATTCTTGGTACACTTTTTCTTCCCTCTTTCTTATAGATCCATCTCCTACCTTCTTTTTAACTAGGGTTTCCTTCTCTCTTTTTCCTTTTTTTATAGTTAACTACTTCTTGATGCAGCTTATTAATTTGTTTTTCCCACTTGTTTCTTTAATTTTGTTTTCCTTAAGAATTTATCAAAGGTTTCAGATTTGGATCTTGTTTTCATTGTTTTCCACTAATAGACATATACCTCCCTTTCCTCTTTATAAAACCCTAATTTAATTAATTTCTCCTCATCAATCCATTTGTTTTATTTATTTCCTTTTATTTTTAAAAAAAAAAGGAATTAATCAAGTTGTTCACCTCTTGTCTCTTGTTTAATCAACGTCAACTATATATATATATATATATTAAGTTCTCATTAATATATATGCAATTTCCCAGATCCAGCTCAAAATTAATTCTCACTAATTTTAGCATAAAAATTAAATGTAGTGGAAACCCTTGTCTGATTTTCCATCAACAAATTTAATTAAATTCCCTTTTTCTTTTTTCCTATATTTAAGTCAAAGATGAGATCAAAATCATTAAAATCTGAAAAAAATATCATGTGGGGTGATATAATAATAGCCATGGATTGTCATTCTACCAATCTAACATCCGTTGAACATAAGTATAAACTCTTATGTAATGCCGTTGGTTTTACTGACATTTGACAGTATATATATAAATATATAATTTATGTATTAAATTAATTAAAAACATCAACTCAAGATCTGTTTAGAGATGAGTTCAGTTGTTGACACGGGTATTTCTAGATTCTGTAGGTTATTACATTGTGTTTCCATCTTGGAACTTGAACTTTGTCTGTACGGATTTTGTAACATAGCCTGCCTCATGTCTTTTGTCATTTTCTGAGAACAACATTCTTGCAGCAGTGTGTTCTCTGTAGAACTGGGGGTGGGTGAGTGGGGGGGGTACCCCTTGCATGGACTCATGGGAATCAACACTTGATGTAATGCTCGTTTTGGTAGCTCAACTGGTCAACAGGGTGACAACTTGTGCAAAGATCAAGGTTTGAATCTCACTGAACGCAGTGTGGGAGTAACCTCTTATATAAGGGGCTCCTTGCGCAATGAGTTTATGGTCTAGCTCTGTTGCCCAGTTGAGTTTCTATGATTGACCCCTCCACAAGCTGTTGAACCGGAGCGTGGGGGCGCTTGGGGTGGGCGATTTCACCTTCTTGCCGAAAAACACTGGCTACAGTTACATTCTTTAAGATTCAAACATGAAAACACCTTAATGCTGTTTATTCAAATAGATCCACCATTTGAAACATTAAAACACACATATACTCCATGTTCTACATTTTATATTGGGAGTCTAATTAGTTTATTCTGATTTCTTAGAAAATAGTTTTGATTTGTATCTGCACGTGAGTTTTGAGGACTTAATTTTTTAGTATCTAATTATATTAGTAAATCATGACACATATAAGAGTTATATTACCAATAAACTAAAGAATTAAATGTGAAAAGAAAGATTGTGCATAAAAACTTGTTCTCCCTCATACTGAACCCCCAACCTCTTCCTCCCCAAACACACCACATGGTACACACATTAAGTGTCCTTCTCATCTCTTGATATTTAGATATTTCAAAGAAATCTTTTTACTCTTGCAGTCAAGTGATAACATCATAGTGCATGTTAATAAATACAATTATAATTTGGGTTTTCATTACATTCTGTGTTTTTTTACCAAAGCACAAGACAAATTAAATGGTATTGTAGGTGTAACAGCTGTAATTTCTTAGCATAGTACTTACCCCAAGCCAAGATGTGCAAGTATTAGAAAGTTTCCTAGGATTTATAATTGTATACAAAGTATAATTAGGTTGAAATTATGTGGGAGAGGGGGGTGGGTGGGTTGTCTGTAAAGTGGAGTAGATATATGTTTCAGTGTTCAACCCACATTATGGTGGTTCAGAATATGTGGTAGGATGCCAGAATTAATTACCACTTATAATTATCTACCTAGCTACCTCCTATAAAAATATTCAAAATTCACAGATATTGTGCATGACGTCAGCCAAATTATTTTATTACAATTAAATAAACTAATATCTCAAGTATATTTACTCCATTTCACATTATTACGTTTTTTTTTGAAAAATTTCTCTCAATTATGCATATATCAAATTAAAATATGCATGGTGGCATATAAAAATAAGTGACATGGAATTTGATGATATGTTGAAAACTTAGGTCACAGCAATTATGTAGGCTTTAAAAGTACATGGAATGATAATTATGTATTGTTTCTAACCACAGTACAAGGTTTAATGTTGCTGACATTCCTCATTCAAATACTTGAACAACCACACTAATGGCAGATCATAAGCTCACAAGCAGTGCCAATTTTTATTGGTACAGTAACACTTGTAATAGTGACTTGAAATACATAATAATTTCATGTGTAATAGATATTTGTATTAGTTTTTTTTTTTGCACTACAGTTCTACTCTAAATTTTTTTGCAAATGATATTCAATAGCTTATATTTATGAATGCAAATCCTTAAAATACTTGAGCAACAACTATTTGTAGATGCAAATAACTTATTTGAGTCAATTAATTATTTGTAATTGTTTTATTATTTTATTTTTCATATGTATGTATTAGAGTGTCTTTATGACCACAAATCGTGGTAGTAATTTTTTTTTTTTAGTGAAATACTAAAAGTTTATCCATCAATCTAGCTAGAGTGATAGTTTTACTAATTAAGATTAGTAATATCCATTCATGGATTAATTCTTGTCTCTATAATTAAGAAACCACACTTTGAATTCCTCATTAATTAACATTGTAGAGTTTTATATATATATGTAAAAATTAGAAGTGAGTGATGAGTGATTTTGGTCTATAGCAGCATGGACAGGATCCTTGAGAAGTACGAACGTTACTCCTTTGCAGAAAGACAACTCGTCGCTACCGAACCCCACTCTCCGGTATGATTTTTAATCTCTCCACTCTTCTACGTGTTATTGATTTTTTATTTTTTTATTTTACTTTAAAATAAAAGGAATTGATGTACTTATATAAAGGGGTTTGATGTATTTCACATTGTTTTACAGGCAAATTGGAGCCTAGAGCATAGCAAACTTAGAGCTAGAATTGAACTTTTGAGGAGAAACCACAGGTACATTATAATTAATTAAATACTTGATTATTCTATAAATTAAATTATTCACTTATTGAATTAGGCACTACATGGGAGAAGATCTTGATTCCATGAGCCTCAAAGATATTCAGAATTTGGAGCAACAACTTGATACTGCTATCAAGAATATCCGATCCAGAAAAGTATTTTCATATTACTTCTTTAATTTTCCAAATTATATTACTCCCCGTTTTTAATTTTCTACTATACAACCCTAATTGTATTTTATGTACGTATACATTAATTCAATTTTTTTATCCATACAGAATCAACTCTTGTACGATTCCATCTCCGAATTGCAGCACAAGGTTAATCTCTTAACCACCCCACTAGTCACACTATAATTAAATTAATTAATCATGTGGTCTTCAACGTAAGTTTTGCATTTCCAGCTAGGGTTTTATTTAATCTTGTTGTTTAATTATAATTGATATTATATTTAATTGATTGTAATTTCTTATTGTTTTATATATATTTTTTACAGGAAAAGGCCATACAGGAGCAAAATTCTATGCTGACAAAGCAGGTCCCTATTTTCCATTCAATGTTCTTTTCAATTAAATCAATCTATATATATATATACTCCCTCTGTCCTTCCCTATTTTACTATATTGGGCGTCTCATTTAAAGATATCTATTTTCTTCTTTTAGTAAAAGGGTCCCACATATAAACCACCACTCGTTATTAATACAAATATTCACTACACATAAAATAATAATACTCCTTAATCCACATGCAAAAAGCAAATGATCACCTTTGGGTGGGACGGAGGAAATATATAGTTAGATAAAGAGTTGCATGAGATCATTTCACTCACTGAATGACTTCCAATGAATTAAAAGTGATACTCTAATATATATTCTAAAAGAAAATTAATATTATAATAAAAAGTAATACTTAATTAATTACGAAAAAATTAAACAGTCTTGCATAGACGATCTTACACAAATATACTTCTTAATTGTATCATAGATCAAAGAGAAGGAGATGGAAATCGCGCAGCAGCCGCCGCCGCTGCCGCCGTGGGAGCAGCAAAATCACGGCGATCACCACCAGCAACCACCGGCAGCTCCGCCGTTCATGATGTCGCCTCAATTCCCCTGCTTAAACATGGGGTATTAATATATAGTTTCATGCTGATTAATTACTAATTAATTAATTACATTTATTTCAGACCAAAAAACGATTAATTAATGGTAATTAATGATTAATTAGCGACTAATATATATTGATGATGATGCAGAGGTGTTTATAATGAAGGAGAAGGAATGGAGGGCAGAAGGAATGAGCTAGATTTGACCCTGGATTCACTCTACTCATGCAACCTTGGATGCTTTGCTGCTTAATTCAGATTAATCAGTCTTAAAATAAGTTTATTTACTTTTAAGAAATGTTTGAATTCTTATAACTGGTTAGTTATGGGTTATTATAGACTCAATTTCAGGGATTTAATTATAATTTGGAGGAATAGCCTTGCAAACTTAATTTACCTAATTAATAGCCATATTAATTATATGTCACTAATATATATAAGTCATTCTATTTTTTATTCGTCAAGAAAACATATTTTATAGATAAATATTATTGACTTTTTACAGTGTTTTAGTATTTTGAATAGTATTCAAAGTATATTATATATGTGTTTAATTGGTCGTAATGATAATTTTGATTAATGGGTTAGATTTTTTTTTTAAATGTTTGAATATACAAATTAGGAAATTACTAAAGGTTTTATGGTAAGTAGGAAATCTATATTATACAATGTATTTATTATACTCTTTTTGTTCTCAAAACTGATCAATTCATCTTAAAATATAGATTTTTTTTATATACTAAGAATAAATTTCTCAAACAAAAACTACTCATAGAAATTATACTTCTCCATCTTATGTACTAAATACTAATCTAAGTTAGCAAGCTTCCAAAAATGAGTAGTTTTTGTTTGAGAAATTTATTCTGAGGCTGATTTTGACTTCCTCTTTTTCCTCTTTTTGTTTTTGTTTTAACAAATTAGAATCTAATTTTGACTTCCTCTTTTTCCTCAAAATTTAAACCCAGTACCATTTTAGCATACGCTTATCATTTCGGAACCGTTATAGTGGGCCAATATCCGATCAAATCAACCCATTAAATATTTCCATTTAAGTGGGCCAATACACGGTCTAATCAGCCCATTAAATGTTTCAATTTTAAGTGGCCAATACACAGACGATCTAATCAGCCCATTAAATGCTTCAATTTTAATTGGGCCAATACACACACAATTTAATCAGCCCATTAAATGCTTCAATTTTAGTGGGCCAATATCCAATCTAATGATATGGCCCATTATTTTAGCGAATCTCGGGTTCGGCCCACCTATGTTGAATCATAATGCATGGATCTTTAGTGGGATGGATTTCCATTAAAAAATTTAATTGCGGAGAAGAGAGTAAGAAATGGTAATTTTATGTAAATTAGTTTCTAATTTAATAATTAAATTACATAAAATATTCACGAAATTGGTACATTGATAAGTGCTAAGCCTGGAAATCCATGGCAGATTACTAGACAATGCCTGCTGTCTGTAGAAAAAGACCAGATTTTTTAAAAAGATGTGATGATGGTGGCATATTTATTAATTTATTTTTAAGGCTTGAATGGGAATTAATCTAGAATAATTAACCATACACTACAAAACGTTTTTTTCCCCCTAAATGACGATGTGTCGTCAGATATGGTTCCATTTTTCACTTAATTTTAATTACTCTAAAATCTAAAATTAGGGAAAGTATCATGAATCCCTTGTGGAGATTAATATTTTAACCTTCTATACATTTGATAATAAAGATGTCATACTACAAAATTAGGGCAAGAATTAGGAGAGTATTTAAGGTAACTATTGAGTCTTGGCAAGAGCTGGCACAAATAGATCATCTATTCCATGTTCGTGTTATAATTATATATTTTCTATTAAAAAAAGTGAAATAACTGAAGGAATAAAAGATCCTAACACCAAAAGCTAGCATCATATGGTCCTGGCATTGTAATGATAGGAGTCACGTTGAATGTAGACCCAAAGAAACTAAAAGAAGTAAAGTAAAAATTATTACTCACAAAAAGGAAGACAAACTATGCCCCCCCATGCAATTATATTCCCCCAATTTTGATGTCTTTATTTTTCTCATAAACAATATCCTATTCTTACATAATAACAACAAATTATTAGTTCCTATTTAAGAACTGCAGTTGCCATATCTTTCATGGTGTTAAAATCTGAGTTCCATTTCAAGACATGGTTAAATTAAGCACTAAAATGCCTAATTTTTGCTTAAACAGGATTAAGCCTCTTGCTAGGGTGTGTTCTCCTCCTAATTCCACCACCATTGATCATGACCGTGCAACAAAAGATGGTCTTTCCGACGGATTAAAGACGGTCTCTGGTGGCGGAGGTAAGAAATCGGGGGCGTTGATCGGTCGGAAAATCATGATCGTGGTGGATTCGACAATTCGTGCAAAAAATTCCGTGCAATGGGCTCTTACACACACTGTTCAGACTCAAGATTCCATCATCCTTCTCCATGTTATCAAGCCTTCTAAACAAGGTTAGTTTGGTAAATTATATTATGGCATTTCTTTTTTAAGTATAGATTATAAGTTAATACATTTTAATTTTAATTTTAATTTTAGCATGTGAGCTATCAATGGACAAGACAAATTCAAGACATCCTGAATTTCTCACACGCTTGAAGAATTTGTGCCAACTTAAGAGGCCTGAGGTAATTAGCAGAATTAATGATCTTATTAAATTAGTGCAAATGAATTAATATTCCATATCATGTTGGCAAATTTTACTATAAATCCGGTGTACAAATTTAAATTCGTTCACCCACATTTGGAACTTTTATGAAAAAATCATAGGCACTAATGAATAAAAACTTACGCACTTTGTTAGTGAATTTCTTATCAGTTTTTCAATGAAAAATTGAATATAAAAAATCATAAATTCATTAAGAAAACGTATACAATATATGTGCACTTGGATGCACAGAATGTTCTATGATGTTAGTGATTAATTGTTAAGCTTAAGATAGGTGTGTGTTGAGGTGATGGTGGTGGAAGGGAGAGAGAAGGGTCCTGCTATAGTGGAGGCTGCTAGGAAGCATGAGGTGGCGCTGCTGGTGGTGGGGAAGAAGAAACGGTCGGTGACGTGGCGGTTGATGATGACGTGGGCCGGGAATCGGGCAGCAGGCGGCGGAGGGGTGGCGGAGTATTGTGTACAAAATGCAACTTGTATGGCCATTGCAGTGAGGAGGAAGAGCAACAAAGTTGGGGGATATCTTATCACCACCAAAAGGCAGAAAGATTTCTGGCTCTTGGCTTGATCTAATTCATTTTTTCATTTTATTTTTTCAATTTTACTTTTAATGGACAGATATTTCACTGAGTATGTAGTTAAGTTGGATGTAATTAAAACATGTAGCAGCATTTTGGTGTGAAATCAAGTTGTGTGAAAGAAGCAAAAGACATGATCCATGTGTGAGATATTAAGTGTGTATTTGATGATGTATTTGTTCTCTTATTAGATATATGTACAAAATTAATCCTTTTCTGGTTTTTAAACTCGTTTTATTTATATCCAAGTGATAGTTGGAAGGAAGATTTATTTTTAAAAAAAAAGTTTATGAATAAAAGACATCATCTTGTTGAAAATGACTATAATAATGAGGATTTGAATATGAGATATACGTTGATATATGGTGCTGTAGCATTCCTAATAAGATCATCTTCCATTCATAAAGAGTTTTGAAAGAGCTATTACTTACAAAAAAAAAAAAGACTTTGATGCAGTGTAAATATATTTCTCTTTCTATTAATTATCTCATTTGTGTTTGTCGTAGTGCCTACATTGAATCTTTGAGTCATGATACTCCCTCCGTCCCATAAAAGATTGCACCACTCGTTTGTATTTTATAAAGGAGGGGTGCAAATTGAATTGAGACGGAGGGAGTATATTATTTGAATATTAATTTGCTCATGATATGTGAATAGATATTAGTCCATGGTTGGAACACTGTTTTATTGTGGCTTCTTTTGATTCATTTCCTATATTTTTGCTAATTTTTCTATAATAGAAGAGGGAGAATTATGGTTGTATGTATATTGGGGTGTACAATTTGATTTATTTAGAAATCAAGAAAAGTTAAAAATTTTACAAAATGGTAGATGAGTTGAAGTGGAGAATTTGGAATTTACTTGAGATGAAAAAAATTGACAAATGAATCATATAATTTCTCACTGAATGATAATCTATTAAATTTTAATCCGTACATTGTAATCTATTTTAAGATATTTATACATTTGATATTAATAAATTTATTTTTTCCAATTAAAAAATAATAATTTAAATAAAAGTGTGCTTTTGCCCTTTAAAAAAGTAATAGAGGAATGATTAAAAACTAAGAGGTAGTTAGAACAAAGAAAGTTAAGTTAAAACAATACTTAAATAAAATAATCTACTTTGTGTTCCTTTATTCTTTATTCTTGGTGACCAATAATTTTTCTTTCTTTTCACTAGTGACAGAATTTGGTTCACTTTTTTCGCTTTCATGGCCTGATTTTTTTTTAAATATTATTAATTTTTTATTTATATTACAGATGATTCAGAAAATAAATTACAATACTATTATATTTTTTTGCTAATTACATATTATTTTTCATTTAAATGTTACTTCTTACATCCCAAAATAAGATATACTCCATTATGTCTTTTTAATATGTCCTAAAACAAAAATATAGGTTTGGAATTGGACAAAACGAATATAGTGACTCATACCTTAACTGATTTTATCTTTTCTTGTGTTTCTCTTTTCTTTTCTATTAATGTTCTTGATGTAATAGTGATTCATGTTGAAACTGATATTTAAGCTATGTAAAAGAGCACTTTTTGCTTTTTAAAATAATAATAATAATAATAAATAAATAAATATGTATATTTAATTTTTGGTAAATAAAATCTACAAAAAATAATTAATACTCCAATATAGACTCAGATACAACATTAATATAATTATTCACTATATATTGAAATATTAATATGTACTTTAACTCAATAAATATTAAAAATATTTTTTAATTAATGTTAAAAAAAACACATATGGGAAATAATTGTGGCGTGGAGGGAGTATGGCTTGGTATGCCTCTAACAAAATCTTTGCCATATTGTGATGGTTTAACTTTCACTTTATTAATATTTTTATCTACCTATTTAATTGCCTTAATTAGCTTTGCCAATTTCCAAGAAGTTGGCAATATCTTGGAACCATCATTTCACTAATTTTAACTTTTTATTCCTCCCTTACTTGTGAGTCTTTGCGGTGCACTTGATTAGAATTTTTAAATCAAACTTTTATCACTACACAACATAAATCAAATAAAATAATTAAAAAGAAAAAAACTAGAGTCCTTAAAAATAATCTATAAATACTCTCTAGTCCCTTAGCCTCAAAATGGTTTCATATTTCAAATTCGAACTTTTCAATAATTATACTCCCTCCTTCCCAAGAAAGTCTGCACCACTTTTCTCGGTACGGAGATTAAGAAAGTAATAACTTTTAGGGGGTATTATGATATTTTTGTAATAAATAAATGATAAAGTATGTTAGGTGTGTTAGGTAAGAGTGATTTTTTTGTAAATAAAGTGTATGGAGAAGGGTGCTTGTGTTTGATTTTTTGCTTTTTTAGAAAGATTCAAACTTTTGTGAGACAACCCAAAATAGAAAGTGTGTCATCTAAAATAGGATGGAGAGAGTATTTTTTAGTATATAAAATCACATAAAATAATTAATACTCCGTATATTTATATGGATTCACACAAAACACTAATAAAGCTACGCAATACATAATAAAATATTATAAATATTATTCTCTCCGCCCAATTTTAAGGTTTACTTTTCCATTTGGTTTGTCCCAAGTTAAGGTTTACATTTCTTTTTTATCAAGTTTGAGCTACACAAAACAATTAATTATTCCATATAAAAATAATTAATTATTCCATATAGGACTCACACACAATACTAATACAATTACCCACTTCACATTAAGAGATATAATATTTAAATGTGTATATTTAATGTAAAGTAGGTAATTATATTAGTGTTGTGTGTGGGCCCTATGTGGAATACTCACTCCGTCCACTTTCAAGGGTATCATTTTTCCATTTTGGGCGTCCGCCCCCGAGGGTCTCATTTTTCTTTTTATCCACACACACTCACTAATACAACTAAAAAATGGGATCCACACCTCCACTAATATAACTACACACTACACATTAAATAACAATACTCCTTAATCTCCGTGTCCAAAAACAAATGACACCCTTGAATCCAGACTGAGGAAGTAATTAATTATTTTGTGTAGGCCAACTTGACAAAATATGAAATGTAAACCTTAATGTGGACAAACTAAAATAGAAAATATAAATCTTAACGTGGGACGGAGAGAGTATCTCTTAATCTACGTGCGAAAAATAAACGTAAACGTTAACATGGAACGGAGGGAGTATTTACTAATTCACTAATACAACTGCTTGATATACATTCAAATTATAAAAGTATTGACTCAGATTCTCTGTGTCATTTTGGTACATCATCTCATGTGCCATAATGTTAGATGGACGGCACATAGAAAAGAGAAATTATATCTAAAGTTTAAACGTTAGGAGCAATGATTGAATTTATTTTTTCCTTTTACGTGTTAATAATCACAACACATAAAATGAAAATTGCACAAAAAATTCGATGTATTAAAATACTACTCCACTGTAAAAAAAAAAATGCAACCATTAATTACAGTGGCACGGGGAGTATATGAAAAGGAAACAACACTTAGAGCGCGTTTACTTTTACTTACTATTATACCATGTTTGGGGTGGTTTACATGGGTTAATTTTTGTTTACAAATTTATTTAATTTTGAAGGGTTATCAGTTGGATCCGGGTTAATTGATAAAAAATACACTGTTCACTTGACTTAAACATCCTAAAGAAGGTCTTGGGTTAGTTCTTGTTCTGTAGGTTTAGGGGAGAAAATGACTTATGTACCCTCATTTTTTCTTTTTCACAGCGGGTTCGTGAGTTAACTCTTGTGTTTTGCCTTCTCCCATAGAATGGCGAAATCCTACCGTAATCGAGGGTAGGGGGTAGGTTGGGTGGTAGAGTTTCCTCCAAAAAAATTATTTTTAATAAAATTTTAAATTTTAATATTTAATATAATAAAATTTTATTATTTTTATTTATCATATATAAAATTCTATTTTAAAAATAATTTTTGAATTATGAATTTGAAATCCTTTCAAAGATCCATAATTTATCCAAACAGTGGAATTCAAATGAATTGATTTAAAATACAATGAATTTAAAATCCACTCATTTTCAAATCCATTGGATTTGAAATGACTCAGTTCAAATACAACCTTAAATTATTAATGGATTTGGGGGGTTAATTTCATCTTTATAGCACATTGTAAACATTGTAATTCTGGAACAGAGAGGTTGATACTAGTACACTTCAGCATCTGATACTAGTATACTTTAGCATGTTTGACAAAAACTTATGTGCACACTCGGGATGAAGGAGCACACCATGCGCGCCTTTAGAATTTTGTGTTAAATTTTATATCATTTAATATAAAGATGTGTACCTTTTATTTTCTGAAGAAAAATAAAAAATATTAATGAAAAGTGCATACCCTTTAGAACAAAATTGTGTACCTTATTAATTAAAGTGTATATTCTTTAGAAAAAATAATATAACATTATCCATAATATTAAATTCTAAAGTCACACGATGTCTACTACCTCACTCAGTATATATTTTCTAAGATGCATTAAAGACTCACTTTGGCATTTTCTTTTCTGGGGACGGATGTGTACGGAGCAAGATGAGACATTTGAGATAAGAGTTAGACCGGGTGCTTACTCTAACATACCAGAGTTGTGTGACACTATTTTTATATTTTTTCTTAAATAGTTAGTTCTTATTGTTAAATTTATTATTATTAGTTCTTATTGTTAAATTTATTATTATTTTTTATTAAAATATTATCATTTTTATATTTATATTATAAAATTTTTATTATCACTATCACTTTTTATTTATTTGAGTACAATTTATTTCATTAATACGAACATTATTTATTTTATTATTTTACAATGAGACGATATAACAGGGATGTTTGCCAAATAACAAAAGTAATCATCTTTATAATTTATTATTAAAAAATAATTATATTATCCCCATTTTCTTTTTTGGGATGGAGTAATCAGTAATAATCAATTTCAAAGAAAAAGAAAAGAATCAATAAAGAGAATCATGTTCTACGAGAATTATGTTCCAGAGTTAATGTTTGAACTCAAAAACTCAAATGCCTTTTTTGAAGTTTAATTTTTATTAAAATATTAGTATTATATTTTATTATTTTACAATAAATGAAACGATGTGTTTGTCCAAATAACAAAAGTAATCATCTTTATAATTTATTTATTAAAAAAGAATTATATTATCCCCATTTTTTTTTTTTGGGGACGGAGTAATCGGTAATAATCAATTTCAATTCAATGAAAAAAAGAGAATCAATAATGAAATCATGTTCTACGAGAATCATGTTCCAGAGGTAATGAAAAAGAAAAGAATCAATGAGGAGAATCATGCTCCAGAATTAATGTTTGAACTCAAAAACTCAAATGCCCTTTTTAAAGTTTAACTTTCTAGAATTGATTTTAATGGGTATTTGTGTTTCTATTTATTTTTGTTAATCAATTTTTTTGGATCATTAAATTAGACTTACTCCTTCATTCCTTTATTATTATTATTATAGGATTGAAAGAAAGTTAATATTTTTGATAATTAAAGGCATCTCACAAAATTTGTTTGTGCACATTCACAAATGACTTGCTTCATATTTATAGTAACTAATGAAATCTTCTAGGGTAGCCTTACCACATTTCTTACTTTGATAATTCTAGATTAATTGAGCTATTTATGTACTCCCTCTCTCCTAGGTAAAAGTCTCATTTTACCATTTTGGTTGTCTCATCTATAGGATCTCATTTCCTTTTTTGACACATGAAATCCACACACACCCACTAATACAATTAAAACATAGGGTCCATATACACACTAATACAACTACCCACCAATCACAGTTTTGATGGCAAATGCTGGGCCGAATAGCAATGGCTCCCAATTCTTCATTACAACAGTTGCCACTCCATGGTTGGACAACAAGCACATTGTTTTTGGTAGAGTTGCTAGAGTAATGGATTTTCTACAGGTACATCACCTTCTTTTTCATTAACCTGGAAAATAAGGTGAGATGCCGTATATATTTCAAACTGTGCATACTTTCCTCAGTTTCCGTAACCTAGAAGCTCTTTTGTCCATTACTGTTGAAGCTCTGTTTCTTTAATTTCTAACTAGAGCTTTTTTTTTCAGGTTCTTCGTCAAAAGGCGACGTCCATGAAGCAATACTATACAGATATTTTGACTACTGTAAGTAGTTGAAACTGACTTGTGAGCTTGCATTTTATCTCTTAAGTTCATTTTCATTACAATAAATGATCACACTTTGCTCTAAAATTGATGTCGATGAATGCTAAGCCAATATTTTGACAATTCATGTTACAATCAAATTGATTTATTTTACGGTTCTATATTCACTAAAAGGCTTTAAATTTTTCAGATAACTCGAGCCAATTATTATTTGTGTTCTCATGTGTTGGTTTATTTGGTTAAAGAGATGAATAGCTTGCATTTTATCTCTCAAGTTCATTTTCATTACAATAAATGATCACACTTTGCTCTAAAATTGATGTTGATGAATGCTAAGCCAATATTTTGACAATTCATGTTACAATCAAATTGATTTGTTTTATGGTTCTATATTCATTACAAGGCTTTAAATTTGTCAGATAACTCGAGCCAATTATTATTTGTGTTCTCATATGTTGGTTTATTTAGTTAAAGAGATGAACGTTTTTGAATTGACATCATGTTTTTAGGTTTACGCTTGAAAAGATGAATGTCTTTGTACACCACTGTTAAAGAGAAATTCCCACTGTTGAAGTCAATTAGTACACCAATAAAGGCGTCTTTCGTGCTTCTGCACCAAGCGGCTCAACCTCTGCGATGTAAGCACTCTCTCATCTTATCTTATATAATTTTTTATTTTTTTCCTGCCGTTGGATTTAGTTACTGAAACTATGTACATTGTTCATTCTGTTGCCTCATTTATGTCTAAAACGAGATAGAAAATATGGCTAAAATCAACCCTGTAGGTATTTGAGCTAAAGCTCTTTCACAATTTCTTCTTGCATTGTTTATGTTAATGTACCAAAAAAATGATGTAATCTACAGTTTGTAAATCATTGACTCAATTTATACATGGGTATTGAGAGAATGTGAATTACATTGGTAGATTCTCATATTATGGTGAGTTGAACAGACTCCTATTTGTTTACAGAAACTTCTCATTTATAACATCAATCTTACAAAAATTGTGGAATTCTTATGAAACTATCGGGTGTGAGGTTTTTTCCTTAAAGAGTGTATTTATAGTTCTTATGAAACTATCTTTTACTTTATATACCAGGTAACATAAAGAATTTCAAGGAACAAATGGCGTACTTGATGACATTATTTTTCACGGGTTGTTTGCTATGTGAATGTATTGTGTTGCTTGTATGGTAGTTTATGGGGTGGAGTATGGCAGGGCGTTCGTGGTGGTTGAGGCTGCTGTTCTTGGGTTGTTGTTACTCGAAGAATAGGTATCTTTTCCAACTTATGCAATCTTCGCATTTTTTATTTAGTAAATATTCATGTTTTGTCTCTTTTAGAATACTTTATCTACAATTTTTAGTGGATTCTCTTCTACCCTTATCCTTATGTCCATAAAATATCAGAGGCAGTCCCAATAGAATATTTCTTACTTCGAACCAACTCAGGAATATTGTAGTTTATTAACGGCTTCAATGGAAGAATAGAGTCTTCTATATCATAATCTTAAAAACCTTGCAGGTTGGAGTTTAAGCCACAATATAATTCTATTTTGTTAAACCGGATATCATTGCAAATATGGACGTCTAAACACTGTAAAACAGTTTAATTCAAGTGCACAATAACATAGAGTTCATACCACTTGATAGCTCGGAAGGCTGAAGCATTTGTTTGATTGTCGCAATGAATGGTATGACTTTTAAGTTATTTGATTAAAAATATTATTTTAAAGTCCTTCCCTTACTTTCTCCCATCTAATTTGAAGAATTGGTTGGAAAAACATTTTGAATATGAAACAGTTGTAAATGTAGTCAATATTGAATTATAACAGTCATATTGTCGTATAAGGAGAATACAATAATAATAATATAAAAAAACTATATTGTTATTTCATTTTTTCCATATTACAATTTATTCTAAGACTTCTTATAGTTCCTTGGATTATATGAAAACATGTATGCCATTAATTAAATTATATGTGTTGTGATGAATCGTGATATTGTTCTTGAAAAGATCAGTTTTAAGTCATGATCAATTGTACGTACGCAATAGTATCAAAATCCCCGAGCAAGAAGATTTTGAAATTCTATTGAAAAGTAATGGTGGCTCACATATCAATGTACAAAAAATTAATATACAAGAACTATATTTTTAAAGAGCCGTTGTTTAATTAATAAGCTTGAAACATAAGACAACTTAGTCATAATGTACTCCCTATGTCCCTTTTAAAGAGTGTGTTTTGTATTTTTGCACGGGAAGTATTATTATATAATGTGTAGTGGGTAGTTGTATTAGTGGGTTTGTGGGCTCCATATTTTAATTGTATCAGTGGGTGTATATGAGTCTCATGTGTTTAATAAAGAAAATGTGACCCTTTTAGTCTGACGACGAAAATGAAAAAATAAAAGGCCAATTTAAAGGGGAAGAGAGTAAATATTTCATTTAAAAATATGTCAACTTCAAAACAACTATCTTCATACAACACACAAGTATTTTACTAGGTGTTTAAGTACAACATCTCACCAAAGAGTAAGAGATTTCGTCACCTGTCCGGATATTGATTTGAAATCTCAGCCTATCTTTTGAAATTTGAATTGAAAACACCTAATAATAAACTGTGTAGTATATTGACAACATAGAACACAACGGGTCCATGATATATTGGCTTGATTTGGTAGATAAATGAACATTGTTGAATCGT
This sequence comes from Pogostemon cablin, assembly GCA_023678885.1. NCBI lineage: Eukaryota > Viridiplantae > Streptophyta > Magnoliopsida > Lamiales > Lamiaceae > Pogostemon > Pogostemon cablin. The sequence goes on along the minus strand of CM042980.1, from coordinate 2,431,350 downwards.
TATCTATGATTTATGTTAAAATTTATTTTCACTTGGATTTATTTTCTGCTATGCTTGACATAAAATTGATGATGTTTAACAAATTTTTTTGAAGCATTAATTGATTTTGAAGTTAGTATTTATCAACCAATGATATTGCCTTCATCTATTCTCTTATTATGATGGCCGTATACAATAGATAAACTATTTAATTTGCTATATATTAACATTTTGTGTGGAGTTTGCTTGAGCGTTTCACCTTTAAATTAATTACTTCAGAAGTTTTTTTAAATTTTTGATTGAAACTTTATTTACGGTGTCGTGTAAATAGGGATTTCACGCGATACAACTCTTAATAGTTTATTAATTCAACGAGTATCAAAATAGGAGGTTCATATCCACAATCTTTTTCTTTACTCGCACTCCAACATGAATAAAATTCTTAATAAGAAATAATCCTTTGTTTAAAATCTTTTAAATTTACACAAATATTTTTGTCATAACGTCTCCCCGTGCATCATCTCACGGGTTAAAATGCTTGTTTGTATAAAGTGTTGTTGTTAATCAATTCTTCTTTCTTTCTTTCCTCCTTTTTTTCTTCCTCCCGTGGACCCTGCGTTCTTGACTAATAAAAATAAATAGTACACTAATAAACCTAGGACAGGGGAATCACACTTTGTTTACTCAACTCCAAAGACACTCAACTAGAGAGAAGGAAGCAGTGATGGAGGAAGCAGTGAAGACTGTGGTTGAGAAATTAATGGAAGCTTCACTGACCTTCAAAACCATGGCAGTCGACGCGCTGGCTCGCTTTCCGGATGCCCTTCAAAAATTCGGCGATCAGGCGCTGGCTTGGCTCAATCAAGTCGTTCCGCCGGAAACCAGGGCCGAGAAGATCGATCGATTGCAAAAAGCCCTAAAAAAGTCAGGCGAACAGGCGCTGGCTTGGCTCAATCAAGTCTTTCCGCCGGAAAAAAGGGCTGAGTGGCTCCACGCCGCTGCGCCGTATGTCGTCGCCGCCGTAGTTCTGGTGGTGGCGTATAAGTATTTCGGGGGACGTGGCGGCGGAGGATCGGTGAAGATGATGAAAGCCCCCGGAAGGAACTACTCGATCCCGAGATCCAGATTCGAGGGTAACCCCGGAGGATACTTCAGGGACCTCCGGGCCAGAAAATAACTGAATTCTGTTAGACGGCTTCCTCTTTCGATTTTCTTTTGGTTGTACCGCGTGCTTTTCAATTTGTACCTTCTTCTGTATCGTTGTTAATAAAATTTATAATTAGTATTAAAAATTGCTGGTGTCCAAAATTATTAATGAGAAAGAAACTAGAAACCCTGGAAACGAAGGTGAAACACTGGTTGCGCGTTGCTCTGCTTTTTCTGATCGCCGCCGCGCCTTGGGCGGTGGTGGGTTGTTTGATCGGCCCTTCCTGCGAAGGGAGTGTTAAGATTACGAGAGGGCGTGAAAGGATGCCGATGCCGGTGCCGGTGCCGGTCGTAGTGTATGAGGGTTATATTAGTCCACACACTGGGTATTATACATTTCGTATGCTTATTAAGGTTTTTCTTTTTGTCTGCTTAATTTTGGATTAATTTCTACCTTAAGTTTGATGCTTGATTCACTATTATTATTACATCATTAATTTCGTATTTGTGGGATCATGTTGTCCCATCACCGTAACCATTCTTCTTATAAATTACAACTCTTATTTGTTTATTTGTTTTTTTGGCTAATCTTGTATGCCAAGCACTTCTACACACATCTTGTGATTAATTTCTATTTTGGTTTAAGGATTTAATTTTTATACTATTTAATTTTGGTTGATGTTGATTTAGAGATTTAGAAGCAGTTGATGGTGTCATATTACCAACTGATGTCATCTTTTGTTACATAATTATTATTCTATGCCATCGATTTACTACAAGTACCTTTTTAATCCTCTTGTTTAAAAAGTGGAATATAAATCATCAAGTTAAACTATAGTCTGTATTAGGAGTTTGAAAACATGAAGAAAAAGTTAGGAAAATACAATAGATATATATCACGAGTGAGACTCTTGTGCCGGGGACACCGTGCTTCTTTGTAATTTAAACTCCTAGCAATACATAAGGTCAAATATAATATGGAGGGAAGGAGTTGTGTTCCTATGGGGACACGGTATGTCCCGGGGAATACAAGCTTTTGCCGTATATCACTGTCATAAACATTCAAAACTATTTGCTTCACACTCAAATAAAGAACCAATGATTCTACCATACTCTATTTACTTTAATAATCCAATATACAATATTTTTATTATGAGCAATGAAATGTATTACTACATGTATCTGAGCACACACTGCATCCAATTATAATTTTTTTATATCTTCAGTATCGAATTATATCCTTTAGAATAATATAAGGAGTATATATTTATTGAGCAAAGTGTATGTTGTTATATCTTTAAAGACCTTGTACATTCAAAGCTAGTACTACTTAAGTTCCTATGTTATCCATTAATTGGAGTATTATATTGACATTCCGACATTAACGTAGAAATTAAAGTCGGTTCAAACTCACTTTTGTCTTATACTTTAATTTTATTTCTAAGTAAACTAATCAGAAATTTGTAAAATTAATTATGTAAATCACCTATCTAAAAAAATTAATTACTTTTTGTCTTTAAATTATCATCATTATTATTATTATTTTAAAATAATTAGTCTTTTAACTTTTATTAAGTTGTTGCAATCTTGGTTGTTGATTGACTTTCAAATCATTTGGATTATAATTCACTAATTAAGGATCAAAATTTCTAATACTCCATTTGAAAGTTATTGTATTAACTTTGTAACAAAAAAAAAACAGGCCCGTACAAAACTAAAATCAATATGTATAAGATTATAAATTTTGCAATAATCTAACATCCAACTGAACAACAACACCCAGTTCGATTGGAATACTAATTAATTTAATTTCATTACTTTGTGAGAAATGAAACGTCACGCAGGAAAAAAATAAAAATAAAGAAATATTATAACCTTTAATTCGATAGGAATACTAATTAACCAAATTTTCGAAATTATTTTACTCACCATTCATCAAAAGGGGCACCTACTCATTTGTGAGAAAGTTTAAAGTATGCTTATTGATAATTAAAATATGAATATAATGAATCATACCCATTGCAAAATCATATTTTAATGCATTATTTATCATACTATAACAACTAATAAATATACTTAATGTATATAATAAACATACTTTAACTCGTCTCACAAGTCGTCTTACACAAGCACCGTTCATCCAGAATGATCTGCTTCTCCTTGTAGTTATCAACATGGACTAAAGTATGACTAATATCCCTAGAGAAGACAACAATATTAAAATCAAAATCAGTTTAACACTACTGCTTGTTTCTTTCACCCTCCGAACAATCCGGCTGCCGTTTGATCACTCACACAATCTATAAATACATATGCCATCAAACATAATGATCAATTAAAAACAAACAAACCTTAATCATTTTTCTTGCAACTCCATGATCATGATCTGCACCATGTTTTTTTCAATCTTTCAGAGCATCATCACACTGCTAGCCATTACATTCTTGTACAAGGTAGTATGGATCCCGTTTCGCGTGCAACGTACGATGCGTTCGCGGGGGATATCCGGGCCTTCCTACAAGCTCTTTCATGGCACTACTAAAGAGGGCATGATGTTGAAACAGCAAGCCAAGAAATGTCCTCCTGATGGGCTGTCACATGACATATTCCCTCGTCTTCAGCCTCAGTTCTACACGTGGATGAACCTCTACGGTGCATTGTTTATTTGATTGGTAGATGAATGATAAGTAAAAGAGAGAGACGAGCTGGTTTTGTAATGCTTTTATTGTGTGTGTTTACCAGGAAGGAATTTTCTTACATGGACCGGCATTCAGCCTCATTTGGTGATCACTGAAGCTGAGCTGGCTAAGGAAATTCTGAACAACAAACAAGGGTGTTTTAGGAAAATAAAAGCTAAAGGATATGTGAAGAAGCTGCTTGGAGATGGTCTTGCTGTAGCAGAAGGGGCAAAGTGGTTGAAATTAAGAAAGATTGCAAATCATGCATTCTATGCAGACATCTTGAAGGTAATTGATTTATTACCAAGATGGCATTCATGTTGTTTAACATGGGACTAATCAAGGCATAGTAATGGTGTGCAGGACATGATTCCGGACATGATTGCAAGCGTGGAGACGATGCTGGAGAAGTGGAAACAGCACGACGGACGAGAACTGGAAGTGTGTAGAGAGTTCACTCTCCTGACATCTGAAGTGATTTCAAGAACAGCTTTTGGGAGCAGTTATGTGGAAGGGAAGAACATCTTTGATATGCTGTCCAAATTGGGCTACTTGATTTACAAGAATGGTGACAAGATTCGATTTGGAATCGAGTAATTAATTCAATCTGCTCATGATCATGTTCTTCTTCTAACTTGTCATGAGTACATGGGTGTGTGTTTTTACTTGCAGAAAGATATGGAAGTCTGGAGATGAGGTCGAATCGGACAAGATCGAGCAGTCGCTTATCGAGACAGCGTTGAGTATAGTGAGGAAGAGAGAAGAGCAAATGGGAACAGGGGAAACAGAGAACTATGGGAGTGATTTTCTTGGAGCACTCCTTAGAGTTCACCATGATTCAGACAAGAAAAACAGGATTTCAATAGATGATGTTATTGATGAATGCAAGGTGTTCTTTCTTGCTGGTCATGAAACAACCAACAGCTTGCTTACATGGACTTTTCTGCTGTTAGCAATTCACACAGATTGGCAGGAAAAAGCAAAACAAGAAGTTGTTGCATTGTTTGGACAAGAGAATCCAACATCAGAAGGCCTTTCCAAAATGAACAGTAAGCTAGCAATTATAAGTTTTCTGTCTCCATTACAATACATTGTTTGATTATTTTGGTGTTTGTTTTCAGGCCAGCATGATCATCCACGAGGTGTTGAGGCTCTACTCCCCTGTAACGAGTTTGACACGAAGAGTGGAGACGAACATGAAGCTTGGAAAATACGAGACATGGAGCTTCACATTCCAACCTTAGCACTTGATAGGGATCCTGAGATATGGGGACAGGATGCACACCTCTTCAAACCGGAGAGATTTGAGGCGGGGGTGGGTGCAGCGACGAGGAACAACCCGATGGCCTTCTCACCATTCGGGTCTGGACAAAGAACATGTGTGGGGTTGAACTTTGCAAACAATGAAGCTAAGATTGCACTATCCATGTCTCTCCAACGTTATAGCTTCACATTGTCATCAACTTATGTCCACTCTCCGCATTCTCTCATCACTACTCGTCCGCGTACAACTACATGGGACTAATCTAGCTAGAAGACTTGTTCTCATGGTCACTCTATCATGAGGTGAACATATATATTTGAATTAATAATTAATAACACATATAAACCTTAATCTTATATATGTCCATTTCACATTGCATCATGTAACATTATAACATACAAATCTTATATATAGTTAGGATGTACCAAAAGAAATTGAATTAAACCATAAAATGTACGTACACAGTAAGTAGAAGTGATCAAGAATGTTCAATATTTAAACCACAAAAATGTACCTTAACTTAGATGCTTGATTCACTAGTATTATAACATTATTAATTTCGTATTGGTGGGATCATATACCATAACCATTTTTCTTAATTACAACTCTTATTTCCTTACCCCTTTATTTATTTATTTGATAATGCTGTATGCCAAACACCTACTAATTTCATATAACTCCCATCTATTCATGGGAATTCCCATGAATTGTACCTGATCACTCACTTTTGACCAAATTAGCGAGGCCGAGGGCACCTCACTAAATACTTCCTAATTAAGCATTTTTTTTGGTTCTTTTTCTTTATTCTCACTGTGGGCCCTGCATTCCACTAATTTTAACTTTTTATTAGTGGAGTTTGATTGAGCTTGAATTAAGGAAAAAAAATTTAAAAAAAAAAAAACCCTATAAAATTAAGACAGGGAAGAACACTTTCCTTAACTCCAAAGACACTGAAGGAGAGAGAAGGAAGAGGTGATGGAGGAAACACTGAAGCATGTGTTTGAGAAATTGATGGACGCTTTACTGAGCTTCAAAAACATGGCAGTCGAATTCGGCGAACAGGCGCTGGCTTGGCTCAATCAAGTCTTTCCGCCGGAAAAAAGGGCTGAGTGGCTCCACGCCGCTGCGCCGTATCTCGTCATCGCCGCCGTAGTTCTGGTGGTGGCGTTACTGGCGTATAAGTGTTGCAGGAGATGTGGCGTGAAGATGATGAAAGCCCCCGGAAGGAACTACTCGATCCCCAGATCAAATTTCGAGCGTAACCCCAGAGGATACTTCAGGGATCTCCGGGCCGAAAAATTACTCTGTTAGACGGCTGCCTATTTCCATTTTCTTTTCGTTGTACGCCGTGCTTTTCAATTTGTACCTTCTTCACTATCGTTATGTAGTATTAAATAAATTTTATTAGTATTAAAAATTGCTGGTGAAGTGAAATTAAACTGGAGTAAATCAGATATTTGATAAGTTTACTTAATCAGTTTATTGATTATCCATAATGTTAATTAATAAGAAACGTTTTAGTATAAATTTTTTTCTAATTTTGGGATGCATCTTAGGGTTTCAGGCTAAATTTAGGTATAATTAATACTCCCTCCTCCGATCCACTGGTGCAAGATTCTCAATTTACTATATTTATTAAGTATCCTAATTAAATGTTTCTATTTTTTCTTTTTAATAAAATGACTGGCCCATTACTAATTACTAATAATTATAGAATGCATCTTAGGCTTTGAGATTAAATTTAAGTATAATTATAAGAGGGTCCACATATGACCATCAGTCATTGTTAATAATTTTGGATGGGTCACTCATTGCTAATAATTTTGGAATGCATCTTAGACTTTTACGCTATATTTGTTAATAATTTTGGATGGGTCACTCATTGCTAATAATTTTGGAATGCATCTTAGACTTTTACGCTATATTTAGGTATAATTAGTACTTCATCCGTTCTGTTTAAAGGTTCTCATTTTACTATATTGATGTCTCACTCAAATATCTCTATTTTTACTTTTTTAGTAAAATGATCCCAGATATAGTTCATCACTCATTACTAATACAAATGTCCATTATTATAAACTTTTACCCGGCACAGTGGGGTATTAATTATAATTATACTTTTTTTTAAATATAAATCTATATCTAAAGCTCATATTCAATTGACTAATTGCATCACAACTAGTTTCGGACTCTTAGCTTTTACGAGTCTTTGACTAAGTACTCTAATTTTTCAATAGTTACTTTACTATTTATATACACAAATTTTAATTAATAATTAAGAAAACTGAATAATTTTGTTTTTATTTAGACAATAACTAGTATAGGCAAGACTTATTTTTTATAATTGATTGAACCTACTTCCTTCGCCTTTAATTTGTTTTGTTGTTTTATCTATTTTTTTAATTCTTTTTTTTTTACGGTTACGTTGCTTTCATTTATTTTTTTTAGAAAAATATTATAATTTCACCCTTATGGTTTAGGGTATACTCCCTCCGTCACATATAAGAGTCTCATTTGCTTTTGGGCACATGAATTAAAGAGTATTAGTATTTAATGTACAGTGGGTAATTGTATTAGTGGGTGTGTAGGCCCCATGTTTTAATTGTATTAGTGGGTGTGGGTGGATCCCATATGTCCAAAAAGGAAAATAGGATCCTTTGGGTGAGACAACCAAAATGGTAAAATGGCCCTCTTAGCCTGAGACGGAGGGAGTATTTAAATTTTAGAGTTTAGGGTTTGGGGTATAATTGTAATTTCACCCTTGTGGTTTAAGATATATTTCACCCCTAGGGTTTAGGGTATAATTGTAATTTCACCATTGTGATTTAGGGTATATTTCAACCCTATGGTTTAGGATATAATTGTAATTTCACCCTTATGGTTTAGGTTATACTTTATCCCAAGGGTTTAAGGTTTATAGTATAATTGTAATTTCATTTTTATGATTTAGGATATATTTTATTTCTAATGCTTAGGGTTTAGGGTATAATAGTCATTGAAATATAATAAATTTTAAAAAAATATTAATAAAGAATAATAAATTAAATAAGAAGGGGGGACCAAGGTTCCATCCAAGTTGCTCTCTTTTATTTAATACTCCATCTGTCCTGGGCAAAAGACCTCATTTACTTTTTGTGCGTAGATTAAAGACTATTATTATTTTATATGTAGCGCGTACTTGTATTAGTAATGTGTGGTGAGTCATATGTGAGACCTTTATACTAAAAGAAAAAAATGATGACATTTGAATGAGACACTTAATATAATAAATTAGAGACTTTCAGTGAGATTGAGAGAGTAATATACATGTATTTCTTAATAAGTATATCAATTTTTATTTTATTATATACTATGTTTCTTAATAAGTATATAATTTTTTTAATCAAAATAAGTTTATTAATAAAACATACTATGAGGTACGAGGCATGAGAAATACCTCAAAATAAATACTTTATTCGTTCCATTTTAAACTTTACGTTTGCATTTTGCACGTAAATTAAAAAATATAGTATTTTAATGTATAGTGAGGTGAGAGAAATAATATTTTAATATTTGTAGTGAGAGATGGCAAATTCATTGGTTCGTTTCATGTTGGAGAAGTTAAAGGAAGCCTCCTGACGGCGAAGAGCTTCCACGATGCCGTTTTAGCGTGGTTCGACAAGGTGTTTCCACCGGAAACGAGGAGCGAGAAGGTGAAACACTGGTTGCACGTGGCTTTGCCGTTTCTGATCGCCGTCGCACCTTAGGCGGTGGTTATTTGGTTGATCCGCTGTTGTTCCGGCGGAGGGAGTGTTAAGATGACGAGAGGGTGCGAAAGGATGCCAGTGGTAGTGTATGAGATTTACATCAGTCCATACTTTGGATATTACGTTTCGTATACTTATTAAGGTTTTTCTTTGCTTAATTTTGGATTAATTTCTACCTAAGTTAGATGCTTGATTCACCATTAATATTACATTCGTATGGGTTGGATCATATTGTCCCATCACCATAACCATTCTTCTTAATTACAACTTGTATTTGTTTTAATTTAATAGTTTTTTTTTTTTTGGCTAATCTTGTATGCCAAGCACTTCCACACACATCTTGTCATTAATTTCTATTTTGGTTTAAGGATTTAATGTATATACTATTTAATTTTGGTTGATGTTAGATCGATTAGAGATTTAGAAGCAGTTGATGTGTGGCCATATTACCAACTGATCTTATCTTTTGTTAAGAACCAATGATTCTAGAGTTAAAAAAGTTTTTTTTGTCCCATAAGTTTGACCATATACAATTTTTACCCCAAAAAAGATAAGATTTGGGCATTTGTCCCATTAACTTTATAATCGCACCAATATTGCCCCATTTTCACCGGAATTCGACATTTTTGCTGGAATTGATCACGTCACGTGATCATTGGATTTGGCATTTCCCGGCGGGATAAAATATTTTTTTTCCCCGTAAGTTTTGTCATGTACAATTTTTGCCCCAAAAAAGATAAGATTTGAGAATTTTTCCCAATATCTTTATAATTGAGCCAATGTTGCCCCGTTTTCCTGGAATTTGACATTTTCACCGGAATCGATCACGTACATGTCACGTGATTATCGGAATTAACATTTTTTAGTGAATTTAGTTACATGGAAACATAGTGGCATCCACATCAACAACAATAATAATATTTTAATGATAATTTAATTTTAAAAAAATACCCTCCATCGATGCACTCAGTTCTCGCATGCCCTCTACGTGTTTCCACCATCTTCACAAACTTCATCTTCTTCTCAATTAGGGGATCTCCGTTTACCTCTCACCACCATCGACGGCAGCCGTCGAATCTTCTGCTCTCGCCGTCAAGCTCCCCCTCATCATCTACTTCCACGATGAATGATTTGTGTTCTTGAGCGCCACTGCTGCATTCTTCCTTGAGTCATGAAACTATATGATTGCTCACGTTCCTTCCCTCATCGCTTCCGTCGAGTAACACCTAGCACGAAAGAATCATCTTCCGGAGGCGTACGACGACCTCATGGATGCAGTGTCGTGGGCTAAAACCCAAGCACTTGCCATCCACGACGCCAACCTTTGGATCGAAAGAATCCACTGACTTCTCTAGGATTTTCATAATGGAAAGCAGCGCCGGCGGCATCATGGTCTACCAAGTGGGGATGCGCACACTGGATATCGATCTCCAGCCAATTAGAATCGCGAGACTGATAATGAACTAGTCATTCTTTGGTGGTGTGCGAAGGATTGAATCGGAGCTAAATGCCAACGATTCTATCCTCCCTCTATATGACTCTGATATCATGTGGTTGCTCGCATTGCCGGAGGGTGCAGATCGAGGCAATGTATATTGTGATTTGTTCATTGGGGGTAAGCCCCGGAGAGGAAGATCCAACAGCTGCCACCCATAGTGGTGAAAGGGTACACGGAGGATCCCTTGATTGATAAGAAGATAGAGTTTACGAATATGGTGGAAGCACATGGAGGGCACGTGAGAACTAAGTTTATCGATTGAGAGTATTTTTTTTAATTAAATTATCAATAAAATATTATTATTATTGTTGACGGGAATGCCACTGTATCACCATATCAGCAAATTCACCAGAAAATGCCAAATCTGATGATAACATGATATGTATGTGATCGATTCCGATGAAAATGTCAAATTCGTGGAAAATGGGGCAAATTTAGTGCAATTATAAAGATATTGGGATAAATGTCCAAATATTATCTTTTTTGGGGCAAAAATTGTACATGACAAAATTTACGGGGCAAAAAAATATTTTATCCCGCCGGGAAATGCCAAATTTGATGATCACGTGACATGCACGTGATCAATTCCAGCAAAAATGTCGAATTTCGGCAAAAACGGGACAACATTGGTGCAATTATAAAGTTAATGGGACAAATATCAAAATCTTATCTTTTTTGAGGCAAAATTGTACATGACCAAACTTACGGTGCAAAAAAATATTGTATCCTATGATTCTACCATACTCTTATCTACTTTAATAATCCAATTTACAATTTTTATTATGAGCAATGAAAAGCCTTATATATATATATATATATATATATATATATATATATATATATATATATATATATATATTAAATTTTGTCTTTAAATTATCATTATTATTATTTTAAAATAATTAGTCTTTTAATTTCTATTAGACAACTTGTTGCAATGTTGGTTGTTGATTGACTTTCAAATCATTTGGATTATAAATCACTAATTAAGGATCAAAATTTCTAATACTCCATTTGAAAGTTATAGTATTAACTTTGTAACAAAAATAAATTAAACAGGGAGTAAAGACTGGTCAAATTGGTAATTTGAAAATCAATCTGCATCCAAATTAATGCAGACGACTAACTCAATATATAACCTCCCATGTCCCTTATATTTAAGTTCCTATATATGTTATCCATTAATTGGAGTTTTTTATTCACATTCCGACATTATCATATAGAAATTAAAGTCAGTTCAACCTCACTTTTCTCTTATACTTTAATTTTATTCCTATGTAAACTAATCAGAAATTTGTAAAATTAATTATGTAACTCACCTATCTAAAGTTTTTTTTTTTAAAAATAATTTTGTCTTTAAATTATTATTATTATTATTATTTTAAAATAATTATTTTTTAACTTTTAATATATTGTTGCAATGTTGGTTGTTAATTGACTTTCAAATAGTTTGGAATTAATCACTGATTGATCAGGATCAAAATTTCTAATATTTGAAAGTTACAGTATCAACTTTGTAACAAAAATAAAACAGGTACAGAACTAAAATCAATATATAGGAGTATGTAATAGATGATTAATTTTGCAATTTCTAACATCAAACTGAAAAGCAACAGCCAATTCGATTGGAATACTAATTAATTTAATTTCATTGCTTTGTAAGAAATGAAACGGCACGCAGAAAAAATAATAATAAAATTATAACCTCGGATTAAAATCATTCCCCAAAAAAAAAATGGAAATTTCGAAGTTATTTATATAGGGTGAATCATATTATAATTTATAATATCTTAAAATCATTATTATTTAATAGTACATTATTCATTATATTTTAACCATAAATAAATATACTTAATCGATATAACAAACATACTTTAACCAGCACCGTTAATCCAAAAATGATCTGCTTTCTCCTTGTAGTTATCATCATGGACAAAAGTATAACTAATATCCCTAGACAAGACAAGAATATTAAAATCAAAATCAATTCAACAATCTACTGCTTGTTTCTTTCACCCTCCAAACAATCCAGCCGTTTGATCATCACACAATCTAGAAATACATATGCCATCAAACATGATCTCTTAACAACAAACAAACCTTAATCATCTTCTTGCAACTCCATGATCTGCACCATGGTATTTTCACTCTTTTTGAGCATCATCACACTGCTAGTCATGACATTCTTGTATAAGGTAGTATGGATCCCGTTTCACGTGCAACGGGCGATGCGTTCGCAGGGGATATCAGGGCCTTCCTACAAGCTCTTTCATGGCACTACTAAAGAGAGCATGATGTTGAAACAGCAAGCCAAGAAATCACCTCCTATGGGGCTGTCACACGACATATTTCCTCGTCTTCAGCCTCAGTTCTACATGTGGATGAACCTCTCCGGTGCGTTGTTTATTTGTAGATGAATGACACGTAAAAGAGAGAGAGACGAGCTGGTTTCGTAAGTAATGCTTTAATTGTGTGTCTGTGGCCAGGAAGGAATTTTCTTAAATGGACCGGTATTCGGCCTCATCTGGTGATCACTGAACCTGATCTGGCTAAGGAAATTCTGAACAACAAACAAGGGTGTTTTAGGAAAATCAAAACTAAAGGTCATGCAAAGAAGCTGATTGGAAATAGTCTTGTTGTAGCAGAAGGGGATGAGTGGTTGAAATTAAGAAAGATTGCAAATCATGCATTCTATGCAGACAGCTTGAAGGTGATCATTGATTTATTACCATGATTTCATAACATGGGACTAATCATGGCATAGTAATGATGTGCAGGACATGATTCCAGACATGATTGCAAGCGTGGAGACGATGCTGGAGAAGTGGAAACAGCACGACGGACGAGAACTGGAAGTGTGTAGAGAGTTCACTCTCCTGATATCTGAAGTGATTTCAAGAACAGCTTTTGGGAGCAGTTATGTAGAAGGGAAGAACATCTTTGATATGCTGTCCAAACTGGGCTACTTGGTTTACAAGAATGCTGACAAGATTCGATTTGGAATCGAGTAATTAATTCAATCTGCTCATGATCATGTTCTTCTTCTAACTTGTCATGAGTACATGGGTGTGTGTTTTTACTTGCAGAAAGATATGGAAGTCTGGAGATGAGGTCGAATCGGACAAGATCGAGCAGTCGCTTATCGAGACAGCGTTGAGTATAGTGAGGAAGAGAGAAGAGCAAATGAGAACAGGGGAAACAGAGAACTATGGGAGTGATTTTCTTGGAGCACTCCTTAGAGTTCACCATGATTCAGACAAGAAAAACAGGATTTCAATAGATGATGTTATTGATGAATGCAAGGTGTTCTTTCTTGCTGGTCATGAAACAACCAACAGCTTGCTTACATGGACTTTTCTGCTGTTAGCAATTCACACAGATTGGCAGGAAAAAGCAAGACAAGAAGTTGTTGCATTGTTTGGACAAGAGAATCCAACATCAGAAGGCCTTTCCAAAATGAAGACAGTAAGCTAGCAATTATAAGTTTTCTGTCTCCATTACAATACATTGTTTGATTATTTTGGTGTTTGTTTTCAGGCCAGCATGATCATCCACGAGGTGTTGAGGCTCTACTCCCCTGTAACGAGTTTGACACGAAGAGTGGAGACGAACATGAAGCTTGGAAAATACGAGACATGGAGCTTCACATTCCAACCTTAGCACTTGATAGGGATCCTGAGATATGGGGACAGGATGCACACCTCTTCAAACCGGAGAGATTTGAGGCGGGGGTGGGTGCAGCGACGAGGAACAACCCGATGGCCTTCTCACCATTCGGGTCTGGACAAAGAACATGTGTGGGGTTGAACTTTGCAAACAATGAAGCTAAGATTGCACTATCCATGATTCTCCAACGTAATAGCTTCACATTGTCATCAACTTATGTCCACTCTCCACATTCTCTCATCACTACTCGTCCGCTATTCGGGGTCCCCATCATCATCAAACCATTGAAACACTGATCCCTCAAAGCATTACAACTACATGGGACTAATCTAGCTAGAAGACTTGATCTCATGGTCACTCTATCATGATGTGAAGATATATATATATATATTGACATATATATTTGAATGAATAAATAATAACACATATATAAACCTTAATCTTATATGTCCATTTCACATTGCATCAATATGTGACATAAAATTCATACATATAGTTAGGGTGTACCAAATTAAAGAATTGAACCACCAAATGTACAATATAAGTAGAAGTGATCAAGAATGTTCAATATTTAAAAATCATGGATGTATGCATACATCAATTAATGGGACATATTAGGCATTGTGTCCTGTTGGTCAAGCATGGAGGGCAACACAAGTGGGGAGAGAAGTGGGATTGGATCTTTACTCGAAAAATAAGAAACTACACTCGATGTTGCTGCTGCTGCTGCTGTATCATTAACATGAGTTGTAGGCTCGGAAGTGGCTCGTTTTAGGTGCAACGGGCGGGGGGCTCGTCTTTGGAGTCGACTCAACTGGGGCTTCCGAGTAACCACCACCAACTCGTCTCGTGGAGATAAGGGTTGAAATCCAGGAAACTGATCACAATCATAGCTGGCCATTGCATTGAAATATCATAAGTTTGGAAAATTGATAGATAGACTGAGAATGATGTTGAAGACTATATATTATGATGATGATGAAGATATGGAAGCATGAGTGTGTGATGATTAATTTGATAACAACATGATCATCCAGGCTGTATATGGCCCATGAGAAAATAACAATTTTTATTATGTACTAAAATGGAGATTAAATCGAGAAAAAACTATTTATTTAATTTTTATTTTAAAAGATTTTTACTTAATCTGCACGCCTGGCTTCTTATATTTTATTCATCCATGAGATCAGGGAATCACTGGATCTTGGTTGAATTAATTAAAACTAAAGATATATATCCAATGCTAGCACATGCTTTTGCAATATTTAAATTCTTTTTTTCTTTTCAAAATAATAGTAATAATAGCATTTTTCCAGAAAAATAAACAACCACCTAACCAGTAAGAATCATGACATTTGAGAAACAAGTAAGTATAGTCCACATATCTTCATGATGCAGCAATAATTATGATTAATTAATATATTATTATGTTGATGGCATTTAATTGAAGTTTTTGACCATTGACTAATCCAAGAAACATGTACTACTAATATATTTTCTTCCTTTTATTCCGGGAATTTTTCTAATTTTTTTCCAATCAAATCAACAAGGTCTATACTCTAAGTGCATCGTTTTCAATTATAATAACAATTAAATATATAAAAAATATATATTTATTGTAATGATTATTTATTTTCAAATTATTAAGAAGATCAGCTTGTATATTTTATGGAAGTGTACCCAAATAAAATAATTATTAAACTATTTTCCTAAAAATTTAAGATACTGCAGACTGCAGTAACAAGATATTTATTTAAATAATAATTTATCATTTAAAAAAAATCACTTATTATTATATAAAAGCTAACTCCTGCTATAAAATTTCACGAAAAAATCATAGTACTTCACTGTGAATCCACAACACGAATTTAATTGGTGACAGAAAATTCTAGGTAATCGAGCATGAAATTAATAAGCATATTATATAATATGAAAAATAGGGTAATAAAATAAGAAGAAGAATAAATATAGCAATAAAGATGGATAAATTCAGAGGTGGCAGGAAATCCACATGGATTAAAGCCAAGTGGCAACACCCCACATCACCGACCTGGCGACCAATAAAAGAGTAGGGAAATAATAGAGATGTTGACTGGATCTGTTTAGAGGGGGCCCATTGGGCTGCAAAAAGCCCTTTCTTTTTAGCCCAACAAACTCTCCTTTCCACATCTATCTTTTTGAATACTATCCGTTTCACTTTACATTTCCCACCACCCCATCCTTTTTCCACATCTTCCTCTTTCCCATTTCATTTTATTATTTTATAATAATAATTAATCTTTTAAATAAACATTAATAAATTAAATTAATCAAACAAGGGGGTCAACCAACAACGTTTGAAGTTGTAATATAAATAAATAGGTTTTTGTGATGTATGATTGACAATATCCTACGTGGCAATGTGAGTTATTATTTCCCAGTTGTTGCAATTTTCTATGAAATTTCCACATCCAATGTCACTAGAAAGTTCAATCCACGCACGACACCACTATAATTTAATTAATTAATTAGAAAATAAAATAATAATAATATTAAGATATTATTATTTCACCGCCCATTGAAATCTAATCACTTGTCATTTTCTTGACATTGAAGCAAAGCTCCTCAAGTCTTGGTAAATTCATACTTAATCAATTATTATTATATTGTGTTTTTATTTATTACATATTTATAAGCCGCCAACCCCACATCCCCTCAATCTGGACCGTCCGAATGTAAGATCATTGGCCGAGATTTAATGTTGTGTTTTTCAAGATCAACCATTCATTGGTTGACTAAACTAGAGACATTTTGTTAGATTGGAAGCTGATTCTTACATTTGAGCTTATGTACAAAGTTTGTTATAGATCCGACACGTGTTGGCAACAATGTACAAATACTAGGTTATCAAAGACATCCCATTTTGGTATTTATGTACAATCGTATACATAGTCACGAGTAGGATCGCACCAAGCCGAAATTACAAAATGATCTCGACTTAAAAAGGCCTCCAAATAGAAATCTGGTCGGAGACTCTTGAGGCGCTTGGAGCGCCTCGTCGGGGCTACCCTTGACTCGGAGTATCGTTTGCCCGATCGTATGCCGGATGGAGTCTATAATCTTCGGATCGACCGGGTACCCGGACGAGTCACGAACGTAGAATGTGTTCATTGCTTTCCCTGCTCTTGTTGTCACCTCGGCTCGTGTCACGGTGAGACTATTCTCTCGGAATATTCTAGTAACATCCGAGAGCAACCCGACCCGGTCCGTGGTGCAAAGCTCCAACTTCAGACCCTAACCAACAAAATCAAATCAGACATTTAACTACACATGACAATAACAACAAAACAACTTTTAACATATATACATTCATTCATCTTACTTCAGACACCCTTCTTTGTATTGCAGCTTCTAAACATTGAATCACTCTCTGTCTTTCAGCATCAGATTTAACTGGAGATCCATCAATATGCCTTATGCAATACTCCTAAAATCCAAACAATTCAACACAATTAAGACAAACTAGCACATGATCAACAACATTAAACACATATGTGATCATATGTATGTCTACCTGATGAGCTTCAGGCCCCTCTGCATCCACATTTCCATGGAACACGACGTACTGCATATCGGTTAAGGTGCACACGATGTCGAACAGAAGCTTCGGCCTGTCCTTACACCGAATTGTGACGACGGAGTAATCCCTATCATGCCAATTGACAACATTGACCTCAGGTCTATCCCTTTCAGATGAAGAGTCCTCTCCCATCCTCTCATAATCCCGATCATCAAACATCATCTGATGTAGCCTCCTATCCGTATGAGTCGACCCGTGAGAGACCACCGCGGTCTTCGCCTCCCTAGACTTGTTGCTCCCTCTAAGCACATTGCACAGGAGGCGCTTGATCACTGACAGCTTGTCCGGATCAACGACCGCGCCTCCCGTCTCCCCATCCGTGACTTGCATCACAGACGCGGCTCGGGTGTTGTGTGTCCAGACCTCAGCATTGACAACATTGCACTTGAGGCTGGTTAGGACAGCACTGACTTCGGAGAGTAGACCAGGTCTGTCACTTCCTATTAACTCAATGGAAGTGTGGTCCATCCCAGAAGTCACCCCAACTGATCTTCTCATGGAAGATGCAAAGCAAGAATCTGGACCAAGTGACTGAAAGTGAAATCAAGGGATTGTCAAATTGGATGCCCTAATTAATGCCAAAAATGGTCACACTTGACACAACTCACCTTCTCTATGTAATCTAACACCCCTTCATCTGTTATCTTGTTTCCATCATGATCTGTCACATTGAAAACTGATAAAAGGGAGAGATTAGATTAGATTAGTATAATTGTCATTTATTGTGTCAAAAGGAGAAGGTGTTGGTTGGTTAATTACCATCCATGAACCATCCTCCATCAGAGGATATGTAAGCTTTGGTTATCATGAGGTTAAGATCTGTAAGAACTTGTACAACTTCTAGCAGAATTCCTTGTTTGTTAGCACTGTCCACCTACACATATATATCAACTCAGATAAGATTTGCTAATTCAAGATTGGAGAAGTGTGGAAATGAAGAAAAAGGGACCTGAATAACGGTGGCGTTCTTGCAAGATTCATTGTCGATCACAACTCTGGGAGGGTTCATTCGCCTGATAAGCTTCTCGTATTCATCGTCCATGTTGTAAGAGAAACTCATGGAAGCCTCTGAAGAAGAAAGAATTGAAAGATGAGTTAATTGCTGGGATTTGATTCTTGATTCAGAGTGCATAGAGAATCAGCAGCACCAACTAACTACAGAGATGGTAATCAAATCAAGGGTGTGAAAGGAAAAGAAATCTTGAAAATAAAAAAGATTTGGAAGGAAGTAGAAATCTAGAAGGATGGTTGTAATAACAAAAAGGGCATCCAATTAAGAAGGCTATGGCCACCTGAAAAAGGTGTTTGCTCTCTCCTCTCCTCCTCTGTATGTGAGGTGGCTCTGTGGGGCTCTCTGCTGTTAGCTTAGCCCATCAACCCATTTCAATTCTCAACAAATTCTAACTCCCTCTCTCTCTTCTTACACACACACACTAAAGGTGAGGAAAAACAAGCGCGGATATCATAGCAAATTACAGGCTGGAAACAACGAAAAACTTCTTAAAGAATACTGAGAAAAACACTCACGCACAAGGTACACACATATTACAAGCAAATCCCAAGACAAATAAAATCAAGAAACTGCACTCACATAGGTAATAGGCAAAAGGGAATACAGGGGGGAGACAGAGGGGGGGATTCACACTGAATTCACCAAGAAAATAAGCTTCAGACAAACTAATTCATGAGAAATTGAGAGAAGCAAGAATTGAGTTATTACCCATTAAAAGTGTGGACTAATCTTGAACCAATATTTAATTGATTGTGGCTATAGATGGAAAGAAAAACACACAATCTTGAGCGTATAAATACAGTTCCCTTATACGTATAACACCACCAACGGCCGTCCGAATCAACAGAGATTTCTTTCTCCCTTAAAGAGTCTAAACCAAATTAACACTTTCACCTCTAATGTGTGTGTTGTATGTATATATAGCAGCCTTGCATCCACGGGCCTTTCTATTTTCAGTTGCCCTTCCAAATTAATTTCACCCCTCGCTATTTCTCCATTTAAAAAATAAATAAATTGAATAATAGAGAGAGAAACAGAGTGAGAGGAGAGAGAGAGGGCGAGAAGGGGAGGATTGGGTGCGGTGTTTTGAATATACTGATACCATAATCCACATGGCGTATTTTAGTAGTAGGCACACGTTTGTTCGGTACTTCATGCTAAAATACGCTGGGCAGTGAAATTTTTTTAATTCGGGGGGTAAAATTTCTGCCACGTGTTAGTAGATGGGTAGTTAAAAAATTCCAAGGTTTAGGAGAGACAGGAGGAAGATAAAGCTAAAGAATTATGTTTTGCTTACCTTATTAGTGACGGTTTTTTACCAAGTCTATTCAAATGCTTGTCCGTAATAATTACTGTATTACAATTATAGCCTTTTCATGTTTTTTTTAATTAAAATTATGACTCTATTTGTCTCTCTAGCTAATTAAATTTTTACAAAATCTTATTCCCTTAATCCCATAAGATCGTTTACACATTTTTATTTTAAGTATCTTATAAAAAAATTTATATTTTTTTTATAATAAATGAGACTCACACAAAACATTTAAATATATCTATGGATCAACAACATTAAACTAATACAATTAGCAACTATACAATAAATATTACTTATTTCTCTTACCTCAATACACATTAAAATACTATATTCCTTAATCTTCTTGCAAAAAACAAACATAAATTTTTGAGTTTAACTGCAGTGCACCGGTGCACCTGGATAATCTTAACCGTTAGATTTATTTTACATTTAATCCTCGCCATTCAATAAATTAAAATAATTAAAAATAAAATTTATAACTACTCACTACACTCTTAAGACTTTCAGGTGCACCCGATGCACCACAAAATAACCCTACATTTTTTATGGGATTAAGGGAGTATGTGAGACACAATATGCTTACTTGAGATGGTTTGTAAAACAAACTAAAGTATAACTTTTATATTGGTAAATTGTGGAGTACTAGTATTTATTTGTAGTTAAAATACAATAAATAATGCATTAAAGTATAATTTATTATAAATACATTTTAACTATCAATAAATATATTCTATTTTACCATTCATTTCACATCCATCTTAATAGAGAGTTTCCATTAAAATTCATGATGGATCTATACGCCGAAATATCCATTATTTACACCAATTCATGTAATATAAAGTTTTTAATAAAAAAATTTGATAAATCTAATATAATAAATATTTATATGCTTTTATTATTCCTCCGTCCATTCGGTAGATGTTTTCATTCTATTTTTTAAGTGATTAAGATATTTGTTATTTTGAAGATAATTTTATATTTTTAGGTAATAAATAAACATTAATATAAATTATCTTATCATTTTGGAATGACATTTTTCTACACAAAATATATTAAAAATGTTTATTGTTTTAACTTTAGCACTTTATTTTAAAAGTAATTTTTTATAGACAAATGAAAATAGAGAGGATGAAAATAAATGTACTTGAAGTATTATCTTAATTTGTATAGAAACTTGGTTAACTATTTATATTGAGAAAATAGATTGATGTTAAATAGTATTCTTGCTGTTTGACATATATAATGTGATAGCATTCGTTAATTCTCTGAAAATTTTCTTCAAAATTATACATATTTCTAACTACTTTAATGCATAGAATACCAAGTCTAACATTTTTTCCCCATTTAATAACAATTAATAAAATATAGTCGAATTTATAATTGAATGATCACCTAACATAAGAAATGGATATATAATTTAACAATTAATATAAATAATATCTTCACAACATGCAGATACATCACATCACGTTACATCATGTTCATTCGACTATTCTGCCGAAATAGGTTAATATAATTTCTATACTAACTATAAATATTAGTAAAAAGATAAAATAAAAAGAAAATCACTGTGTAATTAATTTTTTAAGTGTAATATATATATATATATATATATATATATATACTTACTTATTTTTCTTGAGATATAATTAATGACTTAATTAAAAGAAACGGTCTAATGATTTGAAACATGCCAAAAAATAGTTGGATAAAGTCTTTTTTTTTTAATGGAAGAAGTAATAAATTACTATAGTCATTGTAAAACTGTAGGTTATTATTTTAATATATAATTAATTAGTTTGACAACATGAACTAATTAAAAATAAGTTTACAAATTAAAGATTACTAGGGACATTGCAATGGGAGACACTAGACTACCAATTTCATGTATTAAAAAATAAATAAAAGATACACCCTCTGTCCTATCCTTATAGTTATGTTTTTTTTTTGCACATGGAATAATGAATATAGTATTTTAATGTGTATTGAGGTGAGATAAATAATATTTTAATGTAAAGTGTGTAGGTGTATCAGTGTGATGTGTGGCCCCATGGAGAGTGAATTAATTAATTTGTGTGAATCTCATATTCTAAAAAGGAAAATGTAACCATTGGATGAGACGCCCAAAAAAAATGTAACCATTAGAATGAGACGGACCATTTATAATCATCATTTTTTTAGTAATAATGAACTTAGAAGTATATTTAAGAAATAAAATTAGAGTAGTCCGGATATCAACAGGTATTTCCTCGAAATCCTCAACAAATCTAGTATTTTTAGTACGATTTAAAGAGGAAAGAAAGAAAATAATGATTCAGTTTGCATTTTGAATGTATCATAGGGTTAATATGAACTTTTAGAAATGTTATTGTGTTTCAGAATGAGAAAACGGAGATAGGTGACGTAGTGAAAGTGATAACAACTTGTGTTTGGAGTTGGATTTGGATAAAGCTCAATCCATCAGTAGTTTTTCAACATTGATAATAATATGATCTCATTATCTTAGAGTTCTTATAAGTGTATTGATGTTATTTCTCCTTGACACAATGGAGTATTTTAATAAAATGGTTTTGTTGTTAAGAAAATGTAAATTAAAAGAAAAGGAAAAGAAAAAAGGAATAATAAATAAGGCATGAAAAGAGCAGTATATAGGTAGCCTAGTAGATAATAAATGAGGAGCCGCCAGAATTAGTTCACGTTGAAATAAATAAAATAAAATAAAATTAGAGATGTGATTAATAACTTACTTACTTGCTACACCACTAATGATTTTAGAGGCCCACTTGGTGAAGCTGGCAATTTATGTTAATAATTATTAGGGTTAAGTTGTATCTGTCACACATATAATAAATAAATAAAAAAGAAAAGAAATAAAAAAATGTTAGTTGTAGTGATGGTCAAAAGAAAGATATATAGGTGCATCTTCACATAAGCATGTCTTGCGCTACAGTGCTGGTGGGGGTGCCTTCAATTCATGCCTTTCCCACATGCTCTTCCTGTTTTTCCTGCTTTCTTTCTCTTTTTTTTTTTAATTTAATTATTATTATATTATTATTTAATTAGTTCTATACATTGGCATGATTTTTATTATTGGGGCTGGATAATTTGTAGCAAATGCGTACCTTTATACCCCATTATAGTACAAAACCCTTAGGCGGAATTGTAAGTTATAATTTTAAATTATATATAATTTAATTATATAATTTAATGTAATGTAATTATTTATTTATAATAATTTAATATAATTATTATTTGAAAAGTAAAATTCGAATTCATATACCTGGATGAGAATTTTTATGGAGTATATATATATATATATATATATATATATATATATATATATATATATATATATATATATATATAATTTTTTTTAATTTTTAAATCTGTGTATGTATTTCTTAGTTAAATACTAATATAACTTAAATTAATTTATGTTTAGTTAACTCTCCTTAATTATAGGGACACCATAACTCCCTAGTTCAATTGAATCTCAATCTACATATGGTTGAATATAATTATGAATGTGAACATACATGATTTGATCATATGGAACCAAGTAAATTAAATTTTTTATTGAACTCCAAAAAATTAATTAAAAAATAAATTTTCTTAAATTTCGTATCTACATGTTTAAAGTAGTGTGAGACTAAAATGTGAATAAATATACTCTCTGTCCCTCACAAAGAGGGTCTTTTGCTTTTTGACACGTGGATTAAGAAGTATTATTATTTAATGTGTAATGAATAGTTGTATTAGTGAGAGTGTGAGTCATGTATTTTAATTGTATTAGTGTGTGTTTGTGGGTCACATGTGTGTAAAAAAAGAAAGAGGATTCTTTGGGTAGGACGCCCAAAACGAAAAAAAAAAGACTCTCTTTAAAGGGGATGAATGAAGTATATATTTTCCGTTTAGGATTTATTATATTATTATCTATTCATGGGTTTTATTATTAATTCGATCAAATTGATCAATGCATCAACATTATATATCCTTAATATAAGGACTCATAATTCATATACATCCTGAAAAAATAACTAGACAAATTACCAATTTGACCACACTTTTTTTTTTTGTTAGAAGTAACTCTGAAATCTTTTTGGATATAGTATTTTAGTCTCAGAGTTCCACATGATGCTTTCTTCTTTTATCAGATCGTTTTATAATTTACACACAATAAAATTAATGAGATTGTTGAAATTAATGTGGCCTCGTGCATGTAATAGTGTAATATTTAATTAAATATTATTGTTTAATATAAGGCCAGTTTGAAGTACTATATATTTCAATGAATAATATTAGTTGAGATCACGTCTCACCTACGTGTGATACGATTTCATTAAAACGATTAATTCTTTCACCTAATTAATTAAATCTTTAGTACGTATTTTATTTAAAGAGTTTTGTTGGAGCAATTCAATCTACATGTCGAATTCAATAAAACATTGAAATCATGAAGTTTATAAATAGTTGCTCCTTCAACACTGTCTCTCTCTCTCTATTTTTTATTTTAATTCAAAACTTCCTCACTTTCTGAAACTGAATTTACATTCTAATTATATAATTGCCATTTTACAAGTATTTAAAAGTTAAATGAAATTATTCTAATTTAGAACCTTTTCATGAGAGTGTTAATGAATCATGAATAAAGTTTTTTTTAAAGTATATATATTTATATATATCAACTTTGGCCTGAATTATGGACAAATATAAAAACTTAATTTCAAAATATGAATTTAATTTTTACATATAATAATAGAACTAATTAATACTCCATAATATATAGTAGTGTTACAAGTTAATTGAAGATATTAAAAAAATTACCAGTAGAGTCTTACTAGGTGCATCGGTGCACCTGTAAGATCTAATCCATTAAAATTTAAAATAATTAATCTCCACCCTTAGATTTTAATTAGTAACCAACTTTTTAATTTATGTAATTAATATTATACTCTAAATTATACTATTAAACCTTTAGGTGCACCGGGACACCCGGTGCACTCCAGAATTACCCTACAATTAAATGTGAAGTGGAAATAAACTGCAACAAGTAGGAAGGAATAAAGTAGAGTGGGTTTACGTTATTTGGGATTGATCAATTTAAAGACGCTAAAATCGTTATTACTGTAAGGAAATTTTTAATTTTCAAGGGCAATATATTATAATGCAATTATGTTAGCTATTCAATTATTATATGAACTTAATTAAGTGATTCTATTGAGGTTAAAAGTCCATGAGCTATAATAATAATGATGTGGGTCAATTGAGTAGATACCCAATATTACATGACTGAGTGATTATGGGTGGCCCAGTTGTATAATATATAAAGGCTCCTTGGTTATGGTCCTCAAAACACTATGTCATACATGGTCTTCCCTTCTCCCCATCGGGAGGGATTACTATGGTCCCCATAAAGAATAAGAAGGCTTAGTTGATGAAGGTCATAAAACCACTGATCCCGAGTTCGTGTTCCGCCTAGAGGACTCATTGGATCAGATACGCTTCCGCATTATAATTTTAATCTCGTTAATCGTAATAGGGTTTAAGGTTTTAAAATTTATTTCCTACCATTACAACTTACAACAACAACAAAACACGATTTCTGTCTTCTATTCCCACGAATCCCACCTAATTACGTACCATCAAGCATACAGAGAAATCTTTAAACTATGTAAAGGTGCTACATATATCATGTGTGTCTCTGCAATACTTTAATTTATGTATATATATAATTGCACTTTTGATTTCATAGAGTACGTAGTTTCATTTCATTTTTTATTTCTAGCTTTTTTTTTTGTCTAAGAAATTGTAATTTTGATATATGTAGTTAACTTTTGGATGAAAATTGTTTAATATCTTACTCTCTATTTAGTTTATATTTTGGATTTAACAATTTCCATCCCAAAATTAACTGTAATGATCAAAATTGCAATTTTGGGATAAATTTAAAAAAAAAAAAGAGATTAGAGACAAAAAAATAAAATATGAAACTAAATAAATGACTCATAAGCATGCAAATTTCCCTAGAATCATATATACAAAATAATTTAATTATAGAGTATTATATACTACTTCCCCGCAATATTGTTACATTTTATTAATTAAATGTTTTATTTTTTTTGATAAATATGACTTATGGAGTAATATATTATCATAGATCCACACATAACATTAAAATATTATATTCTCTTTAATTTTTGTATAATATTAAATGTAACAACAATCACGGAATGGAAGAATTATTATTATAATATATTAAAGATTAGGCACGTAGCTTAAACTGTGGGAGATTGTCTAGATAAAATAATAGTAGTTGCATAAAATAGTGAATTGGTTTCCTATATGGGATTTTCATTACATGAGTGATGTCCAAATCAGCATCACCCTTGCCGGAATTTAGTAACGACGTGCTTCCCACAAACCCATCAATATTTCAACTTCATATTGTTTATTAATTCATACGTGGATTAATAATTCCCTACATTTATTTTATTTTAATTAATTAAATTGATGATAAAAATACTCCATAATAAAATAATAAATCAAAGATAAAATGGAGCAGTATCATAGTTTCATATATTAAAACTGAATTATTTAATGATGAATGTATTGATGACAAAAATCATTTATAAGATATAATAAACCTTAGAAACAGATAGAAAATGATTAAAGAATAAGATTAAAATGCGTAATATATAATGGAACTCTATTTTCCTTCTACCCAAACTCAATTTCATATTTTCTTTTTTAGCTCATATTTCGCTTATAAAATTCACACCTCATAAAATGAAGTGACATTTAACTAATTATAACTAAAGAATACGCTTTAATTTCCAATTTTATTATCAATTTTTAACACACAACACCATTCTTTATAATTTATTTATTGAATAAAATTTTGTTATCAATTTTTAACCTACAACAACATTCTTTATAATTTATTTATTATTCAAAAATTGGACTTAGATGACAAAGTGACATTCATTAACGTATGAGAACATTAAATGGGAAGATGAGTTTGATTAGTAAGGATTAATTTTTTTCAACTCATTATTAATTAATATGTTAATATTTTAAGTAAAAAAATATTAAATTATAATATTAGTGTGTATATGGATAGACGTGTGAATTTTAAATGAAATGGCATTACCCAACATGATAGCCCTTGTTAGGTCAAAAAGGCTACAAATAAATAAACTTGCAATGCTAGCTAGTTATTTAATTAACTAATTATTAACCGTATTCTCAACTTGATTAGGGCCTAAATCTTCTTGGTGATATTAATTAATTGAAAATTTTAAAATCTTTTTTCACGTTATATATAAAAATAATAAAGTAAGTAAATTAAATTTTAAGAATTTCTCTCTTTTGAAATGAAACCATTGTGCTTAATTAGATTTAAAGAGTAAAAATTTAGGATCTAATCAGGTTGTATTATAGTTAAATTAATTTTTAAATTATTCAACACCATAGAATCATTCAAAAATTTAACTTCTGTTTCCATGACATTATTGTATAAAACATTTACAATAAAAAATAAGACGAGTGATATATATATATATATATATATATATATATATATATATATATATATATATATATATATATATATATACTGGTTTATCAAGCATCCTTAATTTTACAAAATTATTCTATAGTATTTTTTTATTTTTTTTAAATAAATGAATTATTACTTTTTTTAAGTAAATATATTACTAATTTCAATTATTAAGAATATAAAAATTACAATTTGTATTTTAATAATAGTTTCATCCATCTCACATATATCAATCTATAAATAGTGTTGCTTTAAATTTTTGTTTCATGGATTTCTTTTGCTTAAAATGACAAAATTAATATATGGGGATAACATATTTAGAGATTAATTTAATTTATTAATCCACGGTGGCACAATCTTCTAGATCATTAGTTCCGTCAATCATCCATGTTAACTTACGGCCTTGGATTTTCATATGATCACCGAATTAGTAATTAATTAGGTCCTTAACTAAAAGATTAATATCTTAACAACTTGCTATCAATCTTTAATGAAAAACATCTCACCACTTAAAAACTGAGCCGTTAAGTTCATAAAGCTACATTGTATTATTGTCAGCGAAAAAGTTGTCAACAAATCATAATTGCCACGTATATTGTATATTGATCACATAAAATACATACTCCACACACACACACATATATATATATATATATATATATATATATATATATATATTTATTTATTGAATGTAATATATAATTTAATTGTACTTGGTATAATTTATGTTTTATAAAAATACTTTATTTTATTATGTTATATAATTTTCATCTATATGTATTAATTAGTAAGTATTTCATTTTCATCCACGGAAGTAATGCATTTACTTTATGAAACGAGTTATTTGTGACACGAGTCGATCCATCACTAAAGTATACTCCATATTTATTGTATATATAAAATATATTTATTTATAGTTAAAGTATGTTAATAATAATTATATTATAATACGTAAAAATCATATTTTAATACATAATTAATATACTTTAACCATTATTAAACATGAGTGAGGCTCTTGTGCACCCGGGCGCACGGAGCATATTCCCCGTGTGCCTTTGCAATTTTCATGCCCCTTTTGCAATTTAAACCCCTAGCATTACATAGATTTAAATAGAATTGGAGGGGGGGAGTTGTGTTCACATGGAGACACGGAATATCCCTCCGTGTCTCCGGGAGCACAGGAGCTTTTGCCATTAAACATACTTTATTTATACTATAAGTATACTTATAGTATAAATAAAAAAAATTAACTATTTTTTTGAATAATAATAAAAAAAAATTAAACTTATACTTATAGTATAAATAAAAAAAATTAACTATTTTTTTGAATAATAATAAAAAAAAATTAAACTGCTCTAATGCTATAGTATTTGGTTTAAAAATTAAATGAGGAGAAATTAATTAAGTTAACACTATAAAAAGACAAATTGATTAGTTTGTTAAAATATGAATGAAATGAATGGACAAGATTCCTCAAGCCTTGTCTACACAACAGACACCAAAACCTAACTCACACCTAATCAGTTAATTAGGTTTTGCAGTTAGACTTTCTGCAGATGATTCACTCCATTAGATTCCATATCTCTCTAAATTATCACCTTTATACACATTGTGTGTACTTTATAAAAATATTTTAATTATTTTGTTTGGGATCTCATTTAATAAATATATATATATATATATATATATATATATATATATATATATTTCTTTCGTCCCACTTAAAGGGTTTTTTTTGTCATTTTGATCGTCTCATCCAAAGGGTTACTTTTTCTTTTTTAAACACATGGGACCTACACACATTCTCTAATACAATTAAAATATGGAGTCCACACTCCCACTAATACAACTACCCATTACACATTAAATAATAATATTCCTTAATTCACATGCCAAAAAACAAAAACAACCCTGTGTTGGACGGAGGGAGTACCTTTTTTTGGTACAAATTAAAAATTGAAAATATAAACTTTTGTGCAGGAATGAGTAACATATTCCTCATAAAAATTGGATTGTGGTATTTTAGAAAATTTTTTCTAAAAATTTTTTGTTTTAGAATAAATTTTTAATGTTGCTAGAATATTATTTAATTACTACAATTCTGGTAACTAGTATTTTGACCAATTTTCAGTAAAAAAATAAAAATGAAATGATAAAAATAAACATGAGTACCTTTAGCGTAAGACAAAAACTTGTGTGCCTCGGGACACCGTGTCCTTATATGAACACAAGAATAAAATATTAATTAATATTTTTTATTCTTGTGTTTCTTTGGAGGCACGATGTGTCCCAGGAACACATGAGACCAACTCTTAGCATAATAAAGAGCTAAATATCAACCGTAATTCCACCTCACTCAATTAATAAAACAAATTAATTAACCTTTGTTTTTTTTATTTTAGAATAATTTTTTCTTAAATTAATACATCATACATAATTTTGGGTTAATTGCGCCAAAAACTCTGACTTTTTCGCGAATTTCAAATTAGTCCAAACTTTTCAATATTTATAAATAAGTTATTGACCTTTAACCCTTTTTTTCAAATCAAGCCACCGGACAGCAGACACTACAAGAAAAAATGTCTTTAACCACATATTTTTTTATGTCATTTTAATATCAGTGTGATAATAAATATTGTATTGCTACATTATATTTTTAGGGGTGTTAATATGTGTTCTTTAAAGACACTTAATAAAATGATGTGTTGATATTTATCCTATCACCACACTTCAAAAGGAACACTTAACTATTGCTACACCTTTTTTACTACACAAAAAAAGTGTCCTTATATATACTGTTATACTCTTTAGTATCACTTTTGCTACACCTTTTTAACACATAAAAAAAGTGCCCTTATAAGTACTACTTAGAGACACTTAAGAATACATGTGTAAATATATATTTTGTTACTACACACGATGAAAGATCACAAATTATTAAAATTTTATTTTATTTATTTATTTTTCGTTGTTAAAATATTAAAATAGAAATATTTTATTTTATTATAAAATTAAATTAATTTTTAAAATTTTTTATAATAAATAATTATTTTAATTAATTTAATGGTTAAGAAAATAAAATTTATTTTTATTTTAATAACAAAATCTTATACTTTAAATTAATTATTTTTAAAATAATTAGTTATATATATTTCTATATTATTATATTTTATCTTACAAAATTAAATTTATACTATAATTTCATTAGTAATTTTAATTTTATTTTATTATACCTCTTAAACTGATAACATAAAATTAATATTATAAAATTCAGTATAAAACTTAATTATGTATTCTATGTATATATATTATTTTTAATAAAATATTACAAGAATTACTTATAGTTTAATGGTTTTCTGACTTAAAATAAGGATCTAATACGGGTGGTACGGGTTCGAGCTTTAGAGAAAACACTTTTCATATTATTTTACTGTGACATTTAAAAGTATATTAATAAGTCACCTATCTTCACACTTTAAAGTGTGGTGATAGGGGTACTGTCTATTCCCACGGCAGAATGGACCACACAAAAAAATCAATGTGGTTATAGGTAAAATGTATTAATATATTACCTATTACAACACCTTTTAATGTATTTAGAAGCAATTTTATTACCTATTACAACACCTTTTAATGTATTTAGAAGCAATTTTTTTGTAGTGAGGTATTGCATGAAAAGTTTCAACCTTCCACGTGTACAAAACGACGTCGTTTCGGCCTTCCACCTATTAAAAAGTTAATTGCATGAAAAGTTTCAACCTTTTCGCCGATTGCGAATTAGTCCAAACTTTTAAAAATTTTGCAAATAAGTACCTGACTTTAAGCTCGTATTGCAACTCGAATCACCGGGTGAAGGGCTATCCGGACGCTGACGTGTAACTGTATATGCCACGTTACTCTATACTAGTTAATAAAAATACGTTGTTTTGATTTTTTTTATTTATTAAGATTTCCAAAAAAATCCTCATATATCATACACTAACATTATTTTATCAAAATATGAATCACGACAATAGATGGAGAGAGAAAATCCTACAATGTACTTTTGCATAGTTAAGACCAAGAACAGATTAGTCACAAAATTGAATGAGCCGATTAATCACTATTCTTGTCCCCAAAACCTTTTTCTACACTCTAATTGCTAAATAGCAACAACAATTATCGTATGCATCATCTAATCGAAATTCAGAATTGTCTTCCACAACCCCTCACACATGGCGGATTTTAATAGATAATGTTAATGCGTGATATATGAGGACATTCTTTTGGATATACATTAAATTTTAATTTAAAAAATTAAAACAAAGCCTTGTTGTTAACAAATATAGAGTGACTTCGCTTATACAATGACACGACAACGTCCGGATAGACCTCGAGTTGTCCAGTGGTTCGATTTGCAATACGGGCTAAAGTTGGGTACTTATTTGCAAAATTTTCAAAAGTTTGGACTAATTCGCAATCGGCGAAAAGGTTGGGACTTTTCATGCAATTAACTTTTTGACAGGTGGAAGGCCGAAACGACATCGTTTTGTACATGTGGAAGATGACGTGGAAGAGAGATGGACACGTTAGCACCGGGTAGACCTCCCGCTGCCCGGTGGCTTAATTTGAAAAAAAGATTAAAGGTCGAGAACTTATTTGTAAATATTGAAAAGTTTGGACTAATTTGAAATTTGTGAAAAGGTCAGCATTTTTGGCGCAATTAACCCTATAATTTTCACATTCGTTGTTTAGCTAATATTTAATTAGTGTGATTCATATAGTACTATTTTACTTCATTTTTGTTTTTATAGATTTGAAAAATAAAATTATGATCTCATCCTGAAGTCTTATATAATATTTTATGCCTTATTTTATTCTTAAATTTTTAAATTTTCACCATATAATTTAAATTTAAATTCAACAATACTTAAAAGATTCACATATAATTGTTCCAAATAATTCAAGTAGGAACATGTTCACATAATTATTTCTCTCCATCCAAATATTAACTTTACATATTTCGTTTTAATCCATGTCAAATTTAAATTCACACTTCTACAAAAGAAAATTCTAACATTTAACTAATATTCTCATACACATTTAAATTTTAAAAGTACCATATTTCTTTTAAATAAACATAACATATTTTATAGTTTATTTATTATCTAACGCTTTTAAATTAACTCTAAAAGTAAATTAAGAAATTACATTCATTAACATTTATTCTAAGATTTGAACTTCAATAGGATAAAAAAAAAACTCTCTCTCGAGCCGTAAAGATATTAATGTGGAGTGTGGATCTCATATTCAAATTATATTAATGATATGTATGAGTTTTATATAACAAAAAAAAATAAAACTCTTTGAGATAAACGACTAATAAATGAGTCTGGATCCACAACGCCACATGTCATTTAATAAGAAGATATTATAGGAGATATCACATTAAAGTGTTACAGGACATTCATTGCCCTAATAAATTCTCCCTCCGTCCGCCCGAAAGGTCCACATTTTATCATTTTGGGCGTCCGCACCAAATGTCCACATTTCCCTTTTTAAATACATGGGACCCCACATATCACTAATATAATAAATTTAAGAAACTCATACACCCCACTAATACAATTACCAACTACACATTAAATAATAATACTCTTTAATCCACGTGTAAAAAGTAAATATTCACCTTTGAAGCGGACGGAGGGAGTACAATTAACTTTGTAGGACGGGAAGTAATCGAATGTCCGTAGGGTAAATGGATGGAAGAGTTAGAGAGGTACAATGACGGTAGTCA
Source organism: Pogostemon cablin (assembly GCA_023678885.1). Lineage (NCBI taxonomy): Eukaryota > Viridiplantae > Streptophyta > Magnoliopsida > Lamiales > Lamiaceae > Pogostemon > Pogostemon cablin. Next base: position 2,398,093 of record CM042980.1, on the reverse strand, counting down.
TGCTCTTATCAGATTCACAACCTAGTCAGTCAAAATGATTATTATTAAACACATCAAAAATCAGAACTAAAATTATTACAGTTATTAATATAAAATAAATAAATAATATTTTAATTATTTATCGAGAATCACACTGACGCACGTGACCACTGCCCACTTTCTGCAACGAGCATCAGATTTTGTTCTAAATATTTTATTATTTTTAATTTTGCTTTTTCCATTAAATGGGCAGAGTATGGGCCGGAGATCTAACGTATTCTTTTTCACTTTTATTTATTAAAATGCCTCTTCCCACTACGGAAGAGTCAGCCCATTGGGCCCACATTAAACCAACACCGTCCCACGTCAGATCAAAACTTGTGGGCCAATTTGATTTTCACATCATAAATCTCTTCTACTTTTCGTCCCACCAATATTATTTTTCTAATTCTCCTTATTATTAGTGAGAAATAATTTTATTTTGAAAATATTCTGTAATTATAATTTGTCACAATGTTTTAATATTTCCCCCTTTTTTTGGTATTAAGCAGTTGGATTCATATTTTTATTTAAGAATATCTTGATTTTTTTTCCAAAATTAAAAACCCACTCTCTTTAGAATATATATATATATACTCCTATTCAAGTAAATTAATGGTTCTTTTGATGCTAAAACTAATTATGAAAAGTAATTGCTCGTAATTATGATATAAAGTACAAAATTATCTTTAATTTGTTGAGAAATTATTACTAAGTATGCTATTATTTTAACCATTACTTTTCATAATGATGATAATGAATCTGCGGGAGGTGGCACAATATCTAAAGCGAAGCAATTTAAGCAAATGGTATTTAGGCACACAACATTTAAAATTACATCTTTGTCCTTTCTTGTTAAGTCAATCAATTGTATCTTGTGTTGTGTAACTAAATATTTCAATTGATAATAAATGTACAATTTGTTGGTGCTATAGTGATACACACTTATTGTTATCTATTATGTCATAATTAATACTTACAATTAAAGGAACCAACAATGAAATATTAGGTTTTTAATTTCCTTCAATTTTAGTAAGTGGGATTGATGTATCAACAACATTAGTTAGGTCTTTTATTTAAATTACCTCAACTTAAAAACTAATAATATAGTTCATACAAATAAGACGAAAACTTAACCGCGTCTCATGAAAGATCAGTTTGCGGGTGTGATGGATAAAAAATATTAATATTTTTAATAAGAAGCAATTTTAATTAATAAAAAGTGATAATGGTGCTATAAATTATTTTATAAACAATTTATCATATTTAATAAATTAAATAATATTTTTAATAAAAATAAATAAATAATTACAAATTAAAAGTTTAATTAAATGATTTCACTATCAAACTGTGTCAGTCAAACTACCTATAAATAATAATTTGATACATAGCAGAAATCAAGGAGTGAAGGGTTCCTCGTTAATAAGTTTTTTTTTTAATTTTTATTATTTTTATTTTTTAGTCAACGAAATTTAGAAGTATAATGAGTACGATTAAATAAAAAATTAATTTAAAATAATCAATAATAATATCTTAATCACGTAAAGATCATATAAAGCTAGTCGGAATTATATGTCATTAATTAAACATTTCGTGGAATTAGTAACAATAATAATCCTTGTTAAAAAAATTCTAGATTTTCATTTAATATAGATAAAGTTATAGAGTAATGTTTTAATATTTGGTCTTTTTTATTTCATATGAAATTTCAGAAATCATAATTTGCGAATATTTGTTACACTAATTAAAATGCAATGCGAATGTTTTATTATCAATAACTTATAATAAAAATATTCTTAAAAAATATCAAGTATCTTAATATTTTATTAGGAACTTAAAATATAGAGTTTTTCTCTTATGACGGATTATTTGTAAAACGGATGTGAGACAGGTCGACCTATCACTAAAGTATGTTTATTGTATAGATAAATTATATTTATTTGTAGTTAAAGTATGTCAATACTAAATCAAATTATAACACACTAAATGCTTATTGCATAGATAAAATATATTTATTTGTAGTTAAAGTATGTCAATAATAAATCAAATTATAACACATTAAAATCATACTTTAATGCATAATCCAGCATGCTTTAGAAAACATACTTTAACAACCATTAAACATACTTTATATAAATAAAAGACATACTTTAACACTTCTCACAAACTGTCTCAGGTAAGTAACGTCTCACAAGAGAATTTGTCTAAAATATAGAGTATATAAAACTCTATTTGATTTTTTCACTCTTATTTAATTTTTTATTCTTGAAAAAATAATAATAATAATTTCAGGCCCTCTAGCTGAAGTATGAAATATGAACCACCATCCAGACACCATCCATCATGTTGTTCATGTGGTCCGAATCAGGAGATACCAGAATTAATGGCCCTAAATATACTAATTATCTCAGAGTCTAGTATATTTGATAATTTCATTTATAGTACTAATACAATTAAGGATACATAATACAAGTGGATGGGTACCTAAAGTAAATGATGATAAAAATTTCACATATACTATATATTTAGAGAATGTAATAAGTTAAAGGTAAATGATAAGTTCAAAATTACCAATTAAAATAAAATAGTGATATCATAATTATATACATATATAGGAATTGAATTACTTAATTATGATGAATGAATGATAAAAACCCTAAATAACTAACATAATAAGCTTTAGAAGTAAAAAATAAACCCTAATTAGTAATTACAATATTAATTCAAAATGATGATTAAACGTAAAAGTGTGTTTGGTTTGTAAAATTAATACATGAATTAATAAAATTTATAATTATGTTGGTCTTTTGCATATAATTTTAAGGAATGATATAATATTTAACGTGGGTAATTTTTTTAAATGTATTTTATTTTCTTACATTTTGATTTTTTGATTTAACTACATGATAAATAATATAATATTTAGAATTTGTTTTTTTTTTCCTGGTAACTACAATGGAATTTAATTAATATTGTTACCCTCAAACAAAGTTGTAATTAAAATTAAGTAATAATTAATCTATATACAACCAATTTCATTATGACTTATATAACTAATTAAGATTCTTTTGACCATAAAAATAAAAAAACAATTAAAAAGTGAAACAATTTACAGAAAATGGTGATACAAAAAAGAATGCACACTAATCTAAATTGAAGGGTATGAAGGCTACCAATTGGAATGCCCTATAGTTTAGTGTTATAGGTAGCATTTGGAAATGGCGAAATGAAGTTGTTTTTGAAGGGAGGAACATATTTATGAGTTGTTCATGTTTAGAATCTGCAATTAGATTAAGACTAAGGGTGAACTTAGAGCGCACTATTCTTTCGATGATTGGATTACTAATTAGTCTTTAGTTTGCCTTGTAATAAGTTGTTAGCATATTTTTGGAGATCATTTTTCTTTTCTTATAAGGGACAAGTATCCTTCATATTCTAATTTATTGGTTGTTGAAAAAAAAAAAAGAAAGAAAGAAGGAGGATGTCATATGGGATTTGAGAATACTTCAAGAAATATTATTACCAGCTTTTAGTCGCTAAAGTAAAATATTTCTAGATTCAGCATGGTGAAGTCAATTCTCATGATTTGGAATATCATTTTTATATTATAATATGTACATTAATAGGACTTTAATATACTACTATAATTCTAATAATTGATTTTATGAAGCTAAATCATTTAGTTTATTATTTTTTTTAAGAAAAATCAGTAGCTAGTAGACTAGAAATAGCATTAACTTAGTTTATTTATTTATAAAATAGCAATATCCCTTTTTATTAATTGAAAAATTCTCATTTCTAATATACTTTATCTTATCAAATCGGCTATTTAAATTATCACTTCTGGTATACTTTATCTTATCAAATCACCTAAAATAGCCACCCATCTACGTTCACTTCATTACATCAAAATGTCATTTATCATAAATTATGTGAAAAAAAAGGGTGTAAATATAAAAGGGAATAATTTATTGGGAATGGAGGGAGTATATATTAGAGTTGTACGTATATATGTGTAGTCTAGAAGTACAGATACAGTGAATGGTCCATTGAGATGTCCAGTGTTGGATTTAGAGGACCACTAACCCAAATTTTGTTAACCCACTATACACCCGCTACCAAACAGATTATTTATTTCTTTATTATTTATACTTCCTCCATCCCAGACAAATGATTATTTTTATTTTTTGCACGTAGATTAAGGAGTATTATTATTTAGAGTGTATATTGGGTGCACCCACATATGTATAACATTTCATTTTATTTTGTATACATGTTATTCTGTTTTGTATATGTATTTCCTAATAATTGTATACTTTTTCACACTAAATTTTTCATTAAAAAACTAGCATTCATATGTGTATAAATTTTTATTCAATAGTGTATATATTTTTTAATAATTGTATATTTTTTAACTCAATTTTTCATTAAAAAAAGTAACAATTAAATTGTAACATTTTTGTTCTTAATTGTATATGGTTGTGTTTATATTTGTATATGGGTGCACCTGAGTGCATACTATATTTAGCCTATTATTTAATGTGTAGTGGGTAGTTGTATTAGTGGGAGTGTAAGTCTCATATTTTAATTGTATTATTAGGTGTGTGTGGGTCCCATGTTTGTAAAAAAGGAAAGAGGACTCTTTGGGTGAGACACCCAAAATGGCAAAAAGAGACTCTTTGAGTGGGACGGAGGGAATATATATAATGTAAGAGAGTGACTAGGGTACAACCAGGGTACCAATTGAATTGGTACCTCCTTGGTCCCACTCTTCTTAATTAATTACTGCTCCTTCATTAATGTTGTTTTTATTTTATTTTTAAATTTATTATATTTAAATGACTATTATACCCTAAACCCTAGGGATAAATTATACCCTAAACCACAAGAGTAAAATTACAATTATATCCTAAACCCTAAATTCTAAGGATAAATTATACCCTAAACCACAAGGGTAAAATTACAATTATACCCCAAAATTAAATAAAAAAAACAGAAAAATAAACAAAAAAAAAAAAAGAAAAACACACACTGAAGGTGTATGAAGGAGGTTGTACATTTTAAAATTGGTATCCCTTTCCCACCTTAGTCATTGTCATAATGTAAATATAATTACATTTTTTTCAAAAATAATTTTAAATATGTGCTGATAATTTCTAATTGTGGGTGTGTTTTTTTTATTAAGTGCATTCTTTACTTATGTTGACGCAATATAGTTATTATCAATAATGGGAGTAGGAACCATTTTACATCGATCTAAGATCAAAATTCGAGGAAATTATGGATTAGAATTTTAATTAAAATTATAGTGGATCGATGAATTTAATTTTATGTACTATTATAAGTTGAATTTGTAAATAACCCAACATAGAATATACTCCATATAGAAATGATTTTTTTTTCACTATATGATTTGAAAAATAAGTTAATTGTCAAATGAATTTTTTTTTCTATCAGTTCAGGAACAAAAAAAATGAAGCCATCAATACAGGAATTAAAAATCATAAAATTAATTAAACTAAAATAATAACAACTATACATTAAAATTGTTTTCTAAGATAATATAGACTCATTAATGACAAATTTATATGATTATGTTACATCATTTTTAATGAGTTTTTGATTTAGATTCTGAATTTATAGAATTTTATCTTTCTAATTTTGAAAAGATATAAAAAGGTATTTTGAATTTCTAATTAATAATTAATCTATATTTCAACCCCACATGAAAAAAACTCCTTTAAAAAAATCAGAGTATTCATAAAACATTTAAATAATATCATTTCAAACTTACAAATAGTATTATTTATACTGTTACACAAATTCAATTTGTTGTATATCTATCTGGGTTCTTGGATTGTTAGGTGGTTGTTAAAAACAAAAAGTTGGTTACTAAGCCACTTTCAAATTGACAATTTTTATGATCATATAATAAATACAACTTGATGGGCCTTGTGCACCCCTACACTGGCCCATGACCCAATTTAAGAATCTCATCAAATACATTTCTATTTCATATAAATCAATTAATTAAGGTTTATTATCACATTGATTGTAGTCTAACCATATATATACGATGTACTCAACGAACTAATTAATTTGGACTATTACCCCAACGTCGTATCCACCAAATTTAAGCCATGGTTGTCCAATTCTTAATTTATATTAGGGGGTTTTTATATTAAAAAAATCGTAAAAATTTTAAAATTTTTTTTATTAATATGTTATGTTAGTAAATTAACGGTTTAAGTGGAGGAAATTGAAGAGGAATATTAGTGTATATATATTATTGGAAAATTGAATATAAGAAGGTAAAAATGCAGCAATTAAATAATTGTATGGAGCAGTTTCACGATAATATTTTTTGTGAAATTAGGTCAATTAGAGTTGCCACCCTTTCGCATAAAGAAATATTATTCATCTTAAAAATTAAGTTAATTAATTCATGTTATATTGCGAGTATATGCATATGTATTGGATTAATTTTCAACGATAAATAAAAAAAATAATTATCAACTATAGAGATTAGTTAAATAATCATAGGATTAATATTATATTTATGTGTGTGTATGTATATTGTTATCGTGGTGGTCATGTACATGAAATGGCCATAAAAAAACGTGACAACTGCGTCAAGCAAGGTACCACTCATCAAGGACAAAGTACAAAACATTTAATCCACGGCAGGTTGGCAACAACTAGCCTTAAAGGGTACGTATTACATGTTATATTCACTATTTAATGTATATAAATAATTAATCTTATTTCAAATCACTAATTAATTGATGAGTCACCTGCTAGGAGATACACAAAAAAAATGCATAATTGCTATAAACTACATGACTTAAAGCACTATTACTCTTAACTACACAATTATGATTGTAATACCATAAATACCCCTATGTATTTGCACAATTGTTCTGCACAATTTGATTCTGCACAATTTGGTTCTGCACAATTTTTTTTGCACATTTTAAATTCCAGCAGCAGGCGGCGGCTAGCGGCGGTCAACGGCCGGTCAACGTTGGCCAACGCTGGTCAACGCCGGTAGGTGAGTGAGGGTAGGATTGTTGGTTTAAAAGTGTATGGAGTATAATGTTATATTTGGTATTTTACATTAATATTTTGTATGTGAAAGTAATTATTTAAATTTCATGTATCTAATAATAAATATGCTTAAAAGTGTATATATGAGAGTAATAAACTCTTAATTGATTTCCAATTTAATTCACATGCTATTCAATTGTGTTTATAGTGGGTGAAGCGAAGAATAGTTCAATTTCAACATTAAATCACAGAATACAGTTTTATGTGCTATAATGTAATGAATAGTCCTCTTTTAGTCATTTGTATCAATTATTGGAGAGTGTCACCAAATTTAAGTTTCAAACTCAAATCATTTTGTAAAATAAAGCAGCCAGCCTAGTAATAATATATTGATATTAAATTAATTAAATGTGATGCATGTTGTAAAGGTGTTTTGTTCAATTTGTTTGACACCTATGAATTCAGTTAGACCAACTTTTAATGATGCTTGCTTAGCAACTAATCAATCCCAACTTTGAAAATATAATGAATTATTGGCAAAATATTAGTACATTAGGCTATATATTTATTATTTTAAAATTGAGGTTCGTTTATGATTTATCATTTATTTTTTAAATTTATTATATTATCACTTTAGAATTTTTATTTTTAATTCATTCAAAATAGAAATGACATAGTATTTAATGATGGTAAATGGGAAGATAGGAATATAGTAGATGAAGTAAAAACTCAATTATGGTCTTGGTATGCTTGGAAGAAGAGAAAAATCAGTCATGAATTATATTATAGAGAATGGTCAGTGTATCCGCTTAGCCATCTTAGGTAATTCGCTTGCTCTGTTTGGCTTTGAGCTTCTTGGAGATATAGATAGTCAGCTCTTGTTTGTTTGTTTTAATTTTAGACTGACGTGTTTGGTTAATTGTTTTGGTTGTACTTTGTAAGTTTGGGGTATTTCTTATACACAATTGAAATGAAATTTCCTTTTCCTGATAAAAAAAAAGTATATAAAGGTGCGATAATGTTACTACTTCGAACTTGTGGGTTGTAACTTTAATTCTTTATACTTATTTTTTTTAAAAAAAAGATATTGTCAGTTCATTTAAAATTGAACGAATTACTTGATCTATATTTATAAATTCTTCATTTCATTAATTGAAATTTTATTTTTTAAAAAAAATTACTGATTTGATCAAGAATCCTATGTATTCAGGCCTCTTTAAGCAATTGGTTGAAAAGTGAAAGTGGCATAAATTGGGAATTAATATTTGGAAGACGTATGGAGAGATCTTTAATTTCACTTTATTTTATTAATTAATTAATACTACATAATAATAATAATATGGATCAATAATAAGTGAATTTGGAATAAATAAAGATTCTGAATTTGAACAATTACGAAGCAGGCCCTTAAAAGTTGATGCAATTGGAACAGGCCCATTATATTTTGAGTTGGCTCAATGGATCGAATGGGCCCATTGTGAAACTTCTAGAGTCGAATAACGACGCTTCATACTTAAATTGAGAAAAAAAAGTGCTGATTTAGATTTGATGACAAGAATTATTATTTTTTTTTTTTGTCTTTTTTCTTTTTCAACCTTTATAGGGCCATGTATTTCTTTTTCTTTATTAAAGAGAAATAAATAAATTCCCACGTTTTTTCAGAATTCTCGAGAGGATCCAATAATGAATGTAAAAGGGAATTCAAGAATATAAGTAATATTGCTCAATTTCTACCGCATACAATTAATGAATTATAAATACAGTTACGAATTTTAAATTATAAATAAATTTAAAATTGACGTTTTCAGTTGGTTTCTAAAAGATTTTAATAAATTAATATTTTTTAATTCTTCAGAAAAATTAATATCTAGTTGTTTAAACATCACAAAATTAATCAAATGCATGAGAGCCGGATATGTTTTGGTACTCTTTGGCATTCGAGAGTTCCAAACGAAATGACAACACAAGAAAGATAAACGTTGTTCCATCTTACAGAGGGTGAAAAACATACAAAAGATCTAGTGTAGGAAATATTTAGAGGTGGTTTTAGGGGTGGTGGCCATGGATTCAGAGTCAGACACAAAGGAAGATCATAGAAGAACCAACGCCCCTCCCCTTTACTTATCAATCAATCAAGAATCCAAGGCAGCTCACATGCTATTATTCTTCGACATAAATAAATATCATTACTGAACTTGTCTCTAGTAATCCATCAGCCATTTCAGCACTCAAATAGTTCTTCCAATCTCCGACGACCCCACGTCGGAAAAACGCTTTCTTCTCCTCCCCGGACGGCAGCTTCCCATTCTTGTTCAATTCCAGTCCTCTCAGATTCTCAAAACTGCACAGCTTAAGAATCTCCTCCACCACTCCCGCCTCCTCCTCCGCGGCGGAGAACGGGCAGTCCAAAAACTCCGCCAGGCGCCGGACATGTATGCCAGGGCTTCCCTTCATATCTTCGTACTTCACAAACATCACCCTGTCGGGATTCTCTTTGCTCCTGTTCCAATATTCCAGGGCGTGATCCCAGACAGGCCCGAACAGGGTGATTCCCCGACAGAACATGTCGAAAACCTCGGAGATGGAGTTGGCAGGATCCTGAGGAAGTTTCAAGTTGTTGGTGAAATGCCATAGGGAGACAAAGATGTCCTTAGGGTTCCTACAAAGGTACACAATTCTAGAACCAGGGCTGTTTTCCCCGAGGGATTCAGGGAGAGAGACGTGCGGGAGGTGAGTCGAGAAGAGACGAGCGTAGTCGGGGAGTTGAGGGCCTACGTGGTGGTTGATCTCGAGGAAGGGGACGAGGTGGTGAGGGTTGTAGGTGATCAAGGGGTGGTCGTCAGAGACGGGGTATCGGGCTCTATTGAGGAGGGTGAAGAGGATGGCTTTGAGCCAGGTGGTGCCTGATTTGGGAGTGGAGACGAGGATGACGTCGGTGGGTTGGAGTTGGAAGGTTTTTTGACAGGAAAGGAGGGCTTGAAGAGGCTTGACAGGGTACCAGAAACCCTGGTATTGATAGAGGTGAGCATTAAGCCATCCTTTCTGTTTAGGGAGAGTGGAGAAGAAGAGGTTCAACTCTGGAGATAGGGTTTCTTCCTGTTGAAGATATTCTGGAGTGATGATTTCGGATGGCATTTTTGTTTCTTTATTTGGATGGACTACTGTTTGGTGGATGCCCTATTTATAGAAAGAGAGGGATGCTAATGGTGCACCCCAAATTTCCCCCATACTATATAGCAATAGACCATGTAGAGTCAACATATTATCTGTCAAATTCAATTTTATTTTATACTTCAAATGCTAGAGATTTATCTGGATGATCTCCCAAATCCGATTGTTCATACCTTTTAATATAAAAATATATTAAAATGTTTAGTTATCACTTCTAATTTATACCATAAATTATTAATAATATATAGTTCACAACACTATTATTATTTTTCATCTATTAAGCATTACTTTTTATTATAAAGATTATTACTTCTTCCCCCATCTCACGAAAGTCATTTTATAAGACGGTCTCACATAAATCTTTGCGTATTAACTAATTTAAATACCCTTAATGTAATATTCTTTCACCTAGTAACTGGATGCAAAGGAACCCAACTCTTGTAACATTTTCATTTCTTAATACAATATGGAGAATCAAACTTAAATGGGCATGTATTTCATTTTTAAATTAATAATATTGGATAAAACTAGTAGGAGTATGCTATTATTTACATGTATGGAAGAACAAATAAAAAGTCGAGAGTTGGGGTTGGAAATGTGGAAACGACGCATGATTTGCTTTCTTAAAGCCACATGCACTACTGCCACATATAGTGGACTGTCTACCTCATTTCTTAATGTTGCATGTATATATGAACAAAATAATATTTCCTCCTTATTTTAAAAGTGTTCATTAAAATTTTAACTTTTTAAAAAAGTTAAAAAATCATAACTACCCCTTGTAGACTTTATTCTCACGCAAGTGTTGCATGGTATGAGAGAGTATTTTCAAGTTTCAACATTAAAAACAAATACCAATATCTTAGATGACATTAGAAATGCTAAGCATATGAATAATTCACAACATAGGACCAGTGTCCCTACAGAAAAAAAGAAGTAACACCACTTCAATGGTCCAGGGAAATTCCATAATTTCAATCCACTACAAGAATGCAACTGCACTACCATGCATGATCAAGTTGGCACAAGTAGAATTTTCACTTTCAGATGACAAAGAGAACATCGACCTTATTAGACAATACAATGCGCAGTCGAATCAAGAATGGCGGGCTTGACACCTCTCCTAGCATCATCTCAATATGAATAATGAAGTTTAAAGAAGTCTTTGACACTTTCAAGATTTGGTCAGAGCCACTACAATTCCACCATCTTTAGTTCTTCATGATACCACATTATGCAGAGATAAAGTGCAACACAATGATTACTTTTTGCTGAAAATAAATAAAAAGGCAAGCTTCTTTTGGTACTAAAGCATATGATCATAATACCAGGACTGTGATACAGTGACAGCATGGATGCAATTGTAAGGTAACTAAAGATAAAAATAAGCACATATGTGACAGAATCATTCACATTACCGTCAATATTCAAATATCAGAGAGCAATTAAGGTTAATCTTGCATCAAATTCTCTCTTTAGATTCACTCACTAGCTAATAACATTCGATAGAATTGACACTCCTAATAAGTTTCTGATATTTAGTCCAGCAGAAGAGCTAACATTAATCATAAACTACCCTCCACCCTAAAACGAGTTGCAGTAAGAGGTGAACACAAAAGGATAGAAAAAAATCTAACTGTTCTCAGGATTTCATCATTCCATATCAGGCATTCCCAGCAAAGAAAAGTTGGTATCTTCGGATCCAAGAAACGGAATATACTCGGAACCTCTGACATGAACACTATAGCAAGCTGCACAATAAGCAATCAAAAGACTAAATTTTGAAGGAGAGTTCAAAATAAACAGTGCACCCATTTTCTTGAGAATGGATAAAAAAGCAACATAATAATATAAAAAATGACAAACTTGATATATAACACAAACAAACACAAGGCCTTGTTTGCTTCATATATCGTATAACCATAACTCACAAAACTGCCAGTTTAAAGTAATAAGTTTTACTCAGTTTAACTATTTTTAGGATTACAGAATTAATGAAATACCATATGGAAAAAATATCATGAAACTTTGAAAGCCAACATTTGAAGTGAAAATTAAAAAAAGTTGCCAATGAAGCAGGGTTTGGATAACAAACAAGTTGAGCTATATTCAGTTTCATAACACTTCAGGAAGCACTTCCTGAATTCTAATGTGTCTAGACAAATAATAAAGAAAATATACATCCAATCTACAAACAATATAAAAATCATACCATTTTCCACTTTCGTTACACTTTGGAGCATTGTTTCCATCTTTGTTTTCATGTCTGAGGAGCCATCCATCTTTGGAGCAATGAGTGTCAACTGTCTGTAGATTTCACGCAAAAACCTGCAGATTCACCGTCTGATATTCTACCTATCGCCAACCTCATTAGCTCTCCGGTCAAGTCTGCAAGCTGAATAGAATGAAATACCAATAGGTCTTAAATACATGTGGAGATGGAGGCATTTCAGTATTATATGTGCAACATAATTGAAAGGCTGATTAACTTTTGAGTCATCTCTTTTATGTGTGTCTGTGTCTGAGAGCCTATGTCAATGTCAGAGAAATACCCCCAAGAGATAGTCTAGCAGATTAATCTGCAAAGGCTCAACAGATGGGTCGTTTAGGTTGCTTTGTGTTTGCAAGGAAGCATTGACCTCATCAAGATTCAAAAGAGTGCCTGCTTTGCAAAAATTACAAAAAGTAGCAGCTTCAATGTATTCTTGGACCTACAAATTCAAGCAAAACACCATTGAGATTGAGAAACCATATGCAGCCTTTGGAAATTAAAATGGCAGTATATAAGTACCCCAGGAGAGTAGGCTCGCCGTAGCTTCCAAAAGTCTGTTCCATGCAGCTCTCTTACTAAACGAGACATGTACTGATCTATTACAGCAGCTAAATCTTTTTCTGCCTTATCTAAAACTTCATCCTTGTTGTATTTACTGATTCTATAAACACATACTAAAAATTTTTAAGTACTCCTTTTTGAGGTAGATATCATTGTACAGAACAAAAGCATAGGCATGAAAATGTGTAAAAATACACATCAATCATACATGAAAAACATCACACGCTAGTATCCATGAGACGGAAGTTTGAGGTACTATCAAGTTCAACAGGAGAATTACTTTGACAGTAGTTTCATACACATCAATAAAAAATATAGTACACATAACAGCAGCATTTTATATATATATATATTTTTTTTTTTGGAGAATAGGATCAGAAGATATATCAGCTTGAGAGATGTTAAAAATCACTTAAGAACAAAGGAAGAAATGTGGAGCACTGCAACTCTCATGCAAATGATGGACAAAATAATTTATTCCCTTTTACCCGTGCACTTGAAATACCCTTTAACTGTACATAGTATTGTAAAATCAACTTGGAGTTCACTCTGCCAGCAGCAGCGTATATACCATTGTAAGATTTAATATACTCCCTCCGTCCGGTTCTACGGTATCCATTTGTTTTTTGCACGTAGATTAAGGAGTATTATTATATGTAAAGTAGGTAGTTGTATTAGAGGGAAGTGGTGGACCATATTGTGTACTTTTTTACTAAATAGGGGAAATGGATACCTTTGAAGCGGACGCCAAAAATAGTAAAATGGATACCTTAGAAGCGGACGGAGGGAGTATATAATAGCACAATTTTGATTTTTGATAGTTTAATGGAGGATAAAGAAGACACTTCTGAAGAAAAATCAGCAAATAGGATTTTAACAGTCCGTTAAATAATTTACAAGGATATAGAGCATTTCAACATTCTCAAACAACAAATTCCCTTTACCTGTGCACTTGAAATATGACCTTTTTACTGTTCATAGTTATATCCCTGCTAGCTTTCACCACCCTTTCTCTCTTGTCATTCTGCGGTGCAATCGTGCAAACAAAACCAAGTGTTATATTGATTATAGCAAAATAATATTGGTCGGAGCTAGTTGCTCAGGATGTTTTACACTTCTTTTTTATGATAAAGTTAATGGTGTATCATTTGTAGAGAAAAAATTTATGAATCATTCAAGGGGCACAGACAAATCACCAAGAACTGGTTATGAGTATTTGAAAACTTTTTTGATAGTATAATTTACACAAAATGTCGTCCAGTGGCACATGATAACAGTTGAAGTATGACTAGAATTAGAAATAGAAAAGAGTACCAAAACCTAGAAAGACCCGTAGCAAGCTTTGCTTGAATAGTTAATTAGCAAATTATCAAACAGATGATAGACATCATATAGCTCAACTCAAATAGGAGTCTCCTGCAAAATTAGGGTGAAAATTCTTCCTAGTCAACAATATTTAACTATGATTAAATTGAGTAAACGATACAAAATTTGCTAAACCCCTTCTAAAAATCAAGAACAAGGGCATTCATACCAATATATATGAAATTCATAAGTCATGCAAATAAAGTGAAGTAAAGAGAATCGAAATCGCACCAAGTCATTGAGGTAAGCGGCGTATTTAGAGAAGGCTTCCGTCATGGGATTTTGGTCGGAATCAGCGGCGTTGGTGGTTAAGGTTCGGGGCTTCTTGGTGGCGGCACCGCCTAGCGTGGTCTCCGCAACTGTTCGATAAAATGCACCAATGAAATTAGTCGGTGAGTTTCCAATAAAGGGTCTTATGAACACGTAGTCGATGAATAAGTGTTAAAGGAAACTTACAATGGCGTACGTGTTGGTGTTTAGCAGCCATTGAAGAGAGCTTACGGATGGCCGACGAACTAAGCATCTATAGCTCCCTCGTTTCGCAAGAAAATTACAGGCGGTGAGAGTACTTATTTCTATTTCTTTTAATTTGTGTTAATTAATTTTAAAAAACTACGCGATAGACAACAGTTGCTGTGGTGTAGTGGTTATCACGTCAGTCTTACACACTGAAGGATCCTGGGCAGCAACATAAACATTTTGAATTTATTTTTATTTTTTTTATTTTTTAATTGTAAATTCAGCATTTTGAATTTATTTTTATTTTTATTTATTTTTAATTGTAAATTCAGTCTGAAATGGTGGATTTCAAATGAAAGGCAAATTAGCAGGGAAAAGTCAGTCCAATGCCTAGATATAAATTCCAAGAAAACAGCTTCAATTCATAGCCCTCCACTGTAGAAAATACAACTAAGAGAAAATGGTAACTTTGGTGGTGGCAACCACCGTTGATCCGGCGTCGATCAACCCTGCCAAAGCCCTTTTGGACATGCCCGGATGGCAATCGGGACCCACTCTGGATGGTGGCCTCAGAAGCTTCAAAAATGGCGACTCCCTCCGACTATTAGAACAGGATAAATTTATAATTGAAGAGGATGATCTCGATTTGAGATGGGAGGCAGCCACCGGAGAGGTAGTGGCCGAGCTGATTTTTCTGTCTCGACACGTCGCCGTTTCGAATCGTCCTGCTCTCACCATCCACCCTATCGGTAACCCTTAATATGCTATAATATGAATGTTGAATGTATACCTTATGCTTGGTCTGTCTGTACAAATTTATGATCTAATTTTGTTTCAAAAATGATCCTGAATAAATGCTCTCGCTTATCCATGCTTGTGGATTGGTGTGATTGTGAATTATGCGTGGTTGCATGTTGAATGATGAACATGTATTCTGTATATTGGTTGGAATCGAGTGTATTTGGGGATGCATAGAGACCTTTAAGCTTTCTATCGGTTAATTTTGTTTCAATTGTTGTGCAACCTCAGCCCAAGTTGGATAAAAGCATTGTTTCTAAAAAATTGCTGTACTTCGCTAGAGGTTGAGCCAATCTGTTCATACTGCATCTTCTTAGGGGTACCACATTTAAAGGACGGAGATGCTTTACCACAAGGGGGACGAGCCGGATGGGCCGCACCACCATGTCCACGAATAGGGCCATGGCTTATTCTTTTAAAGAAAATTGCTGAATCCCACAACTTAGTGCCAGAATTTGAGGTTAAATACTGTCAATATGTATCTTCTTCATTAGTTTAATATTGTTTTTTAACACTTGCTCTTTATTTCAAAGAACAAAAGAAGAGAGTTAGAATCGTGATTCCTGAGTTTGGATGTCTATCGGAAGCTCATATTCTATGTTGACATTGTATAGATTATTGAGATGTTATTTAATTTTTCCCATTTTTTTTTTTGTTGGACACAGATAACTTTAGAAGCTACTCATCATGGACCTATAACGACGAAACCAACTATGTTTATTGAAATAGGTAAATCTTTACCTTCTATATTTAAAGAATCGTGTCATATTTTTTGTTTTGTTCTTGATGAGAATAGTTGAATCTTGTTCAAAAAGAGTTGGTCCAATAGTTTTGAATAGTAACATATTCAAAAGTTCCAAGCCAAACTCAGCAGATTATTATTTTGTTCACACTATCTTTGATTAAGTGCTTACTTTCTGAGAATTACTATGTGTTACATTCCTTTGAAATTAGAGGATTTCACAACTCTTTTGGGTAATTTGTTCTATTTTTCTGGATATAGGAAGCACAGAAGAATACTGGGGAAGAGAGGATGCTGCTCGTGTTATTGCTCTAGTTGAGTCCATGCTAATGATTGTCTTACACTTATCTTTTAGAATTATTTTGTGCAACTGCTCTTCACTGAGTGGATTAGTATCAATAATAAAGGATGTAGTATCAATAATCTGCATTTGGTGTGTCTGTTGGCTCATACCAAATTGTCAATGCATACTTGCTATTTATTTCTCTGTTCTCTTACACTATATGCATACTAGCATTTCTCTCGTGTTATATAACATAATTGCATTAAAGCAAAAGGGACAGTAAATTCAAGGAATATTTATTCATATTGATGCATGCCATGTAGAGATTACATATACTGACAATTATATGATATTACATATACTGACAATTATATGATAATCAAGTTCACTGATTTATGATTATTTTTTCAGCACCCAACACACACCACAACTTATGCACCATTTGTTTCTAAAATTCGTTATTCTTATTGTTGAAGTTAGTTTGGGAAGGACTTGGTCTTGGAGAAGGTCCTTCCATTGGAGTCTGGAACAGGTACTTTCAATTCATGCTCTGCTTCCCAATAAATGCTATTGACGCTCAACCATATTGTTTTGTCTGATATATGTGGAGCCTTATTAGTTGGTCCTATTAGATTGTCTTCATGATGTGTTCATTGGCTCCAAAAGTCGATACTCGCATTATTCATTTCTGTTGTGTGTGTGTGTGTGTGTATTGTAAATGTTGGAAATAAAGTTTAATATGATAACATCCTGCATCTTAGCATTTCATCTACAAAATATTTTCTCCAAGTTGATTTTTTCCCCCCATTTCCAGTACGTTGGAAAAGAAGAAAGTGCTGCTTGGTATTGGAGGAGGACATTACGTACCTCGTCACATGGATGTAATACTGTAAGTCATTTGCTATGACTGTTGCATCAAGTGTTAATGCTTCCCCAACCCTCTTTCTTTTATTTCGCTTGCTATAATGGTAACCATGGTTATGACCACATATTATCTGATTTTGCTAAGATTAGTTTAAAGCAATGTATCTGTTATGATGTCCTCTTTTTATTTAAGTGAGTAGTTTGTTTTATCTAAATATGTTACCTTTGGACAAGTATCCACAGTCGGTTCAAAGTTGAGTTGATTTGGCTTCTAAGTCGATTGTAAAAATAGTTATATGAAGCACGTCGAATATCCTTCCCTGATTATGCACATTACACCAATGGAGAAATACTCAATTCACTCGTTCAACATCCATTTGCTATTCGTTTGACTCTTGAAAATACCTCAGGAAAGACGGGACTTGGGTCGGCCACCTCCTCTCCGGATATTCCTTGCCAATGGAAGATCCTGGACAAACAAAATCAAAGGTAACAGCTGAGAGTGTTGGAGGGACCTGGAAAGAAGCCATCAGAGTTGGTTTTGGTGCTACGAAAGCAGCCTTCCCCGGTGGGGAAATTCTGGCTCATCTTGATCATAAGTAAGTTCTTCACAAATGAGAGGAAACTATGCGTCTGAAAATCGTCCAAATCGTCGGACATTGTAATTATATTGTGCTTTGTATTCATGCAGGAGTTTTAAGAGCTGGCAAAAGAATGCTATTATAGATTTCTTGGACAAGGAGAGCATTAAGATTGGCAAGCCAGCTGACTTCTGCTAATCCTCATAAACATCACTAAACATATATAGGTATATTTTTAGTCTCTTTCATCCCTCCATTTCTATGAAATTTCAAATGCACTTTAGATCATATTTATAATTCGGCATTTATTTATGACAGAAATCTAACAAGTTTGAAGATTTTCCATGTTGTTGTTTGTAATAAATTATCTATATGGGGGTCAAAAACAGACATATTAAGAAATTTATGAGAGTATATATATGTTGATTTTCCAGAATTATGGCCATGGATGAAAATTGTTTGAATGAGTGGATTATATATTGAATTTTAATTTTTTTTAATTACCCAATTAAAAGTGGTTTTGAGAAATTGAAATTAGTTGGATTTGATAATTAACGGTGATTAGTTATAATAAAAAGGGTTATGAGTGAGAAACAAATGTTGGTTGTGGAGATGGGGACAGGGTAAGTGGTGCAGTGCACCACTAACAGCGACTGGGTTTAATGGTACACGTGGGGACCATTCGGATAATATCTTAACACGCTTTTTCTGGGCCCCACTAAACCTTCTCCTTTGCAGGCTATGATTCTCTGTACACACACTACTCAAACAATCATCTTTCGGCCCCACCATAACACCTCCATAGCCATTGGCTCCCCCTTTTTTAATATAAAAAATACTACTTATAATCGAATAAACCAAATGTTCCTCCATAATTGTGTAAAATTTATAGACGAACAGCTTCAATTTCATGTAAACACGTGTGATATTTAAATATTGCAGATGCTAAAAAGTAAAAAAGAGAAATAATTCTTGGTTCAAATTTACTGTTTCCTCTGTCTCGGAGAAGTTAGCACATTTTTTTTGGCACGTAAATTAAGAAGTATAATAATTTAATGTAAAATGAAGTAAAGTGAGGTGAGAAAAATAATATTTAATGTGTAATGGGTGGTTGTATTAGAGGTGGCATGTGGATTCCATGAGAATAAATTAATTGTTTTGGTGTGAGTCCATGTATTAAAAAGGAAATGTATCAACTTTAGTGAGACAAACCAAAAAGGAAAGTGTGTCAATTTCTATAGGATGGGGAAAGTAAATCATTTTGGTGTAATATTTCCTGTGTAATACAATTTGATGGATAACTCGTAAGAGAAAGAGAAATTATATCTAAAATAATGATGTACGAAGATGACACCGAGAATCCATCCATAATACTTGTAGGTTTCTAAGTTAGATAAGTGATGTCTTCATTGAACCTAATGTTATGGCTTATCATGGTTTGGTTTGTTGACATTTAAATTTGATGTAAATGTTTAGTATACACATCATCTAATCTTGTATATTTAATAAATGATGTAACATTAAATTGACCTACTATTTTCCAGGTAATATACTTACATTCGAATTAATTATTTCAATGTGCATTTATCATATAAACTATTCCTTTTAAATTGATGGTAATTTTGGAATACCCTCTGTATTTTTAGTTTGAATTCCTAAGATATGGAGTAAAATTTAATGTATCTATACAAGTCAAAATTTCTCTTTTTAGTCAAAATCGCAATCCTTTTCAATTGGTTGGTGCCAAATGTGCCATCTTTCACATTATGAGATATGAATGTTATTTTCATTTTCATGGTAGTGTTTGACTTGTCCTCTGATCATTTAAATAAGGTAAAGACTTGTGTACAACCTTCAATTGGTACAACCTCCGATACAACATCTTTTCTTCATCTTCAGTGCGTGTTTTTCTCTTCTTTTTTTTATTGTTATCATACGTTACTGTTTTTTTTAGGGATATAATTGTAATTTTACCCTTGTGGTTTAGAGTATAATTATTCCCTAGGGTTTAGGGTTTAGGGTATAATTGTAATTTTATCCTAGTGGTTAAGGGTATAATTATCCCCTAGGGTTTAGGGCTTAGGGTATAATTGTAATTTTACCCTTGTAGTTTAGGGTATAATTATCCCCTATGATTTAGGGTATAATAGTCATTTAAATAAAATAAATTTAAAAATAAAATAAAAAACAATATTAATGAAGGAGCATGAATTAATTAAGAAGGGTGGGGACCAAGGTTGTACCAATTCAACTGGTACAACCGGTTGCACCCTAGTCTCTCTATTTAAATAATACTTTCTCCGTCCCCTCGATAAGTGACCGTTTGCTTTTGGGCACGTGGATTAAGGAGTGTAATATTTTAAAGTATAATGAGGTGAGAGAAATAATATTTTAATGTGTAGTGGGTAGTTGTATTAATGTTGAGTGTGGGTCATGTGTAAGTGGTTGAGTATAATAATATTATTGTGTTGTGTCACATCAACCCAAAAAGGAAATTGACACTTTGTATTGGGACGGACCAAAATTGCAAAATAGACACTTATTGAAGGGACGAAGTGAGTATAATTTTATTTTATTTTTTTGGGAAAAAAATGGATGGTTGAAATTTCCTAATTTATAATAATCAAATAGATTCCATGTATTTCTTCAACACAACATTTCGATAAATGTAATTTAATGACATAAGATACTATTCCAAATCGTTTTATATTCATTTCAAACGTTTTATATTAATCCAAATTATTATATCACATGATTTACCGGACACTCTCTTGTAAGCATAGATGTGAGATTGCGCTGTGAAATTGATTGATTTATTATTAAAACATATTTTAATAAATTATAAATATATTTTATTTATATAACAATCCTATCTTAACCCATATCATAAACCACCTCCTCAAAAGACTTTGTCTCAAATAAATATTTTTAAAGACTTTATTTTTTTATTTTTTTTCAACAAATTGAAATATATGTATTCCATAATAAAAGTATCGAAATTTCCATTCCATAAAATAACCATGATTTGAGGATTGAGAAGGACATATTGATCAATTTGGAGATTAGTGGTCCCATGCCCTAAATATTCAAACTTTATTTCCAATAGAAATTGAGAAGATAATAATAAAGAAAAAAAAAAGTATTGTGTAAAGATGGCGAAGTACACATCCAGCTGACTGTGTCATTTGTTTTTCATGATTTAATTTTTGTCAAAGTCCAAACAAACTCCACCAACTTCACACACACTATTAAATTATTTTATTTTTTATTTTTTTAATTATGTATCGTAATCCTCCACTACAAACAACTTACTCTCTCCTTCCCGTTTCAATATTTACGTTTTTATTTTGCGCGTCTTATTTTAATATTTAATTTTTCTTTTTTGGAATATGGGATCCACCTAAAACAATTAACATATCATCCAACACTGATACACCTACACACTTTACATTAAATATTATATTTTTTCACCCACTATATATTAAAATATAATACTTTTTAATCAACGTGCAAAAAACAAACGTAAACATTGAAACGAGACGGAGGGAGTATAATTATTCTACGTTTTTATATAAATACAGTTGGAGATTCCTTCTTCCAATTTGTCCATAAGTATTCTATATTATTTTGTTATTAAATAAATATAGTATATATTATCAAGCACATATTATTATGATTAATAAACCCCTCGTTCTAAAAGTCAAACTTGTCATTAATTATTATTGTTTGCAAATAATCCAATATGCTCCATTTGTGGACATTCACATGTTATTTGCACAAAATGAAGAAAATTTGTACAAGGGGGAAAAGAAAAAATATTTGTGGTGTTTTAATGGAATAAAAGATATAATATATTTGATTTTTGTAGTATTATAGTATTGAGGTGTGTAAATATTGTAGGCAATTTCAATATTAGTGGTGTGCAGATAATTTTTCAGGATAAATATTTTTGTGTAACCGGTTATAAACAAGCTTTCATGCAATTGTTTTTTACGCTTTCGTAGTAACCAGTACAATTATGTCAACTCTTAAGTAGAATGGAATGTTAGTATGTTAATTCAATGTGTCATAAATCTTATAGAACTTAATTCAATGTTTTTTTTTTCTTTGAATAAATTCAATATTTTAAAATAATATATATGCCAAATAATTTAAACTTTAAACAATGAAATGTTAAAAAAAAAAATGAAGATTCTAGATTCTAGAAAAGAGTAAGAAGAAAGTGGGATTGCTGATAGATAATAACATTTGACCTAGTTTTGTCTTTCCCTTGAGAGGATTAAGAAATTAAGTTCGGATTAGTATTTTATAATCTTGTATTCCATTGTCAGAGTTGCATCCCAAATCCCAAAAAGTAATTAAGTAGTAATCTAATTCTAGGGATCTACGTGTATAACTAATCACATTCCAGAAGATCAAAACGACACCGTGCCGAATCAGTGGGCGTTGGGCTAAGGAAAGGGAAAACATCACCGGAAAATCATTTTCCTTCCGAAAATTAATGTTATTAATGTCAAATAAAACCCAACATAAACAATATATACATACAAAATTCTGTATCAATACCCAGAGAGAGATAGAGAGAGAGAGAGTTGACTATGTGTTTCGAAAATACTGATTGCCTTTTCGCTGCTTAAACGCCAGCGCAGCGCTCTTTCTCTCTCTACAAATTCTCATCCGCCACACCGGAGGCTGCGTTGTCTGCATCTATAGATGTATGTATATGCGAATCAGCTCTCAATCGCTGTGATACGGTGTCGTTTAGTCGCCTGAGATTTCGCCACCAAATTCTTCCCATCTATCTATAGTATATAGAATACTGAAATATAGGAAGAAGAGATCCTCGATATACTTTTTCCTCAAGCAGAGTAAGAGTTGCATCGCCTTTCTCTCTCTACATAAATTATACAGCTGTCCGCGTATGTGTACAATTTTTGTACAAATAGACGTATGTATGTGTGTATAATTGGGGTGGATCTTTTTCGTGATTCGTAGTCCAGTGATGTTGTTCTGATTTTTGCTGTTATAATTGCCTACCTCTGCCTTTTTATTTCGCTTCTTTTTTGCTTTCTTTATCACAATTATTGATCATCCATCTGAAATGGTGCAGAGTAGGGTGATTTTTGCAGACTTTTTTTGTTGTGACGGATAAAAGGGCGACTTCTCTTTTCTCTCGTTGATCCTTTCTTAAGTTTTTAGTTTTAGTTTGAATTTTTTTTTTTTTTGGGTAATTTACAAAATCCTTGATCCGAGATTAACCAGATGGTGTGTGTTTTAGATCTGGTGAATAGATTATTCATGGAGGATAGTATGTAGCGCAGTTGAGCCGGCAAATGATGTAGTGGGAGTTGGGGTTTTGACTTTGGAGAAGAAAATATAGGTTTAAAAAAAGTGAGTTATTTTAGCTGTTAAAGGTTTGTTGGATGTTTGAAAAAGTGGGGACTTTTTCTTGTCCTCTTCCTCACCTTTAGACAAAGGGAAGATTCCAAAGATTCAATCTCTTGTTAATGCCCTTAGATTAAAAAGGAATAGGTTATTTTGTGTATAGAAAAAATTTCTGTAAGCCTCCCATTATGTTTGTATTCGAATAAAAAATTAATATCATATCAAAGATTTATTAATTATTAATAGTAGAAGGTAAGATATTCTTCAAATATATATATTGAGTATATTCAGTCAATGTCTGTACATTCTTCACCCGTAAGAGTAAAGGTGAGGAGTCTGTTTGTAGGAGTTTTTGGCTTTATTTTGCTACTCCTCGAATACACTTAAAAATGGAGAAGAAAGGGTTTAGCTGAAGAAGCAGCAGCATTTTTTGTTCTGAAATCTGCAGCTATTGTTCTTGATTGTTTGTTTATGGATTGTAGTCCCATTGCAGCTTGTCTCTGCTTATGCACTCCTACGGTAGGATGCTTCAAATTGTTAGTAATTAGTAACAAATAACTTCATAAAAGGTTACAATCCTTATCTGGTTCTTAATTCCTTTCATTATCTCTTCCTACCAGGAATTAATATTATTACTGAAACAAGTTCAATTTTTTTTGAGAAACTAGCTTTGGGTCAAGTCGACTAATTTTATGTTTGATTTATTTGTTTCACTTATGATATGGTTTGAGTTTGAAATTTAAGTTGTTTTCATCTTTTATCTTTTGATGTAATTGGCAGACAGTTCTTCCTATCATTTGTTTGACTTATGTTCCTTCCTGTTTATTCATGGCTACTACTCTCTAATATATTCATTTGTGTGAATCTTATGATTTCTTCGCATCAAGTTCATTTATTATCATTTGCTCAATTGTTTGCAAGCGCAAAAGGTGATTTAGCTTTCTAATTCTGACAGGCCAATCAATATATGTACATGGTTCCTGGATATTTGCTTCTCAATTCCTGAAACTCTTCAAACTACCACAAGTGATGTGAAGCTGGTAATTTTCCAGTATTAATTGATTTAATGCTATTTCCGTCTTGCCTGCTTGAATTTCTTTTTAACTTCCAATTTGCCCAAACTATGATTTTCTTCTGAGAGTTTGAAAATGCTCTGTTTCTTTATTACTCTATCTCAACTTGCAGTGAAATTCCTTTGTCTATCTTAGAACTATTATCTTCTCATGATTGACAAGCTTGTCAAATTTGAGCATGCTTTAGAAAGTTATTCTGAACCTTTATAAACGCAATGACAGCAATTTTGACACTACTGAGCCAAGCATGACCATGAAGGAAAATCAGAATGCAGCATCCTTTGATTTTGAAAGTTTGGGAAGTAAAGATATACTCGAGTTAAATGATTCTAGAATGGGTCCTGGTCCTACAACATTTGATGCAAAAGAAAAAAATGAGAGTTCAAGCTGTAAAGTTATGGATGAAACATCCATTCAAAATGATAATGGAACATTAGATTCTCCAAGAAAACAAGGTCAAAATGGAGAATCACGTCATCTAAGTGGTTGGGATAAGGAGGCAGATTCTTTTTCTTCTGATTCATCAGATATAGATAAAGAGCAGAGAAGTCCAGATCATGGAAGTTCAGCAGTGGCTGCAGAGTTTGTTGATTATAATGAAAATGGTTCTAGGGATTCTAGATCACCATTTAACAGGGATCAGGTGTTGCTTGAAACGGAGACACGTATGTTTACTGATAAAAATGTTCTAGAATGTGATGCCCCTGAGTTGGAGGTTTGCTACAAAGATATTGATCGCCAGATTTTGAAGGACATTGGCATAGATGAATGGAAGCCTGGTAGAGATATAAATGTAATTGAAAGTTGTGATATTGAGAAAAGTAGCCTTTTGATACCGGGAGTGATATTTCCGGCTGCAGGAGACTCATTATTGGAAGGTAACAAGGACCTTAGTGTTATCCAGTGCAGAAATAATGAAGGAAATGTTGTCAGTGTATTAGATTTTGAAGGAAAAATTGAATCTTTACTGGACAACACTTCGGAGAAGGCTTCGGCTGATGACAGCGTTCCAGAGAACTCGGTTCAGATTGGGGAGACAACTGGCGAGGTTGAGAATGATACTTCAGAAGTAGACTCCTGTGTGGCTCAAGACCTTCCAACTGAAGATTTTAGTGGGGGGACTGGAAAAGCCATTCTTGAAAGCCCTTATGCATCAATAGAAGTAGGAGGGGAAGGGGAAGATGTTAAAGGTGGCAGCCTAGTGTACAGTTGCAAAGCAGAAGCCCGAACCATTGCTTCCAGCTTCAACCCCCTTGGAGTTGGACCTGACGTAGTTGGCAATAGCATAACCGAAAGTGTCGAGGAATATTCAGCTGAGTCAGCTAATTTGAGTGAGGATGTGAACAATAAAACCACCATTGCAGAAAATGTTCAGGAACAGCCCCTCAACATCAAAGATGCGAGTTCTGATGGCAATTCTGCTACTAGCTCTGTCCAGTATGTTAGAAGCGAGAATGGTGGTGAACAATCCCCTGAACGTAAGGATGCTACGAATTCTGATGACACTTTACCACAGCACGAGCGAAACTACTCCTCAGCTGTTAACCAATTGCAACATGATGAAGGAGAGATGAGCTTCTCGGCAGCCAGCCTCATTACTTATTCTGGGCCAGTAGCGTTTTCGGGGAGCCTCTCTCATCGATCCGATGGAAGCACAACGAGTGGAAAATCTTTCGCCTTCCCAATGTAAAACACACACACTCTCTTTCTCTACATATTTCTTGTTCGTTGAATGATGATCTTACGGATGTACCCTTTTCGTTGTTCAGATTACAATCAGAATGGAATAGCAGTCCTGTAAGAATGGTGAAAGCAGATCGGAGACATTTTAGGAAGCACAAGAGTTGGAGATCAGGCCTTCTTTGCTGTAGATTCTAAATGTAATATACATACGTGTCAATTTTTTTATTTAACGGCCAAGATGAACTCATGCTTGTGTCTAATTTTGGCTCAAATTTTTGCTCAATTCTTTTTACCCTATATAATTAATTATTAACTATTATCGTTTTCAGCGTTTTCTGTTCCTTGGTTATTTGAGCTTAAAAATAAATAAGCACAATGTTCACCATTTCCCTCTAATATAACTACTCACTACACATATAATAATAATAATATTTAATTTATGCGTAAAAAGTAAACGGTTACCTTTGCATCATAACAATCTAAAAATTTAGAGAGCATCTAAGTTTGAAAACTCATAGCGTCTAATGAAGGATACTTTGAGAAAAAACTACAACAATCTAAAAATCACACTATGAATCAGAAATTTCAGCTTATCCAATATTCCGTTCATCCGTTAATCTCTCCCTTTGGATTTGACAATTTCTTTTGTTTTCACGGAATCATTTTTACTTCTTTCTTTCTTTCTTTTTTTTTTTTTTTTTTTCTAAATCTCTCCTTCATAAGATTATTGGAATTGCAGATCCAATATTGATTGGAGACCTTAGTTTGTCAAAAGGTCAAATTGTAGGGTGAGTTTGATTCTTATTTGAATTTTTACAACCAAATTCAACATCATTCAACTTATTGTTATCATATTGTTTTTGTCTTAAGATATGCAATTGAGTACTTCAATAGTGAGTAACACTAACATGCAATTCTTGGCGACACTAATATTTTACCATTTTATATGAACAATCAGAGATCTCAATCAAAGATCTCGACTTGTTTGTTGGGATAAATTTATAGATTTGGATCCTGAATGGTTGGAATCTTAATTACTTCCTCAATCTCATTTCAGATGACACACTTTTCATTTTGTATTATTCACAAAAGTTTACACATTCCTAAAAAAGCAAAAAGTCAAACACAATCACACTTCCATATATATTTTATTTACAAAAAAATTCACCATTACCTAATACACCTAACATACTTTATCATTTACTCCCCGTCACATTCTAATGGTTACATATTTCCATTTTGGACGTGTCATCCTAATGGTTACATTTCCATTTTTAGCATATGGGACCCACATAAATTAATTACTTCTCTCTCCATGGACCCACAGATCTCACTAATACACCTACCCACTTTACATTAAATTATTATTTCTCTCGCCTCAATACACATTAAAATACTATATTCATTAATCCATGTGCAAAAAAACAAACGTAACCATAAGGACACGACAGAGGGAGTATTTATTACAAAAATACAATAATACCCCTAAAAGTTATAACTTTTTGGGATGGAGGAGTATATAATAAGGTGCCGTTTACTTATGTTGTTGGTTTAACACTGGCTATGGTTAAATTAACTATACATTCATGGTTAACACAATTAACACTCATGTTTACTTGGAAGGGTTTTAATGAAATACTTTACAAAATTGCCCTTGAATATTGATAAAAATTTCTCCACTGTTTACATTCTTCCTCAATCTCCCTTTTTCTCTCTCCCTCCATTCTTAACAACATACATATTCTTATTAATGTGAATCGACATCAAGGATGCATCCACTTTCTCTCTCCTCCCTCGCCACACTCCATTCGTAAGACGCCGCCTCCGGATCTGACTCCAGCCGCCATCGACGGTCGTCGTTGCTCTGTCGGAAATACTTTCTCCGGTCAAATCTGCTCCCAATCGCCGAGATTGTCACCGCCATATCACCGTGCAACCGCCGCCTCTGTTGCGCAACCAGCCGCCGCCGACGCGGATCTGGCTCACGATGTGCCGCCAGCCATCGAACCTCCTTCCCCTTGCTGGAATTACTCACTATCACCAGCAGCCGCCATCTGCCGCAGCTGGTCACACGGCCGCCTACCGTTACTAAGGCCGAAATCGCACCGCCGTCAACCGTCGCTGTTTCTCACCCCCAAACGTGAACGCTTCCCACTATTGTTGTGAATCACGTTGCCGTCGATCGCGTGGCGCCACCACCGCTGGTGGCGGAAGAGAGAGGAGACAGGAGACAGGGTTTCATATTGATTAAGGAAGATGAATAAGTCAATGAGGAGAATTAAGTAATTTACATTCATTAACCCAAGGATAAAAATAAACAGTCCGATTTGGGCTGATAAATAATCCATTACTACAGTGGATTTAGCACCGGGCCAACAAAAGCCCGTGTTAACCTCCTTGTCTTAACCTGGTAAGTAAATAGGTTTTTTTTATGGTTTATATGTTAACACAAAAGGTAAACGGCCCCTAAGGATGTATATGTCCTATTAATTAGAGATATTTTAATTTAAATATTTGCATGATATGTTTAGTCATTTTGAGAGTATGCCGACTCTTAAAATAAAAAATAAAAAATGGAAGAAAGAATATTGAGGATTGAACTTACATGGAATATATTGTTAGGTTAAAATAAAAAAATATTAATGAAAAGTGTATATATTTTTTAGAACAAAATGGTCTACCCTTATTAATTAAAGTGTATACCTTTTAGAACAAAACAATGTATCCTTACCCGTAATATTAAATTCTAAAGGCGCACCGTGTGCGCCCGGGCGCACGCAAGCCTCACTCATTTTATTATTATTAACAATAATAAAATAATTAGTTTTAAAATTTTAAAAAGATAAATAAGTGCATAGAATGACTTAAATAGTGAAAGTTATTTGTGAAAAATCAGGGTTTTAAAAGAAGGGTGGAAACTGGAAAAGCAGTGATGATTGGACCAAACGCTGTCACTCGGCCATTGGTCACTTACAACACAATAGTAGATTATTTTATTTAAATGTTACTTCCTCTGTAAAAAATAATTACATATTTTTTATTTTGGTCTCCAAAAATACTTGTAAATTCTAAAAGTGAAAATAATACTCTACAATATAAATTCCCACACACAATGAAAGCATTACAAAATCAGCTCGTTTCTTTCTTTTATGTGTTATTCATCTAAAAATAAACAATGCACCGTAGAGGTTCATCCACGTGTAGAACTGAGGCTGAAGACGAGGGAATACGTCATGTGACAGCCCCACAGGAGGAGATTTCTTGGCTTGCTGTTTCAACATCATGCTCTCTTTAGTAGTGCCATGAAAGAGCTTGTAGGAAGGCCCTGATAACCCCTGCGAAGGCATCGCCCGTTGCACGCGAAACGGGATCCATACAACCTTGTACAAGAATGTCATGACTAGCAGTGTGATCATGCTCAAAAAGATTGAAAAAACCATGGTGCAGATCATGGAGTTGCAAGAAAAATGATTAAGGTTTGTTTGTTGTTAAGTGATCATGTTTGATGGCATATGTATTTATAGATTGTGTGAGTGATCAAACGGCAGCCGGATTGTTTGGAGGTGAAAGAAACAAGCAGTAGAGTGTTAAACTGATTTTGATTTTAACATTGATGTCTTCTCTAGGGACAGGATTTTGATACTTGTTGAATTTGATAAAATATGTTTATTGATAGTTAAAATGTACATTTTTTTACTATATGATGAAAAATGTAATAAAGTATAATTTTAAATGTAATGATTCACTGCAAACAATTTTAACTAACAATCTATATAAATAATTTCGAAATTTTCAAATTTTTTGAGAATGATTCTAATCAAAGGTTATAATATTTCATTATTTTTATTTTCATTTATTTCCTGCGTGCCGTTTCATTTCTCACAAAGTAATGAAATTAAATTAATTAGTATCTCAATCGAATTGTGTGTTGCTGTTCAGTTTGATGTTAGAAAATTGCGAAATTAATAATCTAATACATATTGATTTCAGTTTTGTACTGGCCTGTTTTATTTTTGTTACAAAGTTAATACTATTAACTTTTAAATAAATGGGGGTATTAGAAAATTTGATCCTTAATTAGTGATTTATAATCCAAATGATTTGAAAGTCAATCAACAACCAACATTGCAACAAGTTGTCTAATAGAAGTTAAAAAACTAATTATTTTAAAATAATAATGATAATTTAAAGACAAAAATTAATTTATATATCTTATCTTATCTTAATATATTAAAAGTGGGAATGAAATGAAAAACTTTTTTTTCCAATTTTATCCTTGCATAGTTTTCTTTTCTACAATTTTAACCTTCTATTTCATTAATAAGATAATATTTATTGCTTTACGGAGTATAATAAGTTGTCATGCATGTATTTTCATATTTTATTTAATATCTCATTAATAATATAATATTTATTTCTTAACATAATTAATATAATAAGTTGTTATGTATGTTCATATTTTATTTAATAATAATGAGAGGAATAAATTTGTGATGACTCCCAATATTCATCATAATTATTTTGTAAAAGTATTAATTCATAATATGTTTGTGACTCTCTGGCATATTTATGATAATTAAAAGAATTTATATTTTAAATTGTAATTTTTCGTAGTTATTAAAAGTAATTATTGTCATATGAGGAATGATATTTACGTTTTAAAATGATATGTTTTTTTTATTATTTACATGTTTTTTATTTTAAAATTTAATATACTTTATATACTTATATGTATTAATTATTTCTATAAAAAAAATTCAAACATTACTAATTCTTAATAAATAGATTAACTTTATAGTTCCCAATAAACAAAATTATAATGAGCATTCATTGAGCATGGATTTGAAAAGTCTAATCCATTTGTATAAAAGGTGTTGGACATTGGAAAAAGAAATTAAAGGTCAATTTTGTTGGCGAATCAGTTTTAAGTTTATCTACAACAATCAAATATTTTATGTTTATCTTATGAAGCTTACTTCAATGATGCTCAAAAGCAAGTTAAAAAAGATGCATGAGCAATTATGGTATATCCCACCATTTGGGCCCCACCACCTCTACTATGGGAATTGGTGGAGGAGGTAAATCGCAGGATGTGCCTCAAGTGACTTATAGAGAGTGCTCACTGTTAAACTTGTGCTTGCAAGGAGCCAAATCCATGCCAAAGGCAGGATTCGAACCCCCACCCTGCAGCAACCAAGCTCAGTTGGAAGACCTTTTCACCCTCCCCTCTATCACTTAAGCTATGCTCTGGGCTTGTATGAGCAATTATGGATGTAGTGAATGTTATCAACTAGCCAACTTGGGAAACTTCTGATATATGTATATCTAGGTACGATAGTTGTATTTTTTATTTTTTTTTTTGAAATTTCTTCTTACCATTTCAATACAGGACTTTTTTTTTTTTTATCAAGTATTGTTATTAATTATTATATATTAAAAACAAATATTAAATTATTCATAAATTCATTACATGACTTTAGTGCATTTATGCAAAGTATTACTAGAGGGTTAAATATTATTCTCTACAGTGCATCGACTAGCTAACATTATAGCAGCAATGTAGCACACTAATTAAACCACGTAGTTTTCAGTAAATAGCAGCGATGCAAACTCGAGTGGATTACGTCTTCTCGATCGAAGTATATCACCTACTAGCACATAGTTAAATATATTAATCAGAAACCATAATTATTGAGATATGTATAAAAAGTTAGTATTTTAGAATAATTTAATTAGAAAAAATATGTAAAGTTATTGGAATGTATATAAAAAGTGAGTATTATTAAAATATATTCTGTATATTTTAAAAAACATTCTTTTCTTTAGTGTAATACTGATTTTACTGTGGCTTTAACAATTTAATTGCTCATTTTCATATTAATTTGGCTTTTTAGTTTTTTTTAAAGCACACAATCATTTTGATATTTTATGTATTATATTTTAATTTATTTTTAATCACCATCAAATTGATAATTATTATGTAATTAGAGATAAGCTCAATCGCACATTGATAATTATGTTCATTATTGAAAATGATACTTTTAACATAAAATAAAATGATAAAATGATAATTTGAAGAGTTAGATGTATTTCATATGATATATTAATTAAAATAATAATATTTTAAAGTTTTTAGATCTCTTTGATTTCTAATTATTTTTCATATAAAAAATTAAGAGATTAAATTTAATTGAAGAAGAAGAATAGATTTGATTGGATGAAAATTAATTATATAAAATTAAATTGTAATAAGTGAGTATAAAATATAAAATATTACTTTCAAAATAGAATGGCCAAAGCTTCCTTGCATGATTTATAAATGTACTTTACAATTTATTTATTAATTAAACAACTGAATTTTAAAAATCGATAAAATGAGTTACTATAAACTTTTCTCAAATTGAATAATCAACGCAGTGTATTACAAGTTTCCTATCTAGAAATTTTGGAAAACTCAACAAGAGGGTTTCTTTCCCAAAGGTGATGGATCTCAGATCTTACATGAGTGAATTAGAAGATGGAAATGTCGTTATTTTTCATCTGGACATACTGAATGCATCATTTTTTGGCCATTATATATGCTTCGTCAAGAACTTGTACATGATTGATGATTGTAAGGTATTAATGCTATATAATATTTACCCACTTATTTCGTGGAACTCCATCCGTCCCAATTATTTTTACCCACTTTTCATTTTTGGGTGGTATTTTTATTCATTACATTAATGATAAAAATACATAATATTTTATTACCTACTTTTTACAATCCCAACAACTTTAATTATTTTTTACACTAATCATTCTCAACAACTATATTTACTTTTTTCTTTTTAAATTATTAATCTCTACTTTCACTTACATTATAGGAGTATATTAAAAAAATAACACGCATTAATCTACGTGCCCGTATAAATGGGTAAAAATACCTAGGGCGGGAGGGAGTATATTTTTTATTCATCTTACTAAATTCATTAAGTAATAAAGTTTTTGCTATCATCGCTAATACCCGCCCGACCCATTACCATCAGGTCCATCACTAATTTAGGGTTCATTTTCCCAACTTGAGTGTGAAGCAAAGTATTTTTTGAATGTTTATGAGAGTGATATATATCTATTGTATTTTCCCAACTTTTTCTTCATGTTTCCAAATTCCTAATACAGACTATAGTTTAACTTGATGATTTATATTCCACATATTAAACGAGTGGACTAAAAGGTACTTGTAGTAAATCGATCGCATAGAATAATAATTATGTAACAAAAGATGACATGTAATATGGCCCCATCAACTGCTTCTAAATCTCTAAATCTAACATCAACCAAAATTCAGTATTATAAAAATTTAAAAATAAATAAACAAATAAGAGTTGTGGTTAAGAAGAATGGTTATAATGATGGAACAACATAATCCCACCAATACGAAATTAATGATGTAATAATAATAGTGAATCAAGCATCTAACTTAAGGTAGAAATTAATCCAAAATTAAGCAGACAAAAAGAAAAACCTTAATAAGTATACGAAACGTAATACCCAAAGTGTGGACTGATATAACTCAGCTTCATTTTATTTTATTTTTAAGAGATTCAACAATATATATACATAGCAAACACTAGACTTATCTTGATTCACTAATTTCCAATTAAATCTAAGGGATTAAATTTTATCCTCATCTGGAGTACTATTATTTCCAACATCTTCGATTCTTCGGGATTTGAAATTCAATTTCTAACGATTTCGTTTTTTTATTTATTTATTTATACACTCCAATTATACCTACGTCTCTTCATTAATTTCCAACTATTTCCCAACGTAGTTTAAGCATGTATATACTAAAAGATATCTACATTCTAGCTCCTTGTCTTGACTAACACTTGTATGAGATCGTCTCACGTAAGCTCTTATGTGAGACGATTAGAAAGTGATAACCTTTATAAAAAAGTTATGTTATATTAATGAAAAGTGATAATATTTTATAACGAAAGTGATAACGTTTTATAACGAAAGTGATAATTTTTTTAAAAAGTGTAAAATGGTCTCACGTGATACGGTCTCACGCAAGACGTATCCTATTATTAAATGGGTTGTTTTTCGAGTTAATAATCGAATTTCTCAATGGAGAACGCGATATGAATCCAAAGCAAATCTAAAGATAATGTTGTATTATATACGAGAATGATCATTGTGTATATGCTAAAAGATAAAAATAAAAAATAAATAAATTACTACATTTTAGTTAATTAAAGATGTAAAATATATTAATATGTATGTGGGGGCACTCTCTTACTCTCTTGTTAATTGTTAAATGAGTATAGTATATGAGATCATTAATTCATTATTAAATTAAACTTATTATATATAAAATGAAGTATTGGAAGAATGAAATTACTCATGTCCTCTCGGGAAGAGGATTAGTAAATGTTTACCTTTTTAAGTTATGCCATTTTGGTAGGTTTTATTATGGCCTGAACAGATACTATATTTTATATCAATTTATGTTGTTTGATAAGTCATTTAGCATTATTAAGGACATGTACTAAATTTAAGACCAGTTTAAATATAGTGTAGTTTTTTTTTTCAATTTAGGGCAAATCTTCGGAGATTGTTATTTTATATAATTAAATTAAAAGAATAATTCCATTTTCTCTTCGGAGAATTCCCTTCAATTACAAAATATTATTTATTTGACAAGCATCCTCAGGAATAGGTATAATTCTTCCAATGATGTTTGTCATGTAATCCATTTAGATTATATTTAGACCTGTGGTTTACATTAAAATGATTTAGGATTTACAGTTTTAAAGGTTAGGGTTCATAGTAGGGTAGAGTTTTCGTAAAAAAATATTTTTTTATAGGATATGGATGTCTATAATAGGACGTTTAGCATCACTCATCTAGAAAATTAATTTGACAGTTTAGAGTATTTTTCAGTTTCCGCAATTTCGCAAATTTGAAATTTGACAGTGTTTTTTCTCAACTGCAAAACAGTAGGTTGTGTTGTCTTTATTGTAATTTTAGTTCCAACCTGCAAAACACTTCACCTGTTATCTTGTCTATATTTCAGGAGAATCAATTTGAGCTTTTGAAGCTTGATTATGTCCTTAAATATAGGTTTTCTTATGATTCTATTTTTTTGTTGTGTGATATGTTTTTTTGTTCTTTGAAATATGTCCTTAAATTTAGGTTTTCTGATGAATCTCATTTTTTTTTTGTGCGATATGTTTTTTTGTTCTTTGAAATATGTCCTTAAATTTAGGTTTTCTGATGAATCTCATTTTTTTTTTGCAATATGTTTAGGTTGTCTCATTATTCTCTTTTTTTTTCTTTGAATGGATTTGCGTTGGATTTAACCTTCTATAGGTTTAATTTTATTTCTAGGTCTTCTTTTTTTGATTTGTTGGTTCAATTTTAGTTCAGGTTTGATGTTGTCTTCTTTTTGTCCTCATATTGCAAATTCTCTATATTGATGTAAGAAATTATCTAGTTGTAAAAAAAAAAATTGCATAATTAATGTTGTTACGTTATATAACACGAATTATTTAATTATAAAAAATAAGTATAATAATTAATTAATCCCGTGTTATACGTGGTTTCATACTAGTAAATAAATATAAAACAAATCTGAATTTCTAATTTTACATTCTTAGTTTTTAGTACTTTTCGATTTTACTGTATTTATAAGATATAAATTTTAATCTTAATCATCCATATAAAAATAAACCTGTATTAATAAAAATAAACCTGAATTACTACTCAATATTATTACTATTATTATTATTTATTTTATTTTGAGGAAGACTCAATATTAATCTTCATCATCATTTAATACTTTTAATCTCAGTTATAAACATTATTTATATCAATATTTTTTTGTTAAATTATATTATTTGGTAAATATAAAGATATTTTTCGTATATTTTACTAATTATAATTCAATATACTTAATTTTAATCAATATTCATATTTTAATTTAATATACATAAGACTTAGAAAGGAATAAATTATGTAAAATTTATTAAAATCGGATACTAAAGGGTTAAAATTATGAATTTAGCAAATTTGAAAACTGAATTTGTATTGCACCAAATATAAAAGACAAATTGATGTTTTCCTTATAATCGGTACAATTATGCATTTATCTCTCAGGAATTTAATAAACTTGAAGACTCAATTTGGATGCACCAATCCTAAGGACCAATTTGGATATGATACCTTAATTCTCAACTCCAATTCCAAACAATCTTACATCAATTATAGAAATTGGTTAATCTCAATTATAGAAATTGGTTAATCCGCTGAGAAAAGGATAAATTTTAGAGGACGCTTAAACCATGGAAAAGGATTAAAATAACATCTAATAATAAATTAATTAAAGCTAAAACAATTTGGAGATTATACCTTAGTGTTCAACTCCAATTATGTAGTTTGCATAATATTATTACATGGTTTATTAACGTAAAAAATCACACTTCATGACCTAAAAATGTAATGATAATGAAAAGAAATAGGGACTTTCAAACATTTTTAGCTGCAATGGGAGATGGAAAGTAAAGAACTTGAAATATAAAATACCACTCCCTCCAGATATTGACACACCTTCAGATATTGACACACTTTTATTTTTGGGTTCTCCATTTGAAATTGACATATTTCATTTTCAAGGATATGAGACTCACACAAAAATAATTTATTTATTTACATACACCCACACATCACACTCACCACTAATATAATTAACCACTACACATTAAATATTATTTTCTTATTTCACTCTACATTAAATTATTATACTCTTTAATCTTGTGAAAAAAAAAAAGTGTCTATAGTTGGGACGGAGGGAGTAGTAGTCAAGAACCAATTTAAAGGGCCAGCCCAATATTTACATCTTTCACTTCTGTTCCTCCACCAATATACAGGCCCAGCCCAATATTTACATCTTTCACTTGTGTTTCTCCACCATTTTACCGTTTGGTTCACCACCACGCCGCCGTCCATGGCGGCCCGCCTCCTTTCTCGAATTTCAACCCAAAACACACTTCTATCCTTTACTTCCTTCCTAACTCCCAAACACCTTCTCTCCTCCCTCTGCAGAAAAGCCCAATTTACACCCGTAGCCCACCCGCCACCGGCGCCCAAGAAAGTGGATAACGCTCAGTGGGATGACCCGTTTCGCTGGATGTCCAACATCCACGACCCGGATTTCATCAACTACATCAACCAAGAGAACTCCTACGCCGAGGCATTTATGCTGGACACCAAAGAAATGCAGAGCCTTCTTTATTCTGAGATGATTTCCAGAATGCCCTCCAAGATTACCACACCTCCTCAACGTTGGGGGCCCTGGTTTGCAAATTCACTCAACTTTGATTTTCTTTCTGCCAACTTACCAAAGCTCTAGCTTACTCTAAATTTTATGTCTAATAGGTTGTATTACCAATACATTCCAGAGGGGAAGGAGTATCCAGTTTTATGCAGGAAACCCCATGTTATGAGTAACAGTTGGATGGACACTGTATTGAATTCTTTCAGAGGATATGGCAATGAACAGGTGTTACTTGACTGGAATGAGATTGCAGAAAAACGTGGCAAGTGATTTTAGTTTCTTCTTTTTTTTCGTTCTAGTTAATGTTACTTTTCTCTGACTCCTTAGACTGATGTTTTCTCTTAATTTCTTGACATATTAGGTAATTTGTTGCTTATTAACTAGACCTAAGCTGAAGTTGGTTTACTTGAAAACAATTTCATGTTGGATGCTAGCATTTTGAAAAAATGTAGAACAAAATTTTGGGCATGTTAATAGGCTAAAATAGGTGTAGTGGGTGGTTTTTTTTTAAATAAATTTAATTATATTAATTTATTTAATGGTTGAGATTAGATTAAAAATGAATCTAACGGTTGAGATTGTCCAGGTGCACCGGTGCACCCCAGTTGGACTCCAAAATTTTATATAATTTATAATGAAAGTAGAAAAATGTCCTAGAATCTGTGAGAAATAGGAGTCTAGATTATCTATAACTCTCATCTTAGTATTATCAAGCAATGACGAATAATCAGTCGGCTTGGATTGCTGGATTATGTCCCCGTTATTTGGTAGTTGATGAGATGTCAGACATATTTTTTGGAGAGCATGGAGGACAAGCGATTGATTGAGGGAGCTGTGTTGCATATTTAGCTAACTGAGCATTAAAATTAGTGATCAGTAGAATTGGGGAACACTAAGTTTTTTATGGTTTTGGATACATATCATTGTGAATGTGGATAATGATAGACATGGACAATTCTCATAATCAATGTGTTGCTAGTTAGATAAAATTTATCTTTCTCATTAATAGTATATTAAATGGATTAAGATCTCACAGGAAGATATAGGGATTTTGCTAAAGCTTGTTTGGTTTTTCAACTAGTTTATACAAAGAATATGCATTTTAATTGAAGAAATCATTTGTGTAGGATATGTTCATGTGGGTACTTGCAGAGTATCACCAGATCATACTCTTCTTGCATATACGATTGACACCACAGGAGAGGAACAGTTTCAGCTTCAAATCAAGGACCTTCGCAATAATTCTATTCTCCCCCAAGCGAGAGTTTCAGGCGTTGTTAGTTTGGCTTGGGCTCATGATAGCTGTACTCTATTCTATACATTATGTGACCAAAGTCAACGTCCTTACAGGTAAATTCTATAACAATTTCCTTCTTTTTTTAATCACAAATTCCAGAATGTTTTTACAATAGTCTACTGATACCAGGGTAATGTGCATAAAACTGGGACCAGATTCTGTGGACGATGCCATAATATTTACAGAGAATGATTCTCGCTTCTGCGTAGATATTACAAGTACGAAAGACGGCAAGTTTATAACAGTGAATTCTAATTCGAGGACTTCATCTGAGGAAGGAACTACTGTTTCAGTTCTCTAGTCTGGTTGTGTTAGTTTAAATTCTGAAGATGTCTTCTATTTGTATCGTTTATTAATTTTCTGGCTGCTGCAGGTTCACATCATAAATGCAATAAGTCCACAAGATGGGCCACAAAGATTTTGTAAACGGGTCTCTGGTGTTCAGTACTTTCTGGAACACCATTTAGGCCTTTTTTATGTCCTTACTAATGCTCCTTCAAGTAAATATAAGTTTTCAGACAATGGATATTATCTAGCTACATGCAGAGATGAAGATGCGCGGTCATCTAATTTGAAGGTGCTTTCTTGTGTCATAATCTGGGTCTTTATTTGGTTAAAGTCATTCATATTTTCATAATTTATAACCAAGCGGATAGACTGCTTTTCTGTCTGCCTTACAGTTGTACTCTGCTTGCTGGACCTCCATCAGCACTCTAGTGCTGTATCTGTA
Organism: Pogostemon cablin; assembly: GCA_023678885.1. Lineage (NCBI taxonomy): Eukaryota > Viridiplantae > Streptophyta > Magnoliopsida > Lamiales > Lamiaceae > Pogostemon > Pogostemon cablin. The sequence goes on along the minus strand of CM042980.1, from coordinate 2,358,441 downwards.
AGAGACGAAAGAATTCAACACACTTTAATGCCGTGCTTTATCAAAGTAAAATTATAATAAGCTAGGCTGAAAACTTAACAGTTATTGATTGCATAAGAGGGTTGACTTTTCCATCTCATTTCAGTGATACAATTTCCCTTTGGGAATGGATCTTGAGAAGATTAAAGCTATGAATATACAAAAAAGACTTCATAAATTAAGTAGTATTTTTCATTGAGGGAGGGAAAAGTCAAATCACAGAATATTTTGTCTGATGTATCTGGGCATTTGAATCCTTTGGTTGCTTGTATTCAATGCTATTCACCTTTTGATCATATCAGTGTTTAAGGTTTCTTCTAAATGTTTATCATGTGCTTTATATTTGAGTAAGAGTAAAACTGAAATATATTAACTCCTGCTGTGGCTTTTTCCATAGGATATTATTCTTCCTGGTGATGATATTTGCTTGGAAGATATGGATATATTCAATGGGAAGTTGGTCCTTTTTGCAAACAAATTGGGTTCACCTTCTATATGTTCTATCGACATCCCTTTTAATCTTGACTCTGAGGTACAAGCATTTAACTTAATTTATGGTTTCAATTGCTTTGATGATATCATTGAATACAGCTTTTTGGAAACACTGATTTTTTGTGCTAGAAGAAGTCTTCAGATTTTCTAGGCTTTGTTGACATGCAGATGAAATTATATTCATCACTCTTATTTTTTACTACTTCACTATCATCATACTCTGACTAGCATAATTATAGGGGTATAAACATATTTAATGTTACAGTTATGAAATTTGCTATTATGGAGATGTTCACATTACTGACTGTTATGTTAAAGTACTTCTACTGCTTGATTGTTTTACCACAGGAAGCAATCAAGATTGATGATCTAAATCCTTGGTATTTTCCTCTGCCATCCGACATGTTCACCATCGTGCCAGGTTCAAATCATGACTTCATGAACACTGTATATCGCGCTGTTCTCTCATCACCTGTGGTATAGTTTCAGATCATATCATTGTTATTGATACGTTGCTTGTAAAGACTAATTAGCTTGTTTTAGGATTTCTGCTAGAACTAACCATCTGATTTTTCCCATTTGTTGATGCAGACCCCTGAACTTCTTGTTGACTATGATATGTCTAGAAAAACCTTCTCCATCGTTCAGCAAGAAGATGTGAGAAATGTCTCACCAGGTAACCTTGAGTCTTTATAACCCAAAATAATGACTAGTGACACTGCTGATGGTTCTAAACATCTCACAAGAGAAAACAGATGTTCAGGTCGATGGAAGTCTCGTATGGAAAGATTTCTCAGAGAAATATGCTTGTGAAGAGGAGGAAGTTGTGTCCCATGATGGTGTCAGAATCCCACTTACCATCTTATACTCTCGAAGTGCTTATCGTAAGGGCCATTCTCCTGGTCTTCTTCATGGATACGGCGCCTACGGTGAAGCTTTGGACAAAAGCTGGTGTCCAGACCGGCTCAGTTTGCTTGATCGAGGTTGGATGTTAGCATTTGCAGATGTGAGGTAGTGTGTCATCTTCCACTTAGTTTTTCAAGTGCATGATAAGAAATTAGGCTGGTTTTCCTCTTGCAGTATGATCAAATGCTTCTACATTTTGTTGTTGTATCAGAGGTGGTGCTGGTGTGGATCCTTCTTGGCATAGATCTGGTAGTGGGTTTAACAAGTTGAGCTCCATACACGATTTCATCTCGTGTGGTGAGTATCTTATCGGTGAGGGTATCGTCCATCAACATCGGTTGTGCGCTCTGGGTACCAGTGCTGGATGCCTACTTGTGGGGGCAGCCATCAACATGCATCCACAACTGTTTAATGCTGTTATTTTGAAGGTTTGTGAAATGTAGTAGACGAACATAGTGTTTTACATTACAGTTTCGTGTTTTACGTATACTGAACGTGCTGTTAGGTTCCGTTCCTTGATGTGCTTAATACGCTGTTGGATCCGACCCTACCTCTTACAACTCTGGACTATGAAGAATTTGGAAACCCTCAGGATCAGTCATGCTTCGACTATATTCTTAAGTACTCTCCTTACGACAATATTCCTCGAGGCGTTTGCTTCCCTCCAATGCTCGTCTCAGCCTCGCTCAACGACTCGCGGTAAAATCCCTATTTTTGTCCAGTAGATCTTGATGTATGTTGATCTGATTGGAGTTCTCCTATGATTAGAGTCGGTGTATGGGAAGCTGCAAAATGGGTGGCAAAGATACGAGATATCACATGTTCGAACTGCTCGTCTGCAGTCATCCTGCAAACAAGCATGAGCGGAGGGCATTTCCGCGAAGGCGGGCATTTCTCCCATCGCCGGGAGACAGCTTATGATTATGCTTTTCTAATCAAAGCCATGGGACAACTTGAGGAGACAATTTGAATCTCACAACTGGAGCCATATATGGTTTTTGCTGATAAAAGAAACTAGAGCAAAGTGATTTCTACAACCATCAATACATTTATTTCAGAAATTTTGACTTTATATCTTCAACACAAAGTTGCTGAATTTCAGCATTCATAAATACAGCTAACTTATCAACCATGCATATCTCAACAAGCCATACTAGAAAAGCATAAATGAGATTTAAGATATTTAAAACCAAAAACTCTAAAAAGAAGCATATACAGTGAGTGATTCATACTTAAGCTACCAGATCAAACACACGTTCCAGAATGGGCGTTCGGAAGCCACTGACTATTATTATTCAAAATTTTTGCCTTTTTTGAGCAAGATTTAAGTCGTCACTATTAGTGGCGTCGTGAAAGGTCCCGACTGGGTGGTTGCCTGAAGGAGTAGGAGTACTATGATCCTACCAAAATGAAAGATAAAGATATTATGGAGCATTCTTAATGCAAATGACGAGTTTCAATAAAATGTCGCAAACCTTTGCAATTGATATCCCTTCTGTGGCTCCTCTGTTTGCTCGTTTTCCGAGATTAATCTGAACTGAAATGCTGGCTTGCGAAAGGTCCACGCCAGTATTCTGAAGAGCTTGTGTCAATGAATTCAATAACCTGATCATGGTCGAGAAAATATCTTATCAGCAGAGCAAGAATTCTACCAAGACATTCCAAACTATCAACATGGTGTTGGTCAAAAATATGCAGAAACTGCGCCATCAAAAACAAGCGAGGTGCTTGCCTGGGGAGATAGCAACCATAACATTAATTTCACTTCAAAATCAAGTGTCGGTATCATTTAGCATCCATCAATAATAGCAAGGCTCAAACCACAAAAGTTTAGTTATATTGCTCAAATACTAAACACCATATAGCTCAAAATATATATATTGTTGTGTCTAAAATATATGATAACCTAAGAAAAATCCAAGGGTATTTCCATGGGGTTGTGTGAAAAAACTCACCCTTCAGAGTAAGCACTTGAAATGCTGATTGTTCCCCCCTCAATTGCCAGCTCATCTTGGTGGTTTAGAGTATCAGCAGTGCCAGGGCATTCAGTTGACAGTGCATCTGATGGTGGCCCATGTAAAATGTGTGAGAACGCACCATCATTCGCCATGGAAGCTGGAATGGTCGCTTGCAGAGGCATCGACACACCCATTGCTCTGTTAGGAAGTTCAGTTTGTGGATCTATGGGCCTACAGGGGGCATCCCTAACATGATCAGGTTCAATAGAATGCTGACCCGGTTGCATGGTTGTTGGGACCGCAATATTATTTTCATCAAATCTGCCAGGAAACGTAGAGCCAGGACCCAAACCATTCTTCGTTGTTTGTGGCTGACCAACAACATTTTGAACTCGCCAGTGACTGTTTCTCTAATCCAAGCGGAAAAGAGGAGATAAGTTTGGAAAGTGCAAGAGAAAAGATGTAAATCTTGGCAAATGTCACGTTGCTTCACCAAATTGTACAATGAGAGGAGTCCCCTGGTTAGTTACGATTTAATAACGAATTTGGTTTATCTTCTTCCGAAATCATGGACAAGTCTACAATCTGAGATGAAATGAAGGCTGATAGTACCAAAAACCATTTTTCTTCTCTATCAAATAAAAACTTTCCCACCATGATCCCATACAGGAATAACAAGTTATATGTGAACAAGATGACTACCAAGTAGACAATATCTTTTCCTACTAACAAATTTAAAATAAGCAATGTAAAAGAATAATTTTTAAGGTATCTTTTTTTTTCTTTCTTTTTTTTTGGCATTTTGAAGGGGAACTTTAAATAAGAAGAATAAGTCAATTAGAATAGCATGGTCGTGAAAATTTCTCAGAAGACATTATCTCCGTAGAGGGTGCACAGAGAAAGATTATTTTATTGCAGTATGTTTCAGTTAAGACATGTGGCAAATAACCATCTAAAGTTCAATATAGTATCTAGGAAGATACCCACTGTCCTAACTTCATAGGTTAAAAGCATATTTTCTTTCACAAGAAAGTAAGTGTTGGCTTAAGTTAATCGTTACTAGATACAAGGTCGAGCAAAAGTTTACAGCACCAACAAATATCCATCAAATGGTATTTCATAACTAAGACGAATTACTCCATTTCAATGATAGAGACCAGAGTTGTGAAAGAAATGTTTGAATCAATTTTGGCTATTAGTGGCATACAGATTATAGCAAAGTAGATGTAAATAATCGTGATCTAGAGTATTAAGAAAACTAACATTAGGGATGTCAAGAAATTACCCATGGCATCAACTTTGTGGGCTCTGAACTCCAAGGCTGATATGACCCCTCGTACTTTTGTACCTTCTCCTGTAAAAATTGCACATACTGAATCACCTGCATTGATATATCAATAGTTAGAAAAGGTTTTCTAAATCAGAAATTCAACTACAGAACACTGTATATAGCATTAATAAATACCTCTAACAAAAATGAAGCTGTGTCCCTCTTCTGATCGCTATGAGGTATCAGTTCTCTCAATATTTGAAATCTGAGGAACGAAAGAAAATTTTTACGTGTAATAAAGAGAGCGACTACTAACAGATTTAGAATAACATATTTGCCAAATACTGTAAAACATAAAGCATGACAAAGACAAATCAGAAGATGAATAGACATGAAACAAATGTATCTTTTAAAACACATAAACAGAAAAGGCTAACAAACTCATATCCTACTATAGTTATTAAGATTGACTGGCTGACACTTACCAAACTCATGATTCAACCAAATTGTCTGGCAACATTTTATTCATAGAAAGCATTTGGATTGGAAAATACAGAGTAAAATCAAGTGCATATGTTACCATTGCCACTGCAATTATTTGATTACTACATCGAACCGGGCAATAACCTTACATCGAACCAATTCAATATGACCCGAGACACTGCTAATTTTGCTGTCTTGGCTGCTGCTAGATGACTCTTTTCTAAATGAATGATCAAATCACCACACACAAAATATAAACAACATCATAAACAAAAGGCAAATCCTCATGTGCACCCGGGCATATCAACTCAAAACAAAATTATTTAAGCAGTATTCCTAGCAAATACTCAAGGTAATCAACTCCTATAACCACAACAAACACCTCTGTAATAACTATGCAAAATGTAGCAATTTCTACACATTAGCATCTCATATTTACAATTCTTTCACCTCTCATTAATCTTGCTCCTCCGCCGCTGCTCCGTGACTGAATGTTTTGACCTTATAGCATTAGCTTTGTCACTGTTCTTCCCATCTGCTTCCACAAAATTCACACAAAATGATATCCCAATAAATATATTTCCAACATCCAATCTCTCCACCCCCAACCCGGGGGTCGAGAATTAAATTCTTAAAAAGAAAAGGGCAATCAGAATTCACAGACACAAACACAAACACAAAGACAACAGAAATCAACTGTGTGTAGATACATACCTTTGGTGTTATTGGCGGATGATGTGGCATCCTTCTTCGTACCAAACTCTTCCTCCTCCTCTTCCTCCTCTTCCATATGACCTTTCCCAGATTTCATTTTATACTTTCTTCTCCAAAAATCGTCTCTTTTCTCTCAGTTCAACAGCAGAAAATCGAGTAACCGAAAAGACCCACAAAATTGAAAGGGTGTAATAACACGAAAAGGGCAGCACCGATAAGCAAAGATCTAGTGTTTTCTGAAATGGGGGGAATGAAAAAGAGGCAACGATTACAGATTTTCAGGGTGGAATTCAGAGTTCTTGAAAATTGGATGTTTTGTAGCAATAGCAAATTGCAGGCACTAAAACACCGGCTTTATTGTTTGGTACGTGATACAGGATGAGCTGGAGTTTTTCACTCCCAAATTAATTTATTTACTCCATTTACTCCATTTATTAACATTAATGTCTATTTTTTATCAGGTGTATTTATGTCCACCTATACCCAAACCCACTAATTGAGGAAAAAAGCAATATGCGTAAAAAGAAAAAAAAATTAATTTAATAAACTTATTGTTCAAAATGGATTTTTTTAATTATTTTAGTAATTCTTTGTACTAACTAATGGTTTTTTTTTTAATAAATAATTTTTCTAAAGTTGTATAGTTGAAGTTTGTAACATGAAATTATATATACTTAAAAGTGACATTTCATATCCACCACTAAGATGCATGGTTAATTGAACAAAAATAAAAATTGGCTCCTATAAAATAAAATGCAGTATTTTTTTTCTTTTTCGTGAAATAAATAGAAAATAATATTAATGTTTACAATATCATATTAATAAAAAGAATTATACATATTCAATTAAATTATTTTATGAATAATTAGTAAAATATATTAAAAATGGTAATATTTATAATTAAAAAAATATATGTTCAATTAAAAATAAATAAAACATTTAAGAGAGATCTACCTTACAAAACATATGGAATGGGAAATATATATATATACAATAACATAATAAGTATTTTTAATAAAATGTTGAAGTGGTGGAAAGACATAATGTCACGAGATGTACTTTCCATCCAATGTCATTTGCAAATACTTAGATCTGCATTATTGTTATTGTTATTATATTTTAACTTTATTAATAACAAGGGAAACTATTTTAAATTTCTTCTTTATCTGCTTAAATTTTTTTAAAGAAAAATACTTCCTTTTTAAATTATTATCTAGATTGTTTTCTCTCACCTAATTTTATTGACCAAATAAATTATTTCACTTTATTGTCCAAGTTAATGTTTGTATGGTTATGCGTTGAATAAATTATGGCTAATTATTGCCCCACTTTTTGTTTTGTTTTCCCCTTTACATATTTCTTAATTCTAGTACTTTTTATAATTCAATGCAAAGTAGACAACTTTCCAAATATTTTGGTTTATTGATATAAAATAAAACTGATTTGTTAGTTGATATCAAAGAATTATATATATATATATATATATATATATATATATATATATATATATATATATATATATATTATTGATCAATAATATTAGTGAATGTGACATGATTTTTTGGTACCAATTAATTTAATTTCATAAAACACATAATATTCGATGAGACAATTCCATGCTAAATTTGTTCACTGTGGATTAAATACATTATTTAGGATGACTATTTTCAATTTTAATACTATTATTTACTTGAATAACTTAATTGTTAATGCCCTTGTTTTTCTCGTTCTCCTCCATTCATTACTTAAATGAAATCATTTTTTTACTCTTACACATGTTTAATTATTTTTTTTAAGACATAATTAATTTGATAGTTTAGAATTTATTAGTTGAAAAGGTTAATCTAATGCAACCATAAATTTTGGAATTAATAAAATGCATTAAATTGACATTTTAAATTACACCATTAATGCAAAGTCATAATGGGCAAAGGCCTGTTTAGGGCCCATTAAAATATCCAAACCCACAAATAAAAGAAGCCCATAAAATAAGAGTTTCTGTGGGCTCTGGCCCAAAATTCATTGACAGAGAGAGGTAACAGCCCAATCAGATGATTTCAGCATAAATTTGGAATTTCAATCCCATGTACTAACCAAAGGTCATGTGATGATGATGAGATTAGTAAATTGGCCATTCAACATTTGTATGGTCAGTTTAGAAGGAAGTGCAAAAAAATGTACAAAATAAAATCAAATAAAAGAACAAATATGATGACTCCACCTATGGGCATGACCACCAAACAAAAGAAGCTTTATAACAAGAGTATCCTTTTCTTCTTTTTCCATAATTAGCCCTGAAATCACAAAAAATTTATACTACTTAAAATGGTATAACAAAAATAGTTTCTATATTGTTTAATAAATGGTTGCTTTTCACATATGTTGATTTATCTTTGTTTTTTTTTTTCAAAAAATGCTAGAAAAAGATATGCATACTTTTGTACACTGATTAATAAACGTAGAGATATAACTGTGAAAGTGAGTTAGAATACTAGGTTGATCCATAACTCATCATAACTCACCATAACTGTGAAAGTGAATTAGGATACTAGGTTGATCCATAACCCATCATAACTCACCATTTAGTGAGTCTGAATTGATAAACAATTTGCGAATTGGTTTAGTGGTGAATCGTTTTTTTTTTAAGATAAACTCGTTTTGATTTTTTATATAGATCTAATAATTATTAGAACCATAATATACTTATATATCAAAATTAATTAAATAACTAAAAATTCAAAAAATAATTATTTTAGTATTAAAGGAAATTGTACTTTAGTGGATTATTCATTATTGGTGAAATGGGTTAGTGAAACAAATTGAGCTTGTTAATGAACTTATTAACGTATTCATTTGTTTTTTGCACGTAGATTATTTTATATAAAGTGAGTCATTATATTAGTGGTAAGTGATTGGTAGGTGTGGTCCTCTTTTATTAAAAAAAGGAAAATAGACACTTTTATAATGGACAATCAAAATGACAAAATAGATGCATTATCATCAGACGGAGGGAATATTTCACAACTAAAAATTTTCCCTAATTCATCACACCAATAATCCATTTTAACAAACTACAAATTCATCTTAATATATTTTCGTATAGTTGTTAAAATGAGCTAGTTTTTGTTAGGTCCATTTCGTGTGGCCCAAAACTGTTGGTCTTCTCTTCTATTTGCATACTCGATTCTTATTATGCGTGGCCTAACACCTTTGGTCTTATTCCTATTAGAATCCTAATTATCTCATTTTTTCCTTTGCTCTATATCTCACATGTATCCTTCTATGGATAGAAAGGTTGATCTTTCCTTTTGTACATTGATTCGGTGTTGGTATAATAGAAGATTCTTGCTTTCACTTACCATTACAATAAAATAGAGGGATTGTATAATGATAAGTTCCTCCATTTTTTGTACATTGTGAGTTCTCTTCCTTGCCACTGTGTTATGTTCTCTTTTCGTAAGTCAAAACTTAAGAACACGAGCACCTTCCCATCTCCTCCGACAACATGACAACCGTAATACCCAACAACAAATGTTAAATGAATTAGTAGTTTGTTGAAAAGGGTTGTTAGTGTGATGAATTAGGGCAAACTTCTAGTTGTGTAGTATAGGTTGACTCAGCAAGCCTAATTAACTTGTTTCAATAATTTTATCTTATAAACTATAGTAATATGGAAATCAAATCCCCTATTCCACTCCCTACTCCATGGAACATGAGACGGAGTAGGGAGTGGAATAGGGGATCCCATGTGTGTAATATGATTGAATTTCAACTTAATAGTGCATTACTCTACTCAGTACCTACTGTTCATAAAAGCCCACATAATATTGAAAATTGAAATATCTCTCCCTCTCTTATACTATACTATGTATTAACATAATAAAAGTGAAAGAGAAACTCAATATTTAATTTAGAATTAATAATGCTACCGTTGTAGATTAGCTAGGATTTTTAATTATTGTTATTGCTAATATTTAAAATTGAAAGTACCACATGTGAAGGTGTAGACTTGCATGCATGTGTGTGTGTGTTGTAAGAGAATAAGCAAATGGTACACGTGGAGATCATTCATTGGTCGATCAAGTGATAAGAAGATTGCATGCATAATCCGTTGGATCAGTTTTGGAGCTGGAAGGATCAGTTTGAAGGCATGACAGCTTGAAGCATCAGCTGGAATCTTAAAACGGCTGCAAGATCAGTTGGTTACAACTGATTCGAGTATGCATGCATTTGATTGGATGAAAGGGGATCAAAACGTTGATCACACATCCATATAAGTTGAAGAACAGTCAGTCGGTTTCATCATCTTTATCACATCTTCTTCACACATCAGTTAACAAGCATTAAGAATTAGGGTTTGATAAGTGTGCTTGTAAGCTTTGTAATCTTCATCATCATCATAGTGAATTCTTCTCTTAGGAAAGTGGATGTAGGCTTACGTCGAACCACTATACATCTTTGTGTTGATCTCTTTCATTTTATTTTTCGTTTATCAATCAATTCGAGAGTGAAACAGGAGTGATCAATCAACCAAGTGTGTGAGTTCTTGAGTGCTTCATCAAGTTCTTGCTATAGTTTCATAAGAAGTGGCGCCGTTTGTGGGAAGAAGAAGAAGCAACCACAAGTAATCAGATCAGAGGGGAAAAATCATGGTTACAACTAAGTTTGATGTGGAGAAGTTTTCAGAGAAAGTTGATTTCAGTTTGTGGAGGATGAAGATGGAGGCCATATTGATCCAACAAGGATTGGCTGATGCTATCAAACCGCTTCCAGAAAATTAAGCAGCTGCTGTGGATGCAGTTGCACTAGTTGCAGATCAAGATCAACAATCAAATGCCAGAAGTGCAATCATTCTATGCTTAGGTGACAAAGCTTTAAGGGAAGTTTCAAAAGAAGTATCTGCAAGGGACATGTGGAAGAAGCTTGCTGATCTTTACATGGTGAAGACTTTGGCAAATCGATTGTATACAAAGCAGAAGCTCTATTCCTTCAAAGTATCAGAAGATAAGTCTATTATAAGTCAACTAGATGATTTCAATAAAAACATTGATGATTTAGAAAATATTGATGTAGCATTGTCAAGTGAAGATAAGGTTGTCCTAATAATGTCAGCTCTTCCTAAATCTTTTGAAGGATTGAGAGATACATTGTTATATGGGAATGTTGAATCAATCTCCCTGGATCAAGTGATTCTTGCAATCAAAGCAAATGTGCTTCATAAAACATCAGATAATACAGTTGTAGGGGAATGACTTGTTGCCAACAAACAGAACAAGTGGAACAAGAATGATAAGAAGACTGGTGTTGATAAGAAGAAACAGGAAAGGGGTAATCAAAATACACCAGCAGATGAAGAGAACAATAACTACTTTCACTGCAACAAACCTGGTCATTTCAAGAAGCAATGTCATAAGTGGAAAGCTATGGTGGCTAGGAAGATTGCAGAAAATGGTGGAAATCAAAGAATCCATGCAAATCAGGTAACTGAAAATAAATGTAATAAGGATCAAGATTACATTGAAGCTTTGGTTATCGTTTCTGGTAAAGTGTCAGATCAGTGGGTGTTAGATTCAGGTTGCACCTTCCATATAACATCAGTTAAGGATTGGTTTACTGAATTAAAACCATATCATGAAGGATCAGTCTTGTTAGGCAATGATCAAGCCATCAAGATTGAGGGTATTGGCTCTGTCAAATTTAAAATGTTTGATGGTACCATAAAGCTGCTCACAAATGTGAGATATGTACCAGGATTAAGAAGAAACCTGATATCATTAGGAATGTTAGACTCTCTGGGATGTGAGTACTATGCGAAGAAAATGTGTACTCACCATCATGAAAGATAAGTCAATAGTAATGAGGGGTGTTAAGAGCTCTGATCTTTACTTTCTTGAAGGATCAGTTGTCTCTGGACAGTTGAACACTTCACAAGACCAAGAAGATGTTCATCTGTGGCATGGAAGACTAGCTCATGTAAGTGAGAGAGGGTTATAAAAGCTAGCAAGACAAAAGCTACTAGACAAGAGTTCAACCTTCAAGATGGATCAATGTGAAGATTGCATTCTAAGTAAGTCAAAGATGTTAAAATTTGGTTCAGGAGAACATACTTCATCAGAGAAACTTCAGTATGTTCATACAGACCTATGGGGACCATCAAGAAATCCAACTATTGGAGGAGGAAGATATTTTATATCTTTCATAGATGATTACTCTAGGAAGCTATGAGTTAAAATCCTAAAATCAAAGGATCAAGCATTCACTGCATTTAAGGAATAGCTTGGTGAGGTGGAGAATCAAACAGGAAAGAAGCTGAAATGTTTGAGGTCAGATAATGGACTTGAGTTTGTTTCAGAAGAGTTTAATATTTTCTGCAGAGAAAAGGGAATTAAGAGGCACAAGACTACACCTGGAACTCCACAACAAAATGGTGTTGCAGAAAGGATGAATCAAACATTATTAGAGAGAGTAAGATGTATGCTGAGTAGTGGAGGATTTACAAAAGGATTTTGGGGTGAACTTGTGACTACAGCAGCCTATCTGATCAATCTATGTCCATCAGCAACTTTAAAATTCAAACCACCTGAATAAGTGTGGTCTGGAAGGGCTCCTAGTTATAGTCATTATAGAGTAATAGGATGTCAAGCTTACTCTCATGTGAAGCAAGATAAGTTGGAACCAAGAGCAGTGAAATGTGTAATGGTTGGATACCCCAAAGAAGTAAAATGATACAGACTATGGTGTTATGAAGCTAACAAGTTTATTGTTAGCAGAGATGTCACATTCAGTGAAAAGAAGATGCCATTGATTGAAAGAAATTCTGTAGTATCTATCACTACAGACTTTGATGAGCCTCAGGTGGAGCAAACAAGGAAGGAAGTACAACAATATAATGAACAGAATAACAATGCTGATCAGAATAAGGAAGATAGCTCACCTAGCTCATCTAGTTCAAGATATGATTTAAGTTCCTATCAACTTGTAAGGGATAGGTTAAGAAGAGAGATCAAGGCCCCAGTAAGATACATGGAAGCTGATATAGTATCATATGCATTTTATGTTGCATTTGATATAGAAACTTATGAGCCAAGAACATATGAAGAAGTTATATCATGAAATGAGAATAACAAGTGGATAGTTGCTATGGAAGAAGAGCTGTTATCATTGCATAAGAACAAGACTTGGCAGATTGTTGATAGACCAAAGAATAAGAAGTTAGTAAGTTGTAAATGGATTTATAAGAAGAAGTCTGTTACAAGCAAAGAAGGAGGTGTTAGGTACAAGGCAAGGCTTGTAGCAAGGGGTTTTTCACAGAAAGAATGTGTTGATTATAATGAGATATTTTCACATGTTGTTAAGCATTGTTCTATCAGAAATTTATTGGCATTAGTAACTCAGTTTGATCTTGAGTTACATCAGATGGATGTCACTACAGCATTCTTGTATGGAAATCTAGAAGAAGATATCTACATGAAGATTCCTGATGGTGTAAGTGTTGACGGTGCTGAGAGTAGGGCTTGGTTACTTTTGAAATCTTTGTATGGTCTGAAGCAGAGTCCAAGGCAGTGGTATTTGAAGTTTGATGATTATATTACATCAAATAGATTCAGCAGAAGCTTACATGACAGCTGTGTCTATGTTAAGTTCAAGGAAAGGTGTTATACATACTTACTCTTGTATATAGATGATATCCTTATAGCTTGTAAGGATCAAGCTGGTATAGATGAAGTAAAAGAAATACTTAAGCAGGAGTTTGATATGAAGGATCTAGGAGAAGCTAAGATGATCCTTGGTATGCAGATTAAGAGAAATAGATTAGCTGGAGAGTTGAAGTTGTTTCAAGAATCATACTTGGACAAAGTGTTGAAGAGATACAATGTGAATATCAGTAAAACAGTAACAACACCAGCAAAGCAAGGAGTGAGTCTGTCATTACTCCAAGTTCCTCAGACAGATCAAGAGAAAATTGAGATGAGCAATATACCCTATGCTAGTGCTGTTGGCAGTTTGATGTATGTAATGGTGTGTTGCAGGCCAAATTTAGCTTATGTGATGAGCATGGTTAGTAGATTTATGAACAATCCAGGACTACTATACTGGAGTTCAGTGAAGTGGGCTCTCAGGTATGTGAAAGGTACCATCACAACAGGTTTAAAGTTTCAGAAAATGGCAACATGGGATAAGACAGTAGTTGGATATTTTGATGCTGATTATGCAGTAAATCTTGATATTAGGAAGTCACTTACTGGATATGTATTCAACTTGTTTGGTACTGCAGTAAGTTGGAAAGCAACACATCAACATATAGTGGCTTTATCAACTATAGAAGCAGAATTTGTTGCACTCACTGAAGCAATCAAAGAGGGTGTATGGCTGACAGGTATATTGAGTGAGTTTGGGGTTGAGCAAGATTCAGTTGAGGTGTATTGTGACAATCAGAGTGTAGTACATCTCTCCAAGCATCAGGGGTATCATGAGAGGACCAAGCACATTGATGTGAGGTTATATTTCATAAGGGACATGATAGACAAGGAAGTAGTTAGTGTCAAGAAGATCAAAACTACTGAGAATCCAGCAGACATGTTCACTAAAAGCTTACCTGTTCAGAAGTATGAACTGTGTAAGCAATTGATTCATCTGAACTAAGTAAGGAATAAAAGTGGCTGCAACCTTGAATAGCAGCAAGGTGGAGAAGATGAAGCTAATATGGTGATGCAAGGTCTAAGGTGGAGATTTGTGAAGGTGTAGACTTGCATGCATGTATGTGTGTGTTGTAAGAGAATAAGCAAATGGTACACGTGGAGATCATTTATTGGTCGATCAAGTGATAAGAAGATTGCATGCATAAGCCGTTGGATCAGATTTGGAGCTGGGAGGATCAGTTTGATGGCATGACAGCTGGAAGCATCAGCTGAAAGCTTAAAACGGCTGCAAGATCAATTGGTTACAACTGATTCATCAGTTGGTTATAACTGATTCGAGTATGCATGCATTTGATTGGATGAAAGGGAATCAAAACGTTGATCACACATCCATATAAGTTGAAGAACAGTAAGTCGGTTTCATCATCTTCATCACATCTTCTTCACACATCAGCTAACAAGCATTAAGAATTAGGGTTTGATAAGTGTGCTTGTAAGCTTTGTAATCTTCATCATCATCATAGTGAATTATTCTCTTAAGAAAGTGGATGTAGGCTTACGCCGAACCACTATACATCTTTGTGTTGATCTCTTTCATTTCGTTTTTCGTTTATCAATCAATTCGAGAGTGAAACGGGAGTGATCAATCAATCAAGTGTGTGAGTTTTTGAGTGATTTATCAAGTTCTTGGTATAGTTTCATAAGACCACAAATAGGTGAACAAGTGTTAGTTCAACAAAACATCACATGCCATTTTTAACGCTGCGCCACGCTTTAGGCCATGTATTGCTTCAACTTTTCTAGAAATTAAACATTAAATAATAAAATTATAAAAAATAATAATATATAATAATTCAATTAAATAAATTAATGTGGAAATATCTTTGTAGCACCCCGAGAAAATATTAATTTTAGTCCTGTATCTTTTTCAAAATTCAATTTTAGTCCTGTAATTTTTGGTATTTTCAATTTTAGTCCTTTTAGTTTCAATTTTAATTATGTAACTTTTAAATTTTCAATTTTAGTTCTATAAGTTTCAAATTTAGTCATGTATCTTTTTAAATTATCAAAGTTAGTCTTATATCTTTTGAAATATGACATAATTTATAATAGGACTAATTTTGAAAATTCAAAAAGATACAGAACTAAATTTGAAACTTATAGTACTAAAATTGAAATTTTAAAAGTTACAGGATCAAAATTAAAACTAAAAAAACTAAAATTAAAAATATTAAAAGTTATAAAACTAAAATTGAATTTCATAAAAAATACTGGACCAAAATTGATATTTTTCGTAGCACCACATTGAACAATAGACCAACACTTGGCCATATTCTTTCGGCTTAAAGAACCCTAATCACCGACCGTTGAGTAAATATAAATGTTAAAAAATCAATGGATATGATCGAATCACCGTACTATACTCGATTAGCGTACCACAAAGTTCACTGTATCTCATTATTTAAAAAATGGTGTACCCCATCATTAGGGGCCCCCACCGCCCCTGCCCTGGGGATTGGTGGAGGAGGTAAATCGCAGGATGTGCCTCAAGTGGGTATCTCATTATTTATGTACTGCATAAAGTGTAGTTTTTAGTATTCGAATTTTTATATTTTTTAACTAGTTATTATTATTATTATTATTTTAAAATATTATTATTTTTTTATTTATATTATAAGTTGTTGATGAAATAATTTATTTACTATTATCATTTCTTATTGATTAATTATTATTTTTCATTAATTGTTATTACTTTTTATTCATCTTACGTAAGTCTTTTCGTAAGACGATCCCACGACAAATTCTTATTCCATATAATATTATAATCCTTCTTTTAGATACACTCCTCATTTCGAGTCGTCTTATTTTTGCACATTTCATTTACAATAAAAGTATCTTATTACTTTTTGTATTTCATTACACTATGCATTTATGATTTATCCTTAAGTTTCTTATAACATTTCTTAAAAATTATATTTTTTTCATTCACTACTGTTAGAGAGAGGTAGTAGGAGATATTATTTATATATACATACATGATACACACGTAATATAATTTTTAATGAAATTAGTTAAGATTTTTTATTTCACATTTTCAAAAATTTTCATCACAAAATCATTACGTAGTAGTTCATATAGTATCAGTATTCTCATAATATAAACTCTTCATTTTATATTTTTAATGCACAGCTCAAAAGAAACATTCTCTTTTCCGTGAAAGGGTCTCATATACAAATTTGATTTAACACTCACTGTTATTACAACTTAATTCATTAAATATAAAATAATATTAATACTTTTATTTCATGTGTAAAAAATGGATAAGAATCTTTGAACTAAATGAAGGAGTACCAAAATCTGTCACTTAGATTCAACAATTTTATACACATTTTCGTTAAATTAATTATCCAAATTCCCCGGTAAAAAAAAATACTTGCGCCAATAATTAAATTAAATATCTAACAGTGGAATTAATTATTTCGATTCTCATAGGATAATTGGATCATTTAAAATAATTTAATTGCCTTTATCTTCTTGACTTAAATGGATATACCTGCTGTCAACACGACGTGACCAATAAAGAGAAGAAGAGCTAATAAATCTTCTTATTTGGATTTCCATTTTTTATTTGCTACAATTAATTAATTTCGTCTGGTTTCCTAATTAACTGCAGATAATGTAAACAATAAATGCATACCAACTTATTTCTAATTCTTTCTAGTACGGATTAGATGGTATTAATGAGTTTTATTTATGTCTCTAAACATTATATGCAATTATTTGTCAGATTTATAAACGCTAGATAAGACCGAATAGACTATATATACACAGTACTGTTTGTATATATCTCTTGTCTTTAAATTACATCAATATTTTTTTATAATTCATTTAGGACAAATACCGTAAGAAACCTTCTTACAAAAAGATTTATGTGAAACAAGCGATTACATTTTCATAAAAAGTAAAAATTATCTAGTATATAGTGTAGTGAATTGTTTGAACAATTTGAAATATAGATTAATAAAATAATATTTTAATAAAAAGTAATAATATCTTTAATAAAAATAATATAATTATGAAAATGGAGTATATGTTCAATATTTAAGAAATCTCACATGGATATATTACGCAATTGTAAATGTCCACAATTTTGAATAAAACTTCCTCCGCGCACACGACAATAGGATGTAACAAAATTTAAAGATTGTTAATAAAAATTAAGTAAAAAACATTAAAATTAGTGAGTGTAATTTTATAAATTTTTGTGAGTGAAGGGTTGTGTGAGTAGCTATCAGTCTACTATAAGTCTTAGATATAGGTTTTTTCGCCTAAATTGACTGCTATATTTAATTATATATTATTATACACCACTTAATCTACAAAATTTGTACTTACGTTACACCATTTAATTATTTTAATCCTATGATGTGTGACGCCAAGGTATGGAATTGGTAAAGGCAGGGCGGTCCTCTTATTCAAACCCAAAAAATTATGGATTATATGATCTATATTTTTTATGAAAAAATGTTAAAACATATACATATTATAATTATATAGCAAAGTATAATTATAGCAATTTGACTCATATTGAGTTAAAATTATTGTACTATCATAACCTTATAAAATAAGAGAAATGCCATATTAATTACACTTATCAAGCTTATTTATCGACTAAATCCGTTAATAAGAGCAAGAGACTTATAAATTACAAAAAAAAAAAAATAATAATATCACGTTTTAAAATGACACTTATCATCAATATATGAGATTGTAATTGAAGCAACCCATAATAATTTAAATGACCACGCCTGCGGCCAACATAGGTAGTTCCATGATACTATTATTAATTAAATTCAATGTATAACATAATTGCATAAATAAAATATCCTCTAAGAGTTGGCAGCCATAACATCCATGTTATATTGCTTTCAAGTGATCATTATATTAATTCAATTATTACTCTATATATATATAGGTAAATAAATAATTCTGATTAGATTGATGAAGGCGACATGCGTAATTAAGAAACATTATCCATCGCGTTTTTTGGGCTCAAAAAGTCACGTTCTTGACGTGTATTTACCAAACATTGCCAAACCCTAATTAACTTTTTGTTAATTTGGGTAAATATATTTTAATCATGCATGTTAATGCTTTTACAATTTATAGCACGTTAATTTAGGTATATATGTTACAATGGTGTAAGATATTGATACACGCATACAAATATCATCTCATGAAAAGAGTTTGTTAGATAAATAAAAAGTAGTAATAATATTAAAAATTAAAATAAAAGTATCATAAGAAGCAATAATACTCTTTTTTTTTTCAAAAAAGCAACACCTAATTAATAAAAAATATTAATCATTAAATTTTAGAGAATTTTAATGAGTCGATTTCTTGTGCCTATGGCGCATAAGTTGTTCAATACTCCATCCGTCCCAAAATAAGAAACTGGTTAGACGGTTACCATAGATATGAAGTTTAAGAAAAAATTATTTTTTGCTTTACTTTTAGTGATAGTTTGGTATTTTTATGTAATAAATAAATTATAAAGTAAGTTATGTGAATTGTAAATGAGTGACAATTTTGAAATTAATGTGTGCTGTAGGATTATTAATTTGTGTGTATTTCCTTATTTGGGGGTGTGAACTTGTTTATGTAACAAACAAAAATAGAAACTGTAAATTTATTTATGAGATGAAGGGAGTATAATACTATTTTTTTTCTTTTCTAAAATGAATACTTTAGTGTATTACTTATTAAGTGAAAGAGTCCGTTAAGACATCTTTAATATACTAAAGGAGAGTTTAATTTTGATGATGTGTCATCTCCACAATTTTTCTCAATTATTTAATTATTAATTAATATAGATAATTACATATATTTATTTAAGATTTGAATAAAATATGATCAAATCAAAATTAATTATATTAATTGAAATTTAATGCATATAAATACATAAATTTTTAATTAAATATTTGAATATGGATATCATCAAATCAAAATCAAATCATATTTTGAAAGGAAATATATATATATATATATATATATATATATATATATATATATATATATATATATATATATATATATATATATATATATATATATATATATATATATATATATATAATTTTTTCTTTACCTATAAATAAGACCTATTTTATTCATAATTATTATAGATAATTACATATATTTAAGATTTGAATAAAATATGATCAAATCAAAATTAATTATATTAATTGAAATTTAATGCAGATAAATACATGTATTTATACATGAATATCATCAAATTAAAATCAAATCATATTTTGAAAGGAATATATATATATATATATATATATATATATATATATATATATATATATATATATATATATATAATTTTTCCTTTACCTATAAATAAGACATATTTTATTAATTCAATTCACACGCACAATAATTATTTATCCCGAAGTTTTCTTCAAGTTAGTATTCAATTTTTTATTAATTTTATTTAATTTTTTTTATTAAATTTGTTATATTTTATTTTTAAATTCTTTTGATTCATGCATATTTATTTCTTTTGAATTTCTATTTCTTTATGCTTGATGTCCAATTTTTATATATTATTTATTTCTTATAATATTGTTATGATTTTGTCATTAAACTACAAGAGTACAATTTTTTTTTTTTTTAAGTTTTCTTCATGTTGTAAACTTTTTTATACGCAAATTATTCTCTTTAAACTTTTTTCTATTCTCCCGAACCTTTCTTCAAGTTAGTATTCAATTTTTTATTTATTTTATTTAAATTTATTTTGATTAATTATTTTTCTTTTTAATTTCTTTATTTTTTTTCAAATTTATTTTGATAAATTTTGGTATAATTTTATTTTAAATTTCTTTTAACTTATATTGATTTATTAATATAATTGGATATTCTCTTTAATTTTGTGATGATTTTTTTTAACTTTTAAGTTCACTTTATTTATTTATTCTGTTAATTCCGTTATTTTTTTATTAACACATTATCTATTTTATTTCTTAAATTTATTAATTTAATTATTTTATTTATGTTATTTAATACATATATATGAATTTGGTTATAATATTTTAATAAATAGAAATATTAAATTATTATTTTTATTTTTATTAATATATTTATTGATTCTTTATAATTGGTGATATTTATCTTCTTTCTTTTTATAATAATTTATTAATATTTTTTTATTTTCTTTTTATTAAAACGTAATATTAAATTTATTTACTTTTAGTGTGATTTTGAGGTGTACCTATGTTTAATTGATTTATTTTAGGGTATAATAAAATATTATTTTTTAAAAATTTAATTTACTGAATTATATTTTTTAAAATTGTAATTTTAAAACCCGTGTAATACAAGGGATCCAATTTATTTAAAAAATATAAAGATTTTAAGATTTTTTATTAAAGAATATAGTAACATTACAATATTTAATATTAAATGATACAATTTTATAATGCGGTAGAATTTGAATTGCAGCGTTCGCATCACCCAAGATTTATCCTAATGTAAATATATGTGTCGCTTAGAATTGTGACTAATTTGTTAATTACAATTAATTAATATCCGTTTGCCATATAGACCAGACTTAATTTTGACTTAATTATACTATTAATACACATAAAAAAAGTAAAAAATAAAATGAAGGGCCCAATGACCTCCCTCTAGGTCAGTGGTCCATATAATCATACGGCGTTACTTTAGTTTATTGGATAAAGATATGTGGTTAGAGATTCTTGCTGATCAGATTCTCCTCAATTGATGTTTAATTATTATTTTGTTCTTTAATCTAATAAAATAATTTTAAATTTCTTTTTATTATTCAAATTGAATAGCAGCTGAAAACATGGTAATCTAACTTCAAAATATGTCATATCATTAATATGACTTATCAATTAATATGCCATAATATATCTAAGTATTGAGATTATTTATATATTAATTAACTTTATTTCGTGTATTATATATGTACAGATTTTTTACTATAAAATATTAGTAGTAGTATATTGATAATAATATCATCAAGACGAGATAAGAAACTAAAAAGTAAATGTTCTTATTTCACCTTATATATGGAATTTTTTTAAAAAAAAAAATTAATTATGTTCTAGTTTTATTTTATAGTTTCTCATGTTGTTATTCGTTTGATTAATTTAACTACTTAAATAGTAGTACTTCCTCCATACACTAAATGCATTTTTTAATTTTATTTTAAAGAGTATTTCTTTTTTAAGTAAACTATACCCACACAAAAATTTTATGGAATAATATATATTTTTATAGAACACACATAAAACTAATACATTAACCTATTACACATTAAAATATTATAGATTTAATTTCATTTTAAATTATAAGATAATATTAGTTAGTATAAAAAGTATGAGGTTTAACGAAATGACTTCCATAAATAAAAAAGTGATATATTTTAAATGAAAATCAATATCCAAGTAATGAAAAATAATAATAGTACAGTGAACTATTTAAATGAAAAGTAATACCAAAATAATGAAAAGTAATAATAATGCTTAGAGATAATTTGTGAATAGTTATAAAATCTAAATTAAAACAAAATCTTACTATAATTCTTTTTCGAAAAATATTTGCACGAGATCATCTCACATATCTCATTTCGTGATGCGGGTCAAATATGACCCAACCATATGTTTGTGGATACTAAACAAACTTACTACCTGGACTACCTCTTAAATTCACATATAGCGCACATCAACTTAACATTTTTTTTCTTCGTTATAATTTTATTTTTCAATTACAATTTTTTTTAAATAAAATCATGTATAGTTAATTTTTTTAATATTTGTTAATAAAATAAAGAAAAAATTGATGACAATTTCACTTTTATTTATGACAAAGACTTGTATGAGACTTGTGAGACGGTCAGAAAGTGATTATTTTTATAGAGTAAAGCTTGCGTGCGTTCGGGTGCACATCGTGCGCCTTTAGAATTTAATATTATGGGTAAAGATATATTATTTTGTTCTAAAAGGTATACACTTTAATTAATAAGGGTACACCATTTTGTTATAAAAGGTATACACTTTTCATTAATTTTTTTATTTTTTTCAGAAAATAAAGGGTACACATCTTTATAATAAAGGATATACAATTTAATACAAAATTCTAAAGGTGCACGGCATGTGCCCTGTGCGCCCGGGTGCACACAAGTTTTTGCCATTTTTATATTGAAAAGTGATACTAAATTAGTGAAAAAGTGATAATGTTATTTCATGAACAATTTATAGTATATTTAAGAAATGTATCTCGCACAACACCCACCCTTCTTTTTCTCTTTTTCTTAATGAAATGTATGTTAAGTTAAAATATTAAACCTAATTTATAGATTATTCTAGAATATCTAAGAAAAATATTAAATAAATAATAATAATTAGTCTATGTGAATTAAGAAAATTCAAATGAACCATAATAATTAAGAGAATTTTAGAAATAAAAAAAAAGCATGTGTGATGTTTGGATTAATTATAATTATCTAATTACAAAGGCAGTGGATACTATAGCATAGATTAGCATAATCTAGATTATTCTAGAAATTACGAATTTGCATGTACTATAAATATGAGATATTATGTTAATTTAGTGGAGAGTGTAAGAAAAATTACAAATAAATTATATAAGTTATCAATAAATTTAAAATTATTAATCAGCATTTTCCTTTTAATTGCAATTGCAAGAAATTTGAATTTGTTGGAATATTATGTTGTCATATTCTCAAGGTTATGGGACAGAAGAGTATACAAAGCATAAATGAAAGGTATTTGTTGAATAGATGGAGGAAAGACTTGTATATACGACATTCAAGTATATTTTTTGCTGGAGGTTATCCACACATGACAGATGAATATAAAAAGTTTCAAGAGGTTGAAAAATATTTTCAAGAATGCACTGATGCTGCTATGAATAATATTTCAAAGTTGGAATTTATCAAGCAAAGATGCATTGATATGAAGAATGAATTACTTATCTGTAGTAATAATGTCAGTGAATCAACCAGAAGAGTTGAAGATCATTCAATTAGAGGTACAACAATATTAAATCCATATGTTGTTCGTTCGCGAGGAAGGCCTAAAGTGAATCGATATGTTAGTCCAGTTGAAGGTAATGGATGTTCAAGAAAAAAAAAATGGAAAAAGGGCGAGGTTGAAGAAATTCAGGAAGTTAAAAGAATTATGGACATTGAAGCGTGGTGGTGGAAGAAATTTAGGAAGTTAAAGAATTAATGGCTGGAAAAATTATGGTCATTGTTTTATTTTATTTCTTTCTACATCAATGTTAAAAAATTATAGACATTGTTTTATTTTATTTCATTGCAGCTTATTAAATCTTGTCATCTTTAATTTTTATATTATATATGAATTATATTATTAATATCTTCGCTAAATTAATTTAAAAACTCACGACAAAACTCAAAATAAATGTTTTAGTGTATTTCTTTTCTCTATCTCTACGTATTAAACTATCTTATCAAACTAACCTAATTTAAAGAAGAAAAAAAAGTAACAGTAGTAATATTAGGTATGTATTATGTTTTATAAAAGTTAATTTAAAATATTAAATTTAAATTTAACTTATAAACATTATATAAATAAATTTTAATTTTATAAATAAACATTATAATAATTTTGAATATATAAAAGATAATAATATATTAATTTGAGAAAAATCACTAAAATTAATAATAAATTGTTATAAATATTTTTTAAAAATAATGATTTTGAATATTAATGTGCATAAATTTTAAAAAAATATCAATTATAACAGATATTTGTAATAAAAATTTTAAGATATATTATAAATAAATTTTAATACAAATACTAAAGAATAAACTGAATAAATTACATGAAATTTTATAATATTTTATAGATATAAAGAAGCAATATTCTTATTTATCTATCAATCGATTTAGAAAACATATAATCTAGCTGAAATTAGTGCACCGTATTTAACTTATTTGCAATTATTTAAGGCAATCTTGAAATTAATGCACCGTACTTAACCAATTTACAGTTATTTAAGGTAATCTTGAAAGTTTAAAAAAGAATTGGTTAGTTTATTACACAAAGGAAAATGATATAATTGTCAATTAACATTTTAAGTTCACATTAATTTAAATGACATTATCTGGCTGGCCAGATTCTGCCCAAATAGCAGCGTCCTAGTTTATTTAGTACTAGTATGGATCCTGTGTATTACACGGATTGTAAAGGTTTAATTTTACAAAATATAATTTAAGTTTAATATAATTATTTATTTAAAAATTTTAAAAAAATATAATTCAAATTTAATATAACTATTTATTCAATTATAATCTAATATAAAGTTATACTGAAGAGTAAAATCCAATTTTTATGTACTCAAATGTGAATTTACTTCTTTTAATAAAAGCTTAATTTTGTTGTTAAATTGATTTACCAAAAAAATAAATTATTGAATTGACTTTTCAAATTTTGTTATGTTTATTGTTGCAAATTAAATTAATAAAAAATATACATAAATTTAATCATTGAATTTTTTTATAATAAGTTATATTAATAAAAATTAAAAAAACAAATTTAATATAAATCAATTTCAGGCAAAAAAAGAAATTTAAAAAAAATTAATTAAAAAAATTAAAATATCAACCATGAAAAAAAAATTAAAAATGCAAAGAAATCAAAAAGATTAAAATATAATAAAACTTTTTAAATAAAATAATTAAAAGAAATTTTGAAAAATATAAAAGAATATGTATGAAATTAATAAATAGAAAATTTAAATAATAATAACGTAAAAAATCAAAAAATAAATTTTTTTAATAAAAAATAAACAATCGAATTAAAACCAAAAAAAATTAAAAATAGAAAAAAGTTTTAAAGAGAAATCATAAGAAAATTAATTAAAAACAATAAAATTAACCTTGAAAAAAAATATTAACTTAAAAAAATAAAAGATCAAAAAGTACATGTTAATAAAAAATTAAAAACAAACTGACAAAATTAAAAAAAAAATTATTAAAAACAAAAGTTAATCATAAAAGAAGTTAAAAAATATATATACATAACAGCAAAAATTGATCAATAAAAATAAAAAAAATATCACAGCCATATTCAATTTTAAAAAACAAAAACTTATTTATGACTTATTAAATTTTAATGTTGGTGAAAATATATTTAAAAAAATAAAAAAAATAAACAACGAAAAAATTAAAAAAAAACCTTTAAAAAAATATAAAAGAAACGGAATTAAATTAATGAAATTTTCTTTTAAAATATATATGTTAAATTACTACAGAAAAATTATAATAAATAAATTCAAAGAAATAAAAAAGAAAAAAATATAATAAAATTAATTAAATAAAATAAATTTATAAAATCATGAAAATAAAATTAATAGGGTAAAAAAAATTACATACTAATAATAAAAAAATAATTAAAACCAAAAGAAAATCTAAATAAAAAAATATAATCAAAAGTGAAACCATGCACAACAAAGTTAATTAAAAGAAATTCGTAAAGTTATTATGTAAAAACTCAAAAGCTTAAAAAATTACATATTAATAATTTAAAAAAAACTATAAACTAAAAAGAATTAATCAAAAGAAAAAATATAAATTATAAAAGAAACAGTAAAAAATTATAATCAAAAGTGAAATTATAAAATAATTAATTAAATAATTTGTAAAATAAAAAAAAAGTTAATTACGTACAAAAATAAAGAAATATAAAATTTCATACTAATAATTAAAAAAAACAGAACTAAAAAAAAAAAATTTATACAAAACACAAAAAATTAATCAATAATAATAATAAAAAACGAATACCACTTCTAGAATTTGATGAAAGCTTTTGTTCATCGTAATAATAATTTATGTGGATAGAACAATTGAATAAAGAGTCTTATTTATAGCTCGGGAGGAGATAAATTTTCTAAATCTTAAAGTAAATATATGTATTTATCTCTATTTATTTTTAATTAATAGTAATTAATTTAGATTTGATAATATCATATTCAAATTTTAAAATAATATATGTATTTATCTACATTAAATTTTAATTAATAATTAAATATTTGAGATTTTTAATTTTAATTAAAATTAAATATTTGAGATTAATTCTGGTGACGACACCTCATCAAAATTAAACTCTCCTTCAGTATATTAAAGATATATAATACTAAACACAATTATTAAATTCACTTAATGTTCTCAATTTTCTACTTTTGTATATTGCCCTCTCAGTTCTTGATCAAAATTTAATAATGATAATTACAATTAATGTCTAATCTAGAAATTTTATTCACAATCCTTTAGAGAGAGCATAGTAGGAGCCAATTAATCACCTTAATTAAACAAATTAGTGTAATCTTTGAGTTAATATGCACACGCAGGGTGGCCCAGTGAATTTGCTATCTGCTAGTCGTCTTCAAAAGTGCAAAAAGCACCCTAAATGTTACACTAATTAGGTACATGTTGGCAAAAAGCTTCCAAATAATTATTGAACTACCACTTTGATCATTTTAGTTTTATAATAATTATAATAATAAATTATTATTATTGTTATTATTATTAAATTAAATAAAAACTACTTTCTCACTTTCTTTAAATTGTGCGCATTTTTTTTTTTTCAAAAAGATTGAGAAATGTCATGTCTAAAATGTAAAGTATGTTTGTATTATAAAAGTGAACAATAATTTTAAAATTAAAATAAATTATGAGATATTATATTAATTGTTAATATTATTAAGATTGTTTACTATTTGTCACATGGATAAAAATAAAATTTGTTGATCATTTAAGTTAAGGACTAGTGAGATGAAAGTCTATCGTGGGGTGATTTTTGTCTAAAAGGATTTATAAAATATATTAAATTATGAGTATTATATAGATAAAATATTTATATATTATTTATATAATTTACTCCAAATAATAAATATACTTTATCAGTTTACTTTATGTCATACAACATGTGATACACATGTCCTATTATTGGACGTAGGCATGTTTTTTTTTTTTTTTCCATTTGACTTAATAAAAGTTTCTCTACGTTATTAGAAAAAAAAAGTGTTAGGGTGAATTAAATTTGACTTCTTCTTAACAAAAAATAAAAAATTAATATATAAAGTTAAGCAGGGGTAGTAATGTCCATTCGCATTAAAGCATAGTCAAAACTCAATCTGTGTTGTACAAAAACTGTTAAGAAGAAGCCCCATGGTTCGCTGACCATGACACGTCACCGCCCAATCCTTCACGTCCATTTCACTACTCCCATAGACGGTGAAGATCCCTTCTTTGTTCATCATCTACGGCTGAAAACCTTCATTCTAGACCTTTCCAAAATACAAGAGAGCTCAACTCTGGTTGGCTCAAAATAACCATGGTTAACTCATTACTTTGATCATCTTAGGGCTAAAACAGAATATTTGGTAATGAAAATAAATAAATTAAATAAATAAAAAATTAAAATTAATTGTTTTTATATATACATATACATCAATATAACCTCATCGAGGGAAGAATCGCAGAGGGAAAGGGAAGCACAGTGCGAGAAGGAAGACGGCAATACTCCAATCAATTCCTACCGTAAATCTTCCGATGGTCTGTTAATCTTACCGTTGAATTGTTCGGGTTTCTCCAACGTTCTTGTCAACGGTCTTGTAGTTTACGGAAACAGGGCATAGGAAAGGAAGATTGTCTTCAGATCTGGCCTTCGAGTGAGTTGGTACGCCCATTTTACGTGTAATTCTTCTGGGTTCTTCGTGTGTTAGGCTCTTGAGCTTTTGCGATTGTGTGGAATTACTCTTTTCATATTGTTTTTCTCTGTGTTGATAATTTCTCAAAGCAAGTTTGCCGACTTATTTGATAGGATTTAGTTTCTGTCATTGATGTGTGGAAATCGGCGTGTTGAGAGTGTGGTTTTGATTAATTACGAGCCACGATTCAGTTGAATACTTGTATTAGATGATATTTGTAATCTTTATTTCAAGAATATATGTTGCCTGACATCACAAGATCAGTGTTCTTCGTTTCTTGGGAAATTAATTGGTTTTAGCCGTCTACTACCGTCTGGTTGATATCAGTTTTTCCGCTTTGAAGGAGTATATGAAATCTGTTCTTGTTTACCCCATGATTATTAGCCGTTCAGTGACTGATTGTGTTTTTCCGGATCTTTTTCGGTTCAGTGTTTTTGTGTTTCGGAAAGTGAATTAATGCACGTTATATTGATTTTTGTTCTTCGACTCCATCTTTTTCTTTTACTTCCAGATTGTGGTGTGCCTGCCGATTGGAATCATCAGATGGTTCTCTCGATGAACTGATTGTGCTTCTCTCTCCCCATCTACATGATCTTGTAGAACATTGGTGCTGTGATCCGTTCGGGTTTCAGTTGTTACAGATCTTGGTTTGTCAATTGATGGTTGCAGTTAGCACCAATAATTTTCTGGGTGCGTCATATTCAGCTCCATAGTTTGGTGGTCTGTTAAGTGTGAGGGGAAAGCTCTCTCCCTTCGCTACATTGGTTGCCGGCTGGGAGAAGAACCATCTGCGTTCGTTCTCTTCCTTTCATGTCTCGCAACTTGGAGAGCCCTGTGAAGACCCAAATGGCTGTGGCAGCTTTCACGAATCCTCTAAGAAGTGGAGATTACCTTGGTACTAATGGAATGGAAGGGAAACCTTCGTGCTGGAGACGAGTTTTTGTTCAAACCGAGTCAGGTTGTGTGTTGGGGATGGAGCTGGACAGGAGCGACAATGCCCATACTGTGAAGAGGAGGTTGCAGCTCTCCCTAGATTTCCCCTTTGAGGAGAGTTCTTTGACGTTAGGAGATATGGTTCTGAAGAATGACCTCAGCGCGGTTCGGAATGATTCTCCTCTTCTGTTAACAAGGAATCTGATGCATAGGAGTTCATCAACACCGTGTTTGTCGCCCACTGGTCGGGATAGCCAGCAAAGAGATCAAAGTGGCCTTATTGAGATTTTGGGGCATTCAAGTTGCTTTGCCAAGACAAAACAACTTGTCAAGGAAATTATCAAGGGAATAAAGAATGGTGTTGATCCAATGCTTGTTCCTAGTGGGCTTGGAGGTGCATATTATTTCAGAAATGTTCGAGGTGAGAGCGTGGCTATTGTGAAGCCTACAGATGAAGAACCATTTGCTCCTAACAACCCAAAGGGCTTTGTTGGTAAAGCTCTTGGGCAACCGGGCTTGAAGCGTTCAGTTAGAGTTGGTGAAACAGGTTTCCGTGAAGTTGCTGCTTACCTACTCGACTATGATCACTTTGCAAACGTGCCTCCAACAGCGCTGGTTAAGATAACTCACTCAATCTTCAACATTAATAATGGTGTGAATGTAAACAAGCCTCATAAAAAGCAGCTTGTGAGCAAGATTGCATCCTTGCAACAATACATCCCACATGATTTTGATGCAAGCGACCATGGAACCTCAAGTTTCCCTGTTTCTGCTGTGCATCGAATTGGGATTTTAGACATTAGGATTTTTAACACGGATAGGCATGCAGGCAATTTGTTAGTTAAGAAGCTTGATGATGTAGGGAGGTTTGGTCAAGTGGAACTG
The DNA here is from genome assembly GCA_023678885.1 of Pogostemon cablin. Classification (NCBI taxonomy): domain Eukaryota; kingdom Viridiplantae; phylum Streptophyta; class Magnoliopsida; order Lamiales; family Lamiaceae; genus Pogostemon; species Pogostemon cablin. The sequence goes on along the minus strand of CM042980.1, from coordinate 2,328,352 downwards.
ATCCCTATTGATCATGGCCTTTCCTTGCCTGAAAGTTTGGAAGATCCTTATTTTGAGTGGATCCATTGGCCTCAGGCATCTATCCCTTTCTCAGATGATGAGCTTGAGTACATTAGGAATCTTGACCCTGTGCGCGATGCAGAGATGCTGCGAAGAGAGCTCCCCATGGTTAGAGAGGCCTGTTTGCGCGTCTTAAGTCTCTGCACAATTTTCCTCAAGGAAGCTGCTGCATTCGGGCTTTGTCTTGCTGAGATTGGGGAGATGATGAGTAGGGAGTTCCGCAATGGTGAGGAGGAACCCAGTGAGCTTGAGGTTGTATGCATCGAGGCAAGGAGGCTTACTGCTGAGGAAATTTACTCTCCCAATGGTGAAGCAGATAGTGATTTTCAGTTTGACATAGATTGTGAAGATGGTGGTTATGAGTTATACCCTAATTTGGCCTCCGAAGACTTTGTGGCAGAATCACCATTCCATTTTGGTTTTGGAAATGGCCACGCCCCTCTATCCAGGCTTGAGGAATGCACCGAGGGGGAAGAAGAGAGTGAAGGAGAAGAGGATAAGGGGGGGTTAGTTAGTATTCCAGCCTTATCCAAAGTTAAGAGTATTTCCAAGCTGTCCATCTCACTTAAAAACATTAGCTTAGGAGATAAGAACCCGAAGCTCCCAAAGTTTTCAGGATTGAAACCTGGCAGCAGCTATGTTGCTAGTTCATCGTCGGGGCGTAGGAGTGCCAACGAGCAGCTCCCAGCAAGCGTCGACTTTGTGAAGCTAGCGGACATGAACGAGGAGGAATGGGTTCTATTTTTGGAGAAGGTTCAGGAGCTGCTTTATCCTGCATTTGCCAAGCGGAAATCAATCACGCTGGGGCAGAGACAGAGACAGAGGCTCGGGACTTCTTGCCAGTTTTGAGGCTTGAGGTACGGCTTTCGTATGTTTCCATGGTAGATGAAAAGTAAGGTAGTGGGCTTGCTGAGTGAGAATCGATAGAGTAGTAGATATGGTTGATGGCATGCTATCTCGATGAGGTGTAAATATTCTTTGGAGATGAAAGAAAGGGGGGTTGAGTGTAATTGTTTATGTTTGAAAGACATTGTTAGATAAATAATTTGTAGACCCAAATGTTGGACAATAGAATCGATGTATGCACATGTTGAATGTGCTCTGTATGGATGGTGTTCTTTTGATCTCTTTTACCTGCGTGGTGTTCTTCCTTAATGCTGGTCTTCGATTCATTAATGATTGATGTTGTAGTATTTCGTAGGAAAGAAAAGATGTGAGAAAATGTGATGTCCAAAGCGTCTTTTTTCAAGATTAGCTGTATCCAGGAGTCATGCGAATACTCTATTGATACTGACATTTTTAGAATATGTTCATCAGTATTTGTGGCCCTTTGAGTGCCTTCATAAGTCCCATTTTGGAACCTTCAACTCTGTTTCTCTACTCTTATGGTTTTTCATAAGCCAAAAATTATTATAATTCCACTTAGTAAGATCGTTTTTACGTTTTTATAAATAGTTATTACTTTTTTATGATATAATAACTATAATTTTTTATTAATTTAAGTATTATTATTTTTTATTAAGATGTTATTACTTTCTGTTTGGTTGCATGCAAGGTCTTATAATTTAATATATAGTTGTCAAGACAAGATATGCCAATATTATTAAAGATAATTGATTTTGTGTGAAAGATAATAGAGATAAGATATAAAGTTTGGTGGAAGTCCCCATCCTCAACAATCAATTATCTTGCAAACAAGGCCTTTCCATAGATCAATAGAGCTCGTTAATTTGAGAATATTTTTTTATTTATTTATTTTAAAGAAGAGAGGTGATGATGATGTGGCGTGGATGGGCACAATGTTTGCAGGCCCAGTGATTTTATAAATTAATTTCAACTTGGTCATTGATAGATGTGGACTTCATTTCTTGTATGGATTGTAATATAAGCAATAATATAGTACTAATTAATATATTTCAAAATAATTAAAGCAATGAATTATGGGGGGAACATTTTGATGTGGTTTGTGGGGTTGCCACCCCCCCATGTTGTTTTGTTTGTTTCGTGTGTGATTTTTGTTTCACTCATGTTTTATTACATGGAATGGGGTTGTGCACATTTCTGTAGTGTATATAATAAGTATAAAATACTAGTATAAAACTAATTAAATAAAACTATTATACTGTATTTGATAGTTTAAATACACCATGGTTACAAATTTATAATTTATAATTATAATGAAAACAAAAAATCCCAAAAACTCACACAAAACGCAATCCATTCAAACTTCTTGTTGCATCTATCTTAGCCAGACCTTCACCTCATTACTAAATTAAACTTAAGTTTAATTATATAAGGTTAAAAATATATATATAAGTAAATTAATTAGTTAATTATTATCAGACATGCCTCCATGGCCTCTCTGCAAGGTTAACACAGTCTCCATATCTGTAACAATCCACAAGATGATCAATGCTCATCCCTGAAGCTTGCATGAACGAATACACGATGACGGGCCCCACGAACCGGAACCCTCGTCTCACCAGATCCTTGCTGATCACCTCTGCCTTTGGACTCCTCAGTGGCACATTTCTTGATTGTCTGAACTTGTTGATCACTGGTTTGTACCCAACATAGTCCCACATGTAGTTACTGAATGATCCGCATTCTCTTGCAACCTTTTGGATCATCAAACAAACATGAGCTCGTTTATCTGATGCTACACTCGGTGAAATATACATTGTAAATAGTATAACTTGCCTTAGTTATGCATTTAGCATTGTCCACTATGCACCTAACTCTGCTTTCTGCTAAAGCTAGTTCTTTATGATCAGATGTTATATCGGTTATGTCGTTTTCGCCCATTCTGCTCACGATGTTGGGATCAAAACCAGCAAATGCTTCTCTATTGCATCATATGTATTCTTAATCAATCATACAAATGTTTGGAATGCGTTTTTTAAATACAGAATGAAATCTAGCTAGGTTACCTTAAAAGTTGTCTCTTTTTAAGGATTTCAGTCCAGTTGTAATCCATGAGCAATCCACACATTGCAAGCAGCTCAAACATCTGACTACAATGTGATACATATTTTTACAGATTATAAGTACTTAGAATCCATTTGTTCAAGAAACGAGTTGTGATTTAGTATAATACAAACTTACTTGTCATCATAAGCTGGAACTCCCCAGCATTCGTCATGAAATTGCACGTAAACGTCGTCTGTCAATCAAACCAGTTGAAATTAGTTTAAAATAAGACTAGCTGGGAGGTTGGCACAATTACGATCATTCTACAGTTAAAGATTCTAAAGGAGCATCAAGATTAGGTAGAAATAATTCAGCAATGATTGACATCTCTTTAGTTAAGATTGTGAACTATCTATTATTAGTACATGTTGCATGGAATAGATTACCAGTTCTTTTTCACACTATTAAGGTAACAATAACATATACATGTGTAATCTCACCACTGCTTTTGGTAATCCAGCTGCACCTCCTAGTGAGTTCTTCCTCGCAAGGTTTCTGCATGGTTTTGTCCACGGGGGGTTCCTTTCTTTCGACAGGGACAATCAGTCGAAGGGCGGACAAGATCTTCTGATCGAATGTGGTGGAAGAAGAGTGGTCGGTTAAGGAAGAGTCGGTCGAGTTTTGAGACAAGGATAGGGATAGAGAAGAGAGCGAGAGAGGAGAGCGAGGTTTGTGGAATGCAATGGGGTATATCTTGTTCATATGTTTGCAGAATAAGTTAGTTTTTTGCTTCTCATGATTTTCCATAGAAGTGTTTTTAGGTTTCTTGGCATAGTATTTGGACATGGTGGCTTAGTAATAGTAATTATAATTAGTAGTGGTGTAATAAATTAAGAACAGGATGATGATGTTGTGATTTATGATCATAAGTAGTGGTTTTATAATGTATTGACATTAAGTGGTTTGGTAGGAGAAATGTGGATTTCATGACATACATATTTTTATCTTTTGTACTTGGTTTTAAAGCAAAACTTGTAAAAGTATATTGGACTTGTAATATAGTTGTGGAAAATGACAGTTGAATTTCAAGATTTTATTCCTCCCTAGATGACACAGATTCTTGTTCTGGAAGATCATTAATGGTTATAGGGTAACACTTCATGTCTTGTGGAAAGACCTAGACAATCAAGAACGAGAAAATCGAGCTTCCCACCTTGTTCTCGAGACACATCCTACTATTTATCTTTTCACGAATATAATCAGATGATTAAACGGTTAAAAATAAAAGATGAGTACATTGTTCATAACCTTTAAGTTGAACTATTCATTGATATGTGTTAATTAAATATAGAAATTAACTTCACCAACACAATCTCATAAGCTTTGGACCTCATAGTCAAGCATCCAATCTTAAAGTTAGATAATTAATAACATAATAGAAAAATAAATAATGCACACCTACATTGGTTGTCTATATTGTCATATAGCTTAACCATCAAATAACCTGTCCACCTTTCCAGAAAGTGAACAAAAATAGTAGTAGAGCATCCCTATCCAGTAAAATTAATTAAAATATATATAAGATGAAAAAAACACTAGTAAGAACACACACACACACACACACATATATATATATATATATATATATATATATATATATATATATATATATATATATATATATATACACTATTTAATAATGATAAGCAGTCTTAATCCAAGCATTTGTCACAGTGAATTGCAATTTGGACCTAAATATTATAAATTTTTAAACTTAAGTCCCACTCATTGGGGTGTAAATTATTATTGAGGTATGAGGCTAACTCTTTGCCTGCAAAGACAAAGATATCTTATCCTTATACAAGCCCCTTCTGTCACTAAACACATTAATTAATCAAATTATTTAATATTAATGATACTATTAAAAGTAAATTATAGTTATTCATCTTATTAAAAAATAAATAAATAAATTAATACTCTTTTTTTGTAATAACCATAGAAAAGCAATTACTTTTTATAGACTTGGTTTAGATTGCGAGGATCAGTTGTTTTAATGTGATTTTTTTAAGTTGTGATTTCTAATTTACAAATCCTACAATAAAATATTTACCTTAATATATTAATTTAATTTAATTCATATTGATCCTCTCTTACTTTTTTTTTTTTTCATATTTGTTCCTAGTCATGAACATAAATTCCATCATTTATACACACACACTATATATATTCACAACATTAGCAAATAACATAAATAAATAAAATAAAAATGAAGGCCTGCCCAGCCCAGCCCAATGAAGTACTCATGACATGATTAATTATATTGGATCTTTTATGGGCCTCAAGTGGGCCTCTATTATGGGCTTTCTTATTGTGCGAAATTAAGTTCCTTATGGGCCATTATTTCCACATTCTAATCCAACCTCAGGCTCGTTATTATGTTTGCACATAATTACAGACTTACAGTGCAGTATACAAATAACTACAAATTTACAGTCATTATTTAATATATAAGCACTAATTAATTATTAAAAAACAAAATAGATATACGTGGAGGTATTAACACCACCAAAATTCTTACACGGCACCATAGGCGCTTATCAAGATTCGAGATTAATAAATAGTTTATGGGAGACTATATTAATTATTTACTCTTTTTTAATAGAGGAAAATTACTAATCAACCTAAGAAGTGACAAAAAATCATTTCGACAATTTACAGCTGTAAAGTAAAGACGAACAATTGATTTAATATATTAAACCATTTGATTCATGAGTTCACCCAAATTAAATACTATAAAAGAAACGTGTTTATGCAGTCTTCATATGCTATCAAAGTATCAATTGAAAAGAAAAAATAATTTCAAGAAAAGATTTAATTAGTTGACATGGGAGTGATCAAATGTTGGTATTCTTCAATAATTTGTTGCTTTTATCCCTCAAATAAAGAAGAAAATTTGAAGCACTCAAATCCAGATTATGCACTGCAGGAAAGCATTTCTCTGCAAAAGTAAGATGGATCTGATGTATATATATATATATATATAATTTACTTTATCTAAAATGATATAGAAAAATTTTAATTTTTTTGAAATAATCTCGTAGTTTTTAAATTCTCACAAAAATTGTCATTTTTACTTAAAAATGTTCAAATTTCTAATTTCATGAGATAAAACTGAACCAGTGTTTTTATAAAATTATGGGAAGAAATTAGTAACGAAATATGATTTGGGACGAAAATGAATATTTTATTTTAATTATTATAGGAACTTTTCAAATAAAGTAAAATGTTATTGTGATTTATATTTTAAATTCTGAATGTAATACATACAATAGTAATATAGTTGTGGTATAATTTCAATGCTCAATTTTTTTAAATTATGAAAGTTGATTTTCAGAATCCCCGGTAAATTAAATCATATATAGTAGTTGATCAAAATATATATATATATATATATATATATATATATATATATATATATATATATATATATATATATATATATATATATATATATATATATATATATTAAATTCTGAATGTAATACATACAATAGTAATATAGTTGTGGTATAATTTCAATGCTCAATTTTTTTAAATTATGAAAGTTGATTTTCAGAATCCCCGGTAAATTAAATCATATATAGTAGTTGATCAAAATATATATATATATATATATATATATATATATATATATATATATATATATATATATATATATATTTTGATGATGGATTTTGGTTCTTATATTAATTCATCAGTCTATGTAATTTTGTGCACTCTTTTGATAGAAATTAAACATGTAAGCTTACTTTAATTCCTCGTTATATCATATGTGTATGAGAGTTGGCACATAGTTTGTTCAATTACAAATACAGTAGTGATGTATTTTTCTATATGATTTAATATATATACAGTATAATATACTCCATTTGATACAGAATATATCACATAATGTTTGATTCGTGATCAATTCATTCACAATATTTTGAAACTGCGGAATATATAATAAGATTATAATAGTATATCATTTGCAAACATTGATGAACAATTCTTAATTACAAATAATAAAGCAAAATCAAGAAGATTAAATGAAATAAGAAGCATTATTAAAACGCAAGAAACATGTTTCCCTGCATGATGTTATATAATTATAAGAACATGACATTACATATATATAAACTACAAAGTATACTAAGGAGACATTTAGAAAATTTACGTTCAAAGGGCAAAAAACAATTAAAAACATTTAGCTAGCTAGAGAGAAAAAAATAATAAAAATGTTGTCTAATTTATCATATTCTTCAATTATTCTTGGGTGGATGATGCCGAGGGCCCTTGTAATCGGCATTGAAGGCGACAGATCTAGCTCGATAAATTTCTTTAGGCTTCATCGTTCTTGATTTTCTACTGTATTTTGCGTATCTTGCATTACTTTTTTTCTCGGTCTCCATTTCGTAACGATTGAATACCATTTTTAGACCAATGTGTTTGTTTTCAATCATCTGCAAACAAAAAACACATCATGAACTATATCATACATATCATCATGGTAATTAAGATAAGAAACCCTAGCATGATAATTAATCAAAATTAAGTAATTAACCTGGCTCTAGCTATCATGAAATTTGAAGAAAAAATCAACACTATGTATGTATACCTGCAGCCTTCTTTGTGAGACAACGTTGTTTGATTTTCCAGTAGCATGATTTTCTCTACCTACATATTTTCGAGACGATTAATATTTATCATTAGGCTACTCGAAACCATAATCAAGTAATAATATTGATAAAAGGAATAAAATTAAAAAGAAAAAAAAAGACCTTGATGTAAGAATGCAATTGAAATACATTGAGTAACCAAACCAAATAGAAGTAGAAAGCCTGCAATTCTTGCAGTTAGAAGCATTTTTGTTGATGAATTTAGATGTTGTGAAGAACCCAAAGAGAAAAGTTTCTTGGAAAAAAAGGGGGATTTATACAAAGAGATTTGAAACACACAAGTCAAAGATATGGTCCAAATTAAGAATTCCCAAAAAAAAAAAAGAAAAAAAAAAGAAGTTTTACATTCCAAAGTGAAAGAAAAAGACTAGGGTTCCATTAATGGTAGTATTAATATAACTTAGATTTCACGTTTCACTAAAATAAAGGGGACAACGTTTGTAGCTTACAATTTTGTGATAGGTTAATTTGGAATGGAAAACAGTAATTTGTGGCAATCCATGTGTCACACTTTAGGGTTAGGGCTACTAGGATCTCGAGATCATTTATTTATAATTAACTTTATTATTATACAGGATTTTAAAACCACTCTCTTACTAACCAACTTTGAATCCATAGTGGATTTCTTATGGATTAATTTAAGTAATATGCTACTTATCCACTTATTATAAGAGGTAAATCAAATCATATTTTCTGATATGCTGGAGCGGAAGCGATTCGAATTCTTTATTTCACAGTGATATTCAATTTCGTTAATTTCTATTAAAATACCATACTCTAATTAAAAATCACTATTGCACACGAGGTGATAATTTGGACATAAATTATAACACATGGTTAAAATCTAATAAGTGAAATAGTAGATTAAATAAGTAAATGAAATAGATGATTTCATTTAGGAGCCGGAAGCTATGTAAATATATTGTTCTCGTATTTACTTTTGTACAAAAAATCATCAAGAAATTTTGGATTCCCATTACACTACAATTTGCTCGAAACTATATTAACATGATAGGAATAGTCAACATGACTTCATTCTCATTGCCTTACCAAATACCTCTAATGCAAGCCAAACTTAAAAAGAACTCTTATTATTATTTTTTGTTGGTACATATTATTCCCTCTGTCCCGATCAAACTGCAGACTGCATAAAGCTCTCATAAAAGTTACAGTAAACGCATCTCTTTACCCGAGACGGAGGGTTATTAGTATAATTAGTAGTTAGTTCATCAAGCACTCACACTCCAAGCTTCCTTATATCTCACATCTCATTATATTATTGCATTATAATAGTTAATGAATGACACGTAAATCTATATGTAGAGAAAAAAATTCAATAATTGTCTTTAAGGATTTATACTTTCTTTAAGGATAAAATTAAAATTCATATATCTCAAACATAGCATTCTTTTATCGATTTGTAATAGAAGATGTAATTTCAAAATGTAATAAAAGATTCCGACGAAAACTTTTATATATAGGGTAATGGTGCATGAAAGAAGAAAAGAAATAGTGAAAGAAGAGGAATTGGAAAGCGTATTTAGTAACGTGAATGTGAAGTTACAAGTGTTTCGCGCCTGTCTGCCTTCATACATTCTACGAGACCCCATTTTCATGTCTAATTCCCCACATGCCCTCAACTAACTTTTCTCTCACTTTTTTTTATACACAAATTTTGAGGTGGATTTCATGCAAACAATGGTGAGTTGCGGATACACGTTACATGAGTAATGCATTGTAGAAAGGTGATGATTTGGTATTCATGTGGCTGGAGTTTTCTTTGTATGAGATCTCCGGATTAGAGAAACCATTTGGCCCACCAAAATCAGGCTTTATATTGTTATGTGTTTCTTTCTTAAACTTACCAGGAGAATATTTATCTTGGTCCTTATGGCCCACTATAACACTACTCTATTCTGGGTTGCAGCCCAATTCCGAAATTGGGCCCCAATTTTCTACATATTTGTCTAGCTCCACACATATCCCCAAAGCCGGCGTAATCTTCTCGACAGCTGTACACACTTGATCTGCCGGCGTGTTCTCCTCGACAACTGTACCTACTTGATCCGCTGTATGCTTTTCACTGATCAAATTTGAATTTTTCTGCTGCACATTAAATGCTTTTGTATGATTGGGAGGTGAGCCATCCTCCATCTCCTTGATTGCCGTTTCTTTCACCGGAAAGTCATCTGAATCGGATTCTTCAATTTCTCTGTTGAGGTTCGACCATGATATATCATCGTCTATCTTCCCCTGAATAACACACATCCCCAATGGATAGCTCGTCGTAACCCTCATCCAAATCCTCTTCTTCTTCTTTTATTCTGATGTACAACAATTTACCATCAATATTGACCGGAAAGGGTATCTTAGGAATCTCTGGATAGTATCATCATCTGCTTTTAACATCTTTCCAAATTTTATTGAAACGAGTTCAAAGAACTTTAGATTCCAGGCATGTATCGGTATACCGTACCACCTTGTCCAAATTATTCTTTTATTGTTGACATCACTTTCTTCCCAAGGTCTTATGAACTCAAACCACTTTGATATCTCTTCTAATTCCTCTGTTTGGATTTGTGCTTGACTTGTAGAATGGAAAAGAACCAGATCTCCACCCATATTTGAAGCCTTCACATTCTCACTACAAGAATCTTTAATGAGCTCTCCAACTTCAGTCCATGGAAATTTCTCTTTTAACTGTCCCGTAAGGCATTTACTCATAAATCTCCTATCTTCCTCTTCCGTCTCATAGCATAAACCAGCAAATTTTGGACAACTTGGTAAATCATACCTTTCCGTCGTCTTCATCATGTCTTTTGCTGCATCTGCATACGTTTTGTTTTCCTTTCGCTGAGATTGATATTTTATTGGTTGTCGAGGCTTTGCTTCCTCAACCCTGAGAACCCGCTTTGTCGAGCGTCTTTTAAACTTTGTGATATTGGCCCTTAGTTTGAAAGAGCCGATCCATGTATTGTTCAGCATAAATTCTGCTTTCTTCTTGTCAATGTTTCCTCCAAAGCGAACAAATCCGTAGTTGTGACCTTCTCTACTTTTTCTATTAGGAATAAAGATATCCCTAATTTTCTCAATCTCCTTGAATTTCTTCTTCAATGTCTCAATAGAACAATTATCAGGGAAATTCCAGAAATAGAACGTGACAAATCTGTTGGTTGATTCCCATACCTTGATCCAATTGTTTCTCCGAACTGCCGCCGAATTGCCGTGTCTGAGGTTTGGGTTCCTAGGTTTTCTTTTCTGCCTCACAAGTCGCCACTCGGAAGAAGGGTCACTAACCAGAATCCCATTCTCACCCACTCTGTACTCTCTATCTCTCACTACTCTCCACTCTCTCTCTAGACATTCTCTTCTTCAAGTGAGGACGTAAGCACTATTAAAATTAATTTCCCTGATTTCATGCATGTTTCCATTTAGTCAGAGTCTTCAGTTGGTTGTTAGCTGCACATTGTTTTGCCTCATTTATTTATATTACTATTCATTCCATTATGCTAATATGTGAGAACATTTTCTGTGTTGAAACCATTTGTTCTCCCGTTAAAGCTACTAATTGACTTGTTTACAGTTATCAGAGGGATTTCAGAAGTCCTTTCCACACCTTAAATTCCCTCCATCTCCAGAACGAGGAGATTTTGACTTAGAGGGAAGTTCTGGAATCTACATATTTCTTCAACTAGTATGAAATTCTCTCCCATTGCTCATTCTTTAAGGGACACACTCGAAGTCCCCACTGATGCTACAACTCCTACATTGCTTAAATGATGAAAGCGGCTGTTAACCCCATTGTTTCTAAATACTACAAAATGGTAGCTTTATTGCCAGGAGCTGAACATCAATTACTGTTCTGCACGACTGGTAGTCTGATGTCGGATTCTGACTGTTAAATGATGATGCAACCTACTGTCATTTGCTGCTTTGGCTGAGATGGGCAAGAAACAAAGCCACAAGTTGAGTTGAAGCAGTATACTTGTACATATATATCAGAGGCATGCCAGATGTGCCAGTATTTGACGTTTTTTTCTTTTCTTTCGGGATCTGTACATGGTCATAATGGGAATGGAGAAATCATTCTGAATTTTTGCATCCGTGTAATGATGAATCTTTGATGTACGATAGGAAAATGAAGAGATGCTTTCGAGAAAACTATCTGGGCAATCTTTTTTCATTTAAAATAATATAGAATACAGAGGGAGACTCCTTTTAGGGCATTCACTGGTGGTATCCTGCTTGTTTAAGAATGACTGTATTATTTATGTATTAATTAATTAATAATGTGATCGATTAAAATTGTTTGTTTCCATGATGTCTTCTTCCCCCTGCCCATCCAACCACCATAGCTTTTTATAGAGGAGCAGATGATAAAAAATTGTTATAACTGGGTTTATCTCTACAGAAATTGTAATAAATGAGGGAGTGGGAAAAATTTTTAAGTACCCTATTTAAAACACTAATTTTCTTTCTAATCCTAAATTTAACATCTTTTTATACCCGAATTGACAAAAATACCCTTTACTCGAATGTTCGAGTAATGCATTATTTAAAATCGCTTCATGTCAACACATTTTCGTGTTAACTAATTCGTGTTAAAAAAAATAAAAAATTGTACACTTTTTCGTGTATCAATCGTGTGCATGTTAACGTGTACAATTCGTGTTGAATTTATAAATATAAATAAAAAGTTCACAATTCGTGTACATGTCTAGATCATAGTTGATTCGTGTACATATCGTGTTGAATCAACCATTCGTGTACAATGTCTAGTTGATTTGTGTACCAATTCGTGCACCCACCCACGAGTTAAATTAAAAAAAAAAATTCAATTTGTGTACCATCCGTGTACCAATTAACTCATTAGTGTTAAATTAAAAAAAAAACACAACTCATTATTTGACCCGAATTTTTACACGAATGCATTATATAATACGAATTTAGTTTCGAGTGAAGATTAAATCCGTCATTTCGGGTAAAAACAAATATACTCTTATATTTAGGGCAAGAAAGAAAATCATTATCTCCTGACGGTACTGTATACAATTTCTTCATGAGGGGAAATACTCATCGTTTAGAATAAAGATTTGTCTTCGACTTTTAATCATTTTTAAATGACTTTGAATTTAATCATGTAAAAATTGACACCCCAATTGTGATAAAATAATCTTGTTGACCACCGGTGGACCCTTCAATGTTAACTGTTAATCTTAGGACAAACCATGGTACCTCTACTCAAATGCAACCTGGAAAAAAAAATTAAATAAAAAATTAAAGTCAAAGGCAGTTAAAATGTGAAGGTGACACATTGCTTCATCAAAAAATCTACGTACTGGTCATCCTTTCATCCCTAATATATGAAGTGCGTTCAATAATCTCCGGTAAATTCTGTTGTGAGATCGTTTCACACAGATTGTTTGATGAGATTGTGCTCTAAAAATTGTAATTGAGTAGTGGCAAGAATCCATCTCAAAATGTTAGTATATCTTAGTTCTTCACCAGCTGCCAAACACTCAATATAGAGTTGGTGCAGGAAAGTTGAAAGTTGATACTGTTGAGCTGTAAACTCGAGCTGACCCAGTCCATCTCCTGTTTCATTAAAAAATGATGCCAGTTAGTATCTAAAAATAATATTTAGCATGCTAAGTTTCTATCAAATGACATTGTCAAAAGGTAAAAAAATATACTACTGAAAGCAATCCCTGGAGACTAGTTCAAGGTTCTACACGTTGAAATGAGGTGCCAGTTTTGAGTTTCTTCGATCGTAACCAAACCAAACCAAACCAAACATGTCTGGAAGTAGCTCCGACTGGTCTCAGGTATGACTAACAGATTCAAGTAATGTGTTGTGTAGTTATGTCTCTATAGAATTTAGATTTTCTAAAATCATGTGGATGTTTGTTCTACAGCTCAGGGAAGACAGGGGTCCTATGAGGAGTCTTATTGAGTCCTTGTTAGGAGGGATTTCAGAAATCATGAAATCAATCATATGCATACAAGTGAACAAGGAGATTTTCATGGATATTGGATGCTATTTTTATCGAGCATCCTCCGTATTTATGGAGCTTCGCATCAACTGGAACACTCCTACAAATATAGTTGAAATCTTGCAGGTTTTGAGCAAAAGAGTGGAGTTGGCTAAGACAGTCACCATCAAACTGGAGAAGAATGCTCATGCGGCTGAGTTTCCTGATCTTACGAGCATGGTGAAGCAGCTCGAAGATGTCGTGAGAAGCATAGGGGAGAACCTTGGAAGGATACCATTATCAACTTATGGAGACCATGAATATGTAGAGATGGCAGCTAGGGCTCTTTCGGAGGATATGAAAGACGTGTCGTTTCCTATGAGCCCATCTCCAGGTCCAGGGATGAAACTGCAGCTTCACAGGCGTTCTACAGCTAAGGAAGAAAAGACAACAGGGGACACAGATTTGTATTCTGTTGATGTTGATGTTTCTGCTGTGAATCTTGATTTATCAGGTACATCACAGACGTATCTGAGTGATGGCCAAGACAGATCGTCGATGATCCGAGGCAAGAAAGACTCGAGAAGTTATAGTGGAGGATCTTCACTGATGGCATTACCACAGTTGGCTCAGTACATGGAGCCAATGTATGAGACTTTTTTCTGCCCTCTGACTAAAAGGGTCATGGAGGATCCTGTAACTATAGAGAGTGGAGTGACATATGAGAGGAATGCCATTGTCGAATGGTTTGATAAAAATGATGAAGCAGGGGAGATTGTCTGTCCAAAATCAGGACAGGCTCTAAAGAGCAGATATATAAGCAGCAATGTAGCACTAAGAGCAACCATTAATGAGTGGAAGGAAAGAAACGAAGCTGCACGAATAAAGGTGGCCCGTGCAGCGCTCTCTTTAGCCAGTACAGACAATATGGTACTTGAAGCTATCGATGATCTACGAAGCATCTGTAAGAGTAAGCCAAACAACAAGGTACAAGTTCGCAGCATTGGGATGATCCCGTTACTTGCTAAGTTTCTGGAGAATCGAAGTAGAAAAATAAGATATGCAACTCTGGAACTATTGAGACAGTTAGCAGAGGATGATGAAGAGGGAAAGGTGGTCAATTTTCCACTACTCATTACTAGTTTAACATTGAATCCTCAAGATTTTGATTTAATTCACATTTTTTTTGTTTAAAAATTTTCTGCATACAGGACACAATTGCTAAGGTGGTCGACATTTCAACGACAATAAAGATGCTGTCAAGTAATCACGCACCTGTTAGACATTCATCTGCGTCTCTCCTACTCGAGCTGTCCAAGTGTCGATCTTTCTGTTACAAGATTGGGACCATAGCTGGAGGTATTCTAATGCTGATCACAGTTAAATACAGACAATCTGTGGATGGTTTAGCTTCAGAAACAGCTGATCAGATCTTGAAGAACTTGGAGAGCTTTCCTGAGAACATCAAGCTCATGGCAGAAAACGGGTATTGGGAGCCGTTGCTCACTCATCTAGCTGAAGGTAACATCAAAAGAATCACCCTACTTGTTTCTCTTCCTGCAATGATAAAATAGGTAAGAAGTTTCCAGTTAAAATGTTAGTTAATTGAACAGGAAGTGAGGATATGAGAATGGAGATGGCAAGTTATATTGGGGAAATAGTTCTTGGACCTGAGAGCAAGATTCTTGTAGCAGAGAGGGGCTCTCCAGCTCTAATACAAATGGTGCAGAGTGGAAATTCTCTTACCAGAAAAGCAGCATTCAAGGCCTTAAAACAGATCTCAAGTTATCATCCAAATGCAAGGATACTTGTTGAATCTGGGACATTGCAAATCATGATCGAGGAGTTGATCACCAGAACCATCCACAACGAACCAATGAACTCCAAAACTGAGGCAGCTGCAATACTTGCTAATATACTCGGGTCTGGTTTGGAGCTCGAGAACTTCCAGGTTAGCACACATGGCCACACAATGGCATCGGACTACATAGTATACAACATCATTTACCGAATCAAGAACACGAGCCCAGATGAGTTGAACCTTAACCTCATCAGAATCTTGCTGTGTTTGATGAAATCCCCAAGAGCATCAGCTACGATTGTTTCAGTTGTAAAGGAGACGGAAGCCAGTTACAATCTGATCGAACTGATTAACACCATGAATGAAGAACTTGGAGTTTCATCGATCAAGATACTTATCTTACTCTCAGCCTTCATGGGACACACATTGTCAGATAGACTATGTAAAACACAGGGACAACCTGGGAGTCTTATCCAGAATCCAACGGAGATTACTAGGATTACTGAAAAGCATGCCGTTTCAGCCAATTTTCTAGCCAAGCTTCCCCATCAAAACCTGACACTCAATTTAGCTTTGGTCAATAGCAACACAATTCCAACAGTTTTGAAAAGCATCAATCAGATACAGATGACTGGTACAAGATCAAGCAGGCATGCAACTGCTTATTTCGAAGGGCTCGTGGGAATTCTCGTCAGGTTAACGACAACATTATACGACCATCAAATCTTGCTGACTGCAAAAACACACAGCCTCGTCTCAGTTTTCTCTGAGCTATTAACGAGATCATTCACCGATGAGGTTCAG
Source organism: Pogostemon cablin (assembly GCA_023678885.1). Classification (NCBI taxonomy): domain Eukaryota; kingdom Viridiplantae; phylum Streptophyta; class Magnoliopsida; order Lamiales; family Lamiaceae; genus Pogostemon; species Pogostemon cablin. The sequence continues at coordinate 2,312,087 of CM042980.1, read as the reverse complement.
AAGTTCTCTGCAATAGGGCTAGAGAATCTGTCAAGACAATCCATCACTCTTTCAAGACCTCCAAAAATGAGGAAATCCAAGATCCTAAAATTTTTCTTTTTCAGAAAATGTATATCAATCAATTTGTCCAAAGATGAAGAAATTACACTCTGTCCCATCCACGGAGGAGTGTGTTCTTCAGAGGAGACATTCTGCCTAGTCCATGCGCAGTCTGTTGAGAGGTTGCTGGCGTGCTTGGACCATGAGAACGTGGTGGTAATCGAGGCAGCTCTATCAGCTCTATCATCTTTGCTGGACGACAAAGTCAACATAGACAAGAGTGTACAGTTCTTGTCTGAAAAGCATGCTCTCCAGTATGTGATGAATGCAGTCAAGGAGCACAAAGAAGAAGGGCTTCGGCAGAAAGCATTTTGGGTGATTGATAGGTTCTTGATGAAGGGTGGGGATGCGTCTACTTCAAGTATATCACAAGACAGGTTATTACCTGCTACATTGATAAGTGCATACCATCATGGCGATGATCGAACCCGAGAAATGGCAGAAAAAATACTCAGGCATTTGAACAAAATGCCTAATCTGTACAACACCATGAGCTTTGACATGTAAATATGTTCCTTACAAGTTGCAATCTTGAGTGTTAAAGAGTGAAGAAATTGCAGTTTTTTGCAAATGTACCATTCCTTGTGCAGATGCTCATCGTCAGAATTTGCCAATCTAAACATATTCTATGGATTGGTTGTATCTGACATTTCCTGATAAAAAAAATAGGACAATATCAGAATATGACTAAAGATAATTTTTTTTCATTAAAAAAGTAATTTTCATCTACTAAGAGTAATACTAGTGTGCATGATGAACATGGGTGGTTTAAGAAATAATTGGATTATGAAATCCAATTTCGATTTGTATGAAAGTATTCCTCGATCATTCCAAAGCAAATTCTTAAGATCACTCTTTTCAAGAATATCAGAATTTAAAAACTCGGATCGAGCAATATTAAAAAAATTAGAAACCATAGATTCCATACTTTCAGCGCATGATTGAGGAATCTATTTAGGCAGAAACAGTATAGACGCAACATACAAATGAATAGTGCTTTTCTTTTTCTATTACAATATTTCAACCCTTTTTTTTTTTTTTTTTAAATTCCTTCAGTTTCTTAAGAGATGTAATTTTCGCATAGACAAACATGTCATGTCAAATTTACGATGCGTTTGGCCGGCATGGCTGTAATAATCTCCCTTCTTGAAAAGTTGGAAATTTTATAAGAAATGATTGAGGGTGGTTGTTGCAGGCGGATAGAGTATCTAGGGAGGTTACCCAAGTTTGACTGTTTCAAACTTAAGTAGATTATCTTCTAATACTCCCTCCGTCCCAAAGATATTGACACACTTTCCTTTTTGGGTTGTCCCACAACAATTGACATATTTTCCTTTTAAGGATATGGGACCCACACAAAAACAATTTATTTATTTACATGGACCAACACACACATCACACTCACCACTAATATAACTACCCACTACACATTAATTATTATTTCTCTCACTTCACTTTACATTAAATTATTATACTCCTTAATCTCCGTGCCCAAAAAAAATGTGTCAATTGTTTTGGGACGGATGGAGTATTAAATAGGGCATTTACCTCATGAATATCCAATTGTATCCCTATTAAACAAACAAATATTATTTTTAGTCTGTGTTCTAACACATACGACATCAGATACTGCCTAGTTCCATTAAACACGGCAAAGTGAAAACTAGTCCTAGTAATTGAAAGAGAAACAAATGTCAGAAACATAACTGCATCATCAACATTATCGAAATGCATGTGTTTACTACTCAAAAATCTATCTTATATAGGATGGCCTCTACTGTCTTTAGTACAACATCATAAAGTGAGTTTGTTAACTAAAATTCAGTAGCTTACAGAAGGGTGGTTCATTGAACTGTAACAAGAGGATGGCTTCTTTCTCAATAGAAGATTTTGTTGGGAATGGATCTCGTAAAGAACTGTTACCAAAGCTAGTAGATGAAGGCTGGGATGATGTACCAACTTTGAAGATAATGAATACTGAGGACATGGATGATATTGGCATGAATAGACAACACAAGGTTGGTTATCCTATCAAATTCAAAATCTTTTCTCATAATAATCTTTCTACAAGATGTAATCATGCTAATCAGATTATGCTTTTCTAGTCATTATGAACCTATGATTTACTATAATGAAGCGATATGTAAATGACATGTGCAATCAACTAATCATGATATCTTAATAAATGTTTTTCTGTGTCCTGCTTAAGGATGCACTTGAAATTAGGTCATACCTGCATGATCGAGCACTGATGAGGTACGCGGATCAGCTAGAGGCCTCGGGGAAAGGTTTGCCTGAGCTTCTTGGCATGAGTACTGAAGATCTTTCTTCTCAGTTCGGGATGAAAAGGGGTCATGTTGCTCGTTTCATGAATCGAACGAGTGCATGTGCAGCAGATCCCCTACCTGAAGCATATACCCTCCCAGCGAGAAGGCGGAGAAACTTGTCTTCCAGAAATAACAGTGTTAACAGCAGAGAACTCACCCCAGTCAACTCCAAAAAACTTATTATGGGAAGATACTCTAGAAGAGGTAACTCGGGTACTGATTTTCCTCTGGAACAATCAATGGCAAGTTTCAAGATTAAAGATGGATATGTTTTCAAGGGAATCGTTGCAGCGATGCCAGCAGAACCTAGAGCGTGTGGTTGTGTGCAGCCTCCACCGATAGTCGATGATGTAGCTCCATATTCCACAATACAGAGTATCTCTGTTCAGAAACTTACTCCAGAATACAAGATTGGAATGGAGAGGTTGATCACGTCCAAGACTCCTCCATTGAAAGCTTCAGAGTTATGGCGAGAAAAACCAGCTGTACTTGTTTGCATCCGTAGGCCTGGGTATGTCTTCTAAGACAATACTACATTGATATCACCTATATTGTTAACTGTAATGCATTTCATCAGTTCATCATGCTTATTATGGGGCCCAAAAAATGCACTAAAGAGACAAAAATTAAAGCAGTCTCTTGCTCAACTGTGACTTGGGGGGTGGGTGCTAGTAAAATGATAAATAACAATTTCTGCTTCATAGGAATTAATTTTTATGCGAATTACTAGGATTTCATTGATATTCTGCATACAGGTGCATCATGTGCCGTGCTGAAGCACACCAACTCTACTCCAAGAAACCTATATTTGATGCTCTAGGAGTTCAACTAGTTGCAGTTCTTCACGAGCACATAGAATCCGAGGTAAAATTTTCACTTAGATGACTATTCATGGGAAATGACTAAAGAATGCTAAATTAACAAGATTTAATGGTACTAGGTAAGAGATTTCTGGCCGCGATACTGGGGTGGTATTGTGCTCTATGACAGGGGACAAGAGTTTTTCAAGGCCCTTGGTGGAGGGAAGCTACTGAAAGACAAGTTCATATCTGGGTTCCTACTCAATCCTAGAGCAATTGCAAATTACAAGCGAGCAAAGGAAATTGGAGCAGAAAATAATTTGAAGGGTGAAGGTGAGATCAAGGGTGGACTCTTCATAGTTGGCAAAGGCAAAAGTGGGATTGCATACCAGTTCATCGAGAGAAACTTTGGCGACTGGGCACCACTTTCTGAAGTCATAGACATCTGCACTCGCATTCAGGTAGTTTCTCTTAAGTCTATTAACATAACCCCTGGTCCTGTCCAAACATGCATCATCATGAGATCTGTTTTCATTTTTATGCAGAACGCGCAACAAAGTCAGTTAGACTCGATGAAATCATTACAAGAAGAAGAATGATAAGCTCAACTGCAGGGGTATAAGTTGGCTTTACCTTCCATGCCTGGTCTAAATATTAATTCCAATTTTAAGACCTCGAGGTGCAATACAAACATCTGTAATTAGCTTGATTTAAATTTTAATTTAAATTTCAAGACCTCGAGGTGCAATACAAACATCCGTAATTTGCTTTTAGTGTGTTTGATTACTACATAATCAATATGTTGTTTTGAAGCTATATATAGATATTCATTACTTCTTGGACCATTCCTGATTCATGCACAGAGAAATTTACTAAACATGCTATATTTTCCCTGAACTCTGGCAATATAACAGAAAAAACAACAACCAGCACTATAGAAATGTAAAATTTGCATTTAATGAAAAACTGATTTAGATTTTAAACGTGAGGGATGGGAGACGAGCAAGTGTCTTACTTTTTATGCTAATTTAATCAATTCTCGCAGCTTGGAATTCATCTGCTGAAAATCATCTCAGTGGCTGTGTAGGCATACAAGACGCCGAATGTGAAAAGCAACAATGCATGCAAAAAGTGAACAAGATTTCTATCTTAATTAGTCAGTGCTCCATAGTAGTTAAATATTACAGATAGCCATGTGTAAGCTTCGCATAAAGATATTTATAGAAATGAAACGTCACAGTGGGCTCAAATCTATCAAGGTAAACAAGGCCCAGCTGTTGGTGGTTCTCTGGTAATATCATAAAGAAGTTAATTAATTTATGCATTGTTCTTCCAAGTGAAATGAATTGAACTTCTGACAAACTATCTTTATATTCTCGTTTCAAAAATGTATGAGATATCATACCTCAGCAATAATTATGATGAGTTTGAAGGCTTCTGAAATGTTCTACAGTATCTTCCAAATGCACTACCAAAAGTCTCCACAAGAACATTCACCATTTTTAAATATGTGGAACCGTACAGTATCTCTAACAAGAATTTCTCTCTGGGTGATCTTTGAAATTATTTTAGTCGCATTATGGCAATCATCACATACACGAAGGTTTTTCACCACTCTTATGGGTAATTCAGGAGGAATAAAAATCAAACCAAATGCAATAGCAAGTCTTTCACTGTGATGGTTCAGCAACCTTAGTTTCTCTGACTTCTCAACATCATGCAAAACAGATCTCATGTCAGGCACATACCCCTCCTCTTTCATTTTATCGTACATTTTCTCCAATTCTTGATATATCTGATCTGAATATGGGCTTGACTTGTCATCGGCAGTAAATATATGCACTTTGTTCTTATGCTTGATCCAACTACATCCTGGCTCTTTTCTAACACCCTTTTCTTTCATTTCTTTTCTTAATTGAGCCACCTCATCCCATTTGCCTTTAGCAGCATATATGCTAGCAAGCAAAACATGACCAGCAGAATTTTGTGGCTCCAATTTCAGAAGAGATTCTGCAGCCCATTTTCCTATATCCATATTACCTCGGGTCCTGCATGAGCTCAGCAACGTAGACCAACCAATTGTATCAGGACGACAAGGCATTTGAAGTATGAATCTCTTTGCTTCTTCCAACTGTCCAGCTCGACTAAATAGATCGATCATGCAAGTGTAGTGATCAAGAACTGGCCTAATTCCAAATTTATTTACCATTAATGCAAAATATTGAAGGTCTTTCTCCACAAACCCAGCTCTACTGCAGGCAGAGATGACCCCAACAAAAGTAACTCCATCTGGTTGCTGACCCTGAGCCAACATTTCCTCAAACAAATTAATGGTTTCATTAGCTTTTCCAAACTGAGCATAACATGAAACTAGTGCAGTCCAAGACACTTCATCCTTCCAAATAATTTCATTGAACAACTGATGCGACTCTTTGATGTTCCCACATTTAGCATACAGGGTTATGAGAGCGTTGGAAACTGTAATAAAGGAAATCAAACCTGACAGCAGGGCTTGGCAATGAAATTGAACACCTTCTTCCAAACTGGCCAGATTTGCACACGAACTTATGACACTGCCTAAAGTGAAATAGTCTGGATGAACTCCACTTCTTTGCATCTCACAGAAAGTCCGAACAGCTTCCTCGCTGAAGCCGTTCTGGCCATAACCTACTAACATGGCAGTCCATGACACGATATTCTTGTACAGCATCTTCCTAAAAACTGTCTCAGCATTCTTGACGTCTCTACACTTTGAGTACATATCAAGAAGTGCACTCGCCACAAATACATTTTCCATATGATCAGTTCTGGTAAGATATGCATGAATCTGCTTCCCTTCTTTTAATGCTGAAAGACCTCCACAAGCTGTTAAAACACTGCCAAAAGTAAATTGATCCATATTTAATCCCTTGAATCTCATATCCTGAAATAAATCAAGTGCTTCTTTGTCCAACCCATTCTGTGTTAGCCCAGTAATCATTGTTGTCCAAGAGATTGAGTCCTTCTGAGTCATACGACCAAACATACTGTACGATTCTTCCACCATCCCACACCTCAAAAAACCCATAAGCATCGTATTGTAAACAACCAAATTCCTCTCCGGCAACTCATCGAATATCCGCTTCGCCTCATTTATGAGACCACATTTTGCATACATATCCACTAAAGGACTTGCAACAAAAACATAAGATTCAAACCCAAATTTCACTACTTGTCCATGGATTACCTCACCCAAATGCACCCAACCCTTGTTTGACGATAAAATTATAATCGTGGAAAGAGTGATTCTGTTTAAATTCTCCAATCCATGCCTCAGCATCAACTTATAAGCCTCAAAAGCTTTCTCGCTCAACCCACATTTTGCATACCCCGAAATTAACAGGTTCCATGAGACCCCATCTTTACGTGGGATCAAATTAAACATCTCTTCCATAATCACAATGTTCCCCATTTTAGAGTAAACGGATAGGATAGTGTTCCATGAAAAGGGGTTGGGTCTGCGCATTTGATCGAACACGTTGCGTGCATACTTGACGTTGTTGATCTTGAAATATCCGCTGATAAAATTGTTCAGCAAGAATGCTTCTGGGTCGATCAGGTTCTTGATGACATGCGCGTGGAGTTGTTTGACTTTCCTAACATTGTGGGTTTCACAAAAATGCTTGAGTTTCGAAACGTAGTAATTGGAAACGTTGGACATGGCGTTGTCCAAGATATGTCTTGGCGGGAGGGGGGTCTTTCCCTTCATCAGTCGTGAGATTGGACTTGGGTGACGAAATTGCAGATGTGGCTATTTGTGGGCCTGTGGCCAACATGGGCAGGCCCAACTAGTCAAGCCCAATTCCGTAATCGGCCCACATTAAGTTGATCGAATTTTTAAAAGGAAATAAAATAAAGGAAAATAATCAGTTTACTGAAAAGGAAAATAACGTTATGAAATTGACAGAGTACACAGTTAAGAAAATACCGTTGCTAATTAATGAAGGTAGTTAAGAAAGTGAATTAGAAAATGAAAATTCAATTGAATATTTTCTGTTAAAACGGTTGAATTCCACATTGAAACAAATGGGAAATATTCCCTACAATTTGATTTTTCTTCAATCAATCTCTCTCCCCGCCAGAAAATGTGGGTGATCATCTGATTTCAATTATCTCAACAAGATTCAAGAATACAATTATCAGTCATTTTCCATACAATGGAGCTACCAAACTCTGAACTTAGCTCGAACGAACGCATCGTAACTGCACAAGGGTCACATTCCGTTGCTGCACTTCACCCGGTGCTTTGACTCTAGTCTTCGCATGCATTCCATTCCCAGACAAGGATAAGCTTGTGGATGAGGAACACACGAACGTGTCGAGAGGAATACGCTAGCTTGCTCGTTATCCCCAGAAGACAGGTCTTTCAGCAAGGATGGACAGCTTAAGGTACTAAAATATAAAGAAATGTCAGGGTTCTGCTTTCATATGGCCTGGTGGTAAAGAACCTGGAAAGCAACAAGTAAAAAGACTCGAATTTAACATCTTGGACTGGAAATCAAGATTTTGCTTCGATAATGTCTAATTGATGTACCGCTTGGTTCTTGGTTATTTAGAGGAGGACTCGAGTTGAAGCCCATATGAACGACATTATGAAGTTCATCCCATACGCCGGTTGCCTGAAGATAATTTAGAAAATCATTATGCATTTTTTAATCGTGGAAATTTACCTGGCACGTAGGTTTTTACGAATCTTACAGAGATAGGCGATTGGAGATTTATTGGCCTTCGAAGAACTTCAGCAGAGGTGCTCGGAAGACATGCCTGGATGAGTCCAGGCTGTGGTGGATGAATTTGAGGAAAGGGCATAGCCATTTCAGGTAGCAAAGCCAGTGGAGATGGCATACCAGCTCTAGGTTGTAGCATCTGTTGTCAATTCATTACTTCTATTAGACAAGAACATAAATCGTGGACAGTTAATAATGAAGCTGGATTGGATTGGTCATGCAAATTCTTACATCTTTGGCCAGAACCCCTTCAATATTGAAGTCGAGATGAGGATTCACTGTAGCAAGCTTCATTGACAGGAACTGAGAGGAAAAGAAGTGCGATAGTGTGAATGTTTTTTTCACTTTACGACTAATGCAGAGAGTACGAAAAACAAGACAAGTGAACACTTGAGAATCCGTATAAGAAATGCCAAACTCAAGGATATCTATCCTGATCAGGTCTCCATGAAACATGATGTTTAAACACTACAAGAAATCGAAAGTACTTGTCCCTACCTCAACCTGTCGCTGTAGTGATTGCACGTAATTGATGATTTCATCGAGCATTACAGCTTTTCCAGTGACCTGTTAAGAAAATGATATCAGTGAACACTAATTAACACATTTACATGCTAATTAATCACAACTCTCGATTAACTTTACCGACATACCTTACTACAACCAGGCACAAGATCCTGAAGGAATTTCATCCTTTCACTAATCTTTTCCCTCCTAACCTACAATGTCAATGGATAATGAGATACAATAGTAAGGAAATGTGTTTGACTTCAACATTATTCTAAATTGTCTTTCTCGTTAATCCTGCAAATATAATTACCCGCTCAGCAAGGCTGTGGCTGTTCGTTGCCTGCCCTCTTCGAGCTCTAACATGTATGTAATCTTCCTTGGGTGGATCCGAACCTTGAGATCCCTGCTGCTTCACATTCTTGCCACCAGGCTTACTGATTGGACTTGGATTTTGATCACTTTTCTGTATGATCTCCATTGTGTCCTTTTCTGTCTCAATACAAGGTGGAGGGGCTTCATTATTTTCATCATTTTGAGTATCCTGTAATGACAACAAAATCAAATCAATAACATGATTACGGCTGCAATATTGCTCTATGGAAGTCCCAAACATAGATAGATTATCTGTATCAAACCTGTCCTCCTCTCTTCCTCTTCTTTGAGCCAACCCCTTTACCAGAAGACCCACCAGGTGCAGAGTCTAACTCCTCTGGAGGACCTCGGCCACTAAATTCGGCCTCATCTGACTCATTGCCCGACACACCAACTCGTTGTTTCACTTCATCATGAGAATTATCACTTTTCTTCTCATTCCTGAATGGGCTACCTTCAGTCCCAGGCCTCCCCGGTAACAACGCCTCCTTGGAAACTTCAGTCAAGTTCACTTCATGTCTCTGTAATTGCATTCCATGTGATGGTTTCAATCCATTTCCTCCCAAAACCTCATGTGGCCCTTGAATCAATCCCATGCTACGAGGATAAGGATTCATAGAATCAGCAATGCAAAATGGGTTCATCATTTCACCAAAATTCCCTCCGCTGAAGCACGAAAACCTAGCTGCTCGTTCGATGAAAGCCAAGTCAGCTGGAAAGTGAGGCAAATTTTGAGGGAGCATCCCAGAAACAGGCGATAGAAACATACCCCCTCTCAACATGGCATTTTGAGCATTCACATCACAATACCCTAAATTCTGTCCACTCATGGGCTGATCCCATACAGATGGACAAAACGACTCAACCATTGACGCAGATGAACAAGCAGAGGACTCCACCATCGAATTGCACATCGGAATCATTCCCATTGTAGAAGTCGTACCGTTAATTTCCCAATCTGAAGACATATTAGGACCATGATAGTTCACAGGATCATCACTCCTCATCTGAGGCTCAACATCGGTATCCTTCCCAACCATATCCATAGTATCCTTTACCAGAGGTAGTAAAAAAACCAAGCAGAACACTAACTACAACTCCTTACAGTTCTTGTAAGAATCCAAACACCCTGATAAGAACCAAAATGAGGTAATTAACAACCCAACTAGAAGAACCCCTAAAAATTTTTAATTCCCAATATCTCCAATCCAAAGCAAGAGAATACCCAACAAGTTATAATGTGTGGAGATGAAATAATACAATGAGGAGGTTGAATTTCTTGAAAAAGTAGAGAAAAACTGGCTCAGGTTGAAAGTACTCTTCCAAAAACAGCTGAGCAGGTTAGAGATAATAAATACTCTAGCTCACTCCAAATTTATGACTAATCGAATTGAAAAGAAACATGATACAGGGCCAGAAAACATGTAACGGAATGCCACCACCATTGCAATTACTATTTCCCAAGCTACCTGCTGAAATTAAAGCCATTATTAATGCACAGAAAAAGGGAAAAAAAGACAACCCCAGTCGAATTAAAGGGAGTCCAAGAAAGTACTCAGATACCAGAGTCGATATGCAGAAACATTACTACAGCATCATAATTACTAACAAGCAACAACACACTCCTTCAAAGAACCAAAAAGAGAAGCATTGCAGCTAGTATTCAGAAGAAACAGAGCTAAAAGTGGAGAAAAGCAAAAATTAAAAGGAGATACCATTCCCAGTGCCTTAAAGAATTCTCCGTGGTGTTTGTTGAGCAGCCCTTGAAGAATTAAAAGTTGGGGGTTTTAATTTCCCCTGAAAAAAATTTGAATTTCTTGCGGTATTAAAATTGTTCAAAGCTAGGGCTGTTATCTACTCTACAGCGACCTGAGCATTCAAGAAAACAATAAAGAAGAGAGAGAGAGAGGGGGAAATAAGATCAGGGGGTTGGAGAGAGAGAGAGAGAAGAGTAAATAAGAGGGAGAAAGAAGAATATGAAAGTGAAAAGGATGGCTTAATAGGAAAGATGCTGCATTTATACCCACGCCTCGCATAAAAAAGAGAGCTATTCATCATTTTACCAGTAACCACCGCCACTGCTACAACTTTAATTCTATTTTTATTTTATTAACGTTTGATTAGAGTGACAATGATGATGAGGACAATATAATTTTACCTTAAATCTTATGATACCATGTAATATTACTCAGTACTCCTTGAATAGTATCTATAAATTAATAATGTAACCCCATAGTATAGTTCAAGTGGTAGAGGGGAAGGTGGAAAGACCTTTCAATTGAGCTTGGTTGATACAGGGTGGGGTCCTGCGATTTACCTCCTCCACTAATCCTCAGGGCAGGGGCGGTGGGGGCCCCTAATGGTGGGGTACACCATTTTATAAATTAATAATGTAATTATCTGTTTTATTTCAATCTTAGCTTATGTTTTACTTATAAATATAATAATATTTTAATGTAAAAAACATTAGTAAAAACGTTTTATTTTAAAAAATATCACACATTATAATATTTTTAAAAAAAAGTCACTTTCAAAAATTTTTGAACATAGTTAACTCTAATCTGTAATCTTTATATCTGCGATCTCATATACAATTTTCATTCGATACCTTACGCGACTAAATTCATAACTAGGCTTGTAATTCCATACACAATTTTTACATATGACCATGCCTGCAATCACGCTTGAGACTTTATACATATTTTTTTAAGCGACCCTGCACGAAATTATGCGCGATCATACTCATGCTTTATTTATTAACGTATAGTATGCAACACTGCACGCAAATATACGTATGATTATGTATTATTTATATAATGAAGAGAGGTAAAAAAGTTAAAGTGCCATTTTTCCCAATAAAAAAATGTTGGGCGTTATTTTTCAAAATCAACTACTTATTTAGGGCATTTTTTTAATTTCTTTTAATATAAAGTGTGTAGTTGTATAAGTATTGTATGTGAAATTTCATAGATATATATTAATTGTTTTGTGTATGTCTAATTTACAAAATTTGAATTGTAAATATTATTAAAATGGAACGTCAAAATTAAAAATATGTAAAAATATAAATGTGATAGAGGTTATATTTTGATTTCACAAAAACTTTGTTAAATTATTTTATAGACAAATACATTTATTTGATGTCACACTAATAATTCTTTCATAATTCCTCTCAAATTATTCATGCATACACCGCATACCATATCTAACCCATCAATCTTTCAAATGAAAATAATAAAATAATTAATGTTATCATAATTCAGATCAACAAGACATATATATAATTCTACAATAAGTTAATGGTAATATCACTAGTAAATATATATTGACACTTGTACAAGGTACAAATATTTTATTGCTCTCTCCAATATTATTGTATGTACATATGACCCACTCTTTACTGTAAAAATATATATATATATATATATATGTCATAATTATTTATTGTTATCCAAATTACATACAAGACTCATGATTTGTACCTTAAGGCATGTACATTAATTTTACAGCTTTAAGTATTTAACTTTACCTTTGTTTGTACACTTTTTGTGGGTGTATATTATTATTAACAATTAATTAATATTATTTTATCATTAAAGATAACTCTGGATTGAGCTAGCAACTGACAATGCCAACTCTTATAATGTTGATTTACTAATTTTCTAATATAATGTAGTATTTGGACAATGACCTTCATTACATCTAGGAAACTGAGCTTATAATATTATTATTATCTTTTTTTTTATAGGGTTTATTTGGTCAATAACCCTAAAAGCTAGTGGCTTGTTTTCACACACTTCATCACCACTAGGATTGCTTCTACTGTAGGTCTAACTTGTATAGGGTATCTCAATTTGATAACTTATATAAATATTTTATTATTATAAATATTTATGTACATTCACTTTGACCAAATATCTGGGGGGAAATACTATATTTTTAATTTATGCAAAAAAAATAGAGTAAATAACAAATAACAATAATGACTGGAAAAATAAAATGGCAGAAAGAATCATGGGACCAATGTGTTACAGATTCCTCTATCAGATTTATTGTGTTTCTGGAATCATTGTACAGTCTAAGGTTCAAATCAAGTTACTTATTTTCTATCCACTTATAATGGTGGACATCTTTATTCTCAATTTAAATAATTGTGTTACTGTTTCAATCTAATATTGGTGTGACGTTTAATAGGTGACTCAATATATTTGAAATCTAATGCATTTTTATCATTTTCAAAATGCTCCCTCCTCAAAAAATTTAATTAAAAGAGTACCTCAGGGAAAAAGGGGTTTTAAAAATATCAGTTACATAGTAAAACTTATTATTAATCTTATATACAATTATAAAATATCATTACTATATATTAATTATATACTAATTATTATGTAATATATCATAATTATCCCAATACTTACAAAAAAGGTGATCATGTTTTTCTGGGCATTGCATTATGTTGTATGCACAGGTGATCATTTTTTTCTGGGCATTGCATTATGTTGTATGCACATTTTAGCTTTACACAAATTTATTTTAAGCACAATATATATATATATATATTAATGTCTTCTATATATTTTCATAATAAGTTTTTAAAATTAAAATTAATTTGGGAACATTGCGTTACATTTATGTAGTTAGTTTTTTTTCTCAATGTAGCTAATAATAAAATTCATTTAAAAATTGTATGTATCTTTTTTACATGATCAATGAAATGAATTGTATATATAATTTTGATGAATACAAGGAGTATAATTTTAATGATAAGAGTATTATATACATTTAGTGCACCTATATAACTTTTTTTTTAATTTACACTTTACTTAAGTAGTTCATAATTAATTGTGATTTTTTTTATATATTTTATTATTCTCTCCGTACACAGAGGACTCCCTCCATGACGTCCTGACGAATAGTACATATATTTTTTATTTTGATAGATGTAATCAACACAATATAATTAGTATTCTGTCCCAAGAATTATATTTTATTAATTATGACATTTCACTATAATAGTTACATTTATTTTTTTGTTAATAGTTCCACACAAAACAATTAATATATTTTCATGAAATCCACACATAACACTATTACATTTACTCATTATACATTAAAATATTACTCCTTCTATCCATCCCCAATCTATCAAGTTTGTTATTTTAGGCCGCCCACTCTGAATATATCAATTTTCTCTTTTAAACATATGAGACCCACACGCATCACTAATACAAATAAAATGTGGACACACACCATCCACTAATACAATTACTCACTACAAATAAAAATAGTACTTTTTAATCAGGTGCAAAAAGTAAAAGAATACATTAACAATGAACGGAGGAAATATTTCATACTCCATCTCTCAATTCACTACACATTAAAATGTTATATTTTTTAAACTACAATGAATGTAATTTTTTATGAGATAGAGAGAGTATATCCTTATAGGTCTATAGCTAATATAACTATTTTATGTTTATTTTTTATATGGGTGGGTCGATTTGAATCATCTTAAAAGCTCGTTAAAAAAACCAAAATAAATTTTATTATTGTCATGATTAATTATGTTAGCAAGTTTATTCTCAAATCTACATTGGATTTTATTTATTTTTAAATACAGAAAAAATTGTTGCAGGTTTGTAGATGGACCGTCCTTTTCTTCTTTTGTTTCTGGTGTAATTATTAGTTGGCATCGGGATTTGCATATTTATACATACATACATACATCATTTTATATTTATTTTTATATATTTCAAAGATCCAAATCGTACAGAATCATGGAATCTGCTCTGATTTTTCTTCATGAATTCCTCTTTCTTATTCAACTCCTTTTTATAGTTTCAAATAAGGAGTAGATAAATCAAAAAACGTACTTTTAAAAAATAACTTTATATTTTTACTTTGATAAATAAATTATAAAATAAGTTAAATTAATAATTTTAATTTAAATATGTAAGAGGTGTTGAACGAATTGAACGAGATCAAACACTATATATTTAATTGAGCTCGGTTTGAGTACTTATCGAGTGGAGTTCAAGTTCAACTCGTTAGAGTAACAAGCTTATAAACAAGTTCAGCTCGTTAAATAACAAGCTTATAAATGAGTTCGGTTCGAAAATTACTCGAGAGAATTTTAGCTCGAATCGACTTATTAAACAAAATAAATCAAGTCTTATCGAACCTAATAGTAATAAATACTTAATTATATTTGAAATAGCAATGCTTCCTTTATTTGCTTATAAAGGTATTCATTTTATCTTTTAATAAAAAGTGTTCCAAATGGCAACATGACCAACTTTTTACCATTAATACAAATAATTATTACTATATGTTATAATATAAAATAATAATACTTCATAATCCAAATAAAAAAAATTGTATATTGGTGATAGACTGAGGGAGTACAACTAATACTAATGGTTAATTGCAAAAAATATATATTATATATTCATGAATTTTACTCATATTGCAAATTAATCTTCACTTTTGAGAAATTAAAAAAAAAATCACCTCTATGTATTGTTGCAAAACGCACAAAAAAAATTCCTACTTTTAGTTACAAATTTAGTGCATTTTGCAACAATACCTAAAAGTGGTGGTTTTTTGCAATTTATCAAAGATGATGATTGATTTGCCGTGCGAATAAAGTTGTTTTTTTTTTTGCAATTAACTCAAATAATAATATTAATATAAGCCTCAACGAGTCGACTGTCGAGTAGCTCATTTATTTTAATAACTTTAAAATATAGTTGGGTGATAATTGTGTTCAATTTATTATTATTATATATATATATATTTAAGTGAATATAATTTTAGATAAATAACGAGGTAAGTGAAAAGTTATTTATGGAAAAATAGAATAACATTTCTTTATTGGTTTATCTTATTATTCACATTTCAGAATTGAATAATAAAAAACTCAATACAAATAAAATACTTCAATTTCAATACATTTTGTTTTAAAAGTGGATCACCATGGTATAATTCACATAACTCAGTCATATTACACTCGAGAATCTATTGGATTAATTAAATAAATTTTCTTAATTAATAACTAGTAACAGTAAAAGATAATGCGAAGTAATAATAATTTAATAACCCCTCTAAATCATTTCTGTTGATTGGGTTGCCTTTACTAGGAATTTACTCTAACCAAGACTGCTCCTAATAATTAATCCATTTAAATATATCTCCCACTTTCCATTTCTAAAATAATTAATTCCTATAGACTTGAATTCGTAACAAAAAGAATAAAAAATAAAAAAATAAAAAGGGAAAAAGAAGAAGAAGAAATCGTGGCATATATTTAAATTATGAATTTATATTTTGATAGGCTACTAAAATATTTTTTGTTTTAAATTTCCTCAATTTATAAATATTTTGATGTATTTTAAAAGTGAATTTTAACTTAATTTTCAAATGTGAACGAAGCATTACAATTTACAAAGGTTACACGAAGTTTCTTATTTTTATTTTATTTTTATGTTGAACATCAAATGATAATTTAGTCTAAATTAATGACGCTTTTATGAATTATAAATTCTTTTGGTAATGTTAAATTGGTACATAATTTGTCAAAAAGAAGCGTTTTCATATAAGAATATAAATCCTTTTTTTATACTAATCAAGAATAAAATGAAAATGATGCTTCATAAATGATATCATGAATATTTCTCAAAAACGTATAGTTTTTTTTTTCTCACTAAATCTCATTTAGTGCACGCCTTTATAGTAATTATAAAAATTAATATAAATTTGTTGATTGCATTAATATATGTAGACTAGAGACTATGACAATAATCCCACAAGAAGATAGTACAAAGAAAGAAGACGAAGAAATAAAAACAATCCATCATCTCTTTTTTAATAAAGAAAAGTTGATTAGATTCATTAGCCCTTTATTTTATTTTAAATTAAATTATTATCTCCGATTAAAATATAAAGACGCCAAGAACGTAACGAATGGTTCGTCGCCACGTGGATTTTTGTGCCCTTATTATTAGGTGGTCTATTGATTAGTGTTGTAGTAGTACATGTAAAACAATATAGACTTACTCATGTCATTATTATTATTATTATATATATATATATATATATATATATATATATATAATAAACAATTGGAGTATATATGATGTGAAAGTTGTTTCATTGTTGGCAATGGCTCTTCTTTTCGGAAAACCTAATTAAAATATTAACCAAAATAAAGCAACATGGAATTGTAGTTGAGATCTCATTAATGATTAACAGGAATATTTTGATAAATACAAGTATAAAAAATACTTTCGGCCAATGCAAATGTATCTATTTTACCATTTTAAACGTTCAATCCAAAGATATTCATATTCTCTTTTTAGTAAAAAAGTACTTCATATGACCCATCACTTTCCTCTAATACAATTATCCACTACACATATAATAATACTCTTTAATCTACGCGTAAAAAGTAAACGATTACCTTTGCATTAGCCGGAGGGAGTAATATAATATTACTCACTCCGTCCTGACCATAGATTCATATTTGCTTTTTGCACGTGGATTAAGGAGTATAAATATTTTATTTTATGTGTAGTGAGCAATTGTATTAATAGTTAGTGTGTGGTGGGCCATAAGTGATGTCATTTTACTAAAAGTGGAAAATAGAGACATTTAAATAAGACGCTCAATATAGTAAGACGTGGAATTTTCAATAAAACGGAGGGAATAATTCACAATTTAAACTATTATTTTTATAAATTAGAGGCCTGAAATATATAAAAATATGAATTAAGAATATATATTTATTACATATTGTCTCATATTATATTAATTCAGGACTTTTTTTTGTTGGCAAAAAAAGTCCTGAATTAATATAATATGAGACAATATGTAATAAATATATATTCTTAATTCATATTTTTATATATTTCAGGACTTGAATGGATAGTTTTGTATATTTTAAATTCCTAATTAATAAAAATAATTCAAAACTTAAATTGATATTTCAATTATTTTTCAGGTATTAGATTTAAAATATATATATATATATATAAAAAATGGCTCTTCTCTCTCTAATCTTCTCCCTCCTCTGCTTCTGCATGGTGTGGAAAAAATACAATAAAAAAGTGAAGATTATAATCAATTAGAGGAAGCACGTTTGGAAGATTGAAATATTCGAAGTCTATTATTGTACTTAACTTGAAACAAAGATATAGAAATACGTGCTTAATAATTATACTAATGGCTCTTATGATCACTAATTGCATGCTAATTATATAAGATTTTTAATTTAAATTTCCAACTCGTGGTCAACACAGACTACCTACTAAATTAATTAAGTAGTAGGTACAAATATATTCACAACAGCTAGGTAGCTAATACCATCACTCTTTACAATTGCTATATATGTACAATAATTATAACTCATCGATTAATAGAATTATGGTTTCAAATTCACAATTAATTAAGTGAATAATTAGGTTGGAAAATTAAGATTTTAATTAAAAATAAATAAAATTTAAAACCATAGGATGACATAGCATGTTCTAATGCTATACCATGATATGTACACTTCACAACTTAGTATGGTCCATATTGCTGTGACAGAGCATCTAACATAAGCAATTGTTATTTCAACATTTGTTGGCTGGACTATATGCTACCAATATATTGCTACCCCTACTATTTATTTTCATGCACATTAATCATAATTTAATTATTTTTTTTTTATAATTGCAAAATTCGTCTTATTATGAACAGTCTCGATCGAAATCACTGATCACTTGCAGTTTTATAATTATCATTTGGAATTAATTAAGATTGAGTCTTTATTATGGGTAACATTGTATTAATTAATATACGGGGTATTATATTTTATAAACCCTGTAATTTTTTTTATTTTGATTTTAAATTTTCAAAATATACTGACTGTTTTTAAGTTTTTTTTAAATAGTGGTCACTTTTTATAAAATATATTAATATTATTAATCTTCATTAAAAATGTTACTATCACTTCTCATCTATATCAGAAAATTTTTACTTTGATACAATCTCATACACATGTTAATCAAAAGATTAAAACAATGTGAACTAAAATTAGGATAGAAACAAAAGTTGCCCAACTTAACAAAATATATAAATTGAACTTTGAATGCATTAATTATTGAAATGAATTTTCAAACAATTTAGTACTCAATTTATGTCTATATTGACCATATTTAATGAATTGTGTATTTTCTAATAATATTTAATATTACAAAGAGATCAAATTGTATACTCTAGACATTCAGACTAGAGAATAGGTTGATTAATGAAATACTCACCTCATACCATCCACATTAAATTTTATACTTTTCATTAAATTTCATATTTTTCATTTTCGTTCGTTCCATATTAAATTTTATCACTTAAAAAAAATATCACATCAATTTATAATTTTAAAAGTACATCTTAATTATAAATTTATAATTCTAACATAACACACATATCATACTTTATTATTTATTTATTTCTATTTAAAAACAGTATGTCACCCTTTCCAAAATCAATAAAGTTAATAAAAGAATAATTTTCTTTAAATTTTATATTTACAATAACTGTATAATTTAATATGGGACGAAAGGAATATTTGAAAAGTACTTTAAGTTTCACCAATTAATTTAAAATGTAGATTTCCTTTTCTCTGAATTTCATGCAAAATATGATTACTCAACATGCTAACAATATATTAAAATGGCTTTATCATAAAAGAATTCTTTTCACCCACTGTTGGGCCACGTCCAAGTTCAAGCTTATGTATACACACACTTGAGCTAAGTGATTGGTTCTTATAATAAATATAAAGATGACTTTATTTTATGGGACCAATTAACAGAGATTGATTGTGATGGAATAGTGCCTAACACTTACAAAATATGTACCCTATTTATATCATTCAATGACTTTTAACATCCCCATAATTCATAGTGATAAGATCGGATCATCCATAAGATTGCAAAACAACGATAGTTACTTTTTTTTTTTTTTTTTCAATTTTCATTCAATTTTTGCATGCACCCATTTGATTCATTTATCAAGATATCACCCACCACGCTCCATCCAACTCATAGTTTAATTTTCTATGCGCATGCAGGATCCTCTCTCGTAATTGCACTCAATTTCCATATATAGTATAAATGTCGGTCCCACGCTTCTATGCTCAAGGATTGATTATCTTTCGTTGTGTAGAAATTGAGTGCAGCTTCAAGAAAAGATTTATGCGTGCAATAGATTGATGTGTGAAATTCATACATTTTTTATACATTGATATTCGATTTGTAGACCTACTAATTTGGGGGAGACTAGAAATTATCCTCCATTAGCGCGTACCCCATTTTAAGTTAGAGTTTTGAGCTTTGTGAAACGTTAGGAAATTTAATTAGTTAGTAAAGATTAATTAATAAATTAATTACAAATTAAATAATAATTAAAGTGAGTGAAATTTGTCTCACATGTATTAAATATGATAAATTGGGGATTTTGAGTTTTGAGCCTAACCAGTAGTCTATATTATTTTTGGGCAAAAATCGGGTCAAGATTGGGGAGCTCACGAAGCCCAGATCCTCTCTGCAGCAGATACAATGCAACATCTGGTACGTTTTATCTAAACAGTCAAAGGTTGTATGTGTGAACAGAATCAGTGACAAATCTGTGCATGAACACAATCAGTGACAAAATTGTGTAAGAATACAATCAATAATAAATATAACAATACTGTCATATGAGAGTGGTCTCTGGCCTATAAATACTGCGATACCCCTATAAATAAGATCATTCTGCACTCATCCCAAACATCACATCCAAAGTAACTGCATTTATAGAGAGTAGTCCTTTCTCCTTTATTCGTATTGTAAGTGATTTCTCCTTTATTCTTATTGCAAGTGATTTGTTTGGTGCAACCCCTTTTCCAATATGAAATTTATACTTCATTTATACACTATCATTAATCTTAGCTACATGAGAAGCTAATTTGTAAGACTCGTAGACTATTTGTGAAAATTAATTATAGCTATTGGGAGATAATTCGAATTTTATCTCAAAAGCAGACAAACAAAATTAAACAAAATGAGCTAGAAAACAAGAGATCTTTACTACACAACAACTTAAACCAAAGCTTTGCTTTGTTGTTTTGGGAAGTTTAGGGTTTAATTGCTAAACAATGTGCTGCCCAATTAGGGCAAACTTGGTCACTTTTGTTAAGTTAGATATGGAAATAGATATTAGGTCAATATGGATTAAATCTTAATAGATAAATCAAACTGCATTAAATAAATCATATAGGTCTAAAAAAAAAAGACAGCTAATAATTAATATTTTTTTGGTTCCTTTATTTGAAAGGAATTATAGTGCTGTCTCTATCACAAGGCCTATTAAATCATAAAAGATTGTGACATAGATGAGTACAATCATTTATTCACAAGTTACTATCCACTGAAACAGGAGTGAAATAATCAGCTTTTTTTCAATTTATCCTAATTTTTGTAAACCCTACAATTAAAGATTTGCCTAATTATCCCAAATCTGAGGGATGGGTGGACCCAAAAGGTTGGTTGGATGTCTAATCACTTTTGCAAATTGGGCTTATAATTAGGAATCAAAATTTTGCCATGATTCATGTTTAATTAACTGTATTATATAGTTATAATAATAATTATTATAATATATTTATATAGAGACGACCTAAATATGTTTATAAAGTGTTTTTGGCTCTTTCTCAATCTTGGATGCATTATTTTCTTTGTTGGCTAATACTTTCTCTTCCTTTTAGATTTTTATTATCTCATTATGAAATCAAATTAATGTTGTAATATACTCTATTTTGAGACATTTTCTTTTAAAACGATAATTAGATGGGGAAAAAAAGAAGAAGATTATTATTAAGAAGATAAAAAAAGAACAAAATCCCACGTCAGAACAATCTCAACTATTTTGGGCTTATTTTTGGGCCTATTTAGTCATTGGTCTGAATGAGTTGATACATTTTGGGCTGACAAATTGTTAATTCCAGCCCATCACTTCTCTCATGTTAAAATGGTTGAAAAAATGTCGCCCACATGGAAAATATACATAGGGCCCCTAATCTATGTTCCATAGAGGGCATGGCAAGAATTACCCAAGAGCCCAATAATGGTGGACGTTAAGTGGGCCTAGGCCTGATAAAACTATTGATGTATTCAACTATTCAAGAGCCTATCTGGTACAGCCCACATAATGTAGCCCAATCAGGTTCCAGCTTTCTCATAGTAATGTTTTAATAATTATAAAGAAAATGAAAAACTAGGAAAATTAATGTTTGAAAAAAATATTTATAATGACATCATACAATTTATTGTTCTTTTTACAAAATTATTCATGCATAAAAAATATATATATATATATCCAATAAAAAAACCACCTTAAGGGGAAAATAAAAAACTAGAAACTAAATATATCATATCTGTAATTGTGATTATTTAAACGGATATAAATATTTCTTAAACTAGCATTAATTAATAATTATGGATAATACAAATACTTCACATTCCAGCATTAATATTTTTATGGGAAAAAGTGAAATCATTAAATACCTTTAAGCTGGGGCCCGCCTCTTGAGGAGCGTGTTGTGGGCCTTATATATTCCATTTCAGTACTTCTCTTGTCATTTATGTTGTTTTTGTCTTAATCATTACTTGTCCACTAATCCCATTATTGACAACCCGTAATTAAGGAAGCCTAATCACTTCTACCTGTAACATACTAATGACAATCATTTTAATTACCATGTAAGAGGAAGATTTCACTTTGGTTAGATTCTTTCGATTATATACTTCGATTCATCAATCAATTTTTAAATATAAAAGCTATGGTTAGTCGTCTACCAACTAGTCGCTGAAGTTGACCTCTGAGCCGTGAGCGCCCGCTCACGTTAGCATCCACCCACCCTGCAACCTCCTCCAAACCTCTCGAGTTGCCTGTACGCTAAACCAGCGGTCGCGAATTTAAGGATAATTAAATTGCGACGAATGAGCTGATTTTCGAGTAGACCCACGGAGTATTTTCTCAAGGTATTGAAACCTTTAAAAAAATTAATGGGAAATTGGATGGAAATTTAAGAAAAATTGTTCTTTTTCTGCATTTTATTTGTGCTGGTAGGTTGACTTTGATCTAGAATGTTTACAGCTGCTGAGTATTGTGATTCAGAGTAAAAGAATTGATTGGAATTGGGAAAGTTTTTTTTTTTTTTTTTTGAATTGGTATTCCTTTTGGTTTCGTTATGCTGTATTATGGCTTGATAATAATTCAACTGCTGGTTCTTTGTTTTCAGAATAATAGTAATAAGTTCGATAAATGGATTATTTTTCTGTTTGTGAATGGCTGGATTACCTTGTAGTTGTGCTAGTTTGCATGTGGAGCAGCAAGGATGCAATGATGACCTATAGAAATTTGAGATATATAACTTTAGTGGAAGTTGGAAGCATAGCTATGTGTAAAACTGTGATATATTTTTTTTGGGTATCAAGGATTTTACTGTTTCTCAGTATTCAACTCATTGTTGATCATCTTTATGGTTGAATGGTGTTCTTTCTCTTTTTTTGTACATTTGTTGTTGTCTCTGCAGCTTTTTTATTTGGTTTGAAACTTAAGCAGGTGTTGTATATATTTCAAAGATTCCTTTCTGATTTTAGTGATTAGGTCAATCTGGAAACAAAAGGTGTGTGCTTACCTTGGCCTGTCAAATGTCAAAACTTAGATGTAACAATAGACCAAGTGACCATACAATGGACTTGTAGAAAATCTAGATTAAATGAATATTTTTGCTTGTGTATTGATTGTCTTTCATACTCAAAGAAGATAACAGAGATTTAATATCTTTTATCTTTAAATTGGTTCTACTGATTCAACTACCTATGGGCCTTCCTACTACGTACATGCCATTTGGTTACATTTTTTTTTTTTTTTTAGTTACATCTTTAGTTGATACTGTGATGGGATGTGGGGTTCCCAAAGGAAAATCGAAGGGGGGAAATGGAACTTGGATATTTTTGAAAATACGAGATGCTTAAGTATCAGCATCCGTTGTAAATTTGTAGGAGTAAATGGCTATATTCCAAGGTTAGGGAAGATGCTGAGTACCTACTAAACAATTAGATGGCTGTGTGACTACTTGTTTTCTTTTTTCAGTTGTTAGTTCCCTTTCTTTGTTGGCTTGAAAGCCACATATCGTAGTAACTTCCATTTTGTCTTTGGCAGCCTCCTGTTAAAACAGTATAATAATGACAACTAATGGCACGGTTGTTGTTGCGGGTGATATTTCTGATCCAGACATGCAGAAGTTTTTGCATGAAGGTCTACCGTACAACTCTGAGAATGACGAAGAATTGCAGAATACCTTGAAAGTATCATCTGAAGTGGGTATGGCCTTAGCGTACACTTCTGAGAAGTTAGCAAATCTTGAGAATCTTTTATGTCATGTTCTAGCTTGGGAGAAGGACATTGAACCTAAAAGTTTCGAGGAAGATAACATCTCAGCAGAATTTGTTGAAAAAGCTTTCACATTTGACCTTCTGTATGCCATACTGAATTTTGAGCTGAGAGAGCTGGAAAATGTAGTGGCTGATCTTCAAGGTCTTACTGCTGATGCACTAAATAAAATATCTTCTTCTGGGATTTCAACAGATCTAAATACTGTGTTATTAGGGAAATTGAATGACTCTGAGAATGTGCTGAAACGGTCACAGGATCGTATTTTGGAGATCAAGATACAATTAGCTAAGTTGCAGTTGACGTCATTTATTTTCAAGCAAAATGAATGTAAGTTTTATTGAGTTTTCGCCTGAACGCATACAGCTATTACTATTCTTGAAGTAATATATGTCATTTTTCATAACGTGTTGTCAACAGATAAACATGACTGGGAGCGGGGTGTAAAAGTAGAACTTCGTTTAGCAGCCACGGAAGGGAGGCCTCAAATGCTGACAGTCGATCAAAGACGCGTTCTCCGAATGCTGGAAATATCTCTTGCAAGGGAGCTGGAACTTGAAAAGAAGTTGACAGAGGCCAAACAAAATGAAGAAGACTTGACGTCAAAGATACGCTTAATGGAACAAGTTGCTGTCTGCATGGAAGAGGCGGCAGAGGTTGCTTGGGGTAGGTTCTTAGAGGCAGATAATAGAGCCGAAGTACTGATGGAAATTTCAAAAGAAATGGTGGGAAAACTTCAAATTGTTGATTTCAATCTTGCTAGTTCAAGCAAGAGGGAAGCAGATTTAAAATCTACATTGCTAGATTGCACTACACAGTTAAAGGAAAAAGAAAGTTCGATTCAGAATCTCAATAACAGTTTTGCACAGCTTACTACGGACAACTCTAAAGTTATCGCCTTAAGAGAGAGAGTTCAATCGCTAGAAGAAAAGTTAAGCAAATCAGAATCCCAGCTTGTGGAGGCCAATGCTTCTGATGAAAGAAGTCAAGAGCAACTTAAAGAAATGGAAGGTGAAATAGACTCCATTAGGGAGAATATGTACGCTGCAGAAATAAGGGCGGGAGTGCAGAGGAAAAAGTTTCTCAGTTATCGGATTCCAATATGGAACTGACAGAAGAGCTCGATTTTCTCAAAGGTAGTAATGAGAGCAATGCGAAAAAGGTGAGTGTACTTGAGAAGCAGTTAATGGAGTTAGATAGCCAACTGCAACATGCTAGGGCCTCCTCAGAAGCTAGCCAAGAACAGCAGAATATGCTATATACTGCTATTTGGGACATGGAAACATTAATTGATGAACTAAAACAAAAGGTTGCAAAAGCTGAAAGTAAGAACGAAGTTACCGAGGAGCAATGTGTTATGCTGTCTGAGATGAATTCAGACCTCAAAAAAGAACTAGAGTTTCTAAGATCTAGAATAGAGTTTATGGAAACTTCATTGCACCAAGCTGCTGTACAGAAGAAATTGAGTGCAGAAGACATCAGCGTCAGAACTAATGTTATCATGGATATGGTTATGCAACTTACAATGGAGAGGGAACGCATACAGAAGCAGGTGCAGTTCGTTATTTTGTTTATTCATGTATTTTCTGATGTTGAATGTGAATAATTGAATTGCTTTACTCAGTGCAGTTGACCACTTTGGCAAAAGAAAACAAATTGTTGAGGGAAAGTTACAGAAGAAACATTACAATGTACCCACAGTTCTGCAACACAACAAAAGTCATGATGATCAAAATGTGTTGTCATCCGAGCTGGATTCAGCTGATGCTGACTTTGCGAAAACTTCTTCAGCAAAGGCCTCTATGATCTCATCCGAGATTTTCGAGGCAAGTCTCTTTTTCTGATCCCTTCCAATCAATATGTGATATTGTTGTCTTATGTGGTATTAAAACGAAAATGACCTTCAATATAATAAAATCTTTTCATCATATTCACTGATATAGAGATCAAGACTAGAAGATTTAACTTCTTTGTACCTCCTTTGGATGCTTTTTAAAAAACGAGGACCTCTTTTGATGACGAAGTTTTGATTTTCTTGGACGTGTACTAATGGCTCCATTTTTTCTGAGAAATGCTATCTACTCGCATTAGGTTCTTGGCGCGTATATTGAGACCTGAGTATGCTTTGCAGACTCGCACTCGATTCTCTTCAATAGATTAAGCTTGTTTCTTCAAAATAGTTCTTCAGTCGTGAAGCTGTTTTCGTTATGATTATAATCTGTATTGGGAATATGTCAAGCAGGTGGAGAAATCACCCTGGAATTCTTCCCTCCATGAGAGCGAAACACCGTCTTCAAATTCTGCAAATGACAACACAGATTCTTCTGTGAAGCTGGATGCTGAGAGCTTGGTAGAAACACCCAAGTCTCGAAAATTGTATATATTCATGGCGACTCTTGTTCTGTTCGTACCAATTTTGGCAGTTTATTTGTTTGACGATAAATTGCCTTCCTGGCCACCTGCTGAGTGTTGATCCCAGCATCCCAGCTCACCCTGCGCTTCTCTACGAGGTGTAACAAATTTTGTTTGTAAATTATGAGTGTAGACAACATTAATGGTGTTGTGTCGTTTTTCTTTTTGTGTAGATCATGATCCCCAGATAAGAGTGTGAATATGTAAACTATTGGTAGGCAAATCTGATGCAATTCATTCATTTTTACTTTTCTTTCTTTAGCAGGATGATCTAAAGCTAATGATTTGTTGTAAACATTATCTGTATTGATTCAGTATATGTTTAGTATCAAGATAATTTTTTGGTTTGATTAATGTTAGCAAATGTGATTGTACCCTTTCCTTTTCAATTCCCATAAATTGCTGCGTGCAGTGCTACAGGCCCCCACCCCCCCACCCCCCAAAAAAAACAACTATATTGATGTTTAAAATATCTTTTATATTTGAACAATACTATAATTAATCATCACTAATTAATATCAAAAGATTTGTGTGTTAAATTTAAGAAAACTTGCAAACAGAGAATCTGAGGTTTCAACCTTGCATATGATATGCAATAATTATATTAACCATATATAGGGAATAATAATTATCTTTATATCTTGTTCCATTTTTTTAAATAATTATAATTAATTGTCACACACACATAAATATAAGGTCTGCCAGGCAGCCAGAGTAAAAGTGCGTATAACATATTTTTACAAACTCCAAAACATAAAATTACAAAATAAATTTAGTACTCATAAGAATAATGTCTTCTCCCAAGTTGATACTTTCAGTCATTTTCTTTCTTGCAGTTCTTGGTTCTCTCTCTCTCTCTCTCTCTCTCTTCTCTCTCTTCTTTTTTTTTTTTTTTGTTTATAGTATGTTAGATGTTAATTAACTTATGATGATTGATATGCAGATTTGGCAAGAGCAGCATGTGTGAAGGATGCTGATTGTGTGGGTGTAATAAAGTGCATAGATGCTAAGGTCAAATGTAATGGAAGCTGCGTTTGTGTCAAGACCAAAGATGCTGGTTGTGCTGCTCCTCTTGATAACAATGATCAAATTGTTAGAAATTATAAGGCAGATAATACTGTTTTGTAAACTTATCAGATAACATCAAATCCCGGTGTTTTCTGGTTAATAAATTTCCTTTGCATTTAAATTTAATGCAAGGATGCTATACGTGAAATTAACTCATTA
Organism: Pogostemon cablin; assembly: GCA_023678885.1. Lineage (NCBI taxonomy): Eukaryota > Viridiplantae > Streptophyta > Magnoliopsida > Lamiales > Lamiaceae > Pogostemon > Pogostemon cablin. The sequence goes on along the minus strand of CM042980.1, from coordinate 2,284,097 downwards.
ATAAACTTTCTTTAACTTTTAGTTGTCAATTATAGATCTTAATTTGCTGTTATTTTTAAATACATACATATTGGTATAAAATTTATGATGCTCTCCCTGCTGAATGTTGTTTAATCACTTATTTCAGTTCTTTTAAAACAGATATATGCATGCATTAATTATGTGATATAATAGTCTTACATAATTAATCAGTAAGAAGATAGGTTAATACTCCATCCATCCAACTCTCAATAATTTTCATTCCAATCTTTAATGATTATTTTTTTTAAATAAAGTGTAGAATGATGGTTTTTTTTTTTTGGTAAATAAAGTGAAAGGGAGAGTGGTTGTTTTGACTTTTAGTGAATTTTTTTTTTTGTGGTAAGATATAAAAGTGGAAAGGGTGGAAATTAAACAGAGTGGAAAGAGTAATAATTTTTAACATGAAAACAATAGAAGTTAAGAAAAGAACTTTCCTTGATGATGGTTATAATAGATAATCATTTGCCTCGTGCCAATATTAGAAACCAAAAATATGAGGCAATCTTGTGAGACTAGCTACCTCTTTTAGTAATTTCAAGAAAAGTTAGTCCTACAAGTCAGTCATATCATGCAATTCCTTTTCTTCCCTCACTCACACTAGACTCCCCTCTCTGATCCAGAGTAGTCGGGCCACACGAAAACGACACGACCCCCGTCTCTTCACGAGCAAACCTCGTCTGGGGCTTGCTACCAGGGAACTCTCTGCACGAGATGCTTCTTGTGGATGTGGGTTCTGCATGATACAAGGACTGGAAGATCGAAGAAAACGGGATATCTGCATGATCTACTGTGCTGAAAGAGTCCCTGGTGCTCTCGGTGGTAAAAGACGAGTCGTCTGAGCTGGTAAAGACAGACCAATCGCTGGACGTTGCGTCTGAAAACTCTGCGAAGTTTTTCAAAGCTGAAGGTCTACTACTTTCTCGTATCAGAACTCCTCTGGACATACTGGCATGATCTACATTGCTGTCTAACCTATGATCCAAATGAGGCTCTCCTGGATTGCCTTCTTCTGGTCTCAATGACCTTCCGACTTTCGCTTGATGTTGTCGAGTGGCCTTCCCGTTACATCTATTAGGGCGAGGGTATGACCTATGAAAGCCAAGAAAACATTATCATGATCTCATAAATTGTGATCTTTCAACCCTACACAGATAATGAAGCTCTTACCTCATGTAGAACAGAATATATGCTCCTTCGGACATAACATGGCTCAATTCTACTGGCTGGACCTGCCAACAAAGCCACAAAAGAGAGAGCATCAGATTGGGAAGTGAAAACAAATATACAGTTGGAGTAACAGATTACAATAACCAGCTTAAGAGGGATTACTTGCAATATGAGTGTGATTACCTCAGTATCATCAACCCTAAACCAATTGTCTTGCAGATCTTTCACGTACGAGATGTAATGACCGGAAAACGACGCATTGGATGTATCCAAGTGCACGACAACAGCGTATAGCATGTAGAGTGGAGGCATGTCATCAGCACCAGTCATATATGGAACCATATCCAGCACTTCCGGAAAAGTGATGCATTTATTTATCTTTCCATAGTTTCCCTCCTGATTAAAACATGCAGTTACACCAACAAAAAAGAAGCCACTAGTTAAACTTGAAGGCAGCAAATAAATATCCATATAGCATTTCATTCTCAGAACAGCAGACACAAAACCTCGTAATAACACTACCTGAAATCTCTTCAAGACTATGGTGAGGATATTTGGAGCCTCTTTGATGTTCAATTGCTTCCGAGCTCGAACATATGCAGCACACCTTTACATTCCATAAGTTGAGAACACTAAGTATAACATTAAACTGGCATTAGCATTTTGTAAAGTAATAAAGGGAACACACCTTGCACATCTATACATGTTGTCCCCATCAAGATCTTCTGAACTAGTAAACTGAGTTAGTGCATCTTCCAGTGACTCAACCCAACCATATATCTCCAGGGTAAGATCCATCATTTTTTCATCCCGCTCGGACTCATGGTGACATTTCAAACATTTAACCTGTTTTATTAGGATGACTCAAGTCAAATTTCACAAGAGTCGGAAGGGGAAGAGGCATCTCAAAGATGAAAATTTAAGGGAGATCAAGCACCTTTGATCTAAGGCATCCCCCAAACGTATGTTGTATAAAAGTTGTATCCTGCAGCCTGGGATCAACGGCGTTTTCTCCACCATAACCTTCCAAGCATATTGATTGCATTGAGGCGACAAGAAGTCTGAGTATGCATGGCATTGTGAAGTTAACTAAGGCAGTCATAAAACTAAGTCCAATTATCAAATAAGTTATTTCCTTGAATAGGGGAAAGTTTTTCGAGTGGAAATTAAGACCTTAGGAACTCATGAGCATCTTCCTGACTTCCATCACCAATCTGGGTATTAAGACTTCTAATATACACAAGAATATTTACAGGTGACAGAGGACCCCCACTTTGTCTTAACATCAATACAAGCTGCTCGAGTTCACACATGAGACACCAATCCTTGGCACATCCTGCAATGACATAGGACAACAATGGTTTTTTGTTGCAACTATGAAAGAGCTTTGTTACCAAAGAAATTTCAAGAAAAAGCAAGTACCAGCTTTGGAATGTGATTGACGAAGAAGATATATGATCAGAGGCTTTGTGCATGTCAGACACTGCAATACAGCATTGGCATAGCAACTACAGAAGAGTGCAGACAGACCACGCTTAGTGCCAAGATAACACGCTATTCTGGAGTGCAATACTTTCACAAACTCGTGTAGTTGAATTGTTAAATCTTTAGAATCAAACCAGCAGGAAATGGGAAGCGCAAGATAAAATTTTACCTATTCCCACAATTTATGAGTCCTCTAGGTGTCACGTTGAAAGCTTCATACTTAAAGTACCTCACAAACTCTTCATAAGGAAAAATCATCTGGCAAACCACGTAAATTTAATATGATAAGTTTCCTTGTAAAGCTCATACACACACACACACACACACACACACACACATATATATATAACATTATGCACATTATATATTATCACAACTTCAGTACACCTGTAATTCCGGCACAGATTGTTTCTGGAAACTTACCTTCACTTTTCTTTTCTTAATGGTACCGTCTTCTAATTGTTGATGTCGTTCAACTTTTGCTGACTTCGTCATACCTACCATCCTCATGAGTTCGACATTCACCAGCCTGTTGTTTTCCTGTAAAGTGTTGTCATCTTTCAATGAAGCAGTTCCTGCACCAAAATAGCTTAGTAAATGGATAAGCAAATGGCATCTGCTAAAAGGAAAAAAACGACATTTGAACCTACTAGAGTCCTTCGCCGTTTGAACTTTTATATCTGCATCTGATAACAGTGATTCTTTAGGCATTTTCATCCTTGATTTTGGATATTTATGCAGTTCAGTTCCATTAGACTGTGAACTGATTCTCGATTTACTGCTCCTCTTAGTTGAAGTCCTTTCAGAAGAGAAATTCAAGCCTTTTGTGTCATTGGTGCCCGGAATTCTGTTCTGAGATGAGTAATCTCCTTTTCTCAAGGCCATTCGAGTCTCATGAGCATTCTTGCCACTGATTGAAGAGTTTAGAATGCCATAATTATTTCCATCGTCAAATGCATTTAGACATTCTCTTTCTACAATGTCACTCTCAGGCAAGGCACCTCTCAGATCATCATCTCCGTTCTTGGATACACGAGGACTGTTAGCATGATGTTCTGAGAGGGAAAAATCACCTTCCTTCTGCTGCAACAAATAATCATTGAAACTTTGAGTTACTAAGTATATATACGTCTAATATGGAAAATAATAGATGTATACACAAGTATCACAACTAGAAAAAGTAGCATTATCTCACGTAAGCATTTTCAGGTGGCTGAGAAGAATTTGGGGGAGTAAAACCATCGCCAGCAACTTCATCGGAGGAATTAAATACAGCACCATATGCAGTTCTTGACGAGTCTCTGCGGCATGTAAGCAATGTAGCTACGCCTGCAGATCTTTGATTAAGAAAAGATTTCTCAGATTTATTAAGTGTAGTTGGAGGAAAATTGACATCCTCTGAAGAATTATTTTCAGTGTCTTGCTGCTGCATGTTGTATTTGACGGGACTTTGTTCTGTAACTTCAGCACAAGAGACCCATCCACAAGATTCGTCGCTTGATACATGCCTAAAAGAGGATCTATGGCTGTCTTTTCCCATTTGCTGACACTCAAGTTTGTGAACTTGCCTCCAATGAACAATCTGACACCTACCAGAACTACACACGTGTAGACGAGTTAGTAAATACAGTGAGATGATCTAGCTGAAAGTTGATGTAAGATTGAGTCATCAAGAATGTACACTTGTATCTATCTTTCTCAAATTATGTACTAGGAAGTAAAATTTGCCAAATAAATTTAAATTGAGAAAAATGATAACAGGAAACCATAAATAAGATTATTTTTTAAAAAAAGTTAAGAAAAAGTAAACCACTCTTTTTTTTTTTCCTCAGAAAAGAAACAAAACAAAGGATCAATAATTTTAGGAACTGGTCTTATTATGATAATACTGAAAACAATACTACAAATAATCCTTTTTTTTTTTTTTTGTGTGTGTGTGTGTGTGTCAGTTATGGTATGTAAGTCAAGAAGTTGGCATACCAATACCAAACAGACTTGCACTGTGAGCAACGAGTCGTAGCTGGGCCGAAGCATCTTGCACACTGATGAATCCCAATGTTTGGTAAATGCATCCCAGGCAAAATACTGCCAACAGCCATATCATTGACTTGCTGAGCTTCTTCAGCTGCTCCACTAGCAATCAAACTTATTCTTTCCTTTCTTTTTGTGGTGTCACTCCATTTTCCTAGTAAGAAATAACTAACCAGGGGAAGGACAACAAATACAAGAAACAAAGCCGGTATATCGGATTCTCTTGGCTCAAGCATGTCCCAACAATCATACTCATGTCCAGTATAGCTTAAACAAAAGTACTCTTCCAAACAACAAACTTCCTTTTCCACACAGCACCAATTTATAAGAAGTCAGGTACATTATATACACTACAGCTGATCATATGCTCCACTTCAGTCCAGGTACTCCTCACTTCAGAAAATAAAATTGCATTTTAAATGAGAACTGTGACTAAACTAATTTTATTATAGTTCAAATAATACTAGAAAAATCATAATGCAGCCATAGAAATTGTGAAAACCAGCCTCCTGGTTTGAAATTCTTAAACCGAAAAAGAAAAGGAGAAAGAGAGACTTTGCATGTCATCTTCTTAAACTTTTTTTTTTCTCTAGGAAATTTAAAAGTTTCGGCAATATAAACAATGCTTAATTAAATGATCTGGTTTTCAAAATAATATCAATGTCAATAGATATAAAGAGGTATTTACGGATGCATTATTATTTTTTCTTTTGGGTTTGGGGTGTTAAAATTTTTATCATAAAGCAACAAGTGACTACAAAGAAATATCATCAGATAGTCAATATCAATATTCTACAACTCACAAAGCACTTCATATTGGATCAACTTACGATCACAGGTTGACAAAAAGAACTTCAAAAAAGAAGTCTTAAATATATTAGACTGAAAACCCAAAATATGGTTCCTATCAATGCATTACATTCCAATCACTCATCATCTAACAGTTGGATTTATGAAACCTTAAGAACAATGGACAAATACCTTGTCACAAAAAAAAAAAAAAAAAAAGAAAAAAGAACAATGGACAAATACTTACATCTTAATATACAGTCCTTAGACGATCAATCAATGGTGAAGAAAATTGTTCTTCTTCACTATATGTATAGGGCTGAAAAAATAAAACATATAAAAGTGAGCCAGAAGAAATAAATACCAAGCTTCTAGATAAATATTTCCTAGAAAATAATTCCTTCCAAATCTTATTCATGCACGGACAAATAGGTCACTACAAACAAATGTGAAGTCAGATACTCGTAAAGGTGGCACGTGTCGATGAACCATGAAACTTTTTCATGCACTCGTGTTACGTCTCCATAATGGCCAATAGACGACAACTAATTGGAATGGGAACATATAATTAGCTCCTAAAAAGGTAACAATTTAACTGAAAACATCCAAATGATACCATAACTCATAGACCTCTTAGGGATCCCGGAAACACAATGCATTGTAGAGGAAAACGATAAGACTTATAAGTGTAATTAGTACAGCATTATCATGCAAACATAATAAGGATCATGTACTAGATGCCTTCTAGACATGCATCATAGAGTTGTATCTATCCAGGTACAAATGTGAATAAAGTAGCAACTAAATCTGCACTTCATTTACTTCGCTAACGACAAGAAGTATAAACTTATATTATACCAATCTGTCGTTTCTTAACCACCGTACGGCCATTATCATGCAAACATAATAAGGATCACGGACTAGACGCCTTCTAGACATGCATCACATAGTTGGATCTATCCAGGGACAAATGTGAATAAAGTAGCAACTAAATTCGCACTTCATTTACTTCGCTAACGACAAAGACTTATATTATACCAATCTGTCGTTTCTTAGCCACCGTACGGCCATCGAATCCACAATAAATAACAACATTTCAGATAGAGAATGTTGTTATGAAACAGGATAACAAAACATGTAACTGATAAACAACATAAGCAATAGTTATAGGATGTATGTCTCAAAAATGACAATGACATAGTTATGGATTATATATTTGTTTAAAAAAAGTGCATTATTATACAATGATTCAAGCATGAACAACGAAGTGAAAGAAAAAATGAGATAATTAATTAATTTTAAAAAAAAAAATAGAAACTCATCAACTTCAGAATGCTACACAAGATTCTGCCATTTACTCAAAACAAATTCAGAATTAACAAAACTCCTAAAAAAATCCAATCTTTCTTAGAAAAACACGAAAAACAATTAATCACCCCCCAGCCCACCTCATTGATTTCCCCCCCATAAACACTAAATTTATGTGCAGATTTCAAGAAATTAAAGAAAACCCACATCACAAAAGCATTCAATTCAAAGATTCAATAAAAACACATAGAAAACGCCTCAGAGACCTACACAGAACATACGTACAGATAGATACACATTTCATGTAGCAATATAGCTTACAGATAACACAAATGCAGCAAAATGAAGATACAATAAAAAAGAAAGAAGAGATAGAGTTTCTCATCTCCTTCTTTAATGGTACCTTTCCTTTTCAGTTCTCAATTTATAAGAGAAGACACAGCCAAATTAGAGTTCCATTGCAGAAAACCAGTTTCTCACTTAAAGCTTCTTCCTTGTTCAACTTTTAAGGCAGGGCAATACTACTATGTAGACCACCCCCAGGTGCACCCGTCGAAATACGAAAGATTCCATACGTGGAGCGTTTTCATTGGATCGAATGTTGCTTATGTGGGCTCTCTTCGGTGCTCATCAAAGTACCTTATCAACACACACAAAAAAATTCTCTCTTCTTAATTTTCTTTAAATTAACATATTAAAATTATTTTATTTACAAAATATATATCAAATACACAAAAATGTACCCAATTTATAAGATCTAAACACACATGATATTAGTCACAACAAGCCCATTACTTCACATTCGACCCCAATACATAAAAATTGGTTCTTGGATTAAAAAAATAATGAAAAGTTTATAATTTTAGTTAGTTATTAGTGATGAAGATTTATGAGAAAAGAACATTAAGGAATTATGAGGTAAACACCCTTTTCATTCTTGAGAAGGCAGCATTTGAAGTATAAAGGAATAATGTTGGATAGAATAATGATGTTCAAATCAATAGTACATAAGTCAAACATTGTCTTATTACAAGATCGAGAACAACATGCCCAGGTGTGGGTCCCACCATTTGTTTAAATTAAATCTTAAGAAATGAATTTCCGCTTAAATTATCAAAATATAAGTAGAGTTTTTATTATTATTAGGTCATAACTTATTATCGTGTCACGTGTAGGGCTATGCAAGTAGCAATACTTGAATGGTAGATTATAAAATAAGAATAATAATAGAAAATAAAAAAATTATACTATGTATAGTTGTGATGAGTGAATGATGATGAGGTTTAGACAGCAACATGCAATAATAAGGATCATGTGAGCTGCTTTATAATCAATTTAGACGTGCATTTTCCATGCATTTCGATACGATTTAGGTAGATGTTACTAATATTTTTATTTATTTGGGAGACTCTCTTGTGAGATTATTTGTGAGACGAGTGTGAGACGGGTCGATCCATCATTAAAGTATATTTATTTTATAGATAAAATATGTTTATTTGTAATTAAAGTATGTTAATAATAAATCATTTATAACACACTAAAATCATACTTTTAATGCATAATTAAGCATACTTTATAAAATATGTTTTAAAAAGTATCAAACATACTTTATCTACTCCATAAACATACTTTAATAATGGTTCAACCTGTCTAACAAATAACTCGTCTCACAAGAAACTTTGTCTTTTTATTTTTATTTTTTTAAAATTCCTTTATTCGATATTAATTTGCACCTTATGGATAAGAAAGCTTAGAAGAATTTTCGTTTTTTTAAACTACTATTTTTATTAACGAGTGCATGCGTACTCTCTTAGTAGGTAATAAAAAAAATTATAACGTGGATGTATTAGATGAGGGGCTAATTTTGTATTTAATGTGTATTTTGAGATTATATTATTGAGATTATTTTTATTTTTTTTAAGTTTATTGTAAGAAGTATAAAAATGAAAAATGCCAAGTTCGTTATGGGATGAAGATATTATACATCAATTGGTCTGGTATTTGTTTCTTATTTTTGTGTAACATATCACATGTCATGTAGAAAATAGAAGGAAAAGAAATTATTAATTTTATGGACAGTTAATTGAATTTTCTTTTGTCTTTAGTGTCAATTATACAATTAATAATAGTAGTGCGGGAGATAATATAAAAAATATTCGATGTGTATTACTAATTTATCTCCCTTATAATATTATTGAGGTACAGTTAACAGTTTTAAAGAAAAAACATATACATGTGTATATATATGTTGTGTTCATAATCATTTTCTTCTGATTTCTGGTGTTACATTTTATCATTAATAAGATTATATTTTTTGTGAATTAAATAAAAATCTCACATCAAATAATTAAATATTTTGAAACTAACAAATTAATTTTTGATTCCTTAAAGATAATGTTGGGTACCAACTCATAATGTGATTCGTATATTGGTACCAAACTCATAATGTAGCTTCTTTTTATATAATAATAATAATAATAATAATAATAAATTTTATTATGTTTTAATTTGACCATTAAAACCATTAAAATCCTATCATTTTTAGTTTCGATTATACAAACTAGGAGGATTAATTTGTTGGGAAGTTAGCAAAGATTTGAACAATCATTAATACACAATTTTGATAATTTAATATTTAATTTAATAAATAAATATTATGCCTTTTCATGTTCTTATTAGTGCATTTGCTCTTTAATATCTCATATAAGCCACGTTCTACTTTTCTAAATTGGTACTGTAATATTATCTAGTTTGGTGAAAGGCTTCTATCAATAATATATTATTAATTATTTTCATTTACCTATTATCATGATTTCACCAAATTTTACGTCATTTAAATTTACAAAAATCGACTAACATATAATCATATTACCAAAAATAATTTTACATCGAAACATATTTGAAAAGTAATTAAGGATTTTTTTTATCGTTGGTAATTTTGTATTTCTGGTACTCCGTGTATCATTCTATTTTAATAAATTTTTATTTGCCCTCAAAAAAAATTAAGGATTTTCTTTAAATTAAATTTCTACAATACTAGTGTGATAGTATATGATTCTGATTTATTGAGAGTTAAACAAAAAAAATAAAAACGAAGTGTGTAGGAAATATATTAGTTGACAAAAAGAAGAAGAAAAAGCGCTCATTAATTATTAATTCAAGCATTAGATAATTACTTTTTAAGATATTATTATTAATTTATTACATGGCCAAATCTTTCCATTTTTGTAAAATGATGGGACCATATTGACTTTAAAAAGTTATCCTTAAATTCCAAACTGGCCACTAGTTTTACTTTAGAAATTAAAAATTGCTTTGGTCTTATAAAATAGTTTTCCTACTCACATTAGCAGGATTTTTAGAAGTTGTTAGAATCTGGAATTTTTTAATCAAAATAAAATCTTAATTAAGATTCTACCTTTCATAAACATAATAATAAGATTTTAATAAATTATTTTTTGCTCTAATATTCTTTCACTTAATTTTTTTTTTTGTAAATATGCCCCTAGAATAATAGTAATTCATTAAAAAAATAAAATAGAACAACCATCTTTATTAAGTGTAAATATTTATTTTAATTTTTTAAATACTCTAATTTGAACAGTACTGTTGGTGAATCTGTCATCATTAAGCTGTAATTAACTCGGTAACTATGCGTGCAATTAATTACATAATTTGGAATGACGTAATGGCAATTTTTTATTGGGGGTGGCTATTTGCACCCCAAAATGTCTGTATACACCTCAATATTCAATTTAATTTATAATTTAATTTATAAGTATATTATTCTAAATTCATGAGACACACAGCAGCCATGGACATATATACCCTTTTTAATTAAATTTAATATAAATATCACTTATACTTAAATCAAACTACCTTAAGTAATGGATTCTGTTCTCACTCTTCGTGAATCCTTTGATCAGAACTGAAACTTGCATTGCAAAACCAGATTTGATAAAATTATTGTCAAAAAAAGAATTGAGTTGTTATTAAGATTTTATCCTCTTTTGTGTGAATCAAATATATCCAAGCAAATTTATGAACTAATATAAAACTTTAATTCTTGTCCTAAAAAATACGAGGATCTACCTAGAAGAGAAATTGGGGAATCAACAAAAGTACACCAATGAAATTAAGAACTTAGGGATCTAATTTCTTTTAAGAATTTGAAGAGAAACAAAGCACTGTAATTAATGTGGAAGAAGATAATGGATTGCAATGCATTGTGGTGGTGAGATTGAAGAACATGATGTTGTAGGATTTGTGAAGATTGGGATTCTGATAGTATAGGTGTTTGCAGTGAAGAAGGTGGTGGTGTTGAGCAACTGGAAGACAGGTATCGCGCACCTGTCCGATGACCTTCCATCCAGCGATGACATATCATTTTCCGACCTAGAAGGAGAGAGAGAGAGTTTATAAGTATCCTTTATAATTTCACATCGGTCTGTGTTTATCTCATAAAACTGGAATAACAAATATTGAATACAAAGAAATACATATAATGACTTGATTGATGGCAAAAGCTCCTCCACCCCCGGAGACACGGGATATTCTGTGTTCTCATGTGAACACAACCCTCCTACGTATTGCTAGGGGTTTAAATTGTAAAGGGACATGAAAATTGCAAAGGCGCACGAATGTGCTCCGTGCGCCCGGGTGCATAGGAGCCTCACTTATGATTGATTATATATAAATATATATAAGGGTATTATTATCTTTTAATATAATTAAACAAATATAATTTGGGGTGTATAAAGAAATTTCGAGAGTGCAAATAGCCGCATCTTTTTATTTGAGTATTTTGATTGTGGTGATCTCATTAATGTAATCCTTGAAAGACAAACTCTCCTAAAAATATGTACATTGTTTAAAATTTAAAATAATATTTATTTGATGTAACTGAAATCCTTAAATCGCATTTGAATAATCTGTTCGACCGACAATATCATAATTAAAACAAAATTCATTTTAAGACTTGCATGGATGTAAATAATGATATTCCACATCTACTTTTTTTGGTTAATTTTCGAATTTATTTATGTTCAATACCAAATTTAAAATTAATTAAATAAGTTATTAACTGAAGTCGTTAAAATCTCGCGCTAATCAGTGCGACGATTTATAGGATAAAACAACAAAATCATGGTTTGAGTAGCAATAAACAAAACTGGGATACATAAATACTGGAATGATCTCCATTGCAAAAAAGATTTATTGATCGTTCAAAAGGAAAAGAAGGAACAATCAAATTATTTCTGTAAAACGAATATACTCTCGTATATATGGTGGAAACAATGAAGACTTATTCTTTCAAAAGAAACTATAAAAGTGATTTCCAGTGTCTATATGAACTGTCTTAAAGCTGTAATGACAGCAAGAGGATTCTCAATATGTACAGCATGTCCTGCACTGTGGATTTCAACAACTGGGGGCGAAACACAAGTTCCGTTTTCATGGCTGATTTTTCTGTACGTCTCACGAGCAATCGCCTTGAACTTGGCATCCTTTTCTCCCACTATGAGCTGAAGTGGCACCTTACAGTGCTTCAGATCGTCCCATAATGATCTGCATGGACAGAAAACGTAGTTTCAGACAAGAAATCATACCGGGGGAGGTGGTAGGGGGGGGGGGGTGATTTCTAGGAGCAAAAATGTTGGAGCTTACGGCTGTCTTCCAATACTCAAGTCAGAAAGAACTTTGCCAAGAGTGTTTAAGTCATCATGTTGCAAACGATTGTTTGCTATCTGCTTGAAGTTGGGATGACTTCTTAAGCTGCATTATCGAAGATCGAAAGCAACGGGTTCATGTGTATTCGACAAAAGAATTCAATCTGGAAAAAGGATATCATAGCAACCAATTACCTAACCCACAGTTCTTCAGCATACCAGGCATCTATAAAAAATTCCAAGCCATTTGAGACTAGTGTGCTAGCTCTAAAGTCATCTTTCACCTTACGGATTGATCTCGCATCGTCGTCTATCAAACCAGGGCTTCCAGAAATTATCACAGCTTGTTTGACCTATTGTAGAAATTGTTAGATACGATCGAGTAGCTGAAAATATACGTTTCCACAATAACAGTATGTGAGAAAACACCTTATTGCTGCATTTTAGGGCTGTGTATAAGGAGATCCTGGCTCCCATTGAGTATCCAACAAGTGTAACCTTTCCGGGAGAAAGATTATTCAACACCTTGCACAAGATATCACTCATCACATCAATCGAAAAATTTGGTCGATCCGAGCTGTTTTTACCATGACATTGCAATTTTGATCCACCATGACCGGGAAGATCAACTGCAATGCATCGGGTTGAGCTCGAGATGGCCTTCATGATGGGGATCCAATCTCTGCCAGTTCCGAGGAATCCATGAAGAAACACCACTGCACTACCCTGTGAATGAGAAAGGACTTAGTAAAATAAATATCAGTCACTTGATATAGATGGGGTTTTTACTTACATCATCACTTTCTCCAGTCTCAAACACGTTTATGGAAAGCGAGGCATCCTCTGTATCTACTGCTATTTGGTATTCCTTCACTTGTTGCTGAACAGAGGTTATGATAACAGCATCTGGATTTATTCGACAATTCTGGAGGAACTGTCCAGCGTCAACAGCATCTGCCTCTACAAAGCCATGTTCTGGATTGTAATGGATATTTAAAGGATCAGCTGTTACTTCTTCCTTAAACCACTTGTATGTTCCAAAACCATGTGCTACGGATGATTGTGGTTCATTTTTCATCAACCTTCGCATCTCAGCACTTTGCACGTCCAGATAACGAGCAAATTGGATGTAAGCAGACAAACCAAGTGCACTTTCAAATGCAGCACTGACGACAGCCATCTTCCCGTGCTGCTGAGCCCATCGTGCAACCAATGCTGCATTTTCAAAACCTCCAATAACACTTGGTTTGATAACCTGAGAAAATCATCATTTAAATAAATCAACAAATTTCAGAGCAGCAACTCTAAAGATACAGATAGGAAAAATAGTTTCCAAGACTCGAGTTTGGTAACGCGCACAAATCTTCTCCCAGCTTATTCTGCAAACATTTCCATCACCTCAATGCATACTAGAAATGGCTCTCCTAGATATTGAATCACTGAAACTGATTTGGAGTTTTTTTAGTAGATAGTGATCCCACTTACAACTGCAGCTACTCCTGAATGGCCGTATTTCTGAATGACCTCAAGAAGATTCTCCCTGGCACGGTTGATAGTTTCATCCAAAGCCACTGGCAAGCCAGTTTCTTCGCAGAATCTCACTATATCATCTTCATTATCAATGGGCTCCTGAAACCCCATAAATCGAATGGATTAGTTACACATTACAACTTATTTAAGAACACGCAGAACTTCATAGCATCATATCACTACAACACTCAATGGAAGTTTCAATTGGCTCCTGAAAACAAGGCAACATTTATAGAAAGACTGGAGGTAATTCCAAAATCTGGTCGTGGAGAACCTTGTTTGAAAGCCTGGTAGTTTTATCGAACAAAGATTCTGTATAGTTTTACCTCAATATACTGCAAGCAGCAATCTTTGACTGAGGAAGCAAATTTAACAGCTACTTCATAAGTCCATTTTCTATTTGCATCTGCACGTAGTACAATATGCTTCCCGACCTTTCTTCTCACCTCTTGTATTGTAGCGATATCTTCATCAGGATCTGCCCTTCGTGCCACCTGTGGCAGTAAATCTTAAAGCTGATGTTTCCTCTCAACAATAGAAAACCAAGATTAAGAATAGCAGCATATTGTAAACAGAACAATATGAACTTGTGTAATTTGGGAAGAGAATCACTTTTATTTTTATGGCAGTAAAGCCCTCAGCAACTAGTGTGGATGCAATGAAAGCTGTGTCTGCGGGACTTCCGAAAGAATCAATGAGAGCACAAATTTGAACCGCAGATGAGCTCTTGGACAATTCCTCTCTTGATGGATGAAGTATATCTAATACGGTGCTACCATGTCTACTTGCAATGGCACTGAGGACAGCCATCTCTAATCCACATCTGACACTGGGCAAGATTGAGCCTGGCTGTAGTATTCAGTTACGTTAAAGAACTCAAACTCAGAAAGTGAAGATCATATCACTCCTAGACTATATTATTACTTGGGCACTATGAAATGAGCAAATAAAGATTAGAAAAGGCATACCGGAATTCCTAAACTGTTCCATATCCAGGAGGAGAATGAATACTTCAACAAGGGTAGGATGTTACTAATTGTATTCCCTTCAATGGCATGAATAAGAAACCGAAGTTGCTCTTCCACGTCTAGCAAATTTTCTTTGTGGATTTCAAGAGGTGCAACCTGTTCAAGAAAATGATGAGGGATTATGGTGAAAACATAATGCATGCATGAGCATTAACAAAGACAAACACACACATTCATAGAGAGAGAGAGAGAGAGAGAGAGGAGCAACAAAAAAAATCTTATGCGGATATTCTTATTAGTGTAGCTCCTTCAAAGAGAGACATGAAATCATATAGAGAATACCTCACCAAATCCAGTACTACCATCTTCAAGAGACAGACGTATAATGAAACCTTCTCTATAGGATGTGGTGTTGTCAGAATTTTTAGAAGCTGAAGTAGGTGGAGCATTTAACTGAACCCTGCCATAGTTTGAATTGTAAAAAAATTATTGAAAATTTTAAAATTGCTGCATGTGATGATTCTACTTGTCTATTACAGAGGTTTACCGGTATAGAGAGAAATCCATCTTATTGATTCGTATAGGACCTTGAAAGGAAGATTCTGCTATTGAGAACTTCGAGATGACATTAAAAGCTTGATCTGAGGCATGGCGAGTAAAATTCCGCAAATTACTGAGAAAATGCACACAATGTGTCAGTGTATGTAGGCGAAAAAGTCTTGTTAGCTTGGGAAGGGAGTTTCTCAAAAGCAGAACAACCTATGAAATGCAACATTGGTATCAATTTCACTCTCAACTTCAACAATGCAATCAACTTCTTCTCTCTGAGACGTGAACAATGCATCCTGCAACTCTCCTTTTGTTTGCACTTGTGCATGCTTCACACTGAAAATGATATATTTCATATACGAAGAGGGTGATTTCTAATTCAGACCACAAGGATTCAATAATCAACAAGTATGTAACAAGATATTTTTAAAAGTTATGCTACAAGAGCAACTGTTCTTACCCATGTGCAAGACATAGATCACGTATTGAAACATTGTGAGATGTGTAGAAGAATCGTTCCATTATGCTTCTGTCTACTGTACTTGCGACGGGTAGCTGACTAAAGATTGCACCACCATGATTGTTCACAACAACAATGACCATCGGCTTCCGGGTTTTTCTTTTAGAAGGAAAGATATGTGTCACTAGAGGTGACTAAAAGAATACGTTGATTATGAGAAATCAGCAGTTTGATCTACTAGGTAAATGAAAGATATGACATGGAATTGCCTAATACTGTCACTCTAACCATATACTGGAAAATAAAAAAAAGAAAAAAACTAGAAAATGAATAATCAATCATATGAGCAAAAGTAGAAAACAGCCAAGAACTTGCATCAATTATAAAACCAGACTTCTTCAAGCCTTGGGGGGAAAAATTAAGATGATGTGAAACAGGGAAGACTAGTAGTTAGAAAACTAATTAAAAGTTTTTTGAGAAAATAATAAAAGTAAAAGGACAGATTGAAAAAATAATAATAATAATAATAATAATAAAAAATAAAAGCCTACCTCTCTCTGAGTAGTGCCAATCCATTAGTATCATGAAGAAATGAAACATCTCCCATCACCATAAGCACCTGATGTAACAAATAATACAAGATAATGCATTCAGCCATAAAACAGGGTAAACATTTCTTTTGCTTAAAGAAAAGCAAGAAGATACCAGAAAGCTTTTAACTTACATTACAAGGACAATTAAGTTTGTAATCAGAAAGTTGACATTTAAACAGCTATCTAGTCAAAAATTTGAGTTAGGGACAGTAATCTGTTCAAACTTTGATGTGTTTTTATGTCCATATATGCATTATATCAATATTAGGATGAAACAATGATATAAGAACAACAGTGGAAATACTTACTCGTTTGTTGCAGCCAACTGCAAATCCCACAGCAGTGCTAATTAAACCATCAATACCACTAGCCCCTCGATTTCCAGTAACATGGACCCAGTGGCATGGTAGGCCAGAGCTTAACAGCAAGGAAGCACTATGAGTGCATTGCACCAAATTACTCCCATACATATCTGCGTCACGTATTGGCATGCTGTTTCCAAAAAATAAAGCAGATCCACAACGAAGTGTTTCAAATATTTTTCGTGCAACATAAGGTTCAGTCAGAGATTGCTCGGAATTAATAAATGATGATATCTCCCCGGCAGCCTATAGAAGAGGGAGGAGAATGTCAATATAACATGTTGCAAAGGAGTGAAGAAATATCTGCAAATGCTTTATTCTACTTATGAACAAATCTATTCTCAGGACCTTTATGGGATGTTTTCATAGTTCTGTGTTAAATTTATACATATGTCACGTGGAACAGTGGAAGTCCTTACGGAGCATTTCACAGTAATACCAATCAGTTATTGAACCAATATTTGTGTTCTTGAGAAAGTAAGTAAATGTTTAAAGAACAGAAGGCCTAGTGGTTGTATACCATCATGTCCAATCTCCGTATTGAGTCCCTCCATCTCTTGCTTACATGTGGATTGCAGAATTTAATCATGCAATCACTGAACTGAGAAACAGTGCTTTGAATTCTGTGTGTCAATATATGAGAAGGATCATGACGACCTGGATGATCATCAACCAGGATATAAGAATTAGGCGAGCATTGCTCTATCATTTGAGAAATGCGTCTCCCAGTTATTTGACTTCCAATCTGGTATTCAGATAATAATGACTTCAGTGGCATTATTCAAATAAGTCGTGTTAGAACATTTCATATGGAAACTACCATTCTGAATTTGTGTGTGATAAATTCTGGTGCCTATATTTCAAGACATGCC
The DNA here is from genome assembly GCA_023678885.1 of Pogostemon cablin. Lineage (NCBI taxonomy): Eukaryota > Viridiplantae > Streptophyta > Magnoliopsida > Lamiales > Lamiaceae > Pogostemon > Pogostemon cablin. The sequence goes on along the minus strand of CM042980.1, from coordinate 2,266,293 downwards.
AATATGTACGATGTTCTTCAAATAAGAAAAAATACAAATAATTTTGTAGTATTATTATTCTCAAATTGCATGTCAGTGTCCCAACAAACAACACAATGTAGCACCAAAATTTGACTTTAACCTGCTGTTTCCCAGGGGCTTCATGCAAGATATGCAGAAGCTTTTAGTTTTTTCAAACTAAGTCAAAAATTGGACATACCTGGACTACCACATCAGCGTGCATCCAAGCTCTGACAGAATCAGACATTAACAGTTGATCGAGATGATCAACGAATAATATGTCCTTTCTGTCAAGAAAGGATGACAAATACTTCCTCAATCGTAAACCTGATTGGACATCAACTACAACAGGCCACATCAAGTGTTTAGCCAGCACAAGAGCTGCCCACCTGTCATCTTCTTTATGAATGGAACCTAACACTAAAATCCCATGGTTTGCCCCTTGAATCAGGTTGAGGACCTCAGTCATCTGCCAGTGCATGTTATTACATGAGATGGCCTGCTGTGGTTGAATATATCTGGTAAATGGTTCGGCATTCAGCATCCAAAAGTCTAATCCACTTAAACAGTTACGATTCCAACCTTTTGGACTGTTTGCCAGTGGTTCTCGAAAAGGGCAGTTGATATGTATTGGACCATTTGGTGAAGATGTTGCTTTAACTACCGCAGAGTCAATTGTGGTAAGAACCAGCCTTGCAGAAATTTCATCAGTAGGAGGAGGAAGACTGAAAATTTTCCTCACAAATGTTCCATAATGATTGATCTGCAAGTATATTGTAACATTCATAGGAGCCAAAACCTTACAGACATTAATCATATTGTTAAAGTAGAGCAAATTCAAGAAGATAGAAAGTTGAAACTAGCCATTGCAGGGGTAGAGTAAATTAGTAATTTTCCATCAAATATGATCAGTACTATAGACGATGAGCTTATATAGATGGGAATTTCAAACTAAAACCATATGCAGCATCTTTACTGTGAAACCAGTAAAAGCAATTGAATATAACCGAGAGATCACATTCAAATTGAAGCCCTTGTTTTACCTGATTGATTGCTTGGTTTGCCCCAACATCTACAAGCTCAGGAGGACGGTCTGCTGTAAGTAACAGCATCGGTACAAAACTCTGACTGGCCTCCACAACCTGTATAAAGGGCACAGAGAAACTTATAGGTGGAAAGACAGAGTGAACTTGAAGAAGCTAACTATGGCAATCTAGAAGAGAGGGAGAAGAAAGTTACGAGTAAAAGTGTATTTAGATTAGTTAAAATAGTCTTGAAATACTTAATTAACTTAATAATTGAAGAAGTCCAATCTGGTCTAAACATCTATATAAAAGTATGGTAGTTCATAGAAAGATGTAAAGCATTAAATATATGAAACTGTTGAACTCACGGCAGGAAAAAGATTTGTGACTGCAGTGCCTGATGATGTTATGATGACAGCTGGTTTCTGGGAGCCTTTGGCATAACCAAGTGCATGAAATGCGAGGGATCGTTCATCAATGCATGCAATACAAGTTACGAGGGGGTGACTAGCAGCAGCAATAGTCAGGGGAGATGACCTTGATCCAGGAGCTATACAAAAATACTAAATAACATATAATTAGAGAAGTCGAGAAAGCACAAGTGAAGAAAAGATTTTGATAGTTAATCTCACTGTCAAACCAAGTCGAGTGCATTCTTCAACTATCAGAGATGCCCACAAAGCATTGATATTGGGAGACTCTGGAGTGAAAAAGTTGACTTGATTGGTTTCATCTCCTGGGTGCTGAAAAAAGACAAAAAAGAAAGGAAAAAAAAATCAACAAAATAGAACAAGGTTTTCAATGAGATTCTAATAGACATCAAGCAAGATTATCAGAAGGAACCACCAGAAAAATATCTAAATGGCTGTAACAGACCACAGCCTCTTATTAATTTGGTAAAGATTACATAAAGAAACTTCTCAGTAATTCATGTAAATGTAGTATTATTTTGGATTGTCTGGAAAGTAGATGAGAGTTTTTCCATCATGTAGTAGTTCATACCATGTTGTTAGCAATTGTTAAAGTTGATGAAATCCTGGCAAAGAACTGACTGAAAGAAGAGGAATTTTTCTGCAAGAAATATATGTACACAGTCACCTATTAGTTTGTTTTCTGAGGAGCACAACAGTTTAAATAATGAAAGAAAAGATAACAGCTAATGCTCTAAAAATGAGTACCAGGATAAGGGAGATACCAGTTCCAAAGTGCTGGCATCAGGATGCTTCCCATCCATTAACAGAGCATTTATGCGTACCTGCCAGATATGTTTACAGATGCAACTAACAGTGATCAATACTGAGATGACTACCACGAGGGCAGGGAGGCTGGGGGTGGGGATTTGCAATAGATGTTTCTACCATTTTCTCATGTTTCTCTGCATTATTGAACTTCAATAGAGAGGAGCGAATCAATTGGTTACCAGTTAAACAGGAATGTCTGGCCTGGTACAAGAAAATGGATGAGGAAACGATAAGAAAAGAAATAATGTAAAATATATCAGCCTCATTTTTAGAAACACATGTGGTGGAAAAAGTAATTACTTGTTTCAAGCATTGAATATTAAAATGAATGAGATTATGAACTTAAGAAATGATGTTTTCCAAGAAATATCTAATTCCAGTATAACATGAATAAAGAAATATGGAACATCAAGAAACGTCCCAGAAATCAAAACATGGAATCATACCTCCCCTGATATCTGATTCTGAAAGAAATGGAGAATAAACAAATTTGAGAGACAAAAGGCAACAACCTTGTACTACCTGGTCAAAAGTGCAGTCAAATGTTTGAACAGCTTCACTAAACGTACTCATTAAAGAATCATCCCATGCCAGTGTAGCAGATAAGAAACAGATATCCTCAAATTCATCTAACTCAATCTGTTATAAGCATAATCTCGTTATAGAAGTACAGTGCAGAGAAGAAAGGCTAGTTTTAAAATACAAAAGAATTATTTATTACCTGTGGAATGAAAAAATAAGAACCATTCTGTCGCTCTACAGTAGACATCTTTGTGTCAAACTCTATATCCAAGAATCCATAAGCCTTAGAGGATGTTGATTCAGCTGAAAAACTTCTGCAGTAATATTAATTACATACCAAATTATTTTTTTATTTTTTAATATTATTGAATAATGAACATAAAGAATGTTGATTCAATTAAATCACCAAGTTTCTAAAGAAAAATGGAATATCTGGCTTCATCCTTAAAAATGCAGCCATATCAATTATATGTGAACACACTGTGAATAAAGTATGGAAAAGTCTGATTTACCAGTTTTATAGGCTGAACCAATTGATAAAACCACGATGCACCCGGTACAAGGTACAATTTCTCATGTGAGGGTCCATAAGTGTAAGTGGCTCAATAATGCAAAGCAAATATAAATGCTATGATAGTTAATATTTCTAAACCTGAGAGCAAAAATTTAGAGGGTGGACTTTTACTAATAATCATGGAGCTAGATATTTTTTGTGTGACCTAGTTCTTGAGTTTAAGAGTCAAGCCTACTCCTAAAAGGCTAGCACATGTTTGGTAACAATAACTGCAAATCACTGAAACCACAGGCTCCAATGGTGTAGTCGATAGCATGTCAAGAAATGTATTAATTAATGCTTTGTTCATCTAAATATTCATCATGCTATTGTGTTTATTGACTTTGGTTTCATTTGATAGTTGCATAGGCCTAAAGCTAAAAGAGTATTGAAGCAATCAAAAAAGGAATGAGTATACCTCTGTACATAATTACATTTTCCTGGAGAAAAAGGAGTAGACCCCTTAAAATTCACAGCTGAACCAATACCAAAAACACCCCTGGTTCTACCGAGAGAAAGTGAATTGTATGTTGAATTCTCCTTCTCACTGGAAACAAAAAAGAAAGGATACACCTTTGATGACTCCGGCTGAGAGCAAAACCAGTTCAATGCTTTTGCACTTGGAGGAACTGCAATCTATAAATATAAGAGCACAAAACTTACTTATTTTATTATAGACTAACCTTGTCAAATCTACATTATCTCCCTTGTGTTAAAAAAATAACAAATTGTAGTAACATGTGAATTCTTCATGAATTACAATCCAAAATATTGAGAAGAGAAGCTACTGTACAATTCCATTAAAACCTCTGATGGTTCATCACAATATTACACATCATCATATACTTGGTAACCAGATGAATTTAGACATTAAACAGAACGCCAGGGATTTCAATTTGCTTAAATTACAAAAATATAAAAAAAAAGAAAAAAAAAAGATAAGTTATCTTGTAGGCTCAATGCGTTCAACCAACAGGATTACTCACAAAACAAACATAAAAATAGTTGAATGGGTCAAAACAATATGACACACACGCATTTGATTCTCTTTCAGGAAAATGATCAAACAGTCAGCCTACAACATAAAAATGGATTTAATAAGTATTGAAGAACACTATTTAACTTGCAATACCTGGAATCTGTACATCCCAAATGAGCACAAAGGAGGATTGGCCTTCAGCTCCTCCACTGCAGCTTTAATCATATCCAATCCTTGCTCCAAACTCAACGCCGGTTGCAAATTACGCGTAATGCAAGTGTTCACCACCAATGCAGCCTTCTTATCATTCAATACTCTCTCTTTCCCCATTGAGCTGCTCACAATCTTCAACATCACAAAGATAACAACCAAAATAAAACAAACGAACCAAATACAACCCGTTATGCTAAAACCCATAAAGAAAATCAAAGTCTGTGAGCATTAGAACCTTTGTAATCGGATTCTGGCGGTTACTGAAGCGGATGAAGTATGAAAGAGCAGGTTTCAGGAAATGGGTCCGGTTGTTGATTGTAATAACGGTCTTCTGGTGGGGATGGAGGTGAGAGAGAGGGAAAGGGAGAGTGATTTGAGAAGTGAGGGGGAATGAATTCATTGACAATGGAGGCAAGGAGAAGCAGAGGAGTGAGAGCCAAGAAGACATGGGAGTTACTCTTAGAACAAGGCATGTATATATACACGGTGTGGCTTCGATTATTCTATGTGGAATGCTGCATGTTAAACGCTTCTGAGAATCTTGTAATGATAAATATTGGCTGTTGCAGCAATTCTCAACGAAGATGTCTATTCTTGAATACTCCCTCCATTTTAGAATGAATGGTTTATGTATCTGCCTTACCCACCCCTTTTTTAACTTTCATATTTATTTTATTATAATAATTTAAATAATGAAGTAATTAATTGAGGGTTGTACTTGTAGTCTTGTACCATGAATATACTAGTGATTACTCATTATAGGTTCTTGAAAACTTTGAAATTAGTAGTTGTTTTCAATCTAAAGCCTAAAGTAGACTTTAGTATTAGTTATCAATTTGGAATTTTAATTTTATTTATTTATTAAATACTGTACAACCCTTCACATTTTTCTTATTAGATAAAGTCTATTGTAAGACGTTACTTAGACTGAGACGGTTTGTGAGACGTGTTAAAATATATCTATTATTTAGATAAAGTATGTTTAATAGTTGTTAAAGTATGTTTTCTAAAATATATTTATGCATTAAAGTATGATTTTAGGTGTTATAATACGATTTGTTTCTTACTCCTGGTTACATAGTTTAACTACAAATAAACATATGATCCATCTCACAAATAATCTGCCTTACAAGATAGTATTTCATTTGAAGAATATTTTTATTTTTATTTAATTAATAAAATGGTGGCCTAAAGCACGTCTCTCATTAATCTATGCATGAGGCATGCCTATATCCGTTCCCGACTTGGGCTCTGACAATTTTAATTTACAATTAATTCAATTTAAAGCAAAATCATTATATGGATAATGGAGTAGTAATAAATAGTAATACCGAAGTATTATTATTTTTTAAATTTTTTACTGTGTTAAAGCGTAATATTTTACTTGAATATTTTTAAAATTATATTTGTATGCATATAAAATACTACTTACAGAATATATTTCATTCAATGTTCCACTTTGACTTAAAAAATTTATGAGCTCTCTATAATCCCATTCAATTAGTACTTTGACTGATTGATTATTAATTGTAAGTATTGATTAATTAGTTATAATTAGATAAACATATACCCAACGTTTTGTATCATGTGTTTGGCTAACCTACATCTAGACTATTTAATGCTCATAGAACCAAAATATATTCGCAACATATAATACTGAAGAGAAGGCCCAATTTAGAATGCGGGCTTTTGAATGATTTAAGCCCAAATGGTAGATATAACCCAGAAAGGTAGGACCATTTTTTAATATGGGCTTTTGCAACGATAAAGCCCAAATGGAACACAAGATGAATAAATACTTGACTAGCATACAATTAAAAAATATATATAGAACTTGCAATTGTGATTATCTTAAATCTAAAAGGCATCTTATCCCAAATTTTAAAGTATTTTAATAAAGGTTAAAATTAAATTTATTAGTGAAATCAAAAGAAATTATAAAAAATTGTGAAAATTTTAAATTAGGGTTATAGTACATCTAAATCTTGCCTACCAACAAATTAGTAGCCACTTATATAAATTGATAGGGAGTTTCAATTTTGGGTACACATGACACTTGTAACATTTACACAAAATTAGTTGATATATACAAATCTTACCAGTTTTTTTTTAAGGCTTTCACCACCACAACAATTTTAATAATTAAATAATCACACGTTTAAATCATCCATTCAATTGGATATCATCCACAAATTTATATGGGTGTGAATGTGGTAGAATTTCACCAATCAATATTATAAAAAGAGTTTAACACTATTGCTTCAAACTTTTTTTTTTATTTTTTTTATTTTAATGTTGTAACGCTTATGTGACACGTATATTGTGACTCTATTTTATCGAGGTTTTATTTTGGTTAATTAATTGGAATTAATAATCAGAAAATATTAAAATGAATGAATTAATTAGTATTTGTTTGAAATATATATAGTAGTGGGGTTGCTCATGTTTAAAGCGTGTGGAGAGCGTGTGGAGACACAATCAAACCACAATAATTACACTCATTGCTTCAGCACGAGTTCAATTGTGACCAATTTAATTTGTTTTATTAAACGAGTTTATTTTAATTATAATTAATTATTTGTAAATTAAGTTGAGTTTTATGGACTTTAATTTAACTAGAATTTCAGGCATCTATAGAGGTTTAGTTTGATCTAAATTGGATTCACACGTAAAATGACCCTTTAATATATAAAAAGTTGGTTTTTGAAGAGTAAAAAGTATTTTTTCAATACCAAAGAGTAATCGCCAAAATAGAGTGTAAGAATTTAAAAATTAATATTTTATCTGTCAAAAAGATTAAAATTTTCATATATAATTCATGGAGTAGCTTATTTAAAATTGCGATATCTTTTCATCTCATCTATAATTCAATAACTTATTCTAAACAATTACGTTTATCTCTTTTCATCTCATAAAAATATACTTAACCCTGGTTTATCATGAAAGGTAATCTTATAATTAAGTATATTGAGATAGATTACAATTGGAGGTTAAGTATAAGCTAGTGGTAGATGAAGGTATTAATGGAGGCACCAAATTAATTAAAAAAAAAAAAAATTTTGAAGTTGACAAGTTTGTGCCACCTTTTTCATGTTAGGTTCAAAGGTGAATATAAGTGCTACCACTTCGTTATGCCAATGTCAAGCATGCAACTATATATTATAATTATATATTTGTCTAATTGGACATATCACTCATATTTAATCTACATTTTCATTATTAATTTTGGTATTATAGCTTTTAATAATCTCTAAATGCTACTTTTTTCCATTTTATAGGACAAAATGAATAAATTAAAGAAACAATACAGGGAATATAATTGAATTGTTTTATTATAAAAATAAAAATCAAAAGCAATTTTAATAATTCCTACAAGATATTAGAATCTGAGTTAGAAATTAGAATATACGTATTCAGCTAACTTTAATTTACAACATTATAAGGATCAAAATTTTGATTAACTATGTATTAGAGGCCATTAATTACATATATAAAATAAAAATTTGGGGAATTGAATAATTAACTCAATCTGGTAGTCTGCATTGAAAGTCTTAAATTACTCCATCACGTGACAACTCGATTCTAACAGTTTCTTAAAGGGTGACTATAACTGCTAAAATAAACAAATTATTCGAGAGCTCGACTCAACTCGTTAAATTTTGAGGTTGATTGGATTTGTGATTACTCAAAACAACTCGTTAAATTTTGAGGTCGGTTGGATTTGTGATTACTCAAAACGCTAATTAAAGAAATGCATTTTTAGTATCATACGGATACTAAATTTCTTGGACACTAAGTATTGATATATTTAATATCACATAATAAAATTTTTATCCTATTTTCTTTTGGGTTAATTGCGTCAAAAACTCTGATCTTTTGCCGAATTTCAAATTAGTCCAAACTTTTTAATTTTTACAAATAAGTTCTCGACCTTTAATATTTTTTCAAATCAAGCCACCGGGCAGCGGGAGGCCTGCCCGGTGCTGACGTGTCCATCTCTCTTCCACGTGTACAAAGCGACGTCGTTTCGGCCTTCCACCTGTCGAAAAGTTAATTGCATGAAAAGTCCCAACCTTTCCGCCGATTGCGAATTAGTCCAAACTTTTGCATAGTTTGATCAAAATATGAATCACGACAATAGATGGAGAGAGAAAATCCTACAATGTACTTCTGCATAGTTAAGGCCAAGAACAGATCAGCCACAGAATTGAAGGAGCCGATTAATAACTATTCTTGTCCCAAAAACCTTTTTCTACACTCTAATTGCTAAATAGCAACAACAATTATCGTATGGATCATCTAATCGAAATTCAGAAGTTGTCTTCCACAACCCTTCGCACATGGCGAATTTTGAAAGACAATGTTAATATGTGATATATGAGGACGTTCTTTTGGATATACATTAAATTTTAATTTAAAAAATTAAAACAAAGCCATGTTGTTAACAAATATAGAGTGACTTGAATTATACAATGACACGGCAGCGTCCGGATAGACCTCGAGCTGCCCGGTGGTTCGATTTACAATACGGGCTAAAGTTGGGTACTTATTTGCAAAACTTTCAAAGTTTGGACTAATTCGCAATCGGCGGAAAGGTTGAGACTTTTCATACAATTAACTTTTCGACAGGTGGAAAGCTGAAACGACGTCGTTTTGTACACGTGGAAGGTGACATGGAAGAGAGATGGACACGTCAGCACCGGGCAGGCCTCCCGCTGCCCGGTTGCTTGATTTGAAAAAAATATTAAATGTCGAGAACTTATTTGTAAAAATTAAAAAGTTTGGACTAATTTGAAATTCACGAAAAGATAATGATTTTGATGCAATTAACCCTTTTTTTTTTTTAACTATATCTTCATTTTAGTATCAAATTAATTATTGGGGACATATTTAAAAACATTAACATTAGCATTCAATTTTATGTGATGTTACATGAAACTTAATTAATTTTCTTAAATATATCCTCACTTTAGTATCGACTGAAAATGAGGATATAGTTTAAAACAATAATTAATCCCCCATAGCATCACATAAAATATTGCTAATATTATCTAGCATTAAAAATATATTTAATTTATACAATATTTAATTTCAGTATCAAAATTTTAGGTGATGCTACAGGAGCTTAATCAATACTCTTAATTATATCACTTCATAATAATTTCACTAAGTTAATTAATACTAGCTAATAATTATGAAATGTTAAGAGCTAGAATGGTAAATTAGTATATAATGAAATATAGTAAGAAATATTTGTCTAAAAGTTTTCTCATCACCTACTCATTTTTAATATATTAGGATTTATCTCATTGTAATTTGCAGTTTTGCACCATTAAAAAAATAATTATCACTACTATCTTATAATAATAACAAAATTACACACTTTAATGTCAAAATATTCATTCTTATCTAAAATCATTGTTTATTTTACCATTTACTTCATACTTAAAAATATTCATTATCCCTTAAAGTAAATATAATTAATAAAATTTTATTTTATTTTTTAAATCTAGATGGAGCAGTGCTGATCAAATATAAATCAATTTTGTTGATTTTTTTTTAAGTCAACTGTAATAATTAATCCTACAAGAATAATCCTGGATCTGAATAACAGAATCTATATATTTTTTCATGAGTTTTTTTTTAAATTATTATTAAATACTGTTAATAATTATGTTAATTTTTTTTTTCATGAGTTTTTTTTTTTTAGATTCTAGACTATCTAGTAGCTAGCTATGCAACATTTCTTTTAAAAACGTCGATTAATAATTGGTTAAATAAATAAATAATTAGAATACAAATATGTATTAGTATTAAGATGAAACCCAACCCCTGATTAATCCTATTAGAATCCACCAAACTCGAAACGGTACAGTTTCGTACAGGAGAATGTCGAAGAGTCGTTTTAACTTTGAGATTCTTTAAATCTTTAAATTTAATTATTGCTCCATTATTAGAACCCTGATGTGTCGATAAGTCTAACTAGATGGAAGCGTTTGATCAAATCCACGCCGTTGATATTTGGAAATTAATTATTAAATTAGTTAAGTAATTAAAACGCATAAACTACTTAATTGTAATTAGTTAGTGGATTAAGACCTCAGTATCATACGTAAGATCGAATTAACACGCGGGAAGGAAAGGTTAATTAATTAATTAAATTAAATTCATCATTATTATTTAAAAACAAGGCACCATCCCCCACCATTAAACATATCAGACAAAGTACAAAATATAAAGAAACAATTTGACAATGAGATTTTGAATTAATGATTCTTGTAAAGCCAATAATGTCTACAAAAAATAGTGATAATTGATTTAATTATTGATTAATTATATATATATTTAGAAGAGGAAAAAGTATGTGCAAGATGATGATGGCCTTATCCTATTTGAACCAATGAGAAAGTGATCATGACCTTAGATGAGAAGAAATTAAAAGTTGGATTTATTTTTTTTTTCCTTAGTGGGGATGAAAATAATTAAATTAGTGGTGACAAACTAATTTAATATTTAACTTAAAATTGAATATTTTGACTTTGGAGGGTCATCATAATTACATTGTGGTCTTAAAATAATTATACAACTTAAAATGGGTGCGACCACTATAGTTACGTGTTCAAAAAAATCTTATAATTTGTTGATTATTGGTTGTACGAGTATGAAATTTAATTACGTGATGTTGTATCTTCAATTTATTTATTATTTCTTCTACTATGGTCTCATAATAATAATTTATCTACTAGAATAATTTGTTGATTATTGGTTGTAACACATTGAATTTTACACTTTCTATATTTTTCATTTCATATTAAAATTTTCCAAAAAAAAAATCACATTATAAATTCACAATCTTAAAAGTACATTTTAATTATAAATTTACCACTCTTTCCTAACATATATAAAATCTTTATAAATTTATTATTTCTTAAAAAATCACAATCTTTAAAGTACATTTTAATTATAAAATTACCACTCTTTCCTAACATATATAAAATCTTTATAAATTTATTATTTCTTAAAAAAATTACATTACCATTTAAAAGTTAATAAATAAAATAATTAAAAAGAAACTTTTATTAACGGTGCAAACAAACATGATAGAGTAAGCGTTATTTAATTTATTGCTGAATGTTTATGGTGTTTCTCACTTGATTGGTTTTAATTATTACTTAAACTTTGTCAGTATTTTAGAATAGCAGATTCTTTTGTTAGAGAATGAATTTTTTGGCTTAATATATATAATTAATTTGTAAATGAAAATCAATCCCGTTTGTGTTATTTTTTCAACGGATATCACCCTCTTAATTTTGTCAACTAAGGGAAAATATATATTTCCCAAGTCAAACAAAGAGAAATAGTTGGTCAACCTTCAAGATTTTGTATTTCTAAACTAAATTATGATCTACTATTATATACTCCTATATCGAAGTTTTAATGTTATTTGACAAGTGACGTATAGGTTAGAAAATTATGTTAATTAAACTCAAATACTCTTAAAGATAAAGAAAGAGTCGATTTTTTATTTTATTTTTTTCTTTTACATATCATCCTTAAAAACTCCGTTCTGTTGTTTATATTATCATATATTCTCTTCAAATTAATGTTGTTACTCCTACTAATACTTATATCAATTTTGACTCCTTTATCCATAATTCATTTTTCCAACAATAATACCCCAATAATGTTACATCAATCCATGCATCCATTTTTTGCCACCAAACAATTGAGAAGCACACTAAATTGTATTTTTCCAAATATTTGATATGTAAATAAATATAAATACTAAAATATAATCATAATGTATGTAATCTTGTATATTACCTAGTATGATGTGAAATGAGAAAATAGGTAGGTTTTGGTCCATGTATTTTGGTGGGACCCATTTGAAAAGATGGGTTGAGCAATGAAATTGAAATATGGTGCAGCATAAATGATGATATATATATGAATTTTATTTTTAAAAAAATTAAAAAAGAAATGTTGGTTGTGACAACATTACATTAATTCCAAAAAACTGTAAGGCCATATTTGGTTGGCAATGGCATCACCAAAAATTCAGGTCCTCTCCAAATCATGTTTGGTAAGAATTGATGAATCCCGTCACTCCAGCACCCTCCGTACGTAACACCTTCATTTTTCTTTGTCACCTTATGGCTTATGTAATTATTTACTAGTAATTATTATTTATTGAAATTTCTTGAAAATTAATATGCCCAAATTAATTAATATAGAAATGGGAATGTTTGGAATTGAAGTGACCCTACGTGGTACAACATGTTACTATTTATGAATGTTACTTTACATGACCACAAAACAAGGGTACCCATGAACGGTCATTTTCTATCCTTTTTTTTCTTATCTATGTCATTTTCTTTCATACGTTTTTTCAATTTTTAATTTTTAATTTTGTTGTTTTCCTCAACTTCTGTACCCTCTTATATATACAGTAATATTCATGTATTATGACATTGTAATTTCAATTCTGCTTTCATGATCCAGCTTTCATAAAGTTGTGCGTCATAATATTAGTTATTTAGGGTCTCTTTAACGAAGTAGAATTTAAAAAATAATACTCCTATCGTTTTTTATTTTTTTACAGAAATATAAATTCTGTATATAATAAAAAAAAAGCATGAGTGTAGTAGAGAATAATAGAAAACTGGTAAAATACCATCGAAAGAGAACGTAGTAGTCGTTAGGCTATGTGCTAGAGTGATACCCTTCATCGGTTAAAATAATTTTCTTGAATATTATGTTTAATGTCAATATTGAATATGTAAGAGTACGCTAAGTGTTTGGTATATTGGTCATGAAATTTAAATACGTCAAATGAAGTGTATTTATTGATATTTAATAGTGTATGAAAATATACCCTAATCTCTAAAGTCAGTGTACGTATTTTATATTTACAAATCTTGAAGTGTGAAATTGTATTCATTTATGAAGAAGAATATTCCATATAAAGTTTGGGCCTTAACTATTGTTATGGTAAAAACCAAATTTATATGTGTAATTAGAATTTTGAAACCTCAAACTATAATTTTTTTAGTTGAAATTAAAATTCTGTTTCATGATAATTATGTTTATTACTGCATTTTTGTGTCTATCGTCTTTATTTGATATATATATATATATATCAAGAAATGGTGATAAATAATTCATTTTGAAAAATAACACATAATAAATACACATGTTTATATTTAAATGTCATTTTTCAACTTATTTTTTCTTTTTATATACGATAGCGTTAAAGTTTTATATATTAATATGTTTTGTAATTAAAGAGTTACTAGTATTTAGCCCGTGCGATGCACGGGATTGATAAATAATTTAATACTCTATTAATATTAAATTTATTTTTATTTATTATGTGAAATTTTATATTAAAATTTAATTTAGTTATTAATTTTATATATAATTAATTTTATTATACTAATTTACATTATAAAATTTAAATGTAAATTATTAAATTTTAAAAAAAATTATATTATACAATTCTTTTAAGTTATGTTTACGGTGATAATTTGCCTGACATTAATAACATACTAATAAAAAATAATGCATATGTACTCCACAATTATCAACTAATGCGGACTGATTTAAATATAATATAATTAAGAAAAATAAAATTATTTCAATTTAATAGCAATATATAAATCGAAATTGTTTTTATATAAAGTGAATAGATTTCTCAATATATAAATAATTTTAAATCTTATTTATTAATAACTAAAAATATTTCTTTATCATAAAAGTAGATTTTATTCAATTATTAATATTTATTAGGGATAAAAATATAATTTATTAAAATATAACATTTTACCTTAAAATACATTTATTGATTAAAAAAGAAGAAGAAGAAAAATTGTTAAAGCAAATAAATATGATTACATTAAAAATCTTATTCTAATTATTTAATTACACTTGTATTGTCTTTCATACCATCATTCATTACAGAATTACCTTTTTTTTTACACCTTGTAAGAGTTATTTTTCAAACTCATCGCACACATATTTTCACAATCTTACAAATAAAATATTATTCAAATCATGTAAACGTTTGAGACATAACACATTCTTTTTTCAACATATACCCCCATTTGTCTACTAAACTTCGCCTAATTGATACTTTTTCCCCTATAAAATTCATTACAACTTGTGTTAGAATATACTCTCTTCGCCCCATTATAAATTTCGCATTTTCCATTTTTGTCCGTCCCACATTAAATTTCATCACCCAAAAAGAAATATCGCATTAATCTCCATCCCTAAAAGTATATTTTAATTATAAATATATCACTCCCACCTAACACACATAACATACTTTATTATTTATTTATTACCTAAAAATACTACATTGCCCTAAAAAAATCAATAAAGTTGGTAAAAAATCAACTTTTCTTAAACTCCATATCTACCGTAACGGTGAAGTTTATTATGAGACGGAGAGAGTATAATATTTTCAAAGTCATCTCATCATTTTTGTTCCTATAAAGAAAAAAAAAGAATGCATCATCGAATCTGTGTTGAGCCTGGAAGATGCATGAGATTAATTAATTGATCAGATATTTAAATATTAAATTATATTTTATTTTATTTTATGAAAATTTATATTTAAATTTTAATTTATTTACTAGTTTTATATATGGTCAATTTTATTATATAATTCCTCCTTCTCATCGAATCCTTCACATTTTTATCATTTTTTTTGTCCTACAAAACTTTTACATCCTAAAAATTTTGAAAAAAACAATACATACATCTAATAACATCAAAAGGTACTTAATTTCAAAATTGTCACTCTCACCTCATGCACAAAACATTATTTTACATTTTATTTATTAGTACTTAAAAACTAAAATATCTCGAAGTAAATAAAATTAGCTAAATAATAGATTTTCTTAAATAACATGAAAAGGTAAACATCAATGATTCTATAAAACTGATGAAGTATGATATTTTCATGTACTGTTTGTTATACAACTGTTTCTACTTATTTTCAATCTTTAATAGTTATATGGTTCAACATTAACACATACTTAAAATTAGTTAGCTCATCCGTTAGTATTAAGCACATGCAATGCAATTTCAAGTTATTTAACAAAATAATACTACTATGAAATAATTTTAATTTATAAAGTAAGATCACATGTGCAACTTAAATAATGGTTAATTTATAGTATACAAAAAATTACTCTTTAGTTAGATGAACTATTACTCTTTTGAATAAAAAATATTATTTTTCAAATTCTGATTTTCAAGGTAGTAGAAGAGTAGAAAGAGAAACTCGTGTTCAGTATGGAAGAGAGGAAGAGAGATGGAGAAATTGAATTTCGATTGTGAAAGGAATGATCAATCAAAAAATAAAAGAAAGTAAAATTTTAAATTAGGAAATAATAATAATAATGTAAAATAGAAAGAGCTCAAGAGACTCCCACCAAGACATGTCATCAAGAAAGATGTAGAGGCATCCCAAGTCAGAAAAAAAAAAGATATATATATATATATATATATATATATATATATATATATATATATATATATTTAAATGTCATTTTTCAACTTATTTTTTCTTTTTATTACGTAATTAATGCATGTTCGCTTGTAGAGTTCCATATACGATAGCGTTTAAAGTTTTATATAGTAATATGTTTTGTAATTAAAGAGTTATATGATCTATCACGTGTAAAGTCGCATGAAAGTTTAAGTATAAACTAAGTAGTTGCATGCATAGTTGAATGAGGTGTCGAAGAGTAAAAACAAAGTCCAAAATTAAAAAAAAAATTTAAAAAAGACAAAACTTGTGTGAAACTATTTTAAAAAAAAAAGTTTCATGAAACGAATAAGAAATGTTAACAGTGTAATACAAATTATTCCTTAATTAATGAAAATTAATTATGATAATGTTGCGGTGAATTTTTCATGAATAATTAATAGTATAAATAAAATAATAATAAAATTTATAATAAAAATAATAATATATTTAATAAAAATATAAAAGGATTTCAAATATTAGAAGTAATTAAACGGAGTAGTATCGAAAGTGAACTATCAATAGTGGTACTTATTTGTAATTTTGTACGGATAGAAAAAACAAAAACAAAAAATGTGTAACCCTAAAAAAATCAGATGTATTCAAGGTGCATAGGTGAAGTACGTGGATTTTAAATCCACCACAATCTTTATTTAAAAATAAAATTGAAATTGGAAGTAATGAATCTCAAATCTACACCAGTAGTGTTAAAAACTTATTTCGTGCGATGTTCGATTTGAGATTTAATTAATTTTTGAGTTTTAATATTTTTGAATATATATATAATCAGTTTACAACGTCGAATACATATATTCATTCAATAATAACTTGAGACTCCAAATATATAACAAGATAATATATTATATATACAATCTCAAATCAGGTAGAAAAATAGTCCAACTCACAGATAAAATTATAAAATCGAATATAATGTCACATTAATTAATAAGAATAATTAAAGTTTGCTTATAAGTTCATCTTCTTTTAACTATTGCATGGAATTAAGTTTGTTCACAAGTCTCATCTCAACTTTTTCTTGAATTAATTTAAAAAAATAATGTTATGTTAGTGGGGAATCACCTAAGCCAAAAACCCAATTAATTAAATAAATAAATGAAATAAATAAATGCTTTTGCGGTTGCAAGTTGCTGCCTCTGGGATTTGGCCAAGACTTTTTAAGATACATATGCAATATTTATTTAATTTAATTTAATAATCCCAAAATAATATTGTGATATATTCGGATAGTGGCCACAATAGTACATATGATATAATTAAATTTGGCTAATTAAAATCATCCACATTCGATGTGTGACAACGACTCACCAAAATCGACAGTTTATAATACGTGGATGATGCGTATAATAAACTACCACACAATATTCTCATGGTACAGAAGTTTACCCGAAATTTCTCTAATTTAAAAGCTCTAATAAAATAATAATATAAATTAAAAACATAAAAAATAAAAACAATTGTGACCTTACCAACATAACCAAATCGACCACATTAATTATACACTGTCATGTTGCCCTTTAATCATAAATACGCAACTTATAAAGAGTTTATGATTTTAAGATTAAAAAAAAGTACTCAATAAATATGAGACTCATCAAATACAACAATTATATGAAAAGTGTTATATAATGATAGAGATCGTGTCATTTCTTTCTGTAGTTTAACGTGGTTGTGACATAATCTCTATCATTTTTGTTAGACTTATGAAATTTACATTATTTATTAGGTTCACAACTCAAATTTACAAAATAATTTTATTACAATAACATCGTAATATACTTCAATTTTAAAACTTTTATCATCCTGACAATTTAACATACATAAATACACAATCAATAATTTATTTATTATAAAAAAAATAATCAAAATACCTTACAAAAGTATATAGAGTAAAAAGAGAAACTACATTTCTTAAATTTTATATTTACAGTAAATCAAACTTGAATTGGAATGAAAATACTTCCGAAAATATTGTAAAGTATAACAAATATTTTTCCCCAAATTACCATAACCTTTGAATTTCACGAGATTTAGTACGATATTTTCTTGAAGATTTTTGAATTTAAAATTTGGGGTTGGATTCTTGTGTGATTTGGATCATATATTACTTAGCTCTACACCCTTGCATCAATAACTTTATTTTGTACCATTGGATCATCTACATATTTTTTATATTATTTTATTTATTTATTTATTTTATAGTAATGCGTAATGTATAACTAATAACCCACCTACGTAAATCTCAAATTTTATAATTAAATACTATGTTATATTAGGACTGCCAAAGTTCTAGAAAACCCTAAATTGGCAATAGTCGAATCAATTAGATATTAAATACTACTATGTCACAATACTTTTGAGCAACTCCTCCGTTCCGTTTCAATGTTTACGTTTCTATTTTGCTCGTCTCATTTCAATATTTACGTTTTTCTTTTTAGGAATATAGGATCCACCTAAAACAATTAATATATCATCCAACACTAATACACCTACCCACTTCACATTAAATATTATTTTTTTCCACCCACTATCTATTAAAATATAATACTTTTTAATCAATGTGCAAAAAGCAAACGTAAACATTGAAACGGGACGGAGGGAGTATAATTTATATATAAGGAGATCTTAATTAAAAATAAATCACTTTTACTTATTTATTTATTTTATTTATTGTGGGTCTCAATTTTTGGATAAGCTCAAAAGGCTTGCATTTATTTATTTTTTAATAAAATAGATTTATAAAGTCGTAATTACTGGGGTGCATATAAAATCGCCAAAAAGTAAATAAGAATTTTTTTTAAAAAAAAATTAGAATATTAATAAATGGAGCTAGTTATATCCATAAACATCTCCCTCGTTAAATATTCTTTATATTTACAAACAATCTTAGTTTATGTAGTGTTACCATAATTTTCAAGTAAAGTGAATATGAATAACTTTAATTTGTTCTTGATGAGACAAGAAACTGCATTTTCAGGATAAAAATAAATAAATAAATAAAAGGTTAAACTGACATTGATGCTTCAGAATTATTTTTTTTAATGAAGTAATAAGTTGAAAATCATAAATTCGATTCTCTCATGTTTTCACACTTTAGAACAGTACAAATACATTTCCACATCAAAGAAAATTTAGGCAGAAAACCTCAGTAGCAGAATACATATAATAATATGATTCCAACTGATTCCAGAAAAGACAGTAGCACTTATATAGTTCAGTATATTCTATCCATTTCAGTTTTATCCTCCTAGAAAACAATTAGGAAAAGTACATGTGACCCAATACCGTATAAATACATGTACGAATACGGTATTAATTTTCAGAAAAGAGAAAAGCATATTATGTCACAATGAAAGGGGCAGGGTATCACTATATCATTCCATTCCCTTGTGGGATTTCTGCCAACCATAGGTTGCATACATCACTTGACAATCTTGATGCAAATAGAGCATAATCTTTCCACACAAAATGAAAAGGGATCGATCGATCAGACGTGCAGAAACAGTAGATGATATCATGATAGTAGAGATAATACATGTATAAAGCATCAAGAATTTGAACAAGCTGAGTGATGCATAGAAATACAAAGTTGAAGTGATCGGATCGGATGGATCGATACTTTGGGAAAAAAATGGGAAAGCAATTGTGATTAGGTTGATGGCAGAGTTAGTGAGCATAAGTTGGAAGCAAGTACCCACTTGGCATTAGCAGAAGATGAAGGGACAGCCAATATTATGTAGGCAGAAAACAGAAGAAAGTGGGAGCATGAAAGAATGTTGAGATGCAAATGATTCTATTAACACCATTTGGGTGCTTAAAGACAAAACTGTCCTTACAACCCATCCATAATCCAAGAACTAAAAATGGTCTGTAAGAAAAGCCATTTATTCATCCATCTCAGATTACAGTTGGAGGCCATTACTAGAAGCAGAGTTCTGGCAAATGAGTACAACTAGATCACTTGACTTTAACCAGAATTACCAAAAACATGCAGCATATAAGTTATTAGTCAACTATAGAAATTCTTTTAGTAAAATAGAAAGTAATCAAGAATTCACATTTGTAACACTGTACCTTGCACAAAATTCCAAGAATATTTTACTAATAAGATGAGCTCAAAGACAGCTGCTTCTTTACCTCCCACTTTCGATAAATCGGCTTAATGCAGCAATATTAAAAACCATAGCCTAAGTTTAGGTTATCAATCTAAGCAATATGGACCACAGGAATTAGTTTTGGGACCCTTCTATCCCATTGCTTAGTGCTGATTGAGTCATTAAATTGTTATTAAAATTGACATCTAAATTCTTCCATCTCCTAAAGAAAATATATTTCACCTGTGGATTGACCTAGATTTCGTCATCAATCACAAAAGAATCCTGATTGGCCATGGCTATTTAATAATATTCTTGAATTAAAAGATGGCTACTCCAAGATTGACTTATTTCTTCTCTATGGAACAGAACAGAAAATAAAATGCATCCCACTATCACAAGCTTTACATAATCATCCAAATTCATAATCATCATCACATAGTATGATGCACAGTTCAACATTACATAACATAGTTATATGGTAATCATCACATGATACATACATCTACAGGATTCAATCATGTTATTAAGGCATAATAGAAAGGCAACCTGTATTAACAAGAATGGCACCAATCATTATCTGTTATGCATACATCATCAATTTTTTTTATCTACTTTTAATTATTCTTTTCTAAATGAGTGTTGCTTATGTAATAATCCCTCTCACCCCTGAAACTGTTGCTCATTACACAATTCTCCTATAAATACCCTTCTCTTCATGCATTGCTTTCTTATCAGTTCAGTAATCACTACAAAAACAAATTTAGTCGAGAGTACAAATCCTAAGAGTCATGATCCAATCAGATATCCCAAAAATGAACTACTTTACTCCTGAGAATCCCTCTGTCTTTCCTAACAACCTAGGATTGATTCAGAGCAACTTACCAGCATTGCAGTACTTCACCAACTTGCAGAACCACCAGACTTCATTTCCAGGGATCCATGAATTCAGCCCGAATTCAACGTGCATCAGCAGCAACTCAACCTCTGACGAAGCAGATGATCATCAGCTTCGAGTTATTGATGAGAGGAAACAAAGGAGAATGATATCGAACAGGGAGTCCGCTCGGAGGTCAAGGATGCGCAAACAGAGGCATCTCGACGAGCTCTGGTCTCAGGTTCTTCGTCTCAGAAGTGAAAACCACAATCTCATAGATAAATTAAACCATGTCTCCGACAGTCATGACAGAGTTGTTCAGGAGAATGCAAGGCTCAAGGAAGAGGCTTCTGATCTTCGTCAAATGCTCACAGATCTCCAGATCAGCAATTCCTACACCATTTTCAGAGATCTTGAAGATATTCCGTGCAACACAGCTCATCTCAGGGCTGAATCTTCAAACCAGTCCGTCACTACTTCAACAAACCTGCTTCACTGAGCATGAAAGCTTCTACTAAATCTAGAGAGAGTGAAAGAGGATGTTCAAATGTTGTCCATTTACTTACTTTTGTATCAGTGTTGTTAAGCTAATTGATGTTTCCTAGAATTAAGCAGCATTAGTCCAACCAGGCTGCATCTAGAAACCATGAATCTGCCGGTAAATGATTTTTGGGTTTACATCATTGCGAAATTTCAGTTTAGCTTCGCCGCATAATTTCTGAACGGTTAACGATAAAAATTATTAAGAAGAAATATTCTCCTCAGACAGTTGTGTCCAAATCAAAGAATCCATCATTACTTTCATCCCAAGATCATCAGATTACCCCACCATTAGTCACCTGAGATTAGTAATGTATATTTAAAAAAAACATATAGTATATATACATGATGAAATCCACAGCATGGTACCATGTATAGTTCTTCATCACAAGACAGAATAAATTAATTTCTGCAGAAATGAAATACAGACAGCCGGCCAAGGATTTAAGTTAAGAGACAGTGAGGGGGTAAGAGTGAGAGAGAGAAGTATACAGAACAGAACAAACAACCAGAAGAAGGTCCCATGGGCAACAATCTGTTCTTTAATGGGACATATGGTGGTGGAGATGCTGGTCATAGTGGCTCATAATTCAAGAGCTACCATATGAAGCAAAACATTTGAAAAGGATAACCACTACCAATCATCTACTGTTTACATCTTTTTGTGAGGCAAGCATCATTTATGCAACTATATTCAATCCCAGTATTCCCTACCAATTTCAGATATCATTACAGAATAAAGTAAGAAACTATGATCTACTATGTGTTTCTGGAAGTGCTCACTGTTCTTCATCCACTCCAATTAACAAAATGGCCACAGAAAAAAGACAAGAATTCAACTATGCTAGTCACTGTTCTCAAGCTTTAATCTATAATTACCAATTTAAAATTCCCTTAAACCCTAAAAGACAACATTTTAGGCAATTAAAATTACCCGCGGCCTTGATAGTGGATCATGTTATGATATCAAACTGGGTACTGTTGAACATGACAAGAGCTGAAAAGACAATTCTTTTACCATCTATATTTCAAACCAATTCTAACCCACCGAACCATAATTTCAGTATTCCTTGATCCAGTGCTCGAATTTGACCGTTGCACAGTTCGATTCTGGATGATCAGAATTTCTGGATTAAGTTAATATGAATATCAGTGAGGACCGAAAATATATGTTTCTTGTTTGCAAGATTGTTTTGGACATTATATTGAGGCGGGCCGGTGACCTGCAGAAACGGCGAAGAATGACGACGGCGGCGGGCGGCGTTGGGTTGGTGAAGAAGACTTGAACAAACACGTAGCTAGAGAACAGAACATAAGATTTTAAAAAAAGATTTATATGGAAAAAAAAGAAAAAACAAGATAAAAGGAATTTCTTTTGAAATATAAATGACGAAAGCTCTTCGACCCCGTGTCCCATTCTCCGTATCCATATCTGGATACAACTCTTTCATGTTTTTTGGGTACACAGAAATCTCACTCATATAAAATTATCAAATATTCAAATAAAAATAATAATAGGAAAAAAATAAAACCAAGATACTAATCATTTATTTATGAGTAGGCCTTATTAATTTTTTTTCAAAATCCAAAGTCTAAACCAAACCTCAGCAAATGTTTTTTATTTGATAAATAAATTGGAAAGGAGTACGGATCTTCTCTAATGATAAACCCGAAATTCAAATTATTGATAAAAAAAACTATAAAATTTCATTAAAAAAATGACCAATTTACCACCAGGAAAGATATTTTCTTTCTAAAATTGCTCTTATCCCTCTGAAAGACTGAAAATATCAAGAAGAAATTCTTCACTGAAATTCCAGCCATGGGATGTTCGTTCAAGCCATTTTCTGCAGTTGCATTCACAAACCAATCACTGCCCACTACAGTTGTCATGAAACCAGCAAATTCCATGTTGAATGCAAAACCTGTGGCTAAGGAACTCTATTTCAATCATGATGGTTCCACCACTAAAAAGCTTCTGGTAATTCTTGCATTTCAGGAATTGAATTTTTGTTTATTATCTATAATTTACTACTACATGTGTAGAAAAGGAGTTTTAATTTAATTTTTTTTCTTTCAGGCAGGGGTTAATAAGGTTGCAGAGGTGATTGGAGTGACTTTGGGTCCTAAGGGAAGGAATGTGGTGTTGCAGAACAAGTATGGAGCTCCCAAGATTGTCAATGATGGAGAAACTGTGCTTAAGCAGGTTCCAACATATTGTTTGCACAAATTTATCTCATTTTATTACCACATTTCTAGGGTTTAGGGTGTTTGTTGAAGCTGATAAGACCATTCTGGACTTCTTTTTCTTACATTTATTGAGTTAGGAAGGCAAATTGTTAGCTATTTGTAGTAAATATATATGTTAAAGGGATGTTGAAATAAATGTTAGACGATACTTACTGCATTAACTTAAGCTTTTAGACTGGGTATATCGTAGCTTGAGACACAATGATAGCTGTTGTCAGCTTGTAATAATTATACCTGTGATTGTTGAGATGATGATCAAACTTGTTATGGTTACTAGTAAAGATTGAGCTGGATGATCCTGTAGAAAATGTTGGAGTGAAGTTAGTGAGGCAAGCTGGAGCTAGAACGAATGATCTTGCCGGTGATGGTTGCACGACGTCTATACTTCTTGCACAGGGTCTTATTACAGAGGGGGTCAAGGTTGGGTTTTGCATTAATTTTTTCTCGATTAATTTGTAGCGTAAGCTGAAATAATGTAATACTTAAGAGTTTGATCTAGGTCACTGCGACTGGTTTAAATCCGGTTCAGATCTCGCGAGGAATTGAGAAAACAGCTAGAGCTCTTATTTCTGAACTCAAATCGATGTCCAAAGAGGTAGCTACAATAACTAGTCATCTGCCACCATCTTAAAGTAATGCCAATTGAATATTCGTGGAAAGTATTTCAGGTTGAGGATCATGAACTAGTGGATGTTGCTTCGGTTAGTGCTGGAAATGATTACGCTATTGGAAATATGATTTCTGATGCTCTTCGACAAGTGGGAAGGCAGGGTGTTGTCACCATTGAGAAAGGGAACTATGCTCAAAACAGTCTAGAGATTGTTGAAGGAATGCAGTTTGATCGTGGGTACTTGTCTCCTTATTTTGTCAATGATCGACAAAAGATGACGGTGGAGTTTCATGATTGCAAAGTAGGGAAGTTGTTCCTTATTCTCTACTTTGTTATTTTCACATTGAGTAGGGAGTGGATTTGATCCTTTTTCTTGGGTGCAGTTGTTGTTAGTCGACAAGAAAATCACAAATCCGAAGGATATGTTTAAAATACTGGATAATGCAGTCAAAGAAAAGTATCCGATTCTTATAGTTGCTGAGAGTATTGAGCAGGAAGCTCTGGCTCCAGTGATTAGGAACAAATTGAAGGGAGTGCTGAAGGCAGCTGCTATTAAAGCTCCTTCTTTTGGCGAGCGGAAAAGTCATTGTTTAGACGACCTTGCTGTCTTGACTGGAGGTGCTAATACTCGATATGTTGACATCATTATTTTTTCCAATATGCCTTCTGCAGATGCTCTTAATTCATGTGAATGCATCGTTTGCTTTGACAGGAACTGTAATCAGAGACGAAATGGGATTGAGTCTTGAAAATGCACACAAAGATATGTTGGGCTCTGCTTCTAAAGTTGTAGTTACAAAGGATTCCACTTTAATAGTGACGGATGGAAGCATCAATGAAGCTGTTCAAGAGCGAGTTTACCAGTTGCAAAGGCTCGTAGAGGTAACAAAGCATCGACTTGCAGGATCAACTCATCCACAAGAATAAAGTAGCAATATAAGAGTCTTACATTCCATTAACTTAAAGAAAATGCAAAATCTGATGGATAGCTGTGTCATGCTTTTACAGAACACCGAAGAAAGATTTCAAAAGAAAATTTTGAATGAACGGATAGCCAGGTTATCTGGCCGTATAGCGTTACTCCAGGTAAATTCAGTTGGCATTGTGTAAGTTAGGAGCTTAAATTACTAAGCTATTCAACGTTTCTGTTCTTCGTTGATTCTATAATAGGTAGGAGCTCAAACAGTGGTTGAGTTAAAGGATAAACAACTAAGAGTTGAAGATGCATTAAATGCAACGAAGGTATGTATCTGATTCTGCTCACTGGTCCATGAAAATCTGTTTTGAGTGCACGTATAATGCGTTTTTATATGCTCGTTATAACAGGCAGCGATTGAGGAAGGGGTAGTGGTTGGTGGTGGCTGTTGCCTCCTAAGGCTGTCTACAAAGATAGCCAAGATTAAAGAACATCTGGACAATGAAGAACAAAAGGTACTCTTTTCTTTGAATCTGTCATAAAATCACAAATACATGCACCATTGTAACTTGACAAGTGTTTCAACAGATCGGAGCAGACATACTGAAAAGAGCATTGTCTTATCCTGCAAGACGGATTGCCAAAAACGCCGGTGTGAATGGGAATGTTGTCATCGAAAAGGTTTTCGTAAGAAATTCAAAAACTCCAGTGCTTTGTTGTCACTTCATCAGCTAACCTAGTGGAAGTTTCAACATATGCAGATTCTATCATCGGATGATGTCAGATTCGGTTACAATGCTGCGAGAGATAGATATGAGGATCTCATGTCTGCCGGCATCTTGGATCCTACAAAGGTGAGTGTGATCAAGAAACAGCAAATGTATACACACATACAATTAAGGAATGCAAGCATGCTTGATCATAGCCCATAGGCTTATCTTAGTTTTGTGTGATGAGTCCACATTCTTACGTTGAGCCTACAGGTCGTTCGATGTTGCTTGGAGCATGCAACCTCAGTGGCCAAGATCTTTCTAACAGCTGATGCAGTTGTGGTTGAAATTAAGGAAGCAGTGCCCCCAAGAATCATGAGAAAACCAATGCCAACTTCAGGTAGCTAGCTAGTTCATATAGCTTGTGTTCATCATGTAGTTGCATTCAGACAACGGCTATAAATTTGATTGAATTCCAGGTATCGGACCACTCAGCCGCCGGAGTGCACGCAAAGACGACGTAGTCTCATTTTAACACGCGACATCGAATGCAAATGAGCAATAAATAGAGAGTCATTCAGGACCAAAAAAGCTACGGCGTTTTGCCAATTGTCAAATTGCACTGTTACTGAATCATTCGATCAGACAGGCCTTCTTATTACGTTAAGAAGACGCCATAAGAAATGCTAACATTGTCAAATGTTTGTATATTATCTCCCGCTTTCGGTTCAAATTAAAGCTAAAATGCCCTAAATGACAAAAATTTCACACTTGATTTATAAGCATTAACCGAACCACCGAAGTATAAATATATACTCCCTCCGCCCGCTCCAGAGGGATTTAATTTTTTTTAAACATGAATTAAGGAGTATTATTATTTAATGTGTAGTGGTTAGTTATATTAGTATGTGTATGAGTTCCATATTTTAATTGTAATAGTGGGTGTGTGTCTTGCAAAAAGGAAATTGAGACCCTAGGGACGGATGCCCTAAATGAAAAAATTGGATTCTTTGGAGCGACACACTCATAAAAGTATTTATAATTGAGTTATAAACATGTACAATCAAATCATCTATTTAAGTCTGTTTCTGTCAAATTGAATATTTTAAAATATTTCCTTAAAAATAGGATATAAAAGAATTTCATAATGCCTATATCCAGCATTACTAAATACTTGGCGGTAGACACTAAAAAGGAGGCGGGAAAACTATACCTCTCTTCTTCCAGTTCTTCCCAGCTGTTAACACTAATCACACCGATTTTTCCAGATTCCTGCAAAATCAAATGGGTATAAAGGTATATATTTCATGCATTACTCATTCCAAAATGGCATGTTTATGCGCGTACCTAAATTCTCAGAAATTTTATTTTGCGAAATTTTAGGGTTTAACAAAGTTATTGGCGGATAATGCGCCGAAGGCGATGAAAGAGCAAAAGTTCGAGAGCTATTTTGGCCGCAAGATCGCTATTGATGCCAGCATGAGCATATATCAATTCCTTGTGCGTATGCCTCATTTTCAGTTTATGAACAAAAATGTTTGTGTATAGATTTATGATGTTGGGACTCTCTGGAATGCAATATTATCAATCTGTTGATTATATTTAAATTTTGCGAATGCTTTTTTTTTTTTCTGATTTCTCACTCTCTTATATATTGTGTTAGTTTGAATGTCTCCGGACCCTGAATGGATTTGTGGTATGAGGAAAACATGGATATTTTGGTTTTGTTTTGTACTCGTTTCGAATGTTGTTGGTGATGATAGAAATTTTGTTCTGGACGTAGAATTTAAAGCCTAGATGATTTTGTTGTGACTAATAATGGCAGATTGTTGTGGGAAGAAGCGGTACTGAAATGCTCACAAATGAAGCTGGTGATGTGACTAGGTACTCAACTCCTACTTGCAAGCTCTTCTCTTCAGGGAGCCACTGTCAATAATAGCTAAAGTTCTTAGTTTTCAAAGTATATAGTATGCTTTTATTATCTGAAAGTTGGGCCGTCTTCTCATCATGTATTAAAGCCTCCAGTTATAACTGAGTTTGCTAAGTTTCTGCATCCATGGTACTGATGAAGCGAAACATACATAATATTTAATATTTAGTTTTTTGTATTTGCCTTGAAGTCCCTTGATTCTTTATATTAATATGAATTATTTACTCTTGGGTTGAGTAGAATGCCATGAAAGCAGATGTTTTCAAGCATCTTTATATTCAGAGAAGCGAATAAAGAAATCGCTGTTGACAACACTTACACTTTCCCTCGAATTTAATTCACTGATACAACCACTGATGCGTGCATGTAGCAGTTCAATCTACACAATTATGAATTTGTTACATTAAAGAACTTTTTTTGAAAGAGATGTTAGCTTGATTATTTTATACCTGGTAGAAGTGCCATTTGCCTTGTCAATCTCTATTAATAACTATTGTAATTAAAACAGTTTCAATTGCCTTTCTGTTTATCAGTCATTTGCAAGGAATGTTCAACCGGACAATCAGATTGTTGGAAGCTGGGATTAAACCAGTGTACTTCGTTTCCTTCTTTCCTGTTTCTGGCATCTCAAATCTTTTTTTTTAATTATTCGAGCTTTCTCCTACGAAGTTTACCTTTGTTTTGCTAGTTATGTGTTTGATGGGAAACCACCTGATCTGAAGAAAGAAGAACTTGCAAAGCGGTATTAAATGCTCCATGTCTGCTTGGTGTTTGTCGAACTTTAAATTATGGATCTTGGATGGTTGGTTATTGGTGTGCTTTCTGAGTGCAGATACTCAAAAAGGGTTGGTGCTACGGAGGAACTAAATGATGCTCTTGAGGTTGATTTCTAACTTGATGAAATTAAACTTATCCAATTATCTACTTTCTGATGGTCCACTTGGTTCCTCTGTTTAAAACCTTTTAAACTTATTTTCATAGCATCTCCTGTTTAACAGAAAATTCTCATAAGAGTAATGTTTATTGTCCTCGCAGACAGGGAACAAGGAGGATATTGAAAAATTCAGTAAAAGAACAGTGAAGGTATGCTCTTATCTCTATCGGCAATTCAACTTGCAGTCTTCTTTGCTTCTGGTATAAGTCATATTAAAATTTGATTTTCTCAGTAATCCATTGAAGGAAATTTTGTTGGTAGTTTACACGCATACACATAGATATTGATTGAGCTGGAGGCAAATAAAAGTTTCTAAGGTACATATTCACTATAAAAAATTAATGGATTGGAGGAGCAACAATAAACTCTAGGTTTAACATTGGACTATAGTTGGCCTTCAGAACCTTGGGATTTGTTATATTTTGGTTCATTTTAGTCTTATGTGGAGTACTTATTTGTTGCTAAACAAAAATGTTCATGAATTGCTCTGGTAGATATAAACAGTGAAGAATTATGGAATTCATTAGCTCAGCTTGACCTGAATTTCAAAATTTTATTCTGTAAAACTCCAACAGGTCTGACTCCTGAGTATATGAGGAGTTGCATAGTGATATGTTTAAGTTATTGACCTTTAATTTATGTTCCCCTCAGTTGTATCAGTTGCATAAAGAGCAAAGTATTTTTTTAGCAATTTTGTTGCTCACTATTCAGTTACACAGGTTACAAAGCAACATAATGATGACTGCAAAAAGCTTCTTCGACTTATGGGAGTACCAGTGGTTGAGGTGATGCAATAAGATAAACTTTTCTTAAATTTGTGTGTGTTTCCTTTTCTCATACTGCTTATACTGTCTGGTCTTTTATTCTATTGTTTTAGGCTCCTTCTGAAGCTGAGGCGCAATGTGCTTCACTTTGCAAATCAGGCCAGGTAGAATTCTGTTATTAGACAGTGGCATATAATCCTTGGAAACTACAGCATATTATAGGATGTGCTCATTTTAGTTACCCATTCTTGACATTTCTGCTTAAAAGCTTTGGTCTTTCTTTGATTAAGAGAATATTTTTGCATATCCCTAAGCATCCATAGGTTCAGAGTCTACTAAGAAGTAAGAATACAGTTCAACATAACTGTGGATAAATGCTCTATGCAAATATGCTGTAAAAATATTATTCTGAAGTTTAGTCGTGCACAAGGTTTATGCTGTGGCCTCTGAAGACATGGATTCCCTCACATTTGGAGCTCCAAATTTTTTGCGTCATTTAATGGATCCTAGTTCAAAGAAAATCCCAGTGATGGAATTTGAAGTCTCAAAGGTACTAAAAGTTATGGACTAGTTTAATCAAATGCACATTCAGCTATTCTTGTTCAACTTTTTTGCCCACTGTATACTTTCTTTTTTCTGCCGTCTGCTTCTTCATTTTCATTTTTTGTTTTGCGCCCTGAAGGTCAAAAGTTAAACAAAATTGTACAAGTAAAACTAAGGAGCAAGACATTCATAGTTGAAAGTACATGGGGAAATTAATAATAACTATGAATGTACAAGGGTTAAAAAAACAAGAAAATAAATAAGAGCAAAAAGTGAAAACTAATGATAGTATAAGGTTAAAAATGTGTTTTTCTGTTAATGCTGAGATTATTCTCTGATTATATATGTTACAGGTTTTGGAGGAACTGAACCTCACAATGGATCAATTTATAGACCTTTGCATCCTATGTGGCTGCGATTACTGTGAGAGCATTAAAGGTAATATCACTCTATATATGTTGGTCTGATGTGGTATGAGATTGTCTATAAAACTAGAAGGGGTTGGTGCATGCTGAAATTTCACTAATTTGTTTTAGTCACTTCTACTTGGTTCATTGTTGAGAAAATTGAGTGTTACATGAGATTCATGTAAGCTGTAATCTACTTCTCAGGTATTGGGGGAATGACTGCTTTGAAGCTGATTCGCCAACATGGCTCGATAGAGAACATTCTGACGAATATTAATAAAGAAAGGTGCTGCATAGTATGAAGATGATTTGTTCTTTAATCAATTACATTGAGTGATGTGTAATATGTGTGTGTGTCTGTGTGTGTAATTTTTTCAATCATTGAGGATTTTTTAGATTTTGAACACTTCTCTGTGACACTGTCAAATTGCATTAGAATGGTGAATCATCTTTTTTAACTTGCTGATTGATAGAATAAGATCCAACGGTATGAAACAAAGCAAATTGCTATTTGTGGTACTTTGTGAGTATAAACCTTTTTTAATTATAATTTATCAATCAGTGATTATTCTCTATAATTGTATTCTTCCAGGTACCAAATACCGGAAGAGTGGCCATACGAAGAGGCTCGAAGGCTCTTTAAAGAACCATCAGCTTTCACTGATGATGATCAACTTGACCTTAAGTGGTCACCTCCAGATGAAGAAGTGATTGACTTTTGAAACCATCTTTGGATTTCTTTTCAGTTTCATATTGACAATTTTAAGGTCTTTAACTCATTATGTGTTTCTCTTTCAGGGATTGTTAACATTCTTAGTAAATGAAAATGGATTCAACAGTGAAAGAATAACCAAGGCAAGTCTCCAGTTTCCATGATCTCCATCCCTCCCTTCCTTCCAGATTAGAGAAACCAAATCACATTTTTGATTAATCTGTGTTGTGTAGGCTATAGAAAAAATCAAGGCAGCTAAGAATAAATCATCCCAGGGGCGGTACGTTCTTCCTTGTTAAGTAAAATGTCTAATCTGCGATTCACATTGGTATATGTCACTTCCTCACTCTGTTTCCATGGACAGGCTAGAATCATTCTTTAAACCGGTTACTAATACATCAGTTCCTGCCAAACGGAAGGTAAATCGCTAACCCTTGTCAATAATACTCCTATCAGCTGGTTCATTATCAGATTGAACACTTGTATTACGGGTAAACCTGCTTTCTGAAAAATTCATCGCAGTTGCCATATACTGTAGGCTCAGCTTAAATTTGTTACAACTTAGCCATATGTGATCTCAATTTGTTTTATAAATTGCCTGTTTTAGCATAACCTTATTATACAGCCCTACTAGCTTTTTCCCCCATCTGCATGGTTCTTTATAATTTACGCGTGGTATATTTATTTATTGACAGGAGACAACTGAGAAAACTGGGAAGGAACCATCTAACAAAAAGGCAAAGCCAGGCGTTGGTAAGAAAAAGAAATAGTTGTGGTATTGAATACGCAGTTCCAACTTAATTATGTTACCTTGTCTTCTAACCTTCTTGTAACTCTTCACTTCTGTGGTTGTGATCTTATGCAAGTTTTGTTGGTCTTATTTTCATCAAGTATTTGAAACTCAATTAATTATGTTAAAGTTGTATCTCATCTCATAGCTTCAAATTTTAAATCTTAAAAGAAAAAAAAGGACATCTCATACTTGGTATATAATTGCAACCACATCTTATACACATTACTCAAGGATTGTAATAAATTTGAACAGTCGATTTTTTTTAAAAATATATTTATTATAAATATAAAGATGGAATGCTACACCTACCATCGGATTATGGAAATTGGATATAGATGAAATGTTGAGGTCACCCAGTGCATTAACCATGTAAAATTATAGCATAAATAAATTTTCCACAAATATTATTTTGTTATTCAAATAACTATTAGGACCTCATATAACAGAAATTAAAATTTATTTTTCAAATCCAACAAAAAGATGCACCTTTTTTTTATTATTATTAAATTCGATTGTTTTACACTGCGTCGTTTTACCAACTGATTATCATTTACTATATCAATACATAGAATCTAATTTATTAGAAATTCATGGTAATTCGAAATTTGGGCCCTTTGATTGGACCGCTTCGACGCTGCTGTCACCTGCCTGAAAATTTGTCATCCCAAGACGATGATGCATTTGTAGATATATACGAATCTGTATATACGTCCAAATGAATTATATAATCCCTCGGAATTAAGAAACTAGAGCCCTTGGCATGGTGACTTTGAGAAGCAATTTTTGAATTTGTTCAGAAATGGCGATGCTGATGATGGGATTGAGCATGCAGTGCGTGTTGGATTTCATGGTTGCGGGTGTCTCCCTCATGATTGGGCTCGGATTATTCGCTTTCATAGCTTCAATTCTCTGCTCTGCTGCTTTCTTCCAAAACGCCAAGGAGATTTCCTGATTTTAGGGTTCCTGTGAGTATTCATACCATTGTCATCATCTTCGTTTGTTATCTCTGAGTTGAAATTTGCTGTTGCTATTCTAAATTTAGGGCTATTGTGTACCATAATTTGATAATTTATTGATTGAATTGTTGCTCCCTGAATCTGCCGTTGAACATTGAATTTGAATAGCAAAACAAAGTTCATTTGAATCAATTTTAATAGTTGGGGGTGAATTAATTTGATTGATAAGTGAATTAGAGGTATTTCTATCTAGGGTTGCATTTTAGCAAACACCTAAAAGTCTATCCTCTTTTGGCATCATAAAGATGTTATCTTTCCTAATGATTCAGTTTGATCCTGTTTACAGTTCCAAATACCAGCCTTGTTATCATTTTTGGTAGTGCTAATGGTTGGTAGCTGGTGTTTTGCAGGATATAGAAATGGCTTTCCATGCTGCAACTAGAATAAGGCTGTATCATCATCTTTCCCCTATGGTTTTGTTAGTCTACTCCAAATATGTGATGTCCGAGTATAACAAGTTTTGTACCTGATCATGTTGTTATCTGTGTTGTAATGGCAAGAGTTGATTTGGATTCTCTGGTTCCTAATTCTTGCAACTTCTTTTGCGTGTCAGTTTTCTTGAAATTATTCTCCACTTCAATTCTAATCCGTAAGCTACAAACACAGTTTGGATACATGATTGACAGGCCAAACAGAAATACACATGATGAAGATGGTATATAATCTTTATTTAATCACTAAAAGAAGCTCTCTATATGGACGTAAACTTCATAAGACTTTAATCCTCAGATTTGCTTAAAATTTAGAGTTTAAGAGAATAATCAACCATTTATCTGGTATTTAGTTGATATCTTATGCAATTTTCTGAGATACTGTTATTCTATTTCTGCAAGAATCTAGGCACTTTATATAATACTCCTCAAAGGGCCTCCAACAAGGTTTTAAGCGCCATGCATTCAAGTCATTATCTTTTCTTACTCTTTTTCTCGTGTTATTATCTAATGCTAAACATCAAAAGGGCATCCATTTTAGATAATAAATCTCAAGGTATTCCGCCCCTCTTTCTTCTAGCAACTACATCCAATCTCAATGGTTCCTTCTTACCTTCTCAGAAAGAATTCCCATCAAGATCCAACCCTTTAATTCTTTTTTAGTAGTGTGATTCTGTAAAATATGACATTTTCTTGATTCAATGGCGGTTGGCAACTGTCATTTTACTTTACAACACCAGGTTGAGTTGAGTTGGTTGCTAAAGTTGATAAGAAACCAATGCTGAATTCATGTTACCCTCCCTCACAAATAATTATTCAAGATTTAACCGACACCGCACCGAATTAATCCCGAATAAAAAAAAACCGTTGACTTTTTTATTTTTTTCCGAATCGAACCGAACCAATTTTTCGTTTGGTACGGACTTGGATGTTTTCCATTTTTCCTTACCGAATATTGAATATAACTGAATCGAACCGTACCGAAAAACCGAATTTAAATTATGCATTAAAATTATATAATATATATTTATCTTATTATTTATAGTTATACTTTATATATCATGAAGTAATTAATTTTACTCTACTAATTATAAAGTAATCATAATTAATAAATTAAAATTAATTATAATATAATTACAAATAATAATTTAAAATTATATCTAATTCTCTAAATATTTATTTATTACTGTATATTAAAAAATATATATTTCATAAAGTAAAATAAATTTAAAAAAATAGGAAATAAATAAAATAATATGTTCAAAGTACAAAGTATTATTCATGAGAACATAATAAATAAAAGTAAATGGTATCTCTAAAGTGTAAATTCAATTGTAACTTAATAAATAATTATTATATTTATTTAATGAAGATAAAATGAAAATTTTAAATGATAATCCATATTTGTGTTTAAAATATTATTAGATGGACTTTAATTGAAATAAACATTAAATTTAAAGTTAAAGGTTTAAAGAAAAAATCTAAAATTATTAAGTTTCTTTATCTTAGTACTATTATTTTTTAGGGAACACATGAGGTCGTTTTATGTAAGACTATTTTACATTTTTTAAATAATTATCAATTTTTATTAAATATATTTTCATTTTTATTTAAAAGTTTATCATTCTTTATTTATAATATGAATTGTTTATGAAATAATGCAATACACCACTCTCGCTTTTCATTAATTCGAGTATAAATTTTTATTCAAATATTATCTCTTCTTATATGTCTCATGAAAGTGAAATTATTAATGTGAATTGTGAAGCAGTATTACAGAAATCTTTTATTATTTTTTAAAGTATTATTACCTTTTATTAATATATATATATATATATAATGCTACTCTTAATGTGAACTAATCAATGTCTGTCTCCACCAGTTCTAGATTCAACCAATATTAATTGTGTTTTGTAGATGAAAGTTTACGTGATGGCGATGGTCAGATCAACAAACCTCCATGATCACGATTTACGAATCATCAATATTGCACTTTTATGATTATGTTAAAACTTCGAATTTGTTTGATGAATATTTTGGATTGTCTATTTATTCTTATTTGGATTTGGGAAATTTAGTTTTTTTTTTTGTTTAATTGATATTTTTCTAAGTATTTATGTGTGCAAAAATTCATTTATAATGAGAAATCTGATCTGATCTGCTCCGATCCGTCAAAATCCGTTTTCCCGAAAATCCATTCCGAACTGAACCGAAGTTTGGTATGGATTCAATATTGAATTTTTTCTTTATGGATTTAATATCGATTTTTTTTTTAAAAAATCCGTATATAAAATTTGGAACGTTTTTTTAAAAATCCGTACCGAATCCCGATCCGCACACCCTTAGGGGCATGTTGGGTGCACTATTAAAGGCCCAATAGTAATTGAAAGGGCCATAACATTTGAAGCCCATATCTTGGAAGATCTTGAAATGGGCCTAGGTTATGTATTATTGGACTATAATGAGTTCTGTTTGTCCTCTACGCTCTAGTCTCAAATCATTAATGTAGATTTGAAATTTTTGAAGTATTATTGTCTTTTTCCTCTGAATCATTTAATTTGATTTTGAATAATTTGAATGTATAAAAGAAGCTTTTCACATGACAACCCTCTATAATCTAGTTTAATGACACTACTAAGCTCAAAATACATCTAGTTTGCAAGTACTATGTGATGCCCTTTTGTCATGTACATGTTTCACTTCTTATTCATATCATATAATTAGGTAATTTTTTTATTATTTAAAAACCAAAATAGGGATGATGAAGGTTGAGCTGAGTGTAAAGCTCATAATCATGGCATACAACCCATCTGCATGATAAACATTAATTAATCATAATAATCTACAACAGTTTATGCAAATCTCATACTTATTCTAGCAAAAACCCATTAAAAAAATCCTGCTATTTTTTGAACAGAGCATCAAGAAACTACTAAACTCCATCACCAGCTTCAAAAAAATTGTTTATAGCCCTGAAAAGACATCAGGTGTTACCTTTTCTTCGATCGAGTGGCGGTATCTGGCTTGTCTTTAGCTGCCTTTTTCTTCCCATGATCATGTTTTTTCTTGGCTTCCTTGTGTTGCTCTTTCTTACCACCACCATGTCTTGTTTCACTCTTGAAATGACCTGCATGATGTTTGGTGGCATCTCCATGTCGACGACTTGGACCAGACGATGCATCAGAAGCCATTGAATCATCACTCTCAGCATCTTGCTTATCATGTCCTTTTTGTTTGTTCCTAGTTCTACGATCCGCCTCGTCTCCATCATCATCATCGTCGTGGTCTGGTGAAGAAGCTATATATGCTGTCCACCCTGACTCAGTGCTGCTCCATTCATGATCAGTGCCTAATTCAGTTTTGGAAAAACTCATTGTTAGTACTAGAGTTGTTGCAAGAACATTAGTTATAAATGTAGTGATATAATATCAGAATGCATATATGTATATATATGTATATGTACTCATTGAATCTTGAAGAAATTATCTGTTAAGATCTCTGTTCATGCAAGAAAGTAGAGATTAAGTGATGTAAACTATGTGGCCTTATAGATAACGAAGTTCTTGAAATGTTCTTACTATCTATTGATCCATTTAATTCCACTGTCTACTTCATAAATACAAAGCTGTCTGTGAATGATGATAAAGATGAGGCCCACTCTAAGCAACAGCGGCTTTTGGATTCTTGCTTAGGGTTATTCTGGTAGATGCTAAACCTGGTTGAACGAGGCCCCTGTTAAAACACGTTTGCTGATGCTGTAGACTGTAATGACATTTAACATGGGAGTTTGTCAGCAATAAAAAACATAGATCTATTCATGTAATGGTGACAAGGGATCATAGGGAATCATTACACTTGCTCTTATGGAGATTTCTCTGCATCTATCGTTACATTCTTGGATGTTTGCAAAGAAGGTTGCTGTCGAAAAGTGATGGATCACCGTCCGATTTCTCTCTTGCCCTGGTTGCATTCTGCAATGCTTCCCTACCACATCTTTCATCTCTTGGCTTATTCCTTGTTTGGACTTCAATGCATTCCTTCCACCTGTTGAATTGTCCATCTCTTCTCTCATTCTGAAATTGACTTCAGTTTGCTCTTGGGCTCCATTTTAAGACAGTTGTTGGATGTTTTTAATCAATCGGACAAACATTCCCTTAGCAGGGGGGTTTGATTCAACACTTTGTTGCCTTGCATCTACATATCTTGTTTTCTGGTCTCTTTGTTTTTGTGGCAGCTATCGTGATGGCGACACCCTCATGGGCTTCTCGCCAATTTCATTTTATCTATGTCATTCATACCTATATTTTTCTTTGATATGTCGGCAGGAGTTATTTTTTAAATTTTCATGTTGTTGTCAATCACTTTAACACTTTCAGTGTGATGTAGAAATTTTGAAATAGAACTAGTAGATTAATTTGTAAGAGTTTTTTGGACATTTGGGTTCTTTTTGTGTTAATTGTTGAATTACCTTAAGATAGGAAACTCATCTCTTCATAATGACATTTCACTGGATTTGGTTTTATCCATTGATTTTGGGCCTCAATGGGCCTCCTAAAAATCATTACCTATATTTCTAATTAGCAATTATATTGGGTCCAAGTAATCAAGAGTTCATCAACCAATTCTCCTTTCTTATTATTATTTTTTTTCTTTTCATCAAATATATGCTAAATTGTATGATCAAGAACCATTCTAGATGTCTTTATATTCACTGAAACAATAATGGAATAAAAATAAATTGTTTAATCTATGAGTATTCCTATTGTATTAATTTAATCGTTTAAATTAGTAGTATTTATTTTAAACATATATATTATATTGGATCATGTGGTGAGTTCAATCAAAGAAACGTAGATAGAGACATAAATACACATCAGTGGTCTCATTTAAATGTTGGACACCAGGAGAAATTGGCCAAGAATATCGAGTGGAACAAATTTGTGGTTTTCAGATATTTTGGGTCTTTCAATAAATAGATGTCTATCCTTTTTTTTATAAAAAAATTAGATATTTTAATTTTATTTTAAGTTGTGGCCTTATTGTGATTAGAATGCCGTTTTGGTTTGTGATTTCAAATTAGTGAGAAAAATTAAGTCACTCGTTCTGCTTTCAAGTAAAAAAAATTAAGTAATTCATATATTTTTTTTCTTTTTTATATTTATAGATTGAATATATAATTGTACTATGAGAATTAATACTATCTCTAGATTTGAAATAAATCACTTATAAATATAAAAATATTATATTGTATGAACTAATAATTATGAAATTATGGTTATATTATTAAAGTTAACAACGATATATCCTAAAAATAAATATTACACCTAGAAATAAAATACTCCTTCGTCCCTCGTATTTTTACCCACTTTTCATTTACGTATTTTTACCCACTTACCATTTTTGGGTGTTCTACGTATTTTTACGCTACCCATCTTATCTAATTTTTACACTTTATTCATCAATCCTAACAACTTTATTTACTATTTTTTTACATTTTATTCATCATTCCCAACAACTTTATTTATTTTTTCTTTTAATATTACCAATTT
Source organism: Pogostemon cablin (assembly GCA_023678885.1). Taxonomy (NCBI): domain Eukaryota; kingdom Viridiplantae; phylum Streptophyta; class Magnoliopsida; order Lamiales; family Lamiaceae; genus Pogostemon; species Pogostemon cablin. Next base: position 2,227,130 of record CM042980.1, on the reverse strand, counting down.
ATCCCTATTTTTTTATTTTATATCTTAAAAAAAAAACTTCTTAACTTACGTGCCGTACATACGGGTAAAAATACCTCGGAGTGAGTAGTATAAACTAACAATATTCCATGGATCAAGTGGTATTATATACTAAAACATTAGTAGAATAAAATATATTAAATGAATAACACTAATAAAATTATAATTATATCCTAAAATTAATTAATACTATTAAAATCGTGGATAAAATAGCACATGACCTACTATATTTCCAAAGTTTCACAAAAATCTTATGGACCACGATTGCAAATTTCATTATATTTTAATTTGATATCAACTAAGGTTATATTGCAACAATTTGTCTACATTAGATCAAGGTTGAGATGAAGATTAGGTTAAAAAATCTTCACACTCACATTATACATTTTTTGTGCAATTAAGTCCTAAGATAGATATACATATAAATACCAACATCATTATAATTTCATTAAAAAAAAATGCAACTAGAATAAATGTCAGTACAAATTCCCTAATCTCAACCAACGTTGTATAGATCGATATGTCAGCCCTTGAATAAGAAATAGTATTATAAAAAACTATCCTTACAAGCAAACCTTATTTGTATTTCCACCAGGGAGATGAAATTCACGAAATCCACAATAGATAATTTCAAAGTGTCCAAATTTGTTGGGGGTTTTATTATTATTATAATCGGATAAGTGGTGTGAGCCTGTGAAAAGCGTTTGCAAAAGGGAGCGTAGCGGTCAAATCATGACAAGCAAGACTCAATCTTTTTCTGCTCAACCTAAAAAACAATTTTCCAAAAGAGACTTCTTTTTCCAAGAAACAGATGAACACACTTGTGCAATAAATTGTAACTACAGATTTTTGTGTTCGTTGTAGATTCTTGGAGATGGGGTTTCTTCAAGTGTTTAGTTTTATGGATTGGGAGCAGGAATCCTACCCTCACTATCAAGACTTCATCGTGCTTCCTTTCTTCGTTTTCTTTTTCCCCTCTGTGAGATTTCTCCTTGACAGATTTATCTTCGAGGTATTAATATTATCAATCATTTTGCACGATTCTTATTATCAGCTTTCTTTTTATTTGCTTTATCATCTTAATTCTTATGTAGTAGTATGAGAATATGGATTGATTTACGTTTACATGCTTCACGATACCCTTTGATTCTTTATGTTTTTACTATTTGATTGGAGGGGTTGTCATTAAATGATTGTGATGTGTGTGTCCTTTTC